>CM070752.1:22817130-23446375 GCA_036346245.1 Bonia amplexicaulis | reverse complement strand
GGGGTAATCATCTGTTAGAGAGAGGTCGGATGACGACGACTTGAAGTAGAACGGCGCTAGGTGAAGAGGGCACCGATTGATGGAGGAATGATCTAGAATAGCCGTCAAGGAAACGACCACAGCTGGATTTTAGGGACTGGAGACTTATTTATTCATCTTTGCTTATTCATCATGGATACATGCTATCATTTTTATAGGGATGACTCGACTTGACTCCTAAGAAATAATCTATTAAGAAACTTATCTCTAACAATCCAATCTAATAATAACTTGTCTAACTAATAGATAATATCAAACACCTAATAGATAGATTTTTAAATAACAAATCATGCCTAATACACGTGGCACTACAGTACTCTCATATGAACAGTACGCGAGCTACAGTAACCGGTGCTACAATGCGCCGTGGTGAACAGTGTTGCATGCTACAGTACACACGCTACAATACTTTTCCTAAATATTAGACCATAATATTACATCCCTCGCGGTGAGGCAGCTCGTTCTCGAGTTGCGGTGATGGCTACGGTTGAAAACCTTCTGCTCTTCGCTATTAGCCTTCAACATCTCCAAGAGAGATGGTGCGTTACCGAAAGTTATGGTGAGTGGCTCTGATACCAATTATTGTGAACTAGCACAATAAGGGAGTAATCATCCGTCGGAGAGAGGTCGGACGGCGACGACTTGAAGTAGAACGACGCTAGGTGAAGAGGGCACCGATCTAGGAAGGAATAGATCTAGAATAGCTGGTCAAGAGAACGATCACAGCTGGACTTTAGGAATTAAAGAGTTGTTTATTCATTTTTGCTTGATTCATAATGGATATATGCTATCCCTTTTATAGGGACGATCCGACTTGACTCCTAAGAAATAATCTATAAATTTATTTCTAACAATCCAGTATGATAATAACTTACCTAACTAATAGATAATACCGAACACGCAATAAATAGATTTATAAATAACAAATCATACCTAATACAAGCGGCGCTACAGTACTCTACGTAAACAGTACGTGTGTTACAGTAACCGGCTACAGTGTGCCATGGTGAAAAGTGTCGCTTGCTATAGTACATGTGCTACAGTACTTTCCCTCAATATTAGACTATAACACTCATGTTCTGTTTGATTAGGGCCTTCAACACATTTGATCTGGAAAACCTGCTAATGCATGAACCCTTGATTGCTCGAATCTAGTATCTTACAGTTTCATACTGTACATGACCTTCTCTGTGTGTAATGTATTGCTGGTGCTTTGCTAACCTTATTCCATATGCTACAGCTTACAAAGACGAACTAATATTTGGGACCTTGACAATGAGGCTCTTGCTTTTAAATCTGTGCTTGGCTCCATGCTTGCAAGGATTTATAATAATCCGCAGAGCAAAGATGACAACCAGACTCGCCTTGAGAAAATCCTGCAGTTCTGGGGATCAAAGGAAGTTTACGACCAGGAAACCATTGCTAACCTTGGAAGAGAGATGAAAGGTGGGGTGTCATATCCTTTGGCACCACGACATGTTTCGCCAGATCCCTCAGCTTTTTCAGGTGTCACCCCCTAACCACCTCTGTTTGTACCATCCTGTCTAGGCGCTCATTATTATTTTTTCATCTGAGTTTAGAAACTTTTAGGGTGTTATCTTTGATATAAGATTTTTCTTGTATTTTTTGCGTACTTAACCTATGGATTTCCAACCTTGTATCATTTTCTTGTCATTTTGATGTGATAATTATCATGGCTGTGACTGTAATAAGCTGATGCCAAGAAATTTTATAGGCTGATATCTTTGAAATATGTAAAAAGTTTGCCAAGCTATGCAGGAAAGCAAATACCATAGTTACTATATGTCAATCACTCACCACTGAAACTGATTCAGTAATTTTCTGGACTTAAATCCTTTAACCTGTCAGTTCCACAATCATTGCTATGTTCATATAGCTAGAAAAAATAATTTATTCACTGCTTGATTACTTTTTCTTAATTAAATCATTCTATGAATTGATTCTCTGGTGTTACACTATCCCCTCGCAATAGCTTTTAAGATGTATTGCATGGTAGCTTTGCTTTTTGGCGGTAAACCTAAATACTGTTGATGGATATCTTTTCAGTATCAGCGCAGCTGCCCTCAAAATGGTCCTCGGAGCCACAAGAGAAGGAGAAGGCAATCCATCCTATTTCTGCTCCACCCCAACCTGTGCCTTCTGCACAATTTCTAGCAAATCAACCTCCTGCTGGCGCTTACCCTCCACTAGGCCAAACTGCTTTTCCAGGATCTTTGCCAGTGCAATCATCTTTACCTCCCTCTGCGCCCCCTCAAAGCGCTGCTCCAGCTACTGCAAATGATCCAAATCCACCTCCTTATCCGCTATTCCCCCCTGGCCTTATTCCAGGAATGGTCCGCAAGATGCAAATCGGGAGTGGGGTGCCATACTCTCCCTTGAGCCCGCTCGACATCCCCACGATCATCCCACCATCCACTGTTCCAGAGTCTGAGATCCTTGAGCGTGTATCCAAGTTCTTCAAGGAGATTGGGGAGGTAAACCCGTCAGAAGGTCCAATGAAGCAAAGTGAGCCTGATGACTATGATGACTATGAGAGGGACCTTCCTGCTCGCAAGGGAGGCGCATGTATTCCTCCCCCGTCTAACTTGCTTGTAAACCCTGAGACGGGGATGCGTGCTGATGGTTTGGTTGATAGCAAACCGGGTTCAACCGGCCGACTGGGTCTTGGAGCTTCTGCCGATCCAGATGAGGTGAGCCAGTATGATGATGTCTATTCTTCATATCGCAAACAGAGGAGCAGTACATACCATTCTTCCATCAGTGCTCGCTCATCAACATCAAGGTGAAAACGGAACAAATATCACAAGCATCCCTTTCGATTTCTTTGTGACTGCGGTGAACAGTGGACTGAATTAGCCTATCAAATGATTGTAAGATGCAACTTTGTATTGTCGCTAAAAATGTGAACTATAGCTTCTTAAAATCGAGTAGTTTGCCAACAGCAAATGATGTTTGCTCCAGAGATTGTTGTTTATTTATTTACGTTTGAAGGGTGGTTTTTAGATAAGGGGATTTGTTTGGGATTTAGTTCAAATTTGGAGTTTAATACTTGAACTGACTGTTTTTCCAGCTTCTTAGTTCTCAACAGGTAGGGCCTGTTCTTTTTGGCTGCAGTATATAGCTTTTTGTTGAATTTTTTGAATTTTGGTTGTTTACGATACAGATTATGGAGACTGATACTCACTTACGATTTTGGCTAGTACAGATGTTAGGCTTTTAATATGTACTACGTTTAACTTGTAGATCCCGTCTTGAGAAAATATTCCGTTTGAATGTTAGATACTGTAGCAAAAGTTAAAAGCCGATCGGTTTTTAACTTGCCAAACAGGCCCGTAGTTTCAGTCATTGAGATAATTTTTCCAGCTTCCTTGGTTCTCAACAGGTAATTTCAGTCATTTGAGATAATTTTTCCAGCTTTCAGTCACTGGGGCAGGATTGCAGCTCAGTAAAATATGTTTGTGGTAGTTGACCGCATACAACTTGAGGAAATTCAACATGCAATTCACCCTTTTCGTTTCAAGACCATCATACACAGTCCTGAAATTGCGCAGGCTGGAAATTTTATGTCCTGTATACCGAAATTCGTATCAGAGACCAGTGCAGGGAGGAAATTTTATGTCCAGTGCAGGGAAAATTATATCGGGCAGCGATACAGCCGGTAACCGGAGATTACCAAAAAAATCAGAATTTTTCGACCAAAAATTTAAATTTTTTGAAGCTTCTAGGTGAATTTTGTTAAATCCGAAATTTTTTACATGATATAAAATTTTATGGTAGCTACCGGTAACTGCAATTTCACTGTTAAATCCGATACAATTTTCCCTGGTCCAGTGTTATGGCGTTCGACCTTGGTTCTCTTTCACACTTTCACCAGTACAGCAATTTGAGAAATTATTGTAGACGAACATTAAGGCACCAAAAGTAAGATAAAGGGCATTCTATTTAATTTACTCGAGCAGGCCATCAGTACGTTGATGTTCTTAGAAGTTACAATTAACGCATCATTGGAATGCATACATTTTACAATGCATCTAAGAAGATACACAATTTTTGTTCTTGGTTTTCCACTGACCAGGTCCAATCTGAGAGCGGATGTTCCGTTTCCTCCACTTTTGTTGCAACCATTACGAGAATAACACCGCATCACGATCAGACGAAGAATCGACCGACTACAGAAATAATACAAACTTAAAAACAGCAAATTTAGCTTAAAGAACAAATAGCCTCAGACCGTCCTAGTTCATGAGCAATATCAACAGGATGCAGGCAACAGTGTGCCTGTTCTGCAACCATCATGTCATCAAAGGCCAAGTTCTAACAAACACACAGAGAAAAAACGCTAATCTGAACAAATGCTGCACTGGACAAACGGGATGCTGAATAAAAGGCAAATGTGTCAGAATTAAAAGTATTATCAGCACCCTAAATAGTAGTAAGACAGGGATAACTGTATTTTACTTGTGTTCTCATCATCCACATCTCAAAAACAACAGCACAAAGAAAAGATCAAAAAACAAAGCAAAAAAAATGAAGAAAGAATCGTCCGTTTGAGGAACCTATCAGATCTTCCTATTCAATATGAAAGAACTGTCATGGTACGGCACAATCCAACGGATTGGACGATTTCCCTTTCAGAGTTTCGCATCATTTAGATCCCAAAAAACGCATGCAAGAAAAGACCAGAACAAACAATATGACAAACTATAAGTGAATATATGCGGCGTTTCCAGGATCAGATTGGCACCAAGAACGCCACCAATCAGGATATGACCACACATCATAGAATAGCATGTAGCGCCCGAGCCATTATACCGTGAGGAACCGAATCATCCTCCAGAATTGGTAATGGACGCATCCAATCGATAGAGCTACAAAACCGATCTAAAGAAAAGAGATTGGATTGTGAGATTTGGGAGCTCAGACAGCCAAGGGTTTGGTCTTCAACTATCACAAAAGTAGCAGCATAAGAAACTCTAGTCCACATAAAAATTGCTCATCACCACTCCAATCCCTAATCAACAGTTGCAAACAAAAACAAACGCTAACCTAATCGAAACAAAAACAGATTTGAGTTTTGGAAGCTCAGACAGCCAAGGGATTGGTCTTCAAATACTACGAAGTAGTAGTATCAGAAACTCTAGTCCACAAAAAATTGCTCATCACCGCTCCAACCTCTAATCAACAATCGCAACAAACAAGAAGAAAATCTATATGCTAATTTTTTTTAAAAAAGTAGCAATCTAAAGAGAGACAGAAATGGAGGAGGGAAAGGAGGAGGAGAGCCGCAGGCTGATGAACTGTGGTGTTAGGAGTCGCCGACTCGGCGCTCGTAGGGTTTTTATAGAGGAGGCAACGTTTCTAGGGTTTCTAGTAGTAGGGCTGCAAATGGGCCGGGCCAACCCATTGGTTCACTGGTGGTTCCAATAGAGGGTTGCCGTCGTTGTTTTTGTTTTCTCAAAATTCTTACTTGTAAATTAACATTTATGCTTCCAAAATGTGCCAATTGAGAATTGACCCCCTCACGCGATGTACTCCCCTGTTTCCCGGTATTTGTCCACAGCTCATCGTACGCACGTACCAAGGAAACAATAAATCTAAAAAAAAATACTTAACGATAAATAACTGTACAATTCCAAAGCTTTTAAGTAGGGTAAAGAACGGAAAAATTGCTATAACCACACTTTAGATTATCTCAATAGATAAATATATTAAAACAGATGCTTCTAAGGTCAGTGACAAATATAGCGAAACGGAAATAGTAGTTTGATGTGAAAGCATAACATTTTTAAAGGCACATGTGTTAAATTTTGCAAGAAAAAAAGCAAAAAATTTTGAACTTACAAGTGAACATTATGAACATGAATGCAGTGTAAAAATCGTGTGCCGACATTAGTTCAGTTGCATTAAAAATAACATCGTTTCACCATGTACATAAAATTTTAGCTACGAATACCTATCCTCAAAGCCACACAACGTCCAACAAAAATTACAAATGAATTTCACTTCCTTCCGTATGAGACATGAGTACATGACATACATGATTTGCTACACATGTACTATATATAGAGCATTACAAGGGTAATACAAAGCGTAAAGCGCAAAACGCTAGTTGCTCATAGTTCAGAACAAACCAAACAAGCTAGTCTAACTTCAATGTTCAATCCATGTCCATCTCCTGTTGTGGTGTCATGGCAAGGGGAAACGATTACATTGACTGTACTGGTCTGGTCAACCCCTGTATACATTGCTTGATCATTACACTGTGAAAAACTCCGAACAACTGAACAAACCAGGCTGTTACTATGAAACAGCATCAGTGGAATTTCTATCACCAGGGGAATGAAGCGGGTCATCAACCATGCTGACAACAGGAGTTTCCTGCTCTTGCTGAGAAGCCTGCGGCGTATCGGATGGGATGTTGATACCAGCAAAACCGACTAATACGGCAGCAGCTCCGATAAAGTTCAATAGATGAGGAGCATGACCAGTGAGTGTGTCCACAATGGCAGCAATTGGAACTTGAATTGTAAGACCAGCTGTAGCGACTGTAGTTGTTGTGAGAAGGATTGCTTGTGCCCACAAGTAGTCACTCAAAACATTGTCTAACAAACCTGTAAAGAAGGTAACAGATCATAAATTAGTGGCAATTCCCAGTCAGTGGCTTATTTTGTGATCCTTACTCATTACAATATGGTTTGTTGCCATGTCATGTATATAGAAGGCAAAGTTTTAACCCTACAAACATGATGCGCTGTTATAGCCCACATTATGAATGAGCACCTCATGCTTCCGAAAAAAAACAACATAATGTTAATGTGTAAAGAGAAAACCTACCTTTCCCAACAATCAGAGCAACTTGCTCCCATGTCAGCCTGTGGAATGGCTCCAGCTTGGCGAAATTCAGCACCAATGCAACAGGAAGGAAAAACAACATATTAAACAGTCCCAGGAATCCCAGAAATTGAGCCATACTCACTTGGCCTTGACCTTCTTTCTCATCAGGAAACTTTTTCCGTATCAAGGTGATATACACAGCATATAAGCCAGCTGAAACAATAGAAAGGATGTCCCCAAGAAGAGGATTTGTGGCAATAGCATTCACTGTACTACTTGAATCAGCCAGGCTAACAATTATTGTTCCTCCCATGCAGAGAAGCACACTGATTAGCTTCAACCATGTGAATGTTTCTCCAAGAAATACTAATGCAACCAAGAAAGTGAAGAGGCTAGATGTGCTGCTCAAGATCGTGTTTGACTGCAAGTACAAAGAAACAAGGACATATTATAGACCAACCAGTGACAGGAGTGAGGTACAATAGATGTTGATATGGAAGTACTATACAGTGCTGCTTAGTAGCACTTACTGTAACAGTGGTGTATCTTAGAGACAGATTGAATGTAAGCTGTGCAAGAAACCAAAAAGGGCAGACTACCATGCTGACTCTGGCAACACGAGCACGCGTCCAGCGCCCTTTTGCATCCAACCCTTTGCTGCAATTTGCAGCAGTTAGCTTTGTCTCGCCAGGGAAGTTCGCATCCGGAGCCAAAGTGTCTTCAGGTAACCTTAATGATTGATCCGAGGTTGCATTGCCCTCTAGCTCACTTCTTTGTAGAAGATTCACACTCTCCAGATCAGCGGACAGCTGCAGGTTTGCACCATTCTTGCCCTTCAACTTTGTCCAAAAGTTGTTGATAGAATCCTCGAAGTATCGAGCAACCTCAACTATGGGGATGTAAATAACAAACAGAGAATTGCATATGTAGGTAATCAAGAACGGAGAAACACCGGCATCCACAACAGACTGCACAATGTAGCTTGCGGCAATCCAGATACTCGCAACAGCAACGATGTAAATTAAGCCTAAACACCACCTCCACGAGTCTGTGCTCATCATTCTGGCCCACCTACTGCTGCCAGGAAAATCAACACCCTCCATACTTCCTGCTAAGGTAAAGACGAACAGAAAAAATATTACATTTAGCATGAAACGATAAACAACAATGCGTTGATAACAGTTCGACTTTAGTAATCTAATCCCGAAAGGAACTTGGATTGCTGAAGGAACAGATAAATCATAGACATAATTTGAAGTAGGAAAGTTTGGATAACCTACAATAACCGATCCAACAACCTCCATCTATGCCGGCTTCATGCCCTAAAATCAGTAAGCTATTCCTAGTTAATTGTTCTGCGCAAGAAGCGTACCCAAGTACCCAACTCACGGTGAACTCAACCATGGCAAGAGACCATGCCTAACTAGACCTGTGCCTTCAGTCCCACAAATTTGGCATCAATCCCAAATCAGTGAGAAAGAGACAACGAAAGAATCAAGCAAACCAGTTCTAGCAACCGCAAATCAGTGAATTTTTACATCCACATTCACATATTACGATACTGTGAAGAACAATAGGGTAAAATGATGTAAAAATCGCCAGAAACATGGAGGAGTAGTGAGAGTTGAGTTACCTTGTGCGGAGATGGAATCGCGCTGGACGGACGAGCCCATGGAACCGATCTCTATGGAGGTCGCCACGTCGTCGGGCAACAAACGATGGAGATGCAGACGGGCCCTTGCGATCTTGTCGAGAAAGGCAGCGCGCGTATGGCCACCACCGCTGGGACCGGACTCACAGCGCCGGCGGCGAGGCGATCACGGCGCAGCTGCTCGCCGTCGGGGGCGCGTGGGATGGTAGGAGGCCCCGCTCGGTGGAGAGAGGCCGGCCGTTGACGGCGTTGGGAACGACGGTGAATATGGATGGAATCGCAGCCAGATTTGGGGTAGGGGCGTGGATTGCCGTGTGCCACACGGCGTGTGGGTCCCGGTCGCAGCCGCAGGATACTGCTTCTTCCGCGCTGTGGGTCCCGATGTCAGTCTGACACCACACGCCAAACTGTTTTTTTCTTTATTTCGTAAACCAATGTCGTGGAACACGTGACAATGGAACACGTCACAATGGCCACGAACAGGCTACGCATCTACCACTGATTATACAGCACGAACAGGAGGAGAAGGCAAAGTCGAGAGGGATCGATCGGAAACACGCGTACCTTGAGAGGGGGATTGGAAGAGCCTTCGCTTCGATCTGTCGTAGATTTTTGGGGGGGATGATGGGTTTGAGGGGATATTCGCCACTGCCGTTGTCCTCCGCCGTGCAGCCATCAGAACCAGCAGTGTCAAAACGATGAGGAAAGAAGCAGCCGGCGGTCCCATGAGAACGGCGTCGGCGTCGAGGGGATCTCGCCGAACTCGATGGCGCCGGCCAGGTCTGGAGTTGGGCAACCTCCACGGCAGCGCGAGGACGGTGGCTGAAGCGGCAAGGTCCGAGGGAGGCGCGGGTCGACGGCCACGTACTGTTAGGTAACCCGAGGGGAACAAGGAACAAGTTCTCACTTGTCATCGGTGAGGGCCCCGCTCCACTGGCCTGTGGGCTTCAGCTTATTTCACTGTTTGGTACTGTTTAAAATTTATTTTTATATTATAGTTGTTATTAATTTTTTAGTATAATTAAATTTAAAAATTTTAAAAAATATTACATCATTATAGATAATAAAAAAGGCAAAACAGCCGGCCCGTCTCTGACATCGTGTAGCTCGCTAGCTACCAAATTCAACCGAAACAAAAAAAGATCACATGTCGGCATTCCCAGCGTTTCTGCGCGTCTCCTCGCGCGCAATGTTCGTATGCGCAAGGATGCCGTTTTCTTCTCATCTGAGGCAACTTTGTAAAAGCGGTTTGGCAAGAGTTGCCGTCGTGCACGCACCCACGCTCAAACACATGGCTTTTTTTGGTGTGTTTTTCGAGTCGTTGGGACGGAAGAGTTATCCATGCTAGCCGTTCGAAAAAAGTCCTTATATTTATTTCGGTTTTTAGAAGTCGAAACTAAAAAAACACCAAAAATAAATACATATCCGTATGTATTGAGTGAAACAGCACTTACCCACGCTTTGTCATAAACCATTTGATTAATTTCTTAGCGTACATAGGGAGCGTGTACACCTATATATTTAGATTAATTACTTTCTTCCTGTCAGCTGGTTTCTTCGTAGCGACATGGAGAGAAAAAAAAGAATCATATATGCAGCTTCTTTCCCCTCGTGAGCTCGTTGGTAAATGTGTATGGAATCTTCGCGCCTTGTAAGCTTTTTTTTATTAGTTTATGAGCGTTTCTGAATGGTTGTACGCAGCAGCTGGGCTCCCTTGCGTTGGGCAGCGTCGAAAACAGGGTGTTTCCTTGTAGAGGTCGTGCTTCCTATCGCAGGGAATGGATTGCTAGCAGCTTTGTACTACGTACCCTTGTTGATGTTAACTTGGCGTGCCGGATTCAGTTAACTTGCGACACAGGCAAGGTATTCAGCATCTCAATTGACTCGCCTGAATGAATGAAGTTAATAAAAAGAAAGCAACGGCAACCATCAAGCAACAAGAAAGCTTGTTTCGCTGTAAGTTGAGGTCATCTTCTTCCTGCAAGAACTCCAAGATTCTAGTGCCATTGTGCTCTACGTGTGTAAGTTAAGGCCTGAACTGCTTGCTGAAAGCCCTTGCCATTGTGCTCTACGTGGGCAGGGAGAATGGTTGTCAAAGCAGTACTCTCCTCCATGGTCATCTACCCTCTTTGTCTCAAGCTACCGGACTGGGCTATGAAAGCAATCGACAAGGGACGAAGAGCATTTCTGTGGGCTGGAGATAGTTTGTGCAACTCAGGGAAATGTCTCGTCAGTTGGCACCAAACCTGATGCCCCTTCATCCAATTGGGAATGGATGGCGCGCTCCGAGCAAAACCATCTATGGAAGCCTGTCTGGCAAAAAGAGGATCCTACTGTTCAGAGCTTTTTTTGAGGCATCAACAGTCATTCAGCTGGGAGATGGCTCGCTGGCCCACTTTTGGATAGCTCTCAAGCGAAGGATTTGGACATTTGCGAGGCTTTGAAAGCACAACAGTCAAGCCCCTTCAACTTGTCTATTTTGAGACCAAGACGATTGACCACCTGCTCATCGTCTGCTTAGTGGCTAAGCTTAATTGGTTTCTATTGAGTTGCATGCACCAACCAGTTCACCCAAAAGCTTAAGCTGATGAGGAAAGGTGGACAATTCACTTATTCTTCAACACTCCCCCTCACGTGTAGGCTCCCTTAGTCATAATACGTGGAATAGAAGTGGACTGCAATTATTAATTTTTTAATTGCGTCAGCCGGGTCTTGAACTCGAGACCTCTTGGCTCTGATACCATATTGAGTTGCATGCACCAACCAGTTCACCCAAAAGCTTAAGCTGATGAGGAAAGGTGGACAATTCACTTATTCTTCAACAGTTTCGTAGCGATTTGCCCTTCATACCAATTCTCGGATTCAGCCTTTTGTGACTGTTGTGTAGCACCACATATATCAATATGAGATACTACTATGTAACGTCATCGCCAAAGTAAAGAATAACTAAGAACAACATTGAAAATCACAAAGAAATTAAAATTTTAATAGAGAACCAACGAAAGCTAATATAAATGTTTGAAATATGGAACCATTCCACTTCTAATCAAATGAAGAATAAATAAATGACAAAAATAGTGGCAAGCCACAGCGCTGAAAACTCGAGTGCTCCCACTCATGCATGTTGCTATCACTCCACTAGACTTTTACTTGAGAATGGAAAGAGCAAGCGTGAGATTTGAAAATCTCAGCAAGTACCCAACAACGATCACAACACGGTGAGTAAAGGACATGTAATGCAAGCAAGATGTGTAAAGGACAAGCAATGTAAACAAGTAATTGATACATGTTAATTGCAATAAAACCAGGTTATCGAAAACACTAATAATTGTCAGAGATAGAAGTGATAGGATCAATGGAATTAAAGGTAATTGTTATTTAGCAAGTTATGACAATGGCACCGGCGATCACTTCCCACATACGAGAATAGTCAGACACGTCACTGTCCTCGACTGTATAACCGTCGACGAGGTGTAATATCATGAGTAATGAGAGTATACACCCCCACGTACGTTACTAAGTGGGTGATAATCTCCCCTATATGTGGATGACCCTAAGCCAGGTAACTGTTATCTTGTCAATAGGGATAATTGTTATTTAGCAAGTTATGGCAATGACATTGGCGATTACTCCCACATACCAAGTTATACGAGAATAGTCAAGCACAACGCTGTCCTTGACTGTATAACCGCAGACGGGATGTAATATCCTGAGTAACGAGAATGTACGACCCCCATACGTTATCAGGTAGGTAAAAATCTCCCCTATATGTGGATAACCCTAGGCCAAGAAACCGTTATTTTGTTAACATGTTATATGGTATGAATTTAAGGGAACAAATGAAAGGCTAAGATAAATAGAGAGACATAATTCCTGATATGAGGGCGATGTGGAATGATGATAGTGATATAGGAATTATCCTAAAGAGGTATTATAATATAGCTCACACAATGTTATCAATCATCTAAATTTTATTATGTGATAAGTGATTGTTAGTTAGATTAATAGGTTTAATACATACGTCCTTCATGGCTCACACGTGGCCGCGCCTTATGCGGCCGCCGCCCAACACGGCTGCATGGGCACGAGCACGACCACCTCACGCCGCTGCTGCCATGTCGAGCCGCCACCTCCGCCGCGCCGAACCACCGCCGCCGCGCGCGCCGTCGGTGCCGCGCACATGGGAGGAGAGAGAGAAAGAAAGAGAGAGAGGAAAAATAGGAGATTGATATGGATGGGAGAGACAGAGAGAGGGATAGAGATAGATAGAGATAAGGGATAGATTAGAGATATGTGCACCTTTCAAATCTTAGGCGCTACATGTGGGGTCGCTGTCAGGGTGATGGCCCCCCAAGGTCCTTCGCAAAGCTGTCAACTCCCTTGTCACCCTCATTGTGTGGATGATTTGGAAAGAAAAGAATATGCTCCACCATGATTAGGGCAGATTAAACATTGATGAGTGCGTTCTCCGGATCAAGCAGGAATTCTTCGCTTGGTCCTCATCAGCTAATTCAAAATTGGCAACCCTTAGAGATAGGCTAGGATCTTTGCAAGTATTGTTGTTTCCTTCGGCCATTAGGCCCCCTTTGTACCGCTAATTTTTTCTCCTTAATGATTGAGACGAAACACAACTCTCCTGCAATTTTCGAGAAACAAAGTATTTTCAATAACACAATTGATATGAAGGAAAAAAAGGGGTCCGAAATGGCGCAACTAATATCCACAACAAAGTAACCATTCTTCATTTTGGGGCAAGATATGTCTTATGAACACTTGGTGTGCGATGCATGATATACACATTTTGAACTGCTACTGCCCAGCTGCTTGCGTGACCTGCGACTTTTGTCTGCTCAGAAGAATATTCGAAGCTTGAATCATTTCAACCCTTAGCATAGTGACAGCTCTCACAGGAAGATCCCAAATAGCAGCATTTCTTGCTGAGACAATTAGCAAAGTCTTATGTTGTTTTGGCCTGTGAACTGGAATGTGATTTCAAGTGAGGTAGCCTAACCCAGTGAATAATAGTCTTGTCTGAATGCTAAGGTTATGCTTTTGAAAGGAATTTAGTGACTATGAAACTGTAAATGATGTACCATATACATAGAGTTGAAATCAATTAGTACTTCTTTTCTGGAATCCAGCTGATATTGTCTTACAGAATTACAGAAACTCTTGACGAATGTCTACCCTGCCAGAAAATAGAGTGCCCCTTTTGCAACAGGCAAGATCATGGCAAATTATCACTAACAGGTACACACACATTCTTAATTGGAAACCAGTACCCTAATCTCGTAGTAATCCTTCAGAAAGTAGTATACATTCTCAAGAAATTAACTTTGGGAAATCAGTAGTTGCAACACTGGAAGATTCAGCACTAAACACTTTCTGATCACGAGAATTCTTTTGCAATTCCTCTGCTTGATCAAGAACGGCTAACCATCTCATTCCCTTGCTCCTCCTCCATCTCCATCGCATTCCCTTCTCCCTCTACGTACCCCGACGCCGGCCACACACGTCGGCGGTGAAGGCACAGCTGCACCCGACGCGCGCCCCTCGGGTTACCTAACAGTACGTGGCCGTCGACCCGCGCCTCCCTCGGACCTTGCCGCTTCAGCCACCGTCCTCGCGCTGCCGTGGAGGTTGCCCAATTCCAGACCTGGCCGGCGCCATCAAATTCGGCGAGATCCCCTCGACGCCGACGCCGTTCTCATGGGACCGCCGGCTGCTTCTTTCCTCATCGTTTTGACACTGCTGGTTCTGATGGCTGCACGGCGGAGGACAACGGCAATGGCGAATATGCCGGCGAGCCGTAGAATTTTCCGGCAATGCGTTCATTCTCTATTCTTCTGCAGATCTGCCGCAAAGTACCTCAAAGGGCCAGTTTGCAGCAGAAGAAATCTTTGCTCTGAAGAAGGCAGGCAGGTACTACCCAGATTATGCTCAGTTATTTGTTCTCAAAACGAGAAGAAGAAGAAGAAGAATGGTCACCTAGGTATCATCTATTATACTCAGTTATTTGTTCTTCTATTGCTTCAGCCTCTTCATTACAATGGTCACCTAGGTATATCATCTTAATCTAGCATCTTTTTTAGTCGTAAAGGTACAGCTCTCCTTTTCTTTATATTATCTTTGTTCGACACAGTGTGGTGATAGGTAAATGGTGAACACTGTCACATTCTAGTTTCTACACCTGAAGATAGCTACTGTAACTGGATGTGGTGCGACCAGATCTGCAAGGATTTCGGTCCAGGCGTCCATCCTAGGGCTAACGAGTAACGGCGTCCATCCTAGGGCTAACGAGTAACGATGTATGCTGCCCACGTCATAACTCGCGAGCAGCGTCGGTGGGTGGGTAGCTGCAAGGCATGATCATTCAGATAAGATCTTGTTTTCAGCTTTGTTTTTTTAAATGACAATATCTTGCTTGGTTTGTTGATGCCATCCTATCAAAATCTGTGCCATATCGATGATCTGCTCTTCCCTCCTATCTACATTTGTTTGTGGATCTCCTGCTTATGAGCATATCCCAACAGCTCTGATGTAGCCTACAAGAATCTGCGTATCTCTATATTGATAGTATGAAAATGTAGAAAAGACGCTTAGCTGTGTACTCACTACTCTGCAACAAAACTAGTTAATACAATGTTCGTCTGCCAAATATTTTTAGGTTTGCTCTTTTATATTCATGATAAAAGGGTGGTCCTCAGTGTTTCATGGTAAATTTAGGCGTTTTATGTTGTCGATTTGGCAACATCTAAAACTTAGGGGAATGAGGGAAGCCTGAATTCCTGAAACCTTTTATGTATGTTGGGAACTGTTATTTACGCAAGATAAATCAGCAATTTCTGAAATCTGAAGTCATCAAGAAAAGTACAGATGAAGACAAGCAATTGCACGAGTCCTTAAAGAATGATGGTGAAGTTCCCTTTTGTTCTATTTCCTGTCTTTTTTTAGTTTGATTGCTTGCGAGGTTCTCATCTGCTGTACCTTAAATATTTCAACGAGTACGAATTTAAATAGGCAAAATTCAGAGAAGTAAAACCCAAGGAATGGGTCACTGATGTTGAACTTTCAGCTAAGAAAGTAAGAATAAATAATTATACAGAGAAAATTAAACTCAAAGGACAACTCTATTACTTATGAACGTACTAGGACAGATCAGCAAGAAGTATGGAAGGCCTGTGTATTGGGATGTAAGAGATCTTAACTGAAAGCTATACTTGTTCAGTAATTACTTTGGAATTGCATGGACATATTTCTTGTTTAACCATCAATGACTGTCATTTGCTTTTCTACAAGTGTTACCTTCATTGTTAACCTACTACTCCCTCTGGTCACAAAAGAGTGACGTCCTAGAATACATGCAGTCAAACTCTATTAATTTTGACCAAAGATATTGTTTAATACATATGGTTTGGATATATAAAAATTACACTAGTAAATTTGCCATAAAACATACTTTCGTAATGGTGCACTTTTACAACTTTGCTCAAATATATGGTAAGAGAAATTAGTGGTCAAAGGAGCATCTTGTTGACTTTTAAAAGTAAAAAAAGAATTTCACTCTTTTTTGACCGGAGGGAGTACAAGATAACATGCGCCATTCCAGTAGATGCTACTCAAAACAATTGGCCATGCCCAAGTATGCACTGTTCTAGATCATTTCTATCCATTACAACCAAACATTTGCTGTTGTGTTGATTAAAAAGCAATAGGACCATCAGACCCCATGCATTAATGGATGACAGATTCATGCGACAATTCAACCTTTAAAGCTCTACTCTACTCAACTGAGGCCATGGACTATTTGCATGACAAGTGAAAAGTAGGCAGATATTGTCCCACCTGTTAGTTCTAATATGTTAACCTGGGTAATGTGCATGCTTGCTTGCTTGGATACTTCGGTGTAAAAGACGTCAGTATGTCACTGGAGGGCACAAGGTAGATCCAGCAACTGTGCATGTAAAATGTAAATCTTTATCACATAGATCCAACACTTGTTTTCATTTCATTCTGTAAACCTATTATGGCTTGTGTTAGGTTAAGATGTAAAGAAAGTGTACCCTTTTGTGAAAGGCAACATATGAGAAAGAGACTATGCAACAAACCTTTTGCATTGGTAATATACAATTATCTTCTTTTGAAGCAGATCGTGCAGAACATTAGTCGCTAACAATAAAAGATTACAGGAGACAATGACACTCTTAAGATCACAGTAAAGTACGGCTGGAACATTAAACTCAAGGTTCGCCTAGAACAACACAAGTTATTTATCAACTAGACACCTGTCTTAAGAAATGTCCAGAGAGAGGTGAGAGTAGAATAGGAAACGCCAACTAATTTGTCACTTTTATTTAAGCAGCATTGTGATCTCTTTCATCTTCTCACACTTCCTCTGATCCACAGAGATTCTCTCTCTCTCTCTCTCTGTTCTCTCTTACCTTCTGATCCCGCTTATCTCTAAACCAAAAATTTCTGCCTATAAAGATCTCTCTTCCCTCTTTCTGGTGTGTACCTCATCCAATAATTTGGAAACAGGGCTGCTTGCTTTTGTGATAGGAGAAGATTGCAAGAATAGTGTGGGGGACAAAAGTAGCTGCCTGCCGACAAGTTCTTGTTCATAGTCAAGAAAGCTTTTCAGCGGAGGTACACCTACTTTGCTCTCTCTTCTAATCATCTTTCATGCACAAATTCATGCAGTGTGTGATCTTGGCCTCCATGGCAAGAGCTCTACTACCCCAAATTCTGAAAATGACCTAACGCTTAGTTATGTAGTGCATGGTAAATTAGCATGCGAGCATTTCCTCCAGCATTCTTATGCCCGTTCTTATTGTCGGTTGTCGTCATGCTAGAGGCCATTTTTTTCTGGAGACTGGAGGGATCTCATCCATGGTGATAAAGATGAAGGGAATTTTCAAAGGGTTGAAGATAATCTCTCAACTATTCGGTAAGAGAAACAAATCATTCGAGTTTCTTGCATCTGCTTTCAATTAATCCCCTGCATGGTTTCGCTGAATTAACTGCACCGGAAGAGTAATGCACAATTACTAGGCTATTGCTTATCAGTCAGATTGACTCATCTAAAAATGGTGAACCTACAGCAAGAAGATAGTTTATATGCAATAGAAGATAGGTTATATGTAATAAATATATTCAGTTAATAAACTGGGCATTGCCACAAATCTCTGCTTACACATATTGCTCTTGTTATTTAGCATTGCACAAGGAGCATGAGATGGAAATTGGGTGCCCTACAGATGTGAGACATGTGTCTCACATAGGTTTAGGCACTACTGATACATGTCCAAGCTGGGTAAGAAAATCGTAACTGGATGACTTTGAAGTAACCTTCTTGGCAAGCACCTACATTCATAGTTTCCGGTTGTGATTTACTGATTTCCTTCCTGCTTGACCATTATACTAGATGAGTGAATTCAGAGGATTGGAAGAGTTATCAGCAGGGTCCATGAGCTCCGTTGCGCAGTCAAGGCAGACCTCCTGGGCCTCTCTAGGCAAGTAGCTCCCTCTCTTTCTATTTATCACTTGTTTTTACGCTTCATGGATTCAGTTGAGCCAACAAACTAAATGGAAAACAATGATAGATAGCTAGAAGCTACGTAATTTTCTGCGATGCTGGTGTCATTTGAAAAGAAAAACGTGCCATGGTGCGTATGAGAACAGAATGTCAAGCAATCATTAGTTTAGTTGATGCAGAATCTACACATCTATTCATTCAGACTTGCAAGCGTGAGAATCTTCTTTTGAGTAATTTTCTAGTGGCATACAACCGTCTATTCTGTCTTCTCCAATTATGCTAGTTCTGGAATTTCAGTCTACAGAGATATCACATGATTCAGTGCAGGAGACAAAAGCCATAAAATTGCTTAATAGACACCACAGTGGCATACTAGACGTCAAAGCATGATCGGTGTCAACAGTAGCATTTTCAGCCATTTCTTTCTTCCTTTTTTTTTAAGAATCCAGGAGCTAAAATTCTTTCTCCTTTTCTTTCTTGAGAGTAGCATATCACCTTTTCAGCCATTTCGGTCGAGCTGGAATGCTACGTTTTACAACCTACATCCCCCATGCATCCTGCAAAGTCCGGAGTGGAATCTTGGATCTTTTTCGTTGAATTCTAGCATCGTCACAAATCTCCGCCGCGCGCGTGCGTGCCGTCCGCTCCCCTTGCTCGCCCGATCGACCCTCCTCATCGTCGGAGCATTCTGACGCTTTCACCGCCTTATGGGCCGTCCGCCGCGCCGAACTACTGCCCCAAGCGGCGTCTGCAGCAAGGCTTCCCGCGCGGGGCGGTTCACCTGCTGCCGGCCTGGGCGTCCACTCGGTTGGCTCGGCCGCACCGCACCGTCCTTGACTTAGCCGATCGAGCGGCGGCACGCGCGCGCCGACCCGTTCGGCCACGGCCGCCGCTTCGCCTTTACCTCGTGCGATCCCAGCCCGGGCCGCGCATTTTTCGCCGACTTTCTAATTCTGCGACGTCCGCCGTTCATTTGCATTGTTCATTTGTAACTGCTAACACTCACTTGCATTGTTCATTTGTTCCTTTGCTACAGATTTTGAGCAGCCACCGAGAGTAACGCTGCCCATAGAACTCTACCCCGACAGCTCCGGCCAGGAGGCCACCTCCTTCCCCGTAGAACTCTACCCGGACAGCTCCGGCCAGGAGGCCACCTCCTTCCCCGACATCCCGAGAGGCCCCAAGAAGGCCAGGAGGAAGAAGAAACCGAGGGCATCATCATCGCCTTCGTCCTCCTCGAGGTCTAGGGCCTCTTTCGCGACAGCATGCGGCGATTTCAACCTCAACGAGCTGCAGACCGGGCTCCGAGTAGCCTAGCCGTCTCTGCATCTCTATATATGTACATGTTGTAAATAGCGCGGAATAAGATGTTTGCAGATTTCATTCTAGCTAAATAAAGGATAAAATCAAGACAATTCCAGCAGAATATAAATGACATAAATTGCATATAATCATGTAATCCCATCTTGCCATTTATACACATGTAAATATTCAATGAATATAAACACGAAACTGTTGAAAATAGCATGTAAAGTCGTCCTTTAAGCAGAAAAGCAATTAAATCTAGCATAAGACAATATAATTGCTTTAAGATTACTCTCATAATAGAATTGCTCAAAATCTTTGATCTTGGTCTTCTCATGCTAATGTTGAAACTCTTCACTAACAATCCAATAACTAGAAATCAGGATTTGAGCTCTAAATATGTTTCTACTGTCAGGACTTAGAAACCAGTGAACAACAAAAGTGAAACTTTTGGTATAAATGTTCACAGACAATAAGAATTCAAGCAGTAATCAGATTGTTTATCAGAACTTAACATGCAGCATATACCATAACAATAACATGCAGCATCAGAAACGAAACTAAAGGAAGAATCCTTTTCTGGAACAACTACTGCACACCAAAAGTCAATTGCATATGAACAAATCTTATCAGCCGAAAGATTGCAGCCGAAAGATTGCTAAGGCACTGACAGTGGAAGCCAAACCACTAGAGTTCAAACCTAATCTAGTTATCAAGATCTATTTCAGTAATCGACTAGTTCATCATAGAGCACATGGTCTGAGCCCACAAGAAACATAGCATCTCCAAATTCTTGAACTTTAAAACAGAAATTAAAGAACAAGTACAGCTGCTGCTATTTGAAGAAGAATCAAAATACTCACGGTGCAGATGGCACTCAGCCATCCAGAAGAATACCAAGTCGATGAAGAACACGAAGAACAGGGCAAGGCACACTCGAAAGTGATGTCCCAGAAAACCTAGCACCCCTCTTTGCCGATGCAGAAGAAGAGTGTGGTTGACGGAGATACAGTGCCCTCTCCAACCTCAAGAAGCCAACGCCGGAGCCGATGGTCAGGGTAGTGCTGCACAAGACCATAAGAACGCACCGACCGAGTGCGTTCAAAAGCAATAGGGAGCTGCCACCACCTCTGTCTCCCTCGGTCAGCCTTCAACCTTCGAATTTTCCCTCACACTATAGTAGGGTTCACGGGAAATTGAAAGCAAAAAGCTTTAATCGGAGATGGCGCCGAAGCCCCAATACTCCGCACAGACCGAAGATCAGAGAGGAAGGAGACCCAAGAGGAGCAAATCGGGATCGGAAGATATCTACCGCAACCGTGGAGCAAAGAGGTCTTAAGAAGAGGAGACGGGGGTTTGCAGCGGGGTGACGTGAGCGGCCGGCTCCGAGGAACTCGGGCCAGCCCGCGCCTCCGCCGTCACCCCTCCACACGCCGTCTCCCTCCCATGCGTCGCCGAAATCGCCAGATCTCCATGAAGCCAAAACAGCTGCACGGGCCTACGCACATACACACACGGGACACACTAGGGGAGGAGACGCAGTTTCCTCCCCTTATTTCTTCGCAGGGCTCACTGACAGGTGAGCCCCGCCTATAGAGATTTTTTCAATTCGGAAATTACCGAAATGGCCTAGCATACCAACAGTACATGCATGTTGCGACGTTGGAACTGAAGCTAGGTCATGGAGTGAAAGATGGTGAAGAATGCATAATGGTGGCTCGTTTTCGCATGATCTTGCAGCGTAGAATAAGAGTGGTTAATTACTGCGTCTAGTGCGACGGATGATGCCGTTTGGCAATAATTGGCCTCTTGTGGTAATGGGGATCGGCGAGTAGCCAAGCCAGCGCTGGAATGAGCTGGTGCTGTGCCTTTCTTGCGCGATACAAGCATTTGTGCTCGGCAACCTGAGAGAATCAGATGCATATTGGATGAGGCTCTCTCAGGTGCTTGTAATGTACGTGAGCCGTTTGTTAGTTGTAATTCATCCACAGTTAAAGATACATATACGAAGATACTTAAACCGTGAACCAGGTATTAACTTAAAGATCTGACAAAGGTTAGATAGGTAATTTATTATCCTTATCAAATCATAAGAAGGCTAAATTAGTAAAAGCACGTCTCTCCAATCGTGCAAACCCTGGTGATTTTCATTTGCAAATGGAAACTTCCTTTTGCGTGGGCGGTGACTGCACTGGGAGAGGGAGAAGCAGGCACGCGCATTGGGGCATAATTTCCACGGGAGTGACCGACTGTTAGACTAAGTAAATATATATAATATATATTTACATAATTTTTTTCATGACTTACCGATTGCTAGATACGGAGCTAGGCCTCAGAACGGCGAGGCAATGATCCGAGACCTAACTGAGAAATTCCTTAGTGTTTTACTATAGGCTTAGCTAGGAAATTCTTTAGTATTGTACTGTAGGTCTAGCTGAGAAATTCCTTAATGTCCTTACTTCTAGTGGGCTGGACCTGAGGCCTAGCCTTAGGCTGGCTATGCCTCTACAGATCATGAAGGGAAATTGATATAGGAGTGAGTAATTGAATACTAGACTAAGTGATTTAACATAGATTACATATTTTGCCATGACTTATTGATTACTCTTATCCTGGATCTAACTTTGGATGAGTGCAAAGGAGGGTCGAGACAAAGGGGAGCAGTATGGAAGAGGGCCGATGGAGAGGGGAACGGGGCAAAGAGCGACTGATTGTAGTTGGTTTGGACGAGCCACCGTAGCAGATCAACATGGCGACGGGCGAGTAGGAGACAACGGTTAGGGCAAAGAGAGGGGTAAGTCAAAGAACAATCAGTAAATTTACCTATATATAAATCGAAGGTTGATTTTTCTTGGGACTGACAAATTGCGAATACGCTCCACGTCGTCTGAATGGTTCTTCAGAAGATCGACTGAATCATCCGATTCATGGTTCTGACTCACATGTGGCAACAAGGACGCCCCTCGTGTCTGCAGGTGCAGTTCGTTTTCCTCGCAGCAGGGTGAGGCAAGAAACACTTGTACTTTTCGCCAAAAGAACGGACTATCTTGTACCGTTATTTTATCTCTGCATGGACAACTGACGAACTCAATTCTTCCTTTTGGTCTCTCTCTGGATCAACTCGATCGATAGATCTCTGCCAGTGCCAGCCCAGGAACTTTCCAGTGACGCTGGTGACCGAGGCATCGGGTTCCGCCATGTGTGCGGATAGCATCACAGCTCATCACTCCTCAGAAAACGACGTTGACTACGTACCTAAATCGAAACAAAGAAACCGTGAATTCCAGGGACACTCGTCAGGTGATCAACTGCGCTGTGCATTTGGAGCTGCGATGCCCAGTGCCAAGCACAAGCCAACCAGGACAGGTCCTCCTGACGCCTCCAATCACATGAAAAGGTGCTCTAATCCGGAGATTGGAGCATTTGCCTCATACATAAACATGAAATTTGATGATTTGCCTTATTTGTCTCATTGACATGTGGATATTGGACCCACATGTCAATAAGATATCATGAGGCAAATCATCAAATGCAATAAAAGATGTGACAAAAGATCAATTACCTCTAATCCATGAGGTGATTCCCATGGCCATATGCATGCCTCTGCAAACGTAAAAGCAACGAACCTGATACCTTGTAAAGCGACAGGTTCCTTGCATTCAGACCATAAACTAGGCTTACAAATATCAGTCCGCTGCATTCAGACCACGCCGGACCCCTACAAATACCCGGCTACCCTTGACTCCTCCCCCAAACTCTCACCGATCAGGCACAAGCGCGACATTGCAAGCTACAGCGTTTGTCATAGACAGGTAGCTTGTGTTCCAGACATGGCAGGATCTTGTGGGCTAGGATTCGCATGCTTTGCTCTGCTCGTTGCGGCGGCTAGTGCAACGCAGTTCAGAGTTGGAGGGCAGAGAGGCTGGAGCGTGCCTGATACGAACGTTGAGCCGTACGACGCGTGGGCTGGGAGGATGAGGTTTCAGCGAGGAGACCAGCTCTGTAAGTTTTCTCACGCGCCCTCAGGCTAGCGGTGAAACATCTCGTCGTACGCGACGTTGGTAATCTGCGTGATTTTTGGTTGGTTTTTGCAGTGTTCGTGTATCCCAAGGAGACGGACTCGGTGCTGCTCGTGGAACCGAGCGCGTACGACGCGTGCAACACGTCGTCGTACGCCCAGAAGTTCGACGACGGCAGCACCGTCTTCACGTTCGACCGCTCCGGCCCCTTCTTCTTCATCAGCGGCAACGAGGCCAACTGCCGGGCAAACGAGAAGCTCATCGTCGTCGTCCTCGCCGACCGCAGCGGCAGCGCCCCGCCGGCCGTCGCCCCGGCTCCTTCTTCCACGCCGCCGACTTCAGCGCCGATGCCGAGCCCGTCGTCATCGCCTCCCTCGGCGGCTCCTATGCCCGCGCCTGCAGCCACTCCGAGCTCAGCACCATCTCCGACAGCTTCGGCTCCCGCCCCTGCTCCCACGACAACACCGAGCTCGCCACCGTCGCCGGCGTCTCTGGCTCCGTCACCGTCGTCTTCCCCCACTAGCCCTGGAGGCGTGCCGCAGCCACCGTCGGCTCCGGGCAACGCACCAGGCGCCGAGGGGGCGAACGCGACCACACCGACTTCTGCCAACGGTCAGAGCGGAGCTGCTCCGGTGGTGGCAGGCTTCGTCACCTCGCTGGGAGCGTGCATTGGCTACGCCATCCTCGCTATCTGAAGCGTTCCGCAGTGATATGTTCTTTTGTGCAGTGTGAAGAGGATTTATCTTTGTATTTGTTTTTTTACATTGGTGTAATAATAATAAATAAACAAATAAACAAAAGATTGAGCTTGTATCTTTGCCGACCAACTTACATTTCACAAGCTTAATATGCATAAGTATGCTCAGAGGCAAGCAAGCAAACAATAACGCAATATTACCTTTGATATAACTAGCTGTCAAAACCACCTCCCAGGAAAAACAGATGCTGAAACTGCTCTTCAGAAAGCATGTTCCCGTTCAGCATCAAGCAAAACCGCGAAACATCAGGTCTGGAGAGAAGCAAACTAGCAATTGATTGCAAGACGAGACATTACTCCATTGCAAGGTCCTACAGACTGCAAAGCTTGTTTTCGCATAAATATGAAAAGGAAATCCCTTAACCAAAATAGGATCCATGCAACATCATATAGATTCGACTAACAGTAAATGATCCTCAACATAGAGCAAAATTAAAGCTCCTCTTGATAAACATAGCAGGGCTTAGCCAGAGGAGTAAGTTCTTGATTGCCACCACAAGGGAAGAGACAGATAGGCCTGAAGAAGACATCTACAGCCTTCTTCCCCTCCTTCCACCCTTTCTGCGAGTGCTGTCAGTGGGAACCGGAGTCACGTCCTCTGCAACGAAAGAACAAAAATATTACCATTATGCATAAGCTGGATCATAATGACACAACAAATTCTGTCAAAATAACTTGTACAACTATAGCAAAAGTAAGTCTTTACCAATGCGCCCAATTTTCATCCCAGAACGAGCAAGAGCCCTAAGAGCAGACTGAGCACCAGGTCCAGGTGTCTTGGTCTTGTTGCCTCCAGTGGCACGGAGCTTAATATGCAACGCGGTAATACCAAGCTCCTGAAGTCACATTTCATTCTAATCATGTCCAGTGAATATACCACACACGAGTACCAAGACAGATGGTAGTAGGAACATTTGAAAGCAAAAATTCACCATGCATACCTTGCAACGAGCAGCAACATCTTGAGCTGCAAGCATAGCAGCATAAGGTGACGATTCATCACGATCAGCCTTGACCTTCATGCCACCTGCATGGTTTACCGCATCATAGTCACTATTAAGTACCATTATTAATAGTGCCAATGCAAGTAATGACATAGACAAAGATACATACCAGTGATCCGAACCAGTGTTTCCCTCCCAGACAAGTCGGTCACATGCTGTGTATTGAGATTGATACAGTTAATATTGGTAAGCTAGTGAGAAGCCTATTGGTGTGTAGAAGAAATACGGCTTACAATGAAGGTGTCATTGAATGATGCAAAGATGCGAGCAACACCAAAGACATACTCTCCTTCACGGACAGTGGGTCCAAGAGTGACGTTCTCCTCCTTGGGCTCCCTGGTCTTCCTCTTCGACTGCCAAAATAAACCATTGTTAGATGACTTTGTATCTACTAGACTTGCATGAAAACATTCAGTAACATTTCCAGCTCCGCAGAACATAATATAGTTGACCACACTTAATATTAAAATTCATGTTGCAGCTGTAGGTGGACTACTGTGCGACGCTATTAGAGCACAGCAAGGTATCCTAAACTACTTGCCATTGGACTCGTATAACAGAGAGAACTGTTTCAGTAAATTCTAGTACAAGATGATCAATTGTGCATCCAACTTGCACTCTACTTCGCGACCCATCCGTTTCCTGACCTTGCATAACAGTGTATATTGTGAACAATCATGTGCAGTCCCAACCTGGAAGATCGGAGATTAATGTATTTTCGAAGTTAAGACGCATTTCATGCTTTCGAATGGCATACAAACTAACACGTGGCAGTGGGTGCCGAAAGATAATCCATCCAACCCATTAGTCATTTAAGCAACTTAATTTAATTCACCCAAGCTCCTAATTTGCCATTCAGGATCTAAATTTATCCACCTCCAAAACAACCCAACCCCCTTCCCATCCTCTCCACATAATCAACATCTTTCAGCATCTATCGCAGTGAAGTCCGGCAAAATGCTAAATTCTACCACAGTTTTAACCGATGCACAGCTTCAGATTACAACTGCTGCTCACCACCTTGTACTCACAAGCTACAATAACTCCGAGAAAACTCGCACTACCTTTGTCCCCGCACATCATTCTAGCGCACTGCAATCTATCAAGAGAATGAACGCAGGAGTTATGTACGAGCATACAAAATCTAAGCTCAACTCAAAGAAAAAATTCTGCCAAATCTACGCTCTTAGGGACCCATCGCTCAACACGAAGCAATTACTCCGACCGATGGCTTCTACCAAGATCACGGTGCGAATCATTAGAACGGGACAAGACACTCACCATAGCTGCGTGAAGCGGGAGGGTCAGAGCCGAGCGCGCCTGGGTCAGATCACGAGTTCGCCGCCAACGCCAACGCCGCCGCCGAAGCCTCACAGACGGAGACCAAGGGGTGCGTGCTTATATAGGAGTGCTCAGCCAGTTAGGGTTTAGTCCTAACCTAACAACGATCAATTCCCGATTTTACCCTCTAGCCTCTATCGCTGCAGGTGGGCCTCATATTTTATTCAAGTCCTGGGCTGGTAATTTGTCTGTTTTAACTCGTAACGGGCTGTTAGTGTTGCCCTTTTTAGACCCACGTGGCACCGAAGGTCTAAGTGGGCTGCATTTTATCCAGCCCATTTTCCTGCCCTCCTCGTCTTCCCGTGGCCTCTTCTTGGACTCCGACCAGTGAGGCGAAGCAGCCGTCCTCGCTTCTTGGGATCGCACGTCCGTCGTTGCAAGGTGAGGCAGTCTCCTCTGATCTCTCCGTCGTGTTGCAATGATCTGGGGATTCATGGGTGGATATGCCGTGCTGGTTGATTTGAGCCCTTTTTGTCTTCTTGAAGTGAACATAAAAGAGTGGTGGTAAGAGGAGGTGGAGGAGGAGGATGAGCGAAGAGAGGCCGGTGCCGTGGCTGGAGAGCCCGTGGAGTTTGCCGGAGCCCGTGGGAGCCCAAGGCGCACCGCTGCAACGACCGCGCCGAAGATGTCGTCCAGGTCCCCCTTGCCACCCTCACTCCCTGATCAAATCAGCCTAGTACCATCTGACTACCTGAGCATTGTTTATCTGCCGTATCTTCCAACTGATGAATGAGTGATGGAGACAGTCACACAACTCAGAGCTATCTGAGTAGGCGCTTCGATGTTTTTAGGTAGTTTAGTGGAGGAATTTTTTAAATAATCTATTTTTTTATTCGAAATTACAGAAATATACCTGTGTAATTTTTTTTTACAAAAGTAGGCTTTAGTCGCTCAACCGTTGAGCGACTGGAACCTGTCGTCCAACGGCCGCACGACACGAATGCAGTCGGTGGGCCGTTGGATGACAGGATATAGTCGTCGAACGGTCGGACGACTGCAACCTATCGCCGAACTATTGGGCGAGTGCAGGTCTAATCACCGACCGGTCGGCGACTGCCACCTAAGCCTATTTTTAATAGACTTTTGATGAAAGACGAGGAGATCAAGAATAAGTGGAGAGATTACTTCGACAAATTGTTCAACCACGATAATGATGATAGTATGATTGAACTGGATGATGCTTTTGATGACACCGATAGACGGTTTGTTCGAAGAATCCAGGAGTCGGAAGTAAGAGGGGCCTTAAAAAGGATGAAAGTGGGTAAGGCGTTGGGGCCTGATAACATCTATATTGAGGTGTGGAAATGACTAGGAGAAGTGGCGATTGTTTGGCTAACTAATTTGCTCAATAGTATTTTTAGGTTAAACAAGATGCCAAACGAGTGACGGAGGAGCACATTAGTACCAATTTTCAAAAATAAAGGACATTCAAAGTTGTACTAAGTTATCCTTATAAAAGGGACAATATGTATCCATTATCATCAAGCAATGAATAATGAAGATATATTCTCAAGTCTCCAATTTCTAGCTCTGATTAGCTAGTGGCTGCAAAAAATGCCCATGCGGAGTAATCTCCGCAGCAGAAAAGGTTTTGGTGGCTTGAATCCTGTTTATCCAGCAGCAATATTCTTTTTACCATATGGCTTTGCCAACTGAACCTGTAATCACTGAAAGTTGTGTGAAGTAGCTTCCAAGAATCCAAGGTGCTTTTGTATTCTGTACAAGTTACATAAGCCTCTTCTCGCATTAGTTGTAAATCTCCTAAAGTTTATGAACTATGAAGTGATCGACTGCCTTCATACTTGGTGGGCTGCCTTCATGCTTCGTGGGCGAGGTGGGAGTTTTGTTTGGTTGCTTGGTTCCATGTGTCATGAAGCATCTTTTAGGAAGATGGTTTGGTTGCTTGCTTGGGTTTCCTGGGTGGGGCAGGCTTTTTGATGCAAAATGTAGCTGTCAAACCTGGCCCAGGGAAACCCAAAATATGGTCTATCTCAATCTGGCTGGTCCATTTGGGCCAAGTTGGAGGACTGAGGCTGCCTGGCTGGGAGCATCCAGTTCAGACGGGCCAATGCTGGAACCACTTAAGTGACCAATTGCCACCGAAACGAACCAAAAAAAAAAGGTATTGTTTGGTGCTACACCCCGGGTAAAAACAGAGGAAAACCCTATGGATCACGGTATATTTAACATATCATATTTAACGTAACTTGTTCCTAAAAAAAAGACTTTAAAAACACTGCTTATCTCCTAGGGATCACATTGAGCACAATGCCTTATGTCTGGATGCTCATAAAATAAAATAATTTGACAAACTCGATCCAGAAAACTGCCTTTCTAGGAGGTGAATTCGTTGAAGTTGCTGTTGTTGATGTAACAATAGTCCCTTTCTGATACTAAAATGGGATCTGTACTTTCAAGGCCAGTTGTTCTGGCCCTTGGGAGTTAAGGCCTTGCTCATCTTTCTTGGCCCCTCCAAACGGCTTCTGAAGCAGAGTTACTTGTGATGCTACCTATCTGTTATGATGCTAACCTCTCTGTTTGCTCATAGAGCTTCACACAGTCGTACACTCGTACCTATGCGCAGTTGTGTGTAAACTATGCTCGATTCCTGCACTTGCCAGTACACGGTTAAATGAATGAGACAGTCTCAGACTACATAATAAAACTGCTTCTCGATTAAAAGACTTGCCAATTTCCTTTTGCCACTATCTACGTAAGCAAGAGGCAGATCTTGTCTCCCCTTTAATTTTTTTTTTTGCGTCCATTTTGCGTGTGGATTCATGTAAGGGGTGTACGTGCACTTCATTACCTGGTTGTTCTACAGATTTTGCTAGAACCAGTCTGGTGTGGAGAAGGCTACAAGACATTTTCTTGCCACTGTAACACAGATCAAAGAAATATTAAATCTACGAAATATTTGATGTTATTAAATTATATATACTTCTATTAAATAACATACTAAAACTATTTATCCACGTTTTAGCATTAAAGTAGAGGTATATGGTAAAAATATTACAATAATTACACATTTGATTTTCACAGTGAACTTATATTGTTCGACAATACTTTCTAAAAACAAAGATTTATATTACGGGACTTTGGGAGTAGCGTGTAAACAGCTGCGGCAGCAACTGGATAGTCGTACCTCGGACGTGCATGCGTTGCGAGCATTAACATGCCGTACTCAATGATTCGAACGGCCAACGGAACGCATTGATGGATGGACCGTTTCATCATCGATCGGTTCTTGGTGTTGGTTGATCGGTGCAACACCCTTGTCATGGCTTCCTAATCTTACAGGCAGCACGAGCACATCGATCGGTTCATAAATTGATGATCAACTCCGGCTTCTAGAGGATCTAGAGTGGACTTGCTGAACATCCGGCGGACCTAACGTACGTTTCATTAAGTGTACAGCTTTAGTTATGAAGATGCCTCTACTCACAGTACAGCAAAATTAGCTAGCTAGTACCTGATCAAGTTTAGGCCTAGTTCATTTCAATTTAAGCTTTTAGCTTATAGATTATCTTTTATTATTTATAAATTTTGTCTTTTCTGGGTTTTTGGCTTTTTTGCCGGTTCTTTTTTCATATTCGTTTACATTGTCCGCGTTAGGCTAATCTATTTTTTCTGTTTTTATTTTTTTAATTTAATTATACCAAATAGATCACCTTCAGCTACAGCTACAGTACAATTTCAGCCATAAGCGATCATTTTTCAACCCAAATAAGCGGCGCCTTAGTTTTCAAAATTTAGGGGCACATGTACATGTAATCATGCATGATGTAGTGTAAGAAGTAATCCAGTACGACATTTGAGGGTCGCACATGAGGAGTTGCATGTCTTTTAAATCAACTCAATGAACTCGTGATCTAAATCGCCGCACCTAAGTGCTTTACCAGCACGGTGCACGGTCTTTACCAGTGGCTAGCGTTTTGGCGGTGGCGCGGGGTTAGGAATTTAATTGGAACACGTCATGATTAATTAACAGTAATTCTTACATTTGACATGAACACCAGGAACTATACATTGAGATATAGGTGGTGATCATTTTGGCTTATTTTTGGTGGCTTATGGCTGAAAAGCAATGTAGCTGGCTGAAAAATATTGTAGCTGACAGAGGCTTATTTAACATAATTAAATTTAAAAAAATTAAAAAATATAAAAAAATATGTTAGCCCATCACAAACAACGCAAACGAATACGGCAAAAAAAAGAACCGGCAAAAAAGCTCAAAAAAGCCAAAAATTCAGAAAAAGACGAATTTATGAATAGTGAAAAATAAGCCAGAAGCTGAAGCCGAAACGAGCGGGGCCATAGAAGGGGTTCCAGGTGTGGGCGTACAGGGAAGGCGAGCCGCCGATCGTGCACGAGGGGCCCGGCGCGAGCATCTACGCCGTCGAGGGCCACTTCATCACGGAGACGGAGGACGCCGCGGGCCGGTACCGCGCGCGGCACCCCGGCGAGGCGCACGTCTTCTTTCTCCCCATCAACGTCGTCAACATCGTTAGCTACAACTACTGCCGTGACATGATCGACTACTGGGCTGAAACAACCCGAATTTCAAATTCTTACCGAATTGCTTTAAATCTTGAATTCAACTGATTCTTGGCCAAATCCAGCACCTTCTTCACCCATCCGTCCTCCTTTTCCTCTGCAATCCCATCTCCTCTGTTTGCTTGCACACGGCATAGCCCTTCGACACTATTCATCCTCTGAAAATGTCACCACAGTCCAACTCATTCGCTGTGTAGGACCGGACAGGCAACAGAGGAGGGCGGGGGTGAATGACGCCTTCAAATTTTCTCCAAGTATTCACTCAACACTTTTTCTTTGATAGCTACAAAGCTATAAAGATTTTCCAATGTGACTTGTTGATCACGATTGGTTGTACTCAGTCTTGCTTCATTTTACATGAACACAGAGATCAAGAGAAGAAAGGATGTTACAAATTTTTATGTTAGAGTTACAGCCGCATTCAAGCGTTCCTATGGAGTTTTCTTCGGCTCTTCTGATTGTAAGTTAAGTTTTGGACTTGGACGCCCTTATAATTGTTAAAATTGATCATTAGGACTTATTTTAATCAAATTAACTCTTTTAAATGTTCATGAGCAGACATGACACTCTTCCGTCGCAATCGAACTCCCAGGCGATTGCGGGGACGACGACGGACCTGTTCCCAAAATAGGGGCGTTACATAGGCCCCCAGCTATGCCTCGTCACTGACTACGTCGACATCCTCGCCGCCAAGTGCCCCTATTGCAACCGCAGCCGCGGCGCCGACCACTTCTTTGTCTCCTGCCGCAACTAGGTACACACTAATCGATTTTACTTTGGGCCCATTCATAACACACAAATCTATCCGTCTGTTATCTTATTAAACCAATAGAAAAGTACCTACAAAATTCCACGATAATTGGTGGTAAAAAAGAAAAATATATACCGTTAGTTATGATAGATCTAGATTATAACATTCTAAATTAAAAGAAATAATCCAGTCAAGTCCGAGAATTTTTTTTCACATTTAGAATAAAATTTAAAATAAAATTAGAATAACAAATAAAATAAAGTTAGTGTTTCAATACGAATTCCAAAGTAAAATCCCTAAACAATTGTAATTCATAATAAAAATTAAAGTAAAATTAGAAAATTGAATTGTATACATATTTGAACAAAAAAATTGAAATTCAAGATAAAAAAATAAAAGAAAAAATTTAATTCGATTTCCATAAGAATTCCAAAGTAAAATATCTAAATAACTAAAATTCAAAATAAATTAAATAAAATTAGCAATTTGATTTGTCTATAGACTATAATGAAAAATAAGTAGAATTTTGAATAAAAACAAAAATTATAATGAGAATAGCACGAATGGTATCGAAAGAGATCACGAAAGAGTGTAATGGCGTCGATTTGTCCTGCAAGAAGACATTGACCCACGAAGAAGTGAATAGCTAAGATGGCGGTTGCTACTCGTGGGAGCCGTTGAAGAGAAAAGCCAAAGTCTAAAGAGCCAAGGGCCACTACGACGAATGGTGAGCGTCGGCATTACTGAAGATGTCAATGGTCAAAGAAACTCGAGGATGGAGAAACCCTTGTAGAGAGGAGATGAAGCTTTGCATTGAAGACGAGTTATGGATGATATGTGACCATTGGGTAGTTAGGAGCCTGCCATTACTGGTGAAGGGCACGCATCACTAGCAATGGTGATAGTGAGAAGATTCTCCATATTGTTAGACAATGACTAAAGAAGACATGCTGGCATTAGAGAAGATAGGAGACTGATGTGGTTAGTAAGGAAGCCACACGTTGAGATGGCCAACGTCGAAGAAGAGGACATCAAACATCTATAACAACTTGCATGTGTATATACATGCACGTATCCATATGAATAGAAACATGGACGTACAGAAGTAGAAAACCAAGGAGATCGGGGTAGAGATTGGCACCGCTGTAGGGAATAGGCTCGGGGACACCCGAGAGAGCATGACATGTGTCTCTGCAGGGATCAACGATGGTTGCACGTGTATACGTGTTTGATATTGCAACGATTAGCGTTCAACAATAATTAGAGAGAAGTAGATGACTATATGGTAGTGTATTGCATTAGACAGGGTAGCAGCTGGGAGAGATCAATCAACAATTGGGCTTGTTGTTGGGAGTTGAAGCAGAAAAGTTGTGATGATGAGAAGAGATAGAAAACACATGTTTCGGTGGGGCAGCCATCGTGTGAGGGAAGATAAGTTCAAGATAGGTCGCTCATAGTGCATCGGTGTATGAATGAGTAAGGTAGTCTACTACCATATAAACTAATAAGATAATTTACCGTGAACATAATCAACATATTGCATAGATTAAATAGAGGTATATGTGCATGTATAAATTTTAGAAAATAGTAACTAATAGGAAAAAATATGGGCATGCGGATACATGATCTATGTATAATGGATTGTGGTTACATTTCTAAAAATCCAACAACTTATCACAGTCAATGATGTTTTTTTATCAAAATTCATACTTCAATTATGTTCCTTAAGTTGTATTTTCTTTTAAGCTTCTACTGTTATTTACAATATTTATGATATCTTAAAAATCTAAATAGTCTATAAAATACGTAAATATATTATCCAAAATCTAATGTTTTAATACTATAAACGTTAACACAAATTTAGCTGTGCAAATGTATCGGCTACCTTGCTAGTTTCATAGAAAATAAACATCTACTCTCATTAAATGTAAGGTTTTATACAATTTTCTTGCAGAAATCTTGCGTTCCAAAACGGGGCTAGTTTCTATTTGCGCACAGTATGATTCGTTAGGCAGTTGATCAGTTGCTTTCGTTAGTTAGTTGAAGGACACCACGGAGTACTGATGCTACATGTGTTATATATATATTGAGAAGTGCTAACGAGCATTTGAGTGCTTTTTAGATAAGGAGCACTTAGATTTTAGGATGTTGGATTTTCATCCAATAGATCCCTCATATCTCTTCTCCAAAAAACAAATCTAGGACGTTAGATCTCCATCTAACAGATCCTCTATATTCCGTCCTCTTTAAAAAAATATGATTGCTCTAAATTTAAAACGTTGGATGAAGATCCAACTCATCCAACGTCCAAAAAAAATATAAATATTCTAACCTAAAAAACATTCGAATATTTTGTAGACACCTCCGTATATGTACGCACGTTTAGCTAGCTAAGACGTCTCTGTCATACATGGACCGAAGTGAGACATGATGGCATGAACAAGGATATGACACGAGACATGGATCCTATGCATAGTTGCATCGACATGCGGCTAATTAGTACGAGCTCATGACGTTTATGGAAACGCGGCAGTACGTGACGTATTCAGCGCGCACTGCGTGCATGTAGGCCCCGATCCTGTCCGCCGCCAACGCGGAGCTGCACGCGAATTCGATCCGGGTCATGCGCATGCAGCGCCAACATGTCCGAGTGCTTCGACCCCGGCCGCCACGGAGGTGGCGCTGCCGGAGGTCCACGTCAGGGACGGCGGCGCGCTGGGAGGCCAAGGACGACCGGTGCGCTGGTGTACCGGCGGCTGCCGGAGGGGCTTGATTACGACGAGCTCATGGGCATGGCGAGGTTCTGCCTCTGCCCCAGCTGGTACGAGGTCCCGCGCGCTTCACGCGCGCAGACATGCGTACCTCTGGGAGGAGGAGGAACACGGATCACTTAAAGTGTTTTGACAAGATTAATTCCAATTTGCTCGTTTCCGCCAACTACTCGCCGCCATTCAGCGACGTGCTGGACTGGCGCCGGTTCTCGGTGGCCGTCCCCGTGGACCGCATCCCGGCGATCAAGGACATCCTCCTCGGGATCTCCGACGGCCGGTACGCCGTGCTGCTCAACCGGCCGGCGAAGCGGTTCGACGTGACCAACATGGTCATGCGCTCCATCTGGCTCAGGCGCCTCAACTTGAGGCTCTACCAGACTGACAGACAACGCGATGTGACACGCATGCACCTGACCTGACATGGCCTAGCCAGTATTATGGTCCGGACTAGCTAGCTTAGCTAGGCAGTGCAGTAGGCTAGTGGTCGTACTATACTGCATAGTGTGGTGTAGTATGACAATGGACAATTGTAATGCAGTGCACGAAGTAGTAAGAGCCTAGACCTAGTCTGTTCTTTTCGATTTTTTTTTAAAAATTATTTTTTTATAATAACTAGATTTTAAATAGAGTATCTTTTTAAGATAGAGTCTACTAGTTAATTGTAATACACACTATATCAACTTTATTTATATCGGTAAAAATCACACGTAAATTTCTGTTACTCTATAATCTCTCACACGAACAACCCAACAACTATAAACTGCAGTCAAAAATCACAAATCACAGCTAAAAGAAACAGACCCTATGTGTGGTCAAGATCACGGTAAGAACGACATTAACTACTCAGCTTCTCCCCGAAAAAAAACCTACTCAGCTTCAGTGTGGATCACGGCCCGCCGGGAGGAGCACCGGAGTTACTCCGGTGGCCCAGGGCGAGTTAAATTCTTGATCTGTTTTCCCGTACGCCCTGCACCGGCGCACATGCTGTGTGCATTGGACAATCAAGGTCGTATTCGCCGGATCTGCGGTATACTGTGGTGTCCTGTGAAGTCCTAGCTGGTAGAAAGGAAGCGCTTCGTTGTAAAAAAAAAAAAGAATAAAAGAAAAGAAAGAAAGCGATTCGAGGCTTTCCTCAAAAGGGAAAAGATACATTAAGATCCATCCATCAATGGTGAGATCAGAATGGATGCACGGTGGATGGATAGATTTAATTGGATGGGGGAGGCAGAGAGAGGATTTTTTTTCCTGAGAGTACAACAGTATAGATGTACACACACTCACCTTATACGTATCCTCTAACTTAGACATATGGGTGCATCTGTACCACACATTTATTTAGAGCGGAGGCCTATATTCCCTTAAAACACTGAACATAGAGGCGAATCCAGCATTGGGTTAGGTGGGACGCCACCCTCCTTACTGTTGGTCGGTCGTGTGTACCTTCTCCCCCATAGCTCTACGCTAGTCATATAAATGATTTTGTCGGGCTTAAAAAACCTTTACATGATGAAAAAGATTGTATTTGTAGTAGTGATTATAAACTCTTCATTCTTGGTGTGGAGCATCTCTCCCTCTCGTGTCTACAAGTCTACAATTTTACAAGGGTCGAGCATGGGCTTGGAGTACGCGGCGTGACGGCCGTCGTTTTCTCCTTCACACCGTGGAGTTAGCACCGTTGCTCTCATTCGACAAAAATATGACGTATATCATAATTTTTAATATAGACCGTAATAGTCACAGTAGCGTTTTTCTACCTCTCACTGGTAATACAACATGCTACCATAGATCGGTTACTCGGTATTTAGTAAACTGGTCAGTAAATTCTATTAGCCTCTTCTAAATTTTGATCTTAGATCTGCCACTGGCTGGACACCCTCCCTTCTACTGATCTCTATTCTGGTGAGACACATTAGAATCGGTCTCTGGGATCAAAGCTAGACGGATGAGGCGTTCACGCACGCCAACCACCCGAGCTACGCTCGGTCCTCGGTAGAGGGAGGAGTTGGATCCATTTATTGGTGGTTATTGCTGTTAACGTGTGCATGTGAATCTCTGGACGAATTGGCCGGCCAGGTCGTCACTCACAGTCAAGCTTAGCTAGCTAGCATATTCTTCATCTTCTTCTTCCTGATCTCTTCGCAGTAAAGGAGGTTGGTTGCCATGGCGCGTTGGCGCACTGGATACGGTGCAGCAGCAGCGGTTTCAAGCCTGACCGGTCGCTCTTTTATTACGTTTACTCCCGAGCCCTAGCTACCACGCGTTGAAGGGTCGTCCAACCACTGGCATTCGTCTAGCTCCGTCTTTTACATGCAGGTTTTTTAGATTTAATTATCGAACATCCGTTTTTATAAATCTACTCATCTCCGTAAATCTAACAAGCGCACATAGGCACCTACCGAGTTACTGTAGCTCAGTAGGTGTCTATCGAGCTCCCCTGACTCAACAGGTATCCGCCAGCAGTGCGGTTAGTACTTTAATTAGCACTCACTAATTGATATTAGCAATCACTAATTGCGGACCTGATGCTCATGAGTAGCTCAGCAGCAACCTGCCGCTGCCAAGTGGCTCGGTAGGCTGTATACCCTGTTGTTGAATTTGCATTGCCATACTCCCTGTTTTGTTCGCACGGGGTTTCGAAACCTTACTTTTTGGCGGAAATACGAGGAGCCCAAAATAGGTCCGGTTTAGATTAAGTAATTTTAAAATTGAGGCTTTTTTTAGGTTTGGAATCTAATTAACAAACAGCAAGAATACATTTGTTTCGATGCCTAAACTAGCCAATGGAATAAATTAAAGACCAAAACCCAACTGTTTCCATTTTCGCAGCTGGTAATTGAGTGATTGTAGCTGTTTTTTTCAAACCCTGGTTCGTAGCCTCTCAAATCCAATATTTTATGCATTTTGTGGATAAAAATGTTCGAAAATGATACATCACAGTTGAATGTTCTTTTTCTTGAATGACCTTACGATTTGGGCGTTGCACAACGGACCAAAAATCTGACGGATTTGTTTTATAACAAAACAGTCGAATGGCAACTAGTCTCCTTTTTTTTTTTTGAAAGGAAATGATAGTTAGTCTATCCATATGAAATTATGCATAATCTCAAGACGTTGCTCAGTTTGACGATGACTTATGACTTTTTCACTGTAGTTGATTTATTTTTCACTGTATTGATAGTGGTTTATTTGACATAATTAAATTTTAAAAAATAAAATAGAAAAAACATGTTAATCCTATCACAGATAATGCGTAGAAATATGAAAAAAAAAGGACAAAAAATCCTAAAACCAGAAAAATAAACGAATAGTGAATTAAAGCTTAGAAGTTAAAAACTGAAGTTGAGACGAGCGGAAGCTAATCTATTCAAACAGTCTTAATTACCCTGTTAGACCAAGTATTGTGGCATAAATGTACCACTCTTGATACGACATAGGTCTAATTTTAATTGGAATCCAAAACTTAACTGCCGCTCATTTAAGTCGTACTTCTTATCACTACCGCTGCTTCCGAACCGTTGAGGAAAGCTGTGCTTCTAGACGTTCATGCATGGATAGTACTGTTCCACAACATAAACGTGATCCTTGGTTGAAGGTCGAACCATCGGCCTGCCCTATTTTCCTTCCAAAGCAGTACTAGTTAACGTTTCCTACCCATTTTTGTAAGAACTGGAAGGAGAGTAATTAAACATTTTAATATGGTTAAAGTTACATCTACATAAAAAGGGGTGGACATCAGGCCATGGGGCAATATCCTTTAAATTAAGTGCATTATTCTAATATCGAATAATCTATATATTACACCCGGGGGTTCCGGGATAGAGAGCGACGCCACGTCATCGATTTTGCGAGAAGCCCCTTGTGTTTTGCGAAATCACGTAGAGGTCCTTCGTTCTCGTAAACAGGTCCCTGTCAGTTTTTTTTTTACAGAAAACAGCCTTCAATTTGCCGATAGCAGCCTGCGATTTCCAAAATTATGTATAGGTCCTTGTTTAGTTACGTATAGATCATTACGGGTCCCTATTTTTTTGCGAAAAAATCCTTCGGTTTCTCCGAAATTACGCATCCGTCCTCGATTTTTTAAAAAAGAACCGTCTCACGAATTTTCGTCTTTTTTATTTCGGTTCACACGGTGGCTAGTGCGGCGTGGCGCCGTGCTTATGTGGCTAGTGTTTTACATGAGGGAACTAGGTCAAGACCATCCTGTAAAGAAGTGCATTTTCCATTTCCCTTCTGAACAGAGGTTTCAATTTGCCATGTGTGAACTACTCTTTCTTGTAATAAAACATGTTCCCTGCAATGGTATGTGCATTTTGTGTCTCATATAATTAAGGTCTTTTCCATTATGTGTCTTTGAACTTATGTATGCTAGGCTACGTGCCCTAGGTCTCGGTTGGTATCATCTTGGGCCCAGCTACGGGATCGCTGAGTGGAACAGCGGGAGACGAGAGGCCGAGAACTTCAATCTTTAAGCTGAACATGTGTCCTTCAACTTGGGCTAAGAGTTTTCACACCCAAATTTACTTGAGCTATACAAATAGAAAAACAAAATTGGATCTAGTATCATGTGCACTCCCATAGGCCTCTTTGAATATGCCCTTCATCGCCGGAGCCGGAGAAGATGACGAACCGCAATCCGGAGCACAAATCTTCCCATAGGCCTCTTCGAATCCGGCCTTGACCGTCGAAGCCAGAGAAGATGACGAACCGCCAGCAAGAGCAAAAATCTTCCATAGGCCTCTTTGAATCTGCCCTTGACCACCGGAGCCGGAGAAGATGATGAACGGTCAACCAGAGCACAAATCCTCGAGAAGATCGGAAAGTTAGAAACTTGAATAATGTACAAAAAGAAAATCATTCGACAGATGTACAGCAATTCTGTTTCTTTTCGGTCACAGAAGGCAGACAGCTATGTGCACACTTGCACACCAAACATCATGGGTTGCTCTTATAGAATCGAAGTACGAGTGTTCATACATTAAATAGCCGGCTAACATACATCAAAGCCGTTGATTATTCAAGAAAATGACACTAGTGTCTCTCAAGATCAACAGATTAACCGGGTAAAATCAAAGGAGTTGATTCTTCGTTTGTTACAGTCCAATGGCCGCAAAGATTAAAACCAGGTAAAATTAAAGAGTCCATTGTTTATTAGTTACAATCCAATGATCAACCATTAAAATGATTCTCGTGCTTGCACTCCACGCATTGCACGAATTTATTTGTACGAATAATCTATTTTTTATTCGAAATTACAGAAATATACCCGTAGTAACATTTTTTACAGAAATACGCTACAGTCGCCCAATGGGAGAGCGACTGGAGTCAATCGCCAAACAGGGGGCGACAGATGTCCAGTCGCTCCCCCATTAGGCGACTTTAAGTGCAGTAGCCCAATAGGGGGGTGACTGGTTGCAATCCCCCGTGAATTTTGTAATTTTTGTCAATTTTGTAGTTTTTAGCTGGAAACTAATCTGCTGGAGTTTGTAGCGCCGAGTCGTGTGGTGCCCGACTGCACGACCTGTTGTACTGTTTAGGGTTAGGGTTTCATTGATTAGCTGCTTCGTGTTTTCACAAAATGAGGTACAAATTTTGTATTGTTGTTTTGATAAGACAGTATATAGTTGCACAAATTTTTTTGTAGTTATAAACATTACATGTACATTTTGTTTGAGTCATTTACTGGAAATTATGTTGTCACTTATTCCATATTTTGTTGTTATTTATTGTCATTCGTTGCAAATTATGTTTGTTGCATATTATATGGCCACTGTATGCAATGTGCATATTATGCATCTAATATGACAAGTACGTACACATGTGGCCACTTTAGGTAACGGCTTGCAGTAGACATACATAGATCAACTCTGCAGCAGGAGAAGACATGATAACAATAAACAGAAGATAGAACATAGCATAAAACATTACAAACATAGATGAGAACAACCTCGAACACTACAACTTGACGATAACAATAAAGACAAGAAAATAATAGCACACAACATTAAATTAATCTTCCACACAAGTCTATCGAAACAATGTCGCATCTCGACGGGGTCGCTACCCCCTACGACAACTCTGTCATGTCGAACAATGTCGGTCCTAGTGCCCATTTCATCCCCCCACCCAGAATCGGCAACCGCCGAGGGGCTTCCTGCGATTTCACGAGAAGAAGGTTTTGTGTCATACTTGCACGATTCGAACGAACCCGAAACAATCTTACTCACCGAGTGAAAGGGATACTTATAGTGGTGCCGCCCAGGATTCGCGGCCGTGTGTGGGGTCTTACGTCTAACAACCGTGTTGCATTTTGGACAAATCACCGTGTGTGCCGATGAAGAGGTGCTGAGTTGACTCATATCAGTGTCCAGGGGAGTGAGCATGAAAGAAATGTACACAGATTGAAAACAGGTAATTCAGGACGTGGAGGAGAACAATGCAGTCGACTAGGTGAGAAATGGCCCCCTCTTATAGGCAACTTTGTGCAGAGACATGATAAAAGAGGCCAGCTTTGGGCAGTGACTTGACAAAAGAGGCCAGTTTTGGACAGTGATTTGACAAAAGAGACCAACTTTGAGCAGTGACTTGATAAAAGAGGATTGCTTTGCGTAGAGATATGATAAAAGCCGGCAGCTTTGCGTAGTGACATGATAGGTCAGATTTGCGCAGTGAGAAAGCTGCCCATTGGGCGACTGGAGCCTATTTTTATAAAAAAAATGTTATTGTGAGTATATTTCTGTAATTTCGAATAAAAAATAGATTATTCGTAAAAAAAATTTACACAATATCGAGGGTGAAATTAACAATGGGTATTTTTGGACGTGACAACCAATATATATATATGAGCAGATGGAGTAGTAGGTACACTTCTGGATCAAATCAAGAGAAGATAAAGAACACTAAAAATCAATAGAAGAGAGCATTGAAAAATCAAGGCAGCGTCGTCATCGTCATGCATATCCGTCCGTCCATCATCCAACGAATAACTAAATCGATCAATCGATCATGGAGTATTTATAATGTGGAACGCCACTCTTATCGTAATTAATTAACCCCGCCATAATCATTAATCACCTACCCGTACCACCGCCGCGCCGCGCCGCGCCGCGCGTACGTACGTGGCAAGCAATTAATTCGCGGACTCCTTGCTCCGCTCGACAATGGCGGCCCGGAGGGGGTTCTTCATGACGACGGTGAAGGCGAAGGTCTCGGTGGGGTCGGGGGGGCCCTCGCCGGCGACGGGGACCCACCGGAACTCGCGGACCATGTTGGCGAGCATGAGCTGGATGTGCAGGACGCCGAGGGTGGCGGCGGGGCAGATGCGGCGGCCGGCTCCGAAGGGCATCATGCGGAGGGCGCGCGTGCCGGTGATGTCGGTGTCGAAGCCCTCGCCGCCCTCGAGGAAGCGCTCGGGGCGCCACGCGTCGGGGTCGGGCCACGTCGCCGGGTTCTCCGTCACCCACGCCGTGTAGAACTCCACGCTCGCGTCCGCCGGCACGCGGTACCCGCCCAGCTCCGTGTCCCGCGTCGCCGCGTGCGACAGCACGAAGTGGCTCGGAGGGTGCCGCCGGAACGTCTCCTTCACCACCGCCTGCATGCAAACACATCGCAATTGCAATCAAAACTTCTCCATTACTAGCAGGTCATTCGGTAGCTGTCGTGTTTAGTTGGTTTACTTGACCATAATTTTGGTTTCCATTTACTTTGGAATGCCTTAGATACTACACGGTGATCACACGTCATTTTCATGACAGAAGAGCATACCTGTCAGCTAGTTAGTGCCAGCTCAGTGTTTTAATTTCAACGTGAAGTACTGTCCTTAATTAGTAGCGGCAATCTTGGTTCGTAGGTTGGAGGAATCGAAAAGGAAAAAAGAAAAGAAAACACGGGACCGATCGATCGGTGGCGTGGTGATACTCGTGTGCCCATCACAAAGCTTAGTTAGTTAGGTGATCGATCAATCAACAATTAACAATTCTTGTACTTTTTTCTTGTCCTTTAGTTTCAACTGAAGTGAAGTCCTAATAGTAAGAGCAGTAACTAAGGCTCTTGGGCACGCAAGAAATTTGTAGAAATTTTACGGAAACTCTACAGGAATCGGTTCATTCCTCCTGAACTCTTTCGGTTTCGGATATGCTATGTTTCCATATGAAAGTAGTAGTGTTAGTTACTCATAATTACCTGCAAGTAGGGCATGGCCTCGACGTCGGCCTCGGTGATCCGGGCGGTCTTGCTGGCCTTGGCGACGACCTCGTCGTAGAGCCTCTCCTGGGCGGCGGGTTCGAGGACGAGGTGCATCATGGCCCACTCCAGCGCGGTGGCGCTGGTGTCGGTGCCGGCGCTCATGACCTCGGAGCAGAGCGTGACCAGCTCATCCTCGCCGAGGCGCTTCCCCCTGCCCGGCGGCTCCAGCTCGAAGAGCGAGTCCACGTACGCCTCGCCGGGCGGGCTCATCATCTCCACGCCGCCGACCACCCTGTTCCCCTCGCCGTTCTTCTTGGCATTGCCGCCGCTCCGGAGGAACTCCCTCCGCGCGCGCACGAGCGGCGCGAGGCAGTTGAGCTGCCGCCGGCGCAGGTTCCTGGCCTCGGTGAGCTGCTTCTTGAAGAGTGGCGTGAGGAGGGGCAGGAAGTCGGGGAGCTTGGGCATGGTTATCATCATGACGTCCTTGAGCACCTCCTCGATCTCGCGGATGAGCTCGTCGGGGATCTTGGCGCCGAAGCAGATGCAGATGAGGATGCTGCAGATGGTGAGGCGGCAGCTGGCCATCATGCGGACGCCCCCCGTGGCGGCGAACTCGGCGCGGAGGCGCCTGAGGTGGTTGCCCATGGCCCACTCCCGGATCCAGGAGAAGCCCTTGACCCGCGGCGGCGACACGATCTCGGCGACGAAGTTCCGGCGCAGCGCGCGCCACAGGGGGCCGTAGGGCGAGGAGTTGACGGTGCACTTGCCGACGCTGAAGAGGAGCCTGATCGGGCTGTCCTCCGGGCGGCTGGCGAACATGGGGCCCTGCTTGACGAGCGCCTCATGGATGAGCTCCGCCGACGTGACGACGATGAGCGTGCGCTGGCCCATGCGCATGGTGAAGATGGGCCCGTACTTCTCGCGCAGGTCGCGCACGACGTACATGAACGGCCGCCGCTGCAGGATCACCTGGAAGAGGTTCCCCACCACCGGCCACCCCGGCGGCCCCGGCGGCAGCCCGTCCACCCCGCCCGTCTTCGAGCATCGCCGCCACCACACCGCCGCCAGCACCGCCGCCGACACCAGCAGAAGGACGTCGTTCACGTCCATCTTGGATCCTCTCTTCTTTGCTCCCCTCTCTCTCTCTTCCTGGTTGCGTCCCTAGCGGAGTAGAACAGTAGGTATAGGAGTGAGGAATACAAAAGCGGAGTAATATATAGCGGGGGAGGGGGGAGTACTGTGGCGGCGTAAATACGCGCCAGCCACCGTCTGAAAGGAGGCACGAATGCTGCAGTGTATTATTTATTGCGGTTTTGCTATTGCCAAGGCGACTGAAATTTTTTTGTCTCCCAGTCACTTGAAGTTGCACTCTTAATCAACTAAAACTGCACCCCTCCAAAAAAAACAGCCACCTCCAAAAAAAACAGCCCTCCTTCCAAGTGCAACTTCAAGTGACTGAGAGACAAAAAAATTTCAATCGCCTTGGCAATAGACACTCCCTATTTATTGTGGGCTTGTGAAAGCTTGGAGGATGGATAGGAGCAGCTGAGCTGGGCCTGGCCAATGGCTAGCTAGCTGCTGCTCGTTTTTCTTCAAAACCTACTAGAAGTAGGCCAGACCACGCAGGCATTGCTGCGTGCGCTTTCAATGCCCCGCGCGCCGGTGCCGGTGTGCTACAAGCTGGTGCGCGCGGTTGGGAACAGGGACAGTTATGGTACTTTTAGTTTGTACTTAAAATACCAAAAGCTAATAAGATCATTTGATTTCACTAAGCGACTTCTTTGCTCCTCTCGTCATCGTCTCACTCCGAGATAAAATAGAGAGTTACGGGTGCATCACCTACCCCATTTCTCTCTCTTCCGTCACGTGTACTCATCTCTCCCTCATTTTTTGGACCGTTCGTATTTGCAAAAATAGCCGTCGTTGCAAAAAATTACACACAGTAGCGTGGAGCTGACACGTGTGCCTGTCGCTCGGCCACCGTGTGTGTCCCTACCTGCCGCCCTGCCACCTGACGGCAGGTAATTAGTAGTTCCGGTCGCAGCTTTCCCAACCTTTGATCACCGATCACGTTATCCCGACCACTGCAGTATTCGACCACGGTCGTTAACAACCACAGCCACTCCGACCGCTCCCGATCACTCTCGAGTCCCGACCACTCTTTGCACTCTATAACTTTCGACCACCTAAAGTCTATCGACCAGCTACTGTATCTCCGACTACTGTAAATTCGACCATCTCGTCCATTCGACCACTTCAGTCGTCCGACTACGGCCATTCGACCACCTCGGCCATTGGACCACTTCAACCGTCCGACCACAGCCATTCGACTACCATGGCCATTCGGCCACTTCAACCGGCCGATCACAGCCATTTGACCACCTTAATCGTTCAACCACTTTAGCCGTCCGACTACGGCTATTCGACCACTTCAACCATCGACCATGTCCGACCACGGCTACTTAATTAAGGTAGATAATTAAGTCGGCTAATTAGCTAACTTAATTACCTGTCGTCTGGTGACAGGATGACAAGCAGGGAGCCGCACAGTGTCTAGGTGGTAGATCCACGTGTCAGCTTCACGCCGCCGCCGTCCGATTACCGAACGATAAAAGTACTATTTTTGTTATGTTTGTAACTACAACTATTTTTATAAATACGAGTTTAAAATATATCAAAAGTGCCAAAAATTCGCGCCTCACCACCAGGCCATCTGCACACATGGTACGTGTTGGTTGGTTTGCAGCTGCGCGCGCTACCGCCTCTCTCGCCACGGTCACGGGCTTAAGCCTTTTGGGCTTCGCTTCTCTCTACTATTAGTTACTGTCTCTTTATGTTGACGCAGAAGCAGAACTGCCTCCCAACATTTCGGCATTAGAGGCAGCGAAATTAGTTGGTTGTCCCATCAGCTCATGGCGATAAAGCGATCGATCGGTCGGTCGAGAAGCCGGAGAAGGCTCATAAATCCCCGGCCTTCTGTTGCGATTTGATGGAGATGGGCGGACTTGAATGCGAAAGCTCAGTTTAGGAACAGGAATAGGTTATACTCCATGGATTGCTAGGTCACAGCAAGATAAGAAGACTCACTCCATAATGGTAATGTGGTCTTAGTGAGATGATTACTGGCCCTGTTCTTTTCAGCTTCTAAAAACTGTTTTTCGGTATTTCTACAGTAACTAGATTTTAAACGGAGTATTTTTTTCAAGATAGGATCTACTAGTTAATTATAGTACATACTTTACTGACTTCATTTATACCGGCAAAAACCACACGTGAGTTTCTGTTACTCTGTAATCTTTCGTACAAACAGCCCAAAAATCACAAGCCGCAGCAAAAAAGAACAGACCCAGTGCTAGTACCAGACTGCTAGTGTAAGTGTCCGGCTAATGTTAGGGAACCGGGATAACTTTCTTGTCCATGGATCAATGGGCTTGAGCTGAACAACTGCAAGTGCACAAATTAATGTGTAATTCTGTTTTGTTTATGCTAGCTCTCCCATTGTAGCACTCAAAAATAATAAAAAACAATAATTATAATAATAAATAAAAAAACCCTGCTCTAAACATGGCCTTAAGAAGGGGGACCTCTCTACCTTTTTTCCTGTGCGTGGTATTTTTCCCCAAGTTTCAATCTACATCTCTCTCTCCCCCCGCGTTCGTGCGGCTGCATGGAGCGCCGTCGGCGGCGGAGCCACGGCGGCGTGCGCAGTGGTGACCGCACGCACACGCCTTGCACTCGCACGCACACGCGCAGATGGTGGCCATGGCGCGAGGCGGCCGCCGGCTCGCGGCGGCGCGCGCCGCGACGCGCGCGCGGGCGCGCGCGCCGCGGTGGCTGGCGGCGGCGGCGGCGGCGGCGATGCCGATGGCGGCGGCGGCTCGCGGCAAAGCCACACGCACGCGCGCGCGCGGTTTACCGATGGCGGCGGCGGCGGTGGTTGGTGGCGGCCGGGGCAGAGGTGTCGCCGAACGGCCGTTCGCACGACCGAATATCGTTTTGCTCGGCCGAACGCCCGTTCGCGCGGCCGAACACATTTTCATGTTGCCGAACGGCCGTTCGCTCGGTCGAACGGCTGTTTTCCTTCCAGTCAATTATCTCTTGTCGTTTCTTTATCAAATTCATCATATCTGATCGATGGTCTTCCATGCCACCCTGTAGGTTCTCACGCAGCAGTTGCACATTTCGGATTCATCGTGCAGCGTGTCCGTCGAGCGTGCTCAAGGCAAGTACCACGTGGCCGTTACCTGTTCTTTCGCACATTTATGCTTCATGATTATCTGTTGCCTTTAGCGTGGTTTCCGATCATTGCACCATATTGATTGCCTGTCTTATGTGGTTGTAGCATTGGTAGATTTTAATTTGACGAGTTAGTTACTATTAAACGCTTGTAATTGGTATAATGTTTAATCATAGAATTCATGTGTGATTAGGGATTTAAATAAACATCTAAATTGTAGATAGGGTTGCGAATAAGCGTGCTCAAATTTAAGGTTAACCACTAGTAATCCTTAACACTGGATGGCCATTGAAATGTCTTGCTTATGTGAATCTTAACTGTTGATTAGTAATTGTGAGCCTTAGCTGATTTAGTTGCTGTACATTAATCTGACTAATAATCACTTATCACCTAATAAAATTGTATGATTAACAACCCTTGTGTGACTCCGGCTAGTATCTTCTCTATCGATGGATCTTGTTTCCCATCATTTTGTATCATCAATCATGTCTCCCCGGTCTCAACTGTATCAAACCTTTACTCTCATAACTTTACCTCAATTCGCTCATGACTTTCTAATTACATCATAGATAATTCACTAAATAAAAAATTGCTAGTTACCTGGCTCGGGACTACCCACATATAGGGGAGATTTTCACTCAACCTGGTAACATACGGGTACACAGGATATTACACCCCGTTGGCGGTTATAAAGTCGAGGACAAGGATGTGCCTGGTTATTCTCATATAACCGGGTATATGGGATGAGGTCACCGACGTCTTTACTATAACTTGCTATAACTTGTCACATAACAATAATCTAAAATTACACCATCTCTATGATATCTGTATCCCATCTATGTCAATGCTTCCAATATCATATGTTTGTTGCCTTTATCCTGTATTCATTGCTTGCTTATGATGCTTGTCCCTTATTTCACTTGGTTGCATTACCTGTCTTTACTCTTTGTGTTACGATCGTTGTTGGATACTTGCTGAGATTTTCTAATTTCATGCTTGCTCTTTCCCTTCTTAGATAAAAGGCCAATGGATTGACAGCAATATGCATGGGTGGGAGCACTCGAGTTCCAGTATTGTGGCTTGCCACTACTTTTGCCATTTACTTTACTTGTCATTTGATTAGAAGTGGACCGGTCCCATATTTCAAACACTTATTTCAGCTTTCGTTAAATACTTTAATAAAGTACTTTAAATATTTTAATTTGTGTATGATTTCTACTGTTGTCTTTTATTATTATTTTATTTTGGCGATGACGTTCCATAGTAGTAGGGTGGAGCTGGGCCTCGGGCTAGGTAGGCTATAATCCGAGGCCCAGCAAACTACATAACACTACTATACCCTGAAGGCTAAAACCCTAATCTCTAAAACCGCCCTCGCCTCGCGCGGTCGCGCCCCAGCGCCAGCCGCCGCCCTCGCCTCCTCCTCCTCCTTGCGACCTCGCCTCCTCCGGCTGTCACCGACTTCATCACGCCGCCGTCGTCGGCGAGCACGCCTCGCTCTTCGCGGCCGTCCGAGTCCCCGTGGTGGGACTTCTCGACCCCCACCCACGCAGGGCGCCTCCTCCGCTGGCAGCGTCGCCATCTCCCTCGCCCTCGCCGTTGGTGAAGTCCTCCTTCCCTGCGCCCCCGATGAAGGTCTCCCCGCCTCCGGTGCAGGTGCCCCCGTCGGCCGCCGCAGTACGAGAAAGCGTCGGTGGGGGCAAGCACGACGGATCGACGTTCGAGTTCTTCTGGGACGCCATCGCGCGCGTGCAGGAAGGTGATGAGGAAGATGATTTTTGTGAAGTCATTACTGAATTTCAGATTGTCAGTCAGTTCTTGATTTCCATTTCTGGGATATGGGGCTTCTGATGCGTGGGATTTCCTTTGGATTGCCACAGCGCACACGAGCCTGGACGAGTATGTCGCGAACTAGCTTGGACTGGATCAGTCCAAGTACCAGTGGGCGCTCAATGACTACTACGGGAGCACCGGCAAGGTGCGTGGCCTCCTATTTCTCCTCCGTTATTTGCTTTTGCTGCATTTTCCATGTGATCCTAGGGGAATTGGGTTCGATCCTTGTCGTTTTGGTTGCTTCACAGTTCACACGCATTGTTATTGTTATTCTTAACTGGATCTGCAACTGTGATGAGAACCGGAGATAGAATGTCATGGTAATATTGGGGGCGAATTGGGCAAATATCTCTGTTTGTTTGGATGTTTGGTTGGTGAAACTCATCTGTGGTCGATGGCTCGATGTTGATTTAGTTTATCCCCGTGAAGTCTACTTCTTGGTGCTAAGCTTGGAGTTGTCCCTACAACTTTTCAGATCATAAAAGCATTGAGTAGTGTCTTCTCAATGTGACATGCTGGGAGTTGTCTTATGTGGTAGGTGCTGTTCGGCCCGAAAGGCATTTGTGTTTGTGGAGAATATATGCGAAGGGTGTAAATGGTAGTAGTGCCTATTAGATTGTGTCTGTCTACACCAAAACTCAAGTCAACTTCCATGTTACAATATCTGTAAAGATGGAACCAACGACATGCCTGATACACAAGGCAAAAATAGATACCTAATCCCCCTTTTTAGCTCCTATAAGAATGATGGAGAATTATCCTGGGCAAGAAAATGTGCAGTAGGCTTGTCATATTGTCTAAGAGTGGCACGCTTTGAAGCTTTTGCAAAGTGGTTCCTTGTTCCTAGCTTTTGAGTGCACGTACTGTTTGCGTTAATTATTGCCTCTCAACACGCTTAAGGACACTTTATGATGATTTTTAACAATCATGATTTGCGAGAGGGTGACATGACAAAATTATCTTTGATGTTATTTGCATCCTTCATATAAATGGTATGCAGTCCTATAGCATTAATGCCATTATACCCTTTTAAATTTTCTGTTGTTAAACATTTGTAAAAACTAAAAATTGACAATAGAGTGATAGGAGGTGTTATGGGGCCAAAATTTTATCACAAGCATGTTCAAGAGAAAATTTCAGCAAGAGATGGCTTTGCTGCCATCTTTGAATTTGGATCTATATGTATATTTATACCTAATCATTTCACAACGTAGCCTACTTATTGCATAATTTCACATTTGTTGGGTAGTTTAGCGCTTCATATATTTTCTATACATATTTACAAAGGTATTTGCAATTGTAGGGCTTGCCCTGATATTAGTTTGTTTTTGGACAGTAACTTTTCAATTCTCGTATACCACAATCATATGAAGTTGCACATGCCATCTAATTGCTATGTTCATGATTTGAATGTGATCCATAAAGTAAGTCTTCAAGATTTAGCCTATATAGTTAGATTATTACTTGATTGAAATTTAGCCGGGGATGTGATCCAATTCTGGATCCGCCACTGCATTGCAATATCCCAGCTTGGCTCTACGTGGGGTGCTACACCCATTGATGCCATTTCCTCCTGAACATCGATCCCATGAAGCAGTTGTAGCAGTAGTAGCAATTTAATTTGTCTGGGAGTAGGAGTGCTAGTTAATTAGGAGCATACTGTGTTTTTGATTTGTACAGGACCAGGAAGGTAGTGAGAATCATTATGGTTCCTGCGCCCACGCAAGACTGGATAGATCTGGTTAATAGCATAACAGCTAGTCAGTTCCCGCTCCAAAGCTCCGGTCGGAACTCAGAGTGATACTGCCCACACGGAATTTAGGTTTGCTTGGTAAGATTCAGAAAGATATAAATTGTGATATGATTGTATCATATGGACTATATATGAACTATATGAAGTACATTGCAGGGGAAATAGTTCTTTTAAGCCCAAATAGCTCCTGTTAGCTGGAAAAATCAGTCATTAACAAATTTGTGTCCATTATGGCATAGCATCAATAGATCAGAGTTCACCCAGAAAAGGAAGTCATATATGTACTTTGGATACTTTGATAAAAAACCCCAATAAGAAAAACGTTTGCACAGCTTACAGCATTGTCTATTGGGGAAACGTTGTAGAATACGTTCATACCGCCATATCAGAGACAGAATTCCAACGATCCTGAAAAAAAAATGGATTTCTAGATCCTACAGAAAGTATACCGCTGTTATCTACTTCAGTATTTTTATCTTGGTAATGTACGAACCGAAGCTTTGTCATCTGAAGGACTGAAGCCTGAAAGAATCTTCTATGCTGAAGCGACTGATATGCAAGGGCATGGACGCCCAGACAAGTGGAATGAAAACATATAATGAGATATATTATTATGAACATACAAATCCCCATCCCTCCTCTGTGAACTCCTGTTCCATTCCACTATTCTGAAGTTGCAGTGGTATGACAGGAAGATCTCGACATACGACAACTCATCAACGATTGCAGCAACACCACCATCTTTTGGTCCACGATTAAGGGCGTCAGCATACTCCTGGATTGTGTTCAGCGGTACCAACCGGGACTCAGGAATATTGAGCTCTTCAATCAGGTAATTTCTAGTAAATTTTCCAGCCTGGTATCCAATAGGTAAAGCACTTGAGATCAAGTTGTCAAGCCCAGTTATTCCTGTTGCGAGCTGTTGGACTGTGAGGAATGATGTCAAGCTGGCTGCATAACTCTCAATTGTTATGTATTGGCAAGCTACTGAGTAAGGAAGCAGTTTAATTGCTGCATTGAATATATCAATGCAATACCCGGTCACATTATCAGCACCAGTGCCACCTGATACTACTTAAAGCTTGCTTTATTTGGAACACCAACTCTCAGAGGCTGACCATTGTTTGGAACAGCCCACCCCCTAGGTTTAGATTGTAGTGTCACCTGGCCATACCACATTGTACAACCGCTGGGAACTTGTAGACGTATTTGGTGGCTTCCGATACAAAATTTCAGGAGCAGCAACAGAAAGGCCAAGTAATTAGACCAATAGCCAATCAAACAGGACCCAGAAACACCAATGTTAGATATCATACGTCGGGTGTACCAAATCGCGGTCTGAAGCAAACTGAACCGAACCTGTTAGGCCTGTAAAGTTTGTGAGCAGAAGTTGCTGTAGCAACTGCTCACCACCATCGAATATCTTAAGTGTTGATAAATGCAAAGTGCTTCCATTTGAATCATGCATCCTTGGATCTGCAGAGAAATTGATCTGCTGCCCACTATTGAGAAATTGATCCACAGCACAGCAACAATCCAAACTGAGTCATAAGCATAAAAACCATAAGAACTAAAGCCAGAAGTAATGCTCCTATTACGAGTCGCATCATTACACTTAGATATGAACAATTAATCCTTGTATATAACTCATGTCTTTAAGATCTCAAGACCCTGAGGAGTCCAGGATAGTAGCTAGCCAATCGGTTACTATCCAGACATAGCCATTGGCCATCATCCGGAGCTTGTTAGCTATGGAAAAAATTCTCATCCCTGCGTCAGGATTGACATGCACAACCAACACCCTTGATTCCATCATGTTTAAACAGTACATCATTAATCACATCTGTATTTGAATTTGGAGGAATGGCTGCTTGATATGAAATTCTCGCCTGCTTTGCTGCAAGTGCATCACTGAGGGCCGATACTCCACCTCGACCATAATCATCATCCACAAATATAGCAGTCACCTCTTTCCACTGAAAATAATCGACAATGCTAGCAACAGCATGCATTTGGACATAGTCGCTTAGGGTACTCCTTAAAAAGTAAGGATACTCTGATGCAGAAAGAGTCGGATCAGTTGCCGCAAATGATAAAAGCGGAACATGTAGCTCATTAACAACATGTGAGATGACATGGCCTATTCCAGAGGATTGTGGACCAATGACACCAACCACATTTTTCTCCATTAGTTGCAATGCTGGAACAAAGTAAGGTTTTACAATCAGTTCATGGACTATTCAAGGGATTACCAGCTATAGTTGACAAATTGAAGCTGAATTTCCAAGTTGGCTATAAGATCCTTCTAATTTTTGTCCTAATACTTGACTCGTGCTAAGAAAAGTTTATTGTCCAACAACAACAGGAAAAATAGTTATGGTTCAAATGGGTGGGTTCGAATTAGCTTTGCTTAGGCTTTGGCTTCCATTTGCTACAGTAATTAGTTTTTAAACGATGCATTTTTTTAAGACGGGGTTTACAAGTAGATTGTAATACAAACTGTACCGAGTTCAGCTGTACCGGCCAAAATAGCATGCGACTATTTTATTCTGCGTCCTGTCTCTCGCGAACAGTCCAGAATTAAAAAAATTCAGCTAAAAGTCATAAACTATAGCCCAAAAGAACTCACACCAAATATATGCTGAGTAGTCCCCAATAAAGCTGTTTATTCTGATGCTCACACATGCCACAAAAGAGAAGAGGGAATCTTGCATGAGAAGAAAGTGAAGAATTGGATGCTCCTTTAATACATGTTCCTTGCACCTTAATGAATATCGTAAGCAGTTTCATAAGTTATGCCATTGGTGATGCCGTTGTACCAGTATGCTTTTTTGTCTGTTTCTCTTCTATTGCCAGGATAATCGGGTTAGCATAATTCTTAAGGAAGGACACCATCATCATAAGTCTAGCAAAACAGTTTTTTAAAAGCCCAGTTGTTTTCTCCATTTCCAATCAAGACATCATTGAAGCATCTCATGAAACAAGAGCCAGGAAATTATTGTATTAAACTAAAAAATATATCGAAAAAAATTGGACCACCTCACTAAAAATTATAGACATACTATCAAAGGAACCTTGACCTAGTTCAGACTAAGATACCAAAGTACTAATATTACACATGAGCTGAATTTTTTTGTTCCTAGTCAACAATTAGGTCCTCTAAATTTGTGGTACCTAACCTAAGAAGTGAATCTCAAAGAGCTAGACAACAATTATATACTAAAGAAACTATAGTAGCGAATGAATCACTGGGATTTTTTTTATTTTAAAAAATGAAGGGAATAAGTTTCCTTCCTATATGTGCCAAAAAGCCCAGTACCGTGCAAGAGATACCAAAGCAACTAAGCAGGACTACTAATTAATTCCGAGTGTATGTTCTGACTTCTGACATTTTGTAGCAAGCAGCAACTGCTTTTGATTTTTTAAAAGGCTTTGCAGATTGCAGATGAAATAATTTACAAGGCCCACCATACCAAGAACAGACATGCTGGTCAGATTTTGCTTCCCTCATCTCCACCACTATCAATGAAGCTTATGTTGAAGTTGCCAGAGGGTAAAGGTCCTAAACAGTTAAGCTAATCCAGTAATATGTGGAGATTAGCAGCAGCGAGCTGTATAGACAAGTTGTTCAGTTAGTTCTTAGTTGTTGTTCAGTGGCTTGTTGTTTTAGAGGCTTTTTTGTTGGTTCTTTGTATCGAATTCGGCTGTAGCGCAGCAGCTGTTCTCTTAAATGGTTGTTACATTAGGCTTGTTTGCCCGTTGTTTCTCTCTCTCTCTCTCTTAATACAAAGACGGGCAGATCTCCTGCTGGTTCTCGAAAAAAATAAACCATTTCCCAAAATATTTTTTCTTGGGTCATGGCAAATCACTCCCTCTCCTTTTTCTCATTTGCAACTACTATAGCAAGGAAATGTTCTTTCTTCATCATCACCACTACACTTCTGTAACTAGTTGGAATAAAGCACCAGATCAATACAATGAGAAATTGCAGTTTACGGTTAGTGGAAAAATCACCAAACCATCAATTTTTAAGCCCATAAAAGCTGATCTGCGATCAAAACCATTACTTTTGCGAAGAATTCTACTATTCTAAGCTCTATCTTTCCACCAGCTAGCAGGTTAATTCTAGTTCTTGACACAAGGGCATGAGCAAATTAGAGAAAAATCAAGAAGCAACTAACCTTCGATGGTCCTGGGTGATCAAATTCAGCTTGGTCCCCGAGAGCACAGAACCAGCAACACAACCGCGCCCATTCACCCAGGCGAAGCCACCGGGTGGACTTCGTCAGGCTTCAGCCCACCCTCCAGCCCGCCCCAAACACGCCGGCCCAGGTAGGGCATACTCTTCATCCACCCCAGGCGAGCGAGACGCGAGAGACGAGAGGGGCTGCGCGATCCAGCTCGCCCGGCGCAGATCGGCGGGCCTCGCGGCGCCGAGGAGTCTCTCGCCGCCCGCGGAGGTCTGTGCTTGCCCCGAACCCCGTTTCTTGGTTGATTTTCCGTGTTGATTGGTTCTTGCTGATTCCGAGGCCGACCCTTTGTTGGTTCTTTGAGATCTTTGTGCATGTTCAGGGTCGTGGATGGCATGATCTTGGTTATTGTATGGAACACGAGCAAGGAAGATTTCTGTTTCCACTGGTGCACTTGATGTCTTGCACTTGTGATAATTGAACTTGACTATTAAAAAGAGGGAGATTGGAGCATTTACCCTATACATAAACATGGAATTTGATGATTTGCCCCATTTGTCTCATTGACATATGGGCCTTGGACCCACATATCATTGAGACATCACAGGGCAAATCATCAAATGCAATGAAAGGTGTGGCAAAAGATCAATTACCTCTTAAAAAGATGGATCAATTTGCTCCCTAAAATATGTTGAGATGGATCAATTCTTAGTGTACACTTGTCTTGGTCCTTACATTCTTTGCGTCATTGATGTTACGGTGTTGCCTAGGCGACACCTAGCCGTCGTGACAGTGATGGGAGGACACCGTGGAGCTTCGCCTCGACGACTGGGGAGGGGAGGCGGCAGAGGGAGGAGGCGGGAGGAGAGACACCTTGAGAGGCGGCTGCAGCGGGGAGGAGGCTGGGAGGAGGCGGCAGCAGCAGAGGAGGCGGGACGGGGAGGCGGCGGGAGAGGAGGAGGGAGGGAGGGAGGAGTCGGAGAGAGAGGAGGTTGGGAGAGATACGGGAGAGAAAGAGGAGCAGTGATATATTATGAGTGGAGGGGAGCTTCTGCTGTGAATGCATACGCTGCATCCCTTCGGCTGTGATCGTATGTATGCATGCTCTTGCGCTGTAGTATATGGCGTTCGCCATGACGTCGCCTAGGCGTCCTGGCGCCTAACAAGCGTCATGGTCGCCAGTTACGCCGTAACAGCCGTGCTTTGCGTACACTTGCTTTCGTTTGACTCGGAAGATAACAAGCATTATTAAGGGTGCTCTCGATCTCCAAACAAAGGTGGGGTTCTCCCCAAGAGTATGATTGCACACACAAAACACTCTTTAACATTGGTTGGTTGCCGTTTAACACCGTTGATGGTTTAGCACTGCTTGGTGAGATAGATGTCGCATTCCTTGCGGTGTATTCTTGTGGGATGTTCTTTGCTGGGCATCTTGCTGACCGCATGGATTTAAGGATCTTTCTAACAATTGGCATGCTTGGGACTGCCATGTTCAGTGCTCTCTTTGGTGGTGGATATTGGCTAAGTATGCATAACTTCTACTATTTCCTGGTCATTCAGATGATTTCTTGTTTATTTCAATCAATCGGATCCCTTCAGTTGTTGTAGTTGTTGGAAACATAAGGCAGTAGGTTTCTTAGAGGCATGGAGGATTCCTGGAGTTGCGCCATTTGCTCTCTGCCTCTTCTTCTCCAAATTGGTTGCATACACTTTCCTGTATTGGCTACCATTCTACATCAGCCATTCACGTAAGTCTTCTTATCATATTTCAAATCTGTATGGAATTGTTTTCCTTTGATGCTTCAGTAGCAATGGAATACTTTGTTTTTGTGACAATCTAGATTAGCGCTTCGCCAACTCTAGGTGTTGCTCAGTGGAGCTCGTGCAGCGTTTCTCTGAACTCCCCATCCTGCTCTCATCTTTACTCCCCTTCCTTCTCTCTTCTCTACTTTGCTGCGAGTCCAACTTATTTTGGAGGATGCCACAGGAGATACGTTTGGATCCTCAGCCTGGTAAGGATGGTCGATCGATCTCCAAGATGCACGAGGAGATCGAACTTATCTTTTGTTAGCCCATCGCCCTGAACAATAGTTCGGCATGGGAGGTATTGGGACATGGAAAGACGCAACTGTGGCCTTGCCAAGGAGACCCTCAGCGTCTAGTCGTTTTTTTCAGCTCACGCAAGATCAGCTGCACAGAAAACTTCAACATTTGCTTCAAGAGCTAGCTATGGAAGAATAAACATCTTCACCTAGCATGCGTACGGTAAATGCAGAGAAATCATCGGTGTAACTAATTGATAATGCATATGCATGCATTGAGATCGACTCGAGTAGCATACGTCCATGGAGGACTCCATGTGATAATAAACATACATGCGACCATTTCGATGAAGCATCGATGAGCATCACAAAATATTTAAATGGCCCTCATAGTGGCTGTATGGGACCACAAATGTCTCCTTGGATGCGTTCAAGAAATGCAGGGACTTCATCCTTCACTTTCAGAGTAGAAGGTCTAGTAATTAATTTTTCGGTGGTACATGCGGGGCACACAAAATTTCCGTGATTCAGAAAATTCTTTACATTAATATTATGCCCATGTTAATTGTTAATTATATTTCTCATCATCCTAAGACCTGGGTGGCCTAATATATCATGCCAGAGACAGAAAAGTTGAGAACTTCTAAATATTGTTTTCAGAGCAGTATAGGCTACATGTGCCTTGATATTGGTGTAGTATTGCCCAGTTTATAATGAAGAAAATTTTTCTAATACACTTTTTTCATTTGCTTTGCGCTTCGTAATGAGCAGGTATTCCTTACCGTACTCTTCTTCAGTCTCAACGTAGAAACCGTTGGCGTGAATATCCTTAAAACTTAGAAGAGTTCTAGCTGATTCTAGTTACAATAAGGTTTCTTGAATGACCAAAGTTGTACCTATTGGGAGTATAATTTTGGCTCTTCCTGAACCTATTATACAAGCATCGCTACCGGCGATTGTTGTAAGGCTGCCAGTATTCTTACTAATCGAATGAAAGTATTTTATCTCTTTTAAGATGGTATTCATTGTGCCGCTGTCGGCTAAGCACACTTCCTCCATAGGGCGTCACACGTGTTCCAATATACGGTATTTTAATAATATGCATTAGAAGGCAATCAACACATAAATAAAATACTTCAATATCAGAACATATAATTTATTCAAATATCATCCAACCATCACGAAAAAATAAAATTGCTTAAGTACCATCCATGTAAATTCTAATTTATTCTTTCACACAAAATAAATGACAATTAAAGTCTAAATGCATTATGTGCATTAGATTGAATCTACTAAGAAATCAGTGACTTCGTCTGCTATTTTCTCGGGGGTGATATGCTCTTTGAGAGAAATCATGGCGGGGGCAACTACAAGGTCAAAAGGGGACGCTGCTGCTGGAATGGTTTCAACCTCCATCAGCGCAAGCAGCTGCTTAGAACTCTCCCCCTCAACAGATGCAAAGTGGGTTTTATGATGCTCTTCGCCATCCTTCTTCTTCTGAGCTTGGAAGGCATCGATGACATGATGCGGCTCTTTACAGATCCGCGACCAGTGCCCCCACTTGCCACACTTGTAGCAGGATTGGTCTTGCTGACCATAGGACTCGCCGTCCCGCTTTGGCTTGCTTGCCTTATTTTCATGTGGAGCATCTGACTTGCCTTTCTAGGCTGCGGTTTTACCCTTCCTTCCCTTTTTGTTCATCATGGGCTTTCGCACCTTGTAGTTCCCAACGTTGGCTTCACGGCCAGCGGAGCCCCCAGGTGGCCGTGTGACGTAGTTCTTGCGGAGAAATTCGTCCTGAGCCTCTGCAACCTGCATCATATCAATCAATTCAACATACCCATTGTGGCCATCTTGACGATATTACGTGCAGATTGCACTGCATTAGGATGGAAGGTGGATAGGGTATTCTCAATCTCCTGCTCATCTATGATCTGCTTGCCACAAAATTGAAGATCGGTACAAATTCTGTGCAGACCAAAATTGTACTCCCCGACCATTTTAAAGTCGGCAAATCTCAGTCGGATCCATTCTTGCTTTGCGTGGGGAAGAATAGTGTACTTTAGCCTCTTGAACCGCTTCTTAAGTGTAGTCCATAATGCTAGCGCGTTCTTCTCTGCCATTTACTCATTCTTGAGAGTGAGACAGAGATGGTGCCTGAGGAAGTGAAATACCTGATCATTTTTCTCATGGGTGGGTTGGGAATCCTGCGATGCGCCAATCTCATTCATGGATCCAAGTACTATCTCGACATCGGAAGCTCAAGTCAAGTAGTTTTGACCATGCTGAGCCAGCTCCTCGAACTCCCAATTTGGATGCCAGTCATCTACATATGCATGAGAGGGATATATAAGTTTACTGCCTGTAAACACGCATGGAATAAATTTACTTCAGGTAAATAAATTTGATAATGGTACAAAAGATTCTCGTAATGTTCTAAAATTTTACATGCATTTTCTATAAATTTTACTATTAATTTCAGTGATTAAAGGCAATTTAGATAATTACGATTAATAAAAAAGAATAAATAAATACATAAAACATAGAAAATAATAATGACAGAAATAAACATGCTTCAAATGCTAAAAATAATTCAAAATTTGAATTCCCGAGGCCCTTTTATGCCGAAATATAAATTTTCAGTGAATTTTGATTTTTCGAGAGCCTTTCTGCAAAACTTAGGATCCGTCTGCAAAATCTAAGAGTCCTTCCGCAATTTTCGGGATTCTAGAGGCCTTCTGCAAATTTGCCGACCCCCGGCGACGGCCGTTTGCTTACGGCCCACTTGGCCCACTCGTCGGCGGCTTAAGAGGCCAGGGGTAGGATATGTGAATTTTTGGGATTTAAACCCGTGGCATATGGGTTGCAAGTTTTAAGACGTCACACTAGCTAGCTAATCGTTTCCACCCTAAAAAAACTTCACGGGAGAAGAGCTTCGATCATCTTCTAGACCAAAGAAGAGAGAACGATCGAGAACATTCCCTCGCATCCAAACGGGGCCAATGCCGAACAAAGCAAACCGCCTAAACTTGGGGAAACCAAACCTTCCGCGCAAGCAGATCGATGCCATGCACGCAAGAATAGACGGCACACAAATAGGCGCGCATGCGCGGCGGCGAGCGAATGGCGGGAGCTGCACCGCCCACCTCATCACCCCTCCCCCGTCTCCTCTCCCGCCATTACCACCACTTGCTCCTCCTCGCCTCCCCTTTGTCTTTCTCCTCTACGCCGGGGAAAGGCCCTAGGTAATCACCTTTCCCTTCGTTCCAGCAATCCATCGCGGTTGCATGGCTGCTCGATCGCTCCATTAGTTTCCCCATTGGGAGGAACCTGAGCTAATTTAATCGAGGAGTAGAGGAATAATCTAAGCCGTTCCTTTTCATGGTTCTTGGCTCCAATTAATTCTAGCTCGGAAATCTCCCGATCCATTCTGCCGATCGAGAACTCATTGGCCTGTCTCTCTCGCTCTCTCTCTCCCCTCTTCTCCGAGCTGAGAGGGGGAGGAGAGAACGCCACTTCACACCGCAAGGGAGGACCTAGAAGGAGAGAGAGAGAGGCAGAGAGATAGTTAAGCTGGCAGCCGGCGGCAGCGGCATCGCTGCGAGAACGATGACGTGGAGCGGAGGCGGTGGCGGTGGCGAAGGGGGCGGCGGGCTGAAGAAGGGGCCGTGGACGCAGGCGGAGGATAAGCTGCTGGTCGACCACGTGCGGCGGCACGGGGAGGGCAACTGGAACACCGTGCGGCGGGAGACGGGACTGCAGCGCTGCGGCAAGAGCTGCCGGCTCCGGTGGGCGAACCACCTCCGCCCCAACCTCCGCAAGGGCCCCTTCTCCCCCGAGGAGGAGCGCCTCATCCTCCGCCTCCATGGCCTCCTCGGCAACAAGTGGGCGCGCATCTCGTCACACGTAAGAGCCGATTCTTTCTGCAAGATTCGATCTTTTTTTTCTTTGGTCAATCTCATCATGATCTTATTGACTCGTGGTGGTGTACGTGCAGCTGCCGGGGAGGACGGATAACGAGATCAAGAACTACTGGAACACGCGCCTCAAGCGCCGGCAGCGCGCTGGCCAACCGCTCTATCCGCCGGAGATCGAGCGGGAGATCGCCATCCTGCGCGCTCAGAACCTCAACCCGTTTGCCGACGCCGACGCCGACGGCAACGGCAACGGCAACACCAGCCTCCCCGCGCCACTCCTCTTCGACGCGAGCAACCCGTTCGCGTTGCCGCCGACGTCGCCGTCGTCCTCGGCCTCTCGCTCGCCGCTGATAAACCAAAACTACCCCCTCCTGAACCAAATGCAGGGGATGCAGCTGCTCCACCTCGCCAACCAGCAGGCCAACGGCGCCTCGCCGCAGACGGTGTTCCACCATGACAACGCCGGGCTCGGCCACGGCGGCGGCTTCGGTTCGGCGGGGTTCCCTCCGCTGCCAACCAGAGCGCACGAGCTCCCTTCGAACCAATTTGACACGGTGAGATGCGGCGGCAGCGGCGGCGCCGGGCTGCTCGAGTCGCTGCTGCTCGGCGACGACCACCACCTACCGAGGCCCAACCCCGCCATGCTCAGGGTGGGCTCCATGCCCGAGCTGATGTACCGCGAACCCAGCTCAAGGCTGCTCCACGGCGGCGGCGCGAGCGACAGCGACGTCACCTCGCAGTACCCTCCAGGCGAGGACCTGAATTATGGCGGGAAATGGGACTTCGTATTCGGTCAGTTCTTGATCACATCTCGAGCTCAAAAATCAAAACTTGTTCCCCCAAAACAACATCACAATTCAGAAATTACAGGCTTACGTATCAATCAACACAGCTGACGTCGATTGCCTGAATCAAATGTAGCTTAGGATGATCACACGGTACAACCACCATCATCGATCGATCTAATATGTTGTTGCATTGGGAAAACTGATGCAGAGGACGTGAAGCCGGCGAAGAGAAGGGCGGCGAGCGAGGTGGAGTTGGATATATCCCATATGTTCGGCATCATCCCGGGCTCAATCCCGGGGGAATGGTTCAGCACCGGCGGCGGGTCGACGGCGCCGTCGCCCGGACCGTCGTCTGTCGTCACCGACCACGAGTTCAGCCTCGAGATGCAGCAGTTCATGTCATCGCTACCACTGTCACCTGACGAGCATAACTGGAACGCATAATTTGAAGGACAAGGACAAATCTACAGATTGTATTTGCTTCTGTGAGAGCAGTATATATACCTTCTTTTTGTATTGAGCCGTATCGCTGGATCTGTTCGTGACACCTCTCTGACTATACAAACTGTTTTCTGTTAACGTGTTGGTATAAGAAAGTTTCTCATAATTTCAGTTGACCAAACTCAAAACATGTAGAATCCAGACTCGAATCGCATTCCTCGGGCAAATGGGAAATGAAAATCCATGGAATGAACAACCTTGGATATCCATCAGTCGATGAGAATGCCATGGAGAAAGTCGCCTGGAAAAAAGTTTACAGATGTACAAATGATCGGTTTGCCTTGTTCAGAGAGAGCGTGTATGCAGCATATTTCATAAGTCGCAGGTACCATGGCTTTGTTTTATTGTTTCTATTATACATTTAGGTCCAAGCAGAATACGGTAAGTCTTCTTAATTCCTGTGAAAATTGAATTATTGTACGTGAAATTTTTCACTCCTGTAAAATTCCTAGGAAGCTTTTGCACACGACTGTTCATACCTTTCGGACTTTGGCCGTATTCATATTGGATTATATTTCTAGCTTTTACCTGGAGAAACCAAAGATCAAGATAAACATTTGGCTTCTCCAAATGATTTCTCCACTCCTCTCGCTTTCATCTCGCTCTAAAGAGATCCCATAGAGTTAGCCCCAAATTCATCGGATGGAGTTAAGCAAATCTCGGCAATCATTTATTTTCTATGGACTAGATTATGCCAGCTCACCTCTTTCACATTCACATTAAAAATTCAACATTTGTACAACGCAGATTTTAGGTGCGTACTTTTCAGTTGTGGCTAATAGTTTTAGTCATGAGCGTTTGTGCAAACGATCTGAATGCTGATAAGTCACTTCAAAACCACTGTACCGATAAGCCATTTTAAAACAACGACGAAAAAATCATCTCGTTTGTTTGTTCAGAAAAAACCATAAGTCATAAAAGAACTGTGCCTTTAAGCAGCCAAATAGGACACTTTTCTTCATGTCTATCTAAGAAACAAACCATGGAAAAACATGAATTCACTTTTGTATTACCTGTGGAGATATTACATTGTTTTTCATTTTTTCTTTATTTTTCTTTAATTGGATACCTAAACAAGCTAACAGAAAATTCCTTTTTTCTAAGGTATTCATTTATTCTATTTTCTATTTTTTCAACATAAAATTATTGAAGTCTTAAACCAACTCATCCATAATTGGTGTTATTCCCTTCTACTCCTCTCTCTCTAATACTCTCATGAATCTTATGTTGAGTTACCTCAAGTTGGTCTTAGCGATGGTGGTGGTGTGGGAGCAGGGCACAATAGTGAGGTTGAGCATGCGTGAGTGCAGTGTTTGAGAAGGGTAACAGCAACAAGCCTGAGCAGGTGCACCGTCATCGATGGATCTGACACCAAGCCATCTCCATCTCATGCTGGCAACGACGAGCCCGAGCAGGTGCGACAGCAATGGCGGATCTGATGTGGCGACCCCTCCATCCAATACCGGTGTCGGTGGCGACATGTGAGCAGGCGAGGGAAGCGCATGGCGATGGTGCGCAAGCAGGCACTGGCAATGCGCAAAGCAGACGCAACAGTGGCACCCGAGCTAGCAAGGCACTGGCTCTTAACGCTGATTGTGTTTGTGTTTATATGATATTGTGTGAAGCATTTGTGGAGTTTGCTTGATACTATGTTAAAAACTTGCTCAAAACATTGAAACTCAAGTGAAACAGTGATGTTTTTTGAAACTTTGTCGAAACTTTTTGAAACTTGCTGAACTTTTATTTTAAAACTTTTAAAACTTATCGCACTGTCCTCTAGCAAGCCTCATGGAAGATGGGTGAATTTCCTAGTGCACGCCATGGACAGCCCGCCATGGATAGCCGATGTCTACATGCCGCATGCGGAGGTTGGCGACTTCATGCATGTGAAGGAAGGCAACGGCGAGGTCTGCGTGTGGAGGACGCACTCCATGAAGGACATGTGTGTCCAGATAGATAATCATTAATTGAAATTAAAGGAGGGCTTGTTTCTGCAATTATCACCGGAGCCAAAGCAGTGTAAGATCGATCAGGTTTCTGTTCAGCTAAATCGTCAGATTGATGCTGCTAAAGCATCGAATTTTGTGGTGTTGTTTGACTCCCATTCCATGGAAACAAAAGAGACGAAGCTGATGACAAACACACAATGTCCGAGTTTTTCAGCCTCAGCACAGATCAGAGGTACTCGAGGGTGGATAGTTAAACTCGGTAGTGCCTTACAGTACAAACGTATGCACTGAATGGGACAAATTTAGATACATGCAACTTCAAAGATGCCGCTTTAAAAAAATGCGACTCCAAATGATGGCACCGAACCAAGTTTTGAAGCGACAGATTTCCAATTCCTTGTTTTAGATTGGCATTTTTCAAAATGCCATCTTTTGAGGTGGCATAAATAAAATTTTGCCCTTAAAACAGAAAGCTGCCAAATAAAAGTGTTTCAAGAAAAGCAGAGTTCAGTGTTTGCTAACACAACGAGAACCTCAGACTTGCCCGTAGATGTCATATAAATGCAGCGACTCCAAGTAGGTTCTTCCTGATAAACAGGAACTTGGAGCCAACTGCACCTCCAAACATTGGGCAACTCATCACCGGCGATTCAGATGCAAAGTTAGCTACTAGTCTTTATGAAGGATGTGCAAGTGCAACTGCAAGAAGGCTCATATCTATATCAGATTTCTCTGTCATGAATTCTTAGAAGCAAAACTGGCATGTAAATTGGAAGTTTGTATCATCACTGCCTTGCCAGACCACACATCAAATCAACAAATGACGAATCTAAGAGGATAGACGGAGAAAAAGAATGATAACTGAATGGCTCAAAATATGAAAATCAACCATTATTTCTCCCATTGCTTCACGGGTTAGATCGCTCCACTCGTTTCGGTTTCAGTTTCTAGCTTATTTTTCATTATCATATATTTCATCTTTTTCAAAACTTTTAACTTTTTTTAAGTTGTTTTGCCGTCCATATAGGTTTATGTTGCACATGATAAGCTAGCATATTTTTTAAAAAATTTAATTACGCCAAATAAGCTACCTTCAGCTCCTATGAAATTTCAATCACTACAGTGCAATTTCAGCCATAAGCTACTACTTTTCAACACAAACGAACGGCACCTAATCCCTGCCACCTGTGATATAAATCGGATGAAAATAATGCAAGAGTAAAAGCATGGAGGTGAGTTATGCATGTATCCATTCCTTTGACACAGACCAATCACAAGATGTGTCATAACCTGCAACACTGAATGGATTGGTGGATCTAGCACAAGCATTGGGGGCTTCCTTCTTCAGAGGGTTGTAATCCGACAAGCTCGGGGTAAGCACCGTGCAGAAATCAAAATGGATACCAAACAGCAAGAGAGCGAGAGGGAGAGAGAGAGAGAAGGATTTACAAAAACACAGAAAAAAATAAATGGATTTGCATCGAGAAATTGAAATGTGCTCAAGCAACAACATATTGCCTACTGGAGTCATGGCAACTGAAACGATTTCTTGACGCGTCGATCTATCCCCTTCCTGCGAAGACGGTAGCACCATGGTAATATCGGTACTCCCACCTTAACAATAACAAGAGAGGACGAATCAAACATAGAAACTATTGCCGGAACCAAGAACAGTCGCAAATCAAAATCGATTCAAGGATGTAACTTGAGGCGAAAAGAATCCGGTAAACCAAAGAAGGAAAGCGCGAAAGAGAAGATAGAAGATAGTGCGGCGATGGCGCTTGGAACCCTAGCAGCCGGAGAACAGAACGCTGGGCTAGGAGTTGATTTATAGCCTCCGTGGCGGCGCATCCATCGCGTGGAAAAGGAGCAAACCTAGAAAGGGTGGGCTTTATATGGGCCTCTTTGGAGTGGAAATCATTTATTCAGGCCTTGGGCTTGACCTGGAAGAAATTTTTATACTGATGCTATATGTGCTCCTCTAGACTATACCACTGAACATTTTTACTCGCCAGTGTCGGCCCGTCTGGATTCTGCGCCATTTATATACACACACAGAGAGAGATAACTCCAAACCTAACCAAACCCGGTCTCCTGTCGGTGAAGAAAGCTCCACCATCTTTGTCGGTGCAGCGCGCATGCCCACACGCGGCTGATGCCTCTGCCGCTGCACAGTACTCACCGGCGTGCCGGCCGCTGCCTCCGCCGTGGTCCACAGACGGTCGAACATTTTTTTTGAAATTTAGTTATACCAAATAAGTTACCATCAGTTACAATATAATTTCAGTCATCTACAGTACAATTTTAACTATAAACCAGCTTACCAACCAGACAACGGCACCTTAGTCACTTCACCCCTGCACTGCGTTGCTACCTCACTTCACACTTAATTAGGTAGTGTGAGCGTATGAGCTGCCGAAGTGATAAAGGTATTACTCACGAAGGCTTATTAGCCTAGCTTTACTAAAAATATATTATCAACTTTTTAGTATAATTAAAATTTAAAAATAAAAAAGTTATATCACAGACAATGCAAATGAATAAGAAAAAAAAAGACAAAAACATAAAAAAGCCTAAGGCTAAATAAAAACGAAATTAAGAAGCTAGAAAATAGATGTGGAAATTTGTTGGAGCAGACTCTTTGAGTACAGTGATAGTGGTAGCACTAGTAGTAGGAGTATAAGATGAGGAGAGTGGAGGTCCCCTCCTCATCCATTTCTCTCTGCCTGCTCGTCACCTCCTCTCTCTCCTCCAGGTTCTACACCTTGAACGTCACCTTCGGCAACATCTACCCTCTCGGTGTCAAGCAGCAGGTATGTAGAATACATATGCATTGTGTTGTTGTTCTTGGTCTGAGCTGTGTATGTGTGGTTTTTATTGCAAGAGGAGGTGACTGACTGAGTTTGCATTCGCTAATGGCCACGTGGATGTGGATGCAGAGGATACTGATCAACAGGAAGTTCCCGGGGCCTCAGATCGACGCGGTTACCAACGACAACATCGTCGTCAATGTGTTCAACAACTTGCCTGCCCCCTTCCTCCTATCGTGGTAATTTCCTCATGTTTATGATTATTGATATTTTAATACCGATCTTACGTATAATTTTTTAGATTCGGGTGAAGTCTTAAAGACCTAGACTACGATCACGCAAAGGAGAGACACGAGAATTTTTATACAGGTTCATACCTTCTCTTCGGAGAATAACAACCATACTTTCTGTGTAGCTATTGCTCAGAGAATTGATTATAATTGAGAGAGTAATGCAAAATGTCTTGCACTATGTCTAGGTTGGACTGGATTTGATCAGATCAGATGCCTCTTCTCTCCGACGTCAACCTTTATCTAGTTGGCGAAGCGGCGGCCGTTGTCCCGCGCCAAAAGATGCATAAACGCTTCGGGTGATAACCGTCCAACGGAGTTATTGTTAGAGAGACGTGATGGCCCATTCGTTATGCAGCAGTTGTTGTCAGATAGAGATCATGCGTGGTTATTAAGAATAAACGCATGTTCTAATCGCCTTATCAAATGGACCCACGATATAGTAGGTCGTTGTAGACAAATCAGTCGGAGATATATTGGTTGTAGGAAGGTCCACGACTATGAGGTGGTCGCAAGACAACTTACGATAAGGTATATACTATGTGATCATAGAATGATTTATAACTATGTGGTCGTAGAAAAGCTTATGACTGATGAGTGGTTGTGGAAGAACTAACGACTAACTTGTGAAACCTCTGCCTTATCGATAAAGTATATACTTAAATAATATAATGACGTAATAATTTGAAAATTATTATATCCTCGTCATCTAGCCTCCCAACTTCAAGTAAAAGTAACTTACTTGAGAAAAAGAGCTCGTAGATGAAAGATGGTTGAAACCAAAGCCTTTTCGATTCTCTTCGATCAGAAGCGAGCTTGATCAACAAGGTAATTTCGCTTGAGTTGTGAAGGCATATGTACTTCAAATAGAGGAATTAAAGAATTCCAATCGATTTTCGTCGATCTGTTCGTCGGAGCAGTTCCCGAGATAACCGTTCGGTTCCCAAAATAGGTAACTGACTCACACGGTTATAAAAGCTTACCTCGAGGTTACTTTTGGTCCCCTTACTTTCCCCTTCTGCTCTGATCTGCTTCGAGCTTTCCGTCGTCGACCAAGTCATCTTCTTACTTCAACCTCTTCCAAATCCAAACCAACCACTCGGGAAAATGACTAAGCCATCGTCCAATTGACCGATGTCGGAGATGGATAATGCAAAAATTAAGGGCATTGAAGGATGTTGAGAAGATTCCTCCATGGAAATTCATGAAATGGATCGAAGCTACCAGACAACATTGACCAATGGGAGAAATTGGGTTAATCCCGGTGTTCCAGGTGTACTGTGAGTACGGCCTTCGTCTTCCAGCTCATCCTTTTTTTACAATCATACTCGAATACTTCGAGGTTGAATTGGTGAACTTGGTTCGTAATTCGATTACCATGCTTAGTGTATTTGTATACTAGTGTGAGACCTACCTAGGCATCCCTGTGGGCCTCGAGCTCTTTTGGTACTACAGTGAAATGAGCTGGCAGACCAGAATTATCAGGAGCTGTGGTCTGAAGTTCCATGATGGCAAGATGGAGCAGTACATCCAGATGTTCACTCGGTCTTCATGGTCGAGCTGGAAGAAGAGATGGTTCTACTGGGAGACAACCAATAAAGACAATCTAACCGTCTATGATATATAATATATCACAAATGGTTTTAGTATTAGCCGTATGTATATTTCAGATATCACATATGGATATGTTGAAGAACCATCTGTGATATCTAGTTTATCACAAACGGTTTTTAGTATTAGCCGTCTATGAGATGTGTGAAATATCACAGACGGCTATACCTAAGAACCATGTGTGATATCTGTAATATCACAGACAGTTTTTACTATTAGCCGTCTATAATATCTTACATATCATAAGATATCACAGATACCTCTGTTTAAGAATCTTCTATGATATATGATATATCACAAATGGTTTATTGAAAAAAATCGTCTATGTTGTAACTTATCACAGGTGGTTATTACATACACATAAATTCAGATAATTCAAAAATTATTTGTGATGGCGGTTTTGAACTGTCTATGATAATTATGGGCATGTTTTTTTTTGCTGCGGCTTATGGCTTTTGGCTGCGGCTTGTGACTTTTAGACTGTTTGTACGAGAGATTACAGAGTAACGGAAACTCACATGTGGTTCTTGCCAATATAAATGAAATCAGTAAAGTATGTACTACAATTAACTAGTAGACCTTATCTTGAAAAAATATTCCGTTTACAAGCTAGTTACTGTAGAAAAGTCGAAAAACAGCTTTTAGAAGCTGAAAAGAACATGACCTATTTCGGTTGTAGTGGCTATGACAAGGTTCTACATGACATTTGGGCCTCTGTGGAGCTATCCTAGCTTGTGGGACTTGCATATGATCCAGTAATATGCCCCTTGTGGCTATAGGGAGCTCAACCTTCACGTGCACGATTATTCTTCAGTATGGAGCCTTAAATTTTACTACTTAATTAGCTTGTACATAAATCATCTTCAAAACAAGCGTAGCTCTGCATGCAGTTATCCACCACCAGTAACTGTTCCATGGGTACATAAATATGTTTTCGGTTTTGCTATTGCATAGTCGACTGAAATTTTTTTATCTCTCAGTCATCTAAAATTGTAGTGTACTAATTCACTTTCTCCTGAAATTACACTCTCATCACCTAAAATTATAGTGTAAAAAAAATAACTGAAGATAAAGAGAAAAAAACAATAATCTTTGTAACAGTCACTCCCATATGTCTTATATACACATGCAGGACAAGTGCATAGAATGGAAGACAAGAACTCATATCACTTCGTTAATTTATACATAGTATCACATATATAGTTAATCTCGGTTATGTCCTTCACAACTTAGAAATATAATTGCAAGGACATACTAATTGACAACCTCGATGGTCCACGCACGCACGCCTCAAAATCAATCACCTCAATAACGTTTGCTGCCCGCCGGTGGCCGGAGGAGCGAAACGGTAACCTCTAGGAACCCCCGCCGACGCCGCCATCGACGACGACGCTAAGGCACTGCTCAATATAGCTTAAGCTTATTGGCTTAAGCTTATTTTTGTACTATTCATAATTTCGTCTTTTTCTGAATTTTTGACTTTTTGAGCTTTTTGTCGGTTCTTTTTTCTCGTATTCGTTTGCGTTATGCGTGATGGGCTAGCATATTTTTATATTTTTAATTTTTAAATTTAATTATATCAAATAAGCCTCTCTCATTCTGATGTTTTTTCACCATTCACTGGTGTTTTCAAACCATAAGCCTTGACTTTCGGTAGAACCGATCACCACCTAAAGCAGCTGATGAAGAAGATGCGGCGCCTTGGAAGCCGCCGTCGTGCATCATGCTGGAGTGATCTTCCTCCACGATGGTGTCCAGCTTCGCCGGCCGCGACGGGACCCTGCCGGCGGCCGATGAGATGGGCTGCCACGGCGCGACCTCCGAGAAGACGACGCCCTCGCCCTTGCGCGAGCGTGACGATGTCCGGACGACCTGGAGCAAGAAGGATGCTCTCTGGATACTGCTCGCCATCATCTCCTTCTTAGAATAGTTCAGATACGCTCAGCACAAAGATCGATCTGAGCTAGGTAACTTCTAGCTCCTACAACTAGCGCTTAGCTAGCTTGCCAATGGAGAAGGGGCCGGGGGCTTTTTATAGCCCGGAGCTTACGTAAATGCCCTCGTTTTCTGGCGTTTATTCATGGTGATCCTGTCACACGCGGCTGATGCCGACAAGGGCATTCCTGGTAAGTTAATTACTTCCTCTCTGGTTTTGCCCTCGCAATCAGCCATCAAGTACTACTCGTATCAGATCAGGCATTTCCTGGGAAGACAGATATATACGGATGCAGCAAAGACATGCAACTCTACGTGAGAGGCGGTCAGAGAATTTTGACCGGTCCATCGAATCGAAGGGCATTCTTGGAATTTTGGGTATTTTTGACCCTGTGCATCACATCAATATCAGAAATAACTATGTATGTAATATCATTTCTGGTCTCCTCCCTAAGCGCGGTCCCGTGCCCTGACAACGCAGCACCCGAGTCATGCGATCCAAGAACGCATGATACCCCCGCATCGCGCTCCTCTCTTCCCGAGCTTCGACGCCACTTCGGTGAGCAATTACCGCTACTCGGGGTCGTCTCTGGCTTCGCCGACGACAGTGTGAGCTTCACCACACCTGGGGGATCACCATCAACTATTTCACAAGTTTGGGCACCGCCGAACTCCCCAACCGCCAGAGCTAAAGCACTGCCGCCACCCTCTCCTCGTGGCTCACGACCACTGCCTCCCTCGACCACCTCGACTTTCGACCGCTACCGCTTTCGATCACCTCCACTTTCGACCGTAACCACTTTTGATCACCACCGCTTTCGACCACACCCATGTTCAACCACTACCTATTCAACACTGGCTTGCTCGACCACTGCTGTATTCGACCACGACAGCCTTTTTAACCACATGCAGCCTTAGACCACTGCTGGTTTTGCCGAAATCATGTGCTCCCGGACCGCATGACTTGGGTGTTGCGGTGCCAGGGCGTGGGACTGAGCACGCATCGGTCGGTCGGAGTCCCGCGCTCGGAGAGGAGGTCAAAAATAGTATTGCATACACCCGGAAGCTATATCTGATATTGTTGTGCTGCACATATCAAAAATACCCAAAATTCGCATTCTTGTATGTGAGTACGTGGTGGCGCTGGCAGGATGGATATTGGATACGGCCGGAGGATCTCTTTCTCCCTGCCCCCAAGACCAGGGCATCGCTCTTCTATTTACGCTTGTTCATGATCTTATTACTGCATGGTTTTCCAGTCTTGCTGGACTTCAAGACGTAGATATGTATGACATGCATGCTTGAATTTAAAACGGTTCGAATATATATAGTTCCAGGAACATGTAAACGCGTGCCGTGTAATACAGTACTAGACGTGCGATTGAACCTACTATATATATAGTTCCATATGTATTAGACGTGCGATTGAACCTACTATATATATAGTTCCATACGTATTAGACGTGCGATCGAACCTACTATATATATAGTTCCATATGCAAGGTAGGTTTCCGGTGTGGCATCTCTGTTTGTTCTTTGGTTAAAAGTTGAGTCGAGTCCCTACTAACTGCATGTCAGGATACAGATTTGTCTCCCGTAACATGTACGTTGCAAAACGCAAGTGTCTACCTCGTGGTTACTACTGTTCGTACACCTGAGGGAAGAGGAACTAGCCTCGGAGTCGTCGTCAGTGAAGGTGTGGAGACTGGAGAGTTCTTCGTAACAGTTACCGTCGAATAAAGCAGAATCGAATCGATGCATGCTTCGCGAAAAGAAGACAAGCTGGGCTATCAGACGAATCCATCTCTGCAGATCACATTAACAGATTTATTTGCATTCCCATTGGCCATGCATACATAAGCCTCTTAGACGACTTGTGTTCTGTCAAATCACCCGTTAAGATAGGGAACGCATATGTAGCGTCAGGAATATGGCGATGATCGATAGTTCCGACAGTATATATCGGAGTTAATTTCGTTGTTCGATTGGTACGAGTAAGATATCTAGAGACTGCTGCATATATACTTTTTGTGCTCCGATCCTTGTCATTTTTCTTCAAACAATTTTTTTTGCGGGGATCAAACATTATTATTTGTGGCTTAATTATTCTCACCACTTTACACTTCTATCAAGTAATACTTCTATATGCTCTCATAAAAATATGTTGCGCAGGTATCAAAGTAATACTTACGTCAGTAGTGAAGTAGTCAGTAGTGGGCGATCGCAACTCAAGCCCTTAATGTGATTTAATTAGAAACTGTCTTTTGCTCTAAGTGAGAGCACTGAAGCTACCACACTTCACCATCAGGTTGTGTGCTTTATGTGCAGCCAATCTTAATTTTTCAGCTTAACATGGCAAACCAATACACATAAAATAAATAATATATGCAGATTAATCGCCAATTAATATAGAAAACTGTATTTGTGGAGGTTCGTCATAACAAAATTAGAATGACTTCCATATATATATGTCATGAAATGCTGCTGGTGATAAGCAGTAGGTCACCATCCGAACCGAAAGAACGTTGCATGTCGACTAGTGCGCGTGCCCTGCCATTTACGGCATCGCCGGAGAGGTCGTGATCAGATGTGCCCCAGTTTCTGGATAATGCCGCAGAAAGCCATGCATTCTTATGGCCTCAGATCAATGGCGCTAGGCAGCCAAGGATAACACAAACACAGCTAGCTAGCTATAGCGCGCGAACGTGCACAAACGCATGTCGGTCGAGCTAAGCTAGGGCTACATGACTCGTGGAGGCATACATGCCAGCGTATACATGGGCGCTTGTGAACTGTACGCACTACGACGACAGAAAGAGTTATTATGGACGGCTTATAACTATCATCACAAATAGTTATTAAATCGTCTAAATTTATATATCTATGATAATTACTAGACGGCTCTCAAACTATCTGTATAATTACAAATTTACAATATAGATAGTTTTTTTTAAAAACCCGTCTATAATATATCAAGTATCACAGACGATTTTTAAATATAGCCGTCTATGATATGCTAATTATCACAAATAGTTAATGCTAAAAACCGTCTGTGATATTTTATATATCACAGACAATTCTCAAACATAGCCATCTGTGATATCTTACATATCACAGACGGCTAATACCAAAAATTATCTGTGATATTCATATAGCACATACGATTTTGTAACACCCCCACATACCGATGTGAGATACTACTATGGAACGTCATCGCTAAAGTAGAAAAAAATAAATAATAAAAGCAATAATAGAAATCACGAGTAAATAAACTTTAACAGTAATTTACTAAAGAATCAACAGAGGCTGAAATAAATATTTGAAACATGGGACTGGTCCATTTCTAACCAAATAAAGGACGAATAAAATAACAAATAGTAGCAAACCACGGTGCTGAAAACTCGAGTGCTCCCACCCATGCATGATGCTATCACTCCACTGGCGTTTTACCTGAGAATGAAAAGATCAAGCGTGAGATTTGAAAATCTCAGCAAGTACCCAACAATGGTCGCAACACGGCGAGAAAAGGTCAAGTAAGCAAACAAGATATGTAAAGGACAAGCAAAGTAAGCAAGCAAGCAATTGATACAGTTTATGTGCAAAGAAACTAGGTTATCGAAAACACCGATACAGATTGGAGATAGAGATCACATGAACAATAGCATTAAAGATAAATGTTATTTAGCAAGTTATAACGGTGGCACCGGCGATCACTTCCCACATACCCGGTTATACGAGAATAGTCAGACATACCATTGTCCTCGACTGTATAACCACCGACGGGGTGCAAAAACAAATATTTCAAGTGTTAAATTTGAAAAAAAAATAGCTACAGTGTTATTTATATGAACAGTTCAGAAAACCATGTGTGTCAAGAAAGGGCACGGCCCATATTTAAAATTGGGCCTAAATTCTTGTACCCATTGAACTAATTTACCACAGACGAGAACTCTAGATGGATGGATGATGGGCTGCACGTGCTGGTGACAACAAAATGCGGGACTCATACTTCTTTCGATTAGGCCTATTAAGTACCGGAGAAGCCCACGTGTAATTCTTGGTTCCTATATGTCTTGCCATTCAGAAGGCAGGGCTTATGGCCGTCTGATCGAAAATCAATGCTTAAGCGAAGGCGCTGAAGAAGGCGCTTAATTCTTGGGTTCTCCTAGACCACCATCAAGAATTTGTAAGCAAAAAAAAAAAAAATCGAGGCTACAGCTTTAAACCCATAACCACAACCATCACAGCCTTGTGCTCACCGTCGAGCTACAGTGTCGACCGAACCTTTTTGTCAGTGGAAACAAAGCGAAGCGGATCCGATCCGATTCCTCAACGCCAGCACGTGCCGAGCAAATATGCCATGGCAGCCATGGCACAGCATGTCGAGGGGTCGTCGGCACGTTGAGGATCGAAGCTGGCCATGGATGGGGATCTGCATAAGTGTGCGTGCTTTGACTGATGCAATCCAAGTCAAATCTTTTTTTTCCCGTATTCGTTTGCGTTGTCTGTGATGGGCTAACAAATTTTTTATATTTTTCAATTTTTTTAAATTTAATTATGTTAAATAAGCCTCTGTCATTCTGATGTTTTTTTAATAAATTATAGTATTTTCAGCAATAAACCACTAAAAATAAGCCGAACTGAACATCAGAATCTGAAGGGAATCTTTGGCTCAACCTGACCAGCAGGTAGCTACTGATACTAGGCTAACAAGGCTCCCACTTGTGCATGCATGGCGCGCACGACGCAACACGCGCCCCCACTGAGTCACTGACCACCAGACATGTCCCTGCCTTGCACGCTTTCTGCTGCCTTCTCACCCTACCTATCTATCTCAGTCTCACTGAAAAAAAGACTTGCGTACAAATGTATCTCGCCATCCCTTTCTTCGTGGAACAACAGTTCTACTGTTCATGCACCTGTGTGCATGGCACTGCAGTTTGGGTGGCCGGTTCGTTGATATTAACTTTTAGTTTTGATTTATAAATAGTAACAGTTTATAGAGTAGAGAGATACTCGTGCGATTTTAACTTATATAAATGAAGTCACTATAGTGTATACTACAATCGATTATTAGACTCCGTATTAAAAAGACATTATGTTTGAAATTTAGATACTATAGAAAAAGATTTACCATAGAAAAACAACTTTTAGTCGCTTGCTGAACAGTCCAAAGATCTCCAACAGCGGTTGAAGCACTGATCAATGCAATGCCAATGCATGGAATGGCATGGGGCACAATCACACAATATACAAATCAATCAATCAATAGGGAAAAAAAATGGAAAAATAACGATATCCTGCATCCTGCATGCCCGCCTGGTTCTTGGGTAGAATGAGAAAAGGCCACTTGTTATGCTGCGTGCATGCTGAGATGCTGTGTTATGGACATTGGACAATGGGGCCCTGCCCCGGATTTGTGTATGTGACCAGATTTCTTCAGTACTTCACTCGCCTTTTGAGTGGTTTTTCTATGCCTCAGCGTGGCTGCTTGTCTGCCTAGCTAGTTCACTGCCTGCCTGTTCTCGCCGATGATCCTTGTGTGTTCGTGTGTTAGACTGTTTGGTAGCTGCATGCGTCACTCATGGCGGGCATGAGTGCTTGCATGCTGTTGCTGTTGCTGCTGCTGTGAGGATTTGTGGAGCACACACCCTGGTACTACTACTGATCATTCACTCATGCCTGTGCTAGCACATGTACCGGCCAGGAGTGAGAATCTTGGCCAATCCATCTCTCATTCAGAGATGCAGAGGTGAGAGATCAAAGAACAGTGCTAACTCGATCAGTTGCTGATCGATACATGTGTGATTGTGAATGTGCAAGGCGTTGCTGTTGCAGTGTATCACTGTATGCGACTGCACCACCATCTGCAGAGCAGGGACCATGCTGCCACCATGCATGCATGCATGGCCGGGCAAGACACTGTTGAAAAACCTGGGTCTGAAATTGAAGCATTAGCCTATGGTGGACACCTCACCACTAGGCTACCGTTGCTCCGGTTACCGTTGCTCGGGTTACCGTTGCCAGGAGGTGAACAGGGGTAGGGAAACCCTGCTCCTCCATTTTTTTTAGCGCGGCCGAGTGGGCAGGGGGCCTAGTCGGCGGCGGGGGGAGGGGAGTTCCAGAAATTTGCAAAAAGGACCCTGAGAAATCAGCAAATTATGCAAAAAGTTTTTCACAAAATTAAAAATTTGCGTATAAGCCCTCAAAAATTACAGAATTCACTGAAAATTCAAATTATGGCATAAAAGGGCCTCGAAAAATTCAAAATTTGAATTATTTTTAGTATTTGAAGTATGTTTAGTACTGTCATTATTATTTTTATATTTTATGTATTTATTTACTATTTTGATTAATTGTAATTAATTAAATTGCCTTTAATCTATGATTTAACAGTAAAATTTATAGAAAATGCATAAAAAATTCTGGAACATTACGAGAATATTTTATACCTTTGTCCAATTTATTTACATGTAGTAAATCTATGCATGTTAACCGGTAGTAAACTTATTTATTCCTTTCATGCACATATAGATGATAGGCATCATGAACCGGGAGTTCGAGAAGCTGGCCCAGCATTGCCAAAACTACTTGACTTGGGTTTCCGATGTCGAGATGGCACTTGCGGCCAAGAAGCTCCATGCTGCCATTGGGATTGGTGCCTCGTATGATGCCAAACCCACCCCTGAGGAAAATTATCAGGCACTTCACTTCCTCAAGTACCATCTCTGTCTCACTCTCAAGAATGAGTACATGGCAAAGAAGAGCGCGCTAGCATTATAGATTGCACTCAAAAAGCGGTTCGAGAAGCTAAAGTACAACATTCTTCCTCAGGCAAAGCAAGAGTGGATCCGACTAAGGTTTGCTGATTTCAAAACAGTCGAGGAGTACAATTTTGCTCTGCACAGAATTTATACTAATCTTCAACTTTATGGCAAGCAGATCACAAATGAGCAGAACATTGAGAAGATCCTATCCACCTTCCATCCTAATGCAGTGCAGTCTGCGCGCAACTATCGTCAAGACGACTACAAAGAGTATGTTGAATTGATTGATATGATGTAGGTTGCAGAGGCTCAGGATGAAGTTCTCCGCAAGAACTTTGTCGCACAGCTACCTGGGAGCTCCGCTGGTCTTGAAGCCAATGCCGGGAGCTACAAGGTGCGAAAACCCATAAAGAAAAGGGGAAGGAAGGATAAGACTGCAGCCTAGAAAGGCAAGTCAGATGCTTCACGTGAGAATAAGGCAAGCAAGACAAAACGGGATGGCAAGCCCTACGATCAGCAAGACCAAACCTGCTACAAGTGTGGCAAGTGGGGGCACTGGTCGCGGATCTATAAAGAGCCACAACACATCATCGACGACTTCCAAGCTAAGAAGTAGAAGGATGACAAAGGGCAGCATGAAACCCACTTTGCTTCTGTTGAGAGGGAGAGTTCTGAGCAGCTGCCTGCACCGATAGAGGTTGACTCCATTCCGGCAGCAGCACCCCCTCTTGACATTGCAGCTGCCGCCACCATGATTTCTCTAGAAGAGCATATTAAAGGAAGTACATTTGATGATCAAACTATTTCATGATCTCTTGGGCATGAAATACACCTCTTGGGCATATTAAAGGAACTACATTTGGTGATCCAAGAGATCATGTATATAAAGGTGTGCTTCCTGGTGATGTCCGTGTTTGATCTCTTGGCTCTGTATATAAAGGTTGACTCCATTCCGGCAGCAGCACCCCCTCTTGACATTACAGCTGCCTAAAGGAAGCCGCCACCACCCGATCAAACTATTTCATGATCTGGCCTGGTTGACCCAATCATGATATTAAAGGATGGGATCTTTTCTCGATCTCGCCTCTTTGGTTGGAAAGTTCCATTTGTTTAGTACGAGGTCGCTTCACACCTCGCGGTGCTTACACCTCTCGCCTATCGAAGTTCTATTCAAAAATCATGTACAAGTTCTAGGTTGAGCCTATACTGAAGCGTTGTCTGTGGTATAGTCGTCTTTTGTCTGTAATATAAGTAAGTTTGGCTTGACAGCTTTAAAACATTGTAATTGACAGCTATGTCATATTTTATGTAAGACTTTTGTTATAGTATTGTAATCATAAGCAGATTATTTATCAATCTACGTGTAACTAAAATCCTCAATAGTTACGTGAATACGAATATTGTACGATCGTATGGCGCAATCAGAGGGGGTGAATGATTGCCTCCACTTTTGGATACTTGAAAACAAATCTCAAACCAAAAGAAAAGCAATCTAAATTACCGAATGTAGATTTTGACCGCAAGTCGTTCGACCGCTCACTATGATCACTTTTGCATGTAGTCGAAATCCCCCTTCGCTTGAAAAGCTTCGATCGCTCGAACACTTCGTCGCTCGAACATTTCAACTACTCGAACAAGTACAAGCCGAAGACAACATCGTGCTCGTAGCACACCAGATCACGATGCGTTAGCACACTGCCGAGAACACAGAAAAGCAAAGCTCAGGAAAAACATGCCACCGATGAACTTTTCTTGGAATATATCTGATCTGTTATTACTGTATCATATTTGTGGCTACAAAGCGCCCTCACGACACCCTTAAAAACTCTCGCACAAAAAGCCTCGCAATGCCACTGCTAAAACCCTTAGCCTACCTCTGCTTTTATATGCTAGAGCCCTAAACCGTGTTTGACTCAAACATGAACACAAAATCTTATCTCTACCTCAAATCAAGGGACCCGAAACTCTTCCTAACACGAGTTTTAACCAAACGCTATCTCTTCCAAGTTATGGACTCAATCCACAACTCTTAACTCAATACGTGATGAAGCTTCTAGGATCACACCTCACGTATCTTCATCACGCCTCAACAACTTCCGTGTCGAAGCCTCTAGGACCGCACCGCCCGTAGCTTCTCCATGCATCAGCACATTTGATCTCCATATACTCCAACGTTAGCCCGACCATCTCGCGTGACATCCTCAACTGTCTGGACCTCATATCTCCCCATCCTAGTCCTAGTCCTCCTCATTACCGACCATGATCATCTCCACGCGATCCTACACATGCAAAAACTAAAGAAATATTTCCCAACACAAGATCTCCACAACTTGACCGTCATCAACACACACTCACATCACCCTTGTCCATCCATAGACAAGAACAAAACCATTCACTACCATCAACCAGGTTATCTACAACTACACATTCTATCGCTTACTGCAAATCAGCTCTGGACAACTTCTTACGATCGCTAGCTCAACGAGTACTCGAAAACCACAAGTACTCAGGAAATACTATCGTTTCGCTCCAAACACTCAGGGATACCATGTATCACTACCGACCAAAACCATCGAGTACCAAGTCTACAACTATCGATCATAAACCAATCACCGCACCATCGATCATTGAGCACCGAATATCACAACAACCACTCCAACTAGAGCAGTCAACCACTGACCCAACATGAGTACTTGAGATACTCGAAGATCACAGAAATTAAAGCACTCGTACCGACCATGAAGTCTATGCGTATCGATCGTGAAGTCTACAGCAACCGATCACAAAGCCTTCGACTACCGAAGACAACGACAACAGATTGCAAAGTCTACGACTATGAAAACAAGACTGCGAAGACTATGACTATAACACAATCCACAAAGTCTACGAGTATGAAAGCAGTCTGCGAAGTCTACGACCATAGACCGGAAGTCTAAGACTATCAAGTACAAAGTCTATGACTATCGACCAGTAAAAGCTGCAACTATCGAGTACCGACCAAGTACTGTAGCTATGACTATAAAAAGTACTATAGCTACGATTACCTTTAGTAGTCGTTCTGTCGTGGTCGAACCGCCGTAGTCGATATTCCGTGATCGACGTCGGTCGTGGTCGAAGTAGAACATGGTCGTAATCGAATGTGATCGTAAACGACTCTGAGTTGTAACCAATGTGGTCAAAGTCTGACGTGGTTGAAGTCTAACTTGATCAAAGTCTAACGTGGTCATTTAGCCGTGTGATCCTCTGATGCCACTCGAGTGCAGTCCGATGTTCCGATGCGTCTTGAATACCGTTCGATACTCAATTGCTACTCGAGCGTCGTCGATGCCACTCGAATCCGATTGGTCTGAAACTACTTAGAACAACCAAAAACACTCGGAGAAGACAAAAACCACTCAGAGTAGACTAAAACCACTTGAACTTGAAGCCTTCGATCGCGATCGATCAAAACTTTCACAAATGCAAAATCCAAACCAATCCAAATACCAATTATTTATTATCACTTTAATTATAACTATCCACGTGGTGTAACAAATATTCATGGTAAATCCGGTGTCCCCACAGCCATCGATCGCATGCTCGCATGCATGTCACTTTGGCAGCTTATTGTACTGATCTGAGCTGAGCATGCACGCATGCATGCATGCTGTAATATAGTAAGGTTAGCTTTGGACAAGCTGCATGTTTGCCTCCTGGACTGGCATCAAGAAGCAGGTCAAGACATGGGGGCAGACAGGTGCATTGCATTTGCAGATGGCTTTTCTCTTTAACGGCATGAGGTTTCCATAATTAAAAGCCCCATGGGGAACATTGATTCCCTCCTAATCATCATCACTGTCCCTATTGTGCTCCAGACCACTCCAACACAGGGCAAATTTTAAGTATTTTTGAAGTATCTTGTATGATGCACCTATGTCCCGGTGTTTATCATCAGGATTGGGCCCACCTGATGTATAGATATTAGGGCATTGTCTCTGTCATGTATATGCTAATTGATGCGCTTTGCATTTGCTGGTGGTTTTGGTCCTTTGTTGTTATTATTATCCTCTTAAATCCCCTGAGATGGTCCAGATTGAGGTTAGCTTTTTTAATAATAAAACTAGGGTGTGATGTCATTTCAGATTATATTATGTATGATCGATTGGACTCGCGTACTGTTTCATGCGTAAGTTTTAGTGATGTGATCAGTGCTGAACAGCTATTTGTAGAGTCCCATAAGATTTTTTATGAATTTGCATTACAGCAGTGATTCATTTGGCCTTCTTCTGTTGCTTTCAGAGGATTAATTAGGTGCTATCATTAAGTGGCACACATTCTGTGAAAGTACCATTTGATTAGTCACAAGGGACCAGCTCTGTAGTTAATTAAGGGACGTAATCTAAAATTAAGCTGGGATTTCTGTGTAAGGACAGAAGCATGCATACTTGTTATCCTAGATTTAATTGTCTAAAGTGTTTATTCCCAATTGGCCCATGCACACTTGTTCGTATGACTTGCGATGATGGATCCGGCTCTTTCAGACAGAGAATTTGAGGTGTTGGGCTATTTTTTGACCAGAGCTGAACTTATTTTCAGATTTCAGAGAAGTGAAGCTTCCCATACAACTGCAACTATGTAGCTGTACTCTGGAATTCTTTCCACACCAGGCACCAGGTGAGATGAATCCGTGGTATCTTACTGAGCAGATGCATTGCACTCGTGTTACTTTCACTTTGTCAAGAGCCATGCGTCCAAGAAGAGTGATCTCGTATGATACTAGTATTTTGCTGCTCTGTTTGACACTGTATATATACTACCAATTGCTTTACTCCAAAAATGCATGCACTGTGAGAGAAAATGCAGCATTAGTATAGTACTTTAGTATTCTTGTTTGAGTAAAAACCTAGATGAATGCATGCTTTTGTGTTCAGAGCATACACTGGCATAAAGGTTGCATCTCATGCTGAATTTTGTAATCAGGTGCAATGAAGGTCATCTAGGCCTAATTAACAAATCTGCTAGTAGAGTAGCTATTCCATTGCTCATTTGCTGCATGCTTTATCCCACTGATGACACCTAATCTCACAATCTTTTTTTTAGGTCATCCACAGTGGAAAAGTTAAGCCTTCTGCCCTAACTTGAGGAAAGAAGTAGGCTATCTTGGATTCTTGGGATCATTGGATGCCTTTCTTGACTACTTTTGACACTGTTCCTCTCTTTTTTTCCATTGTTTTTCATTCAATGAAAATTGTCATGTCATGCTTTTGCCACCACATGCGTTTCCCTCCCAGCTGCTCTCACGTCTATGATTTGATTGCCCCAAGGACAGGATTAGTGGGCCCGGTCCCTTTGCTCCATGGGCCCACCATGAATTAAGAGGACTGGTGTGGGTGAGGGGCTTCCTTCAAGAACACTATTTCTGTTGCCATTGCATGTGTGTGCAGTACGCGTCAACCCTTCTGTACGACGTTGATTTCTTGAGCTGCTAAGCTATTCAATCTTTTGACGTGATCGGTAGATTGGGGCATGTTTGGATGCTCTTGGTTTTGATCGTAGGATAATGTGTTAATAAACCTTTTTTTTTCTAAATTCTAGCTCTGATACTGTGTATGGACCTAACTTCAACTCGGTTGCTTTTCTAACATTTTTCCTTAGTTATAGCTATGAATATTGTACCCTTCAGTTTATTTCTAAGTAGTACTACTCACCAAGAGAAAAACCACCTACCAGTATTTACCTTATCATGATATTTAGAGCTGCAAGGCTGTGAAGCATGATTGCATCAAAATACAGTTATGCAGTCGGTAGAGAGAGAGAGAGAGAAAGAGGAGAAGAATGTCCACGTGGCATCTCCTGGACCTTTCCATCCAGCTCGGCAGGCATTTGATGCTGATCAGAAGTAGTAGCTGAACATGGAGCAACTGTAACAAGCTTCCCCAGCGTATGTAAAGTCTGAAGGATCGATCACCACTCAGGCCTTTTGCACAGGTTTTGCAGTCTATTTACTGCAAGCAGCCTGTGCTTGACGGTTGCAAGTATAAAAGCAGCTGCTGCTACTACATTGCTTGCGCATTGCGGCACATCATTCCGGGAGATTCCTAGGAGGATCAAAAGAAAGACTTGTATGATGCGGTGGCAGTGCCCAATGATAGATAAGAGAACCTCTTTTTCTTTCTACTAATTTTTTTTTGGGTGCTTGTAGTGTTAAAAGTCCCTTTACACTTCATTTGTTTTTAAAGCCTGCACTTGCTTGGTTTTCTAAGAAAACTCCCTGTCTGTAGAAAAAATTGATCATATAACCTCCATTTAGATGGAAATTGAGGATTTACCCTCCTGACCCACGAGTCAGTGACTTATGATGACCCTACATGTCATTGAGATATGGAGGGTAAATCCTCAATTTCCCATCTAAAGGGAGGGTATATGATCCAATCTCCCCTGTCTGTATTGCTTGTTGATTTTGAAGTGTAGTGTACCATGCATGGGAGTGCCACTGCATAGCATAGCATGTATAGCCAGGTTGTAGGTATATGTGAACAGTGCCACTTTTGGGCGATTAATTGATGGGTACTGAAATATTTAAATTCTGACTATTCAAGAGAGAGTATGAAGAGAAATACTCGTATATAATTTTAGCTGATATAACTAAAATTGATATAATACCAACTATAATCAATATATAGATTTTATCTTAAAAATATTTTATTTAAAAATTAGTTACTACAATGTAATGTAATGTAATATAAGACATGAACAGGAAAAAAGAACGCCCCGACGTTAATTTATTTCCCTGCATTTTAATTGGTGATAATTGTACAGTCCCTAAGGTCACTAGTCACATCAAGCACAATCATCCTGTTCTTTGACAGGACAAAGGAGAGGAGAAAGAAAGAAAAAGGAAAAGAGGGAGAGAAAGGGAACGAACGAGGAGCCATCACACACAGTACATAGAGTGATGAGAGTTAAAGCTGGGAACGGTACAATTGGACAAACCCTCGAATAAGAAAGCTCTAGGATCTAGCGCTGCAAAAGCCACTGGGCACTTGCTCCAGTTACCTCACATGGAATTAAAAGCCACAGAAATTAGCTGCAGTTTTTCTTTCTTAGAAAAAAAGAGGCATGAAATTAGTAGCTAGGACTAGAGCAGATATGCAAATTATAGATAAGGAAGAATCCTGAAGAGAGAGGCTTTTTTTCTTTGATGGACTTGACAGCCATCACTACCACCACTATGGCTCTAGTGATCAGAACCCTAGCAATAGGAAATTGCCATCATTATTTCTTCCAAGAGGAGGTGGGCCTCCTGACTGATGAATTGGAAATCCCCAATTTTTACTATGGATGTGGATCCCTTCATTTCTTTTCAACACAGGCTCCAAAAAAAGCCAAGCACAAAAGAAAAGGTTTGCACAGAAGAACAGTGTTGTAGAAAAGGAAAAAAAAAGAGAGGAGAAATTCAAACTTCAAAGAGATAGCTTGGGAACCAGGGAGAAAAAATATACAATCACTTTGCTTTGGTACTTGATATATATTCTTTTGGTTTTTCTAGGCCTGGTTTGCACCCCTTTCCCCACCCTAAATGCCTTTGTTTTTGTGTTGATCACTTGTAGTTAGCTAACCCCACCTCTCTTTGGCCTCTCACATGCATGCTTTGGCTTAGAATAAAAGCCAAAAGCAACTTTAGAGCTCCTCAACATTGGATTTCAGACCAACATTATGGATCGGGTTATCAAATTGGACTGATTGGCATCATTCGTTGTGCGAGGAGACTGTCCATATGAGCTACTCACAACACATAAACTCTAAAGGAGTTTCGTGAGACTATTATAGTGTAGGAAAATTCTCATGTAGGAGATTCGTGACATTTAAAGGAGCTAGTGCGCTGTTCTTTTTAGTTTTTTTTTTAGTGATTTTTGGTTTCTCTCGTCAACCATAACTTATTAAACTAATAAATTATAAAAAATCAAAAACCGTAGCTTAAAAAAACAAACCTAAAAGCTTCATAGACGCCTCCGAACACCCACCGGAAAATAGCCCCCACAAATTCCATCCCAAGTACTGGTACAAGCAAGCCGTTGCATAGCGGGAATCGAATGAACTCACCCTGTCAAAATGTCAATGCCAGATCTAACCATTCGGAACAGTAGCAATCTGCCCACCGTGTGGCCAGTAAATCCCCCTGTATCTACTAATTTACACCATGCAAAAAGAGATGCTCACTTGCGGTACCTAGGGCACCTACCATTTCGAGATGTTGCCCATGGCTACGCTGGTACGCTCTGCCTGCCTTACTCTGTTCCAATCCCAAGGGCCTCTCCTAGGGCAACCCCCCACTCCACCTCTCTCACCCTAAACCCATCCCATTCCAAAGCCAAGTATTTCTTCACCGGTTGGCACCGCCTCGCCGCTGCCGATGCAAGGAGAGAGAAAAAAGAAGCATTGTGTTTGACCCTTCCCACGAAGAGCGAGTCCTTCCCCACTGTGCGAGAGAGAGAGAGATGGACCATTGGTGAGGGGTCCGAGGCACAGCATGAGGAGCAAGAGATGGTCCTGCTCCTATCTCTGCGCCGCAGTCCCGTGTGGGGGTGAGCCGATCAGTACACGCGCCCGTCATGGCCAGCTTTTACTGTTGCAAAGCTCCTACACAACAGCACAGCACCGTCTCTCTCTCTCTCTCTCTCTCTCTCTCTCTCTCCACCGAGCAGTAGAGTAGAGTGCATCATGAGATGCACCGGGGAGGTGGGAGGGCGTGGAGACATTTGCGAAATTCTCGCGAGCAGTCGCCGACGGGTGAGCCTCACGCCTAGGACGGAATTTAATGGGCCAACTTTGTTCGGTGGCTTGAGCCAGCCAGCGTTATGCTATTTGAGCCTATAACGGTCGGTAAAGTCATGACCGACGACAACTCTCGTAGCTCTCCTAGTACGTAGTGTACGTGCCTATCAGAAGTCTCTGTGTCAATAGCAACCACGAGATTCTGAGAAGGGTTTTTTTTTGACAAAAAACGTGAGTAAAACACGGGTAATTTTGCCGATTAGATAAGGCACGAAAAATATCAAGGGAGCTTGCCGACCAAGCGAGGAAAGCCATTCGTTGCCGGGGAATGGCTTCACGACACTTCGGACTACATGGGACTGCGATGCCGGCCAATGGTTTTCTCCTCTCATCTCCCACTCCTGCACAAGCTCGGATAATGAAACGTAGGACCTAATTAGCTGCTTTTGTTTTGGGTAAAATAGCCAAATTCAAGTAAAAAACTTAAGCTGCATTATAGAATTGTTCGGTTTCGGTTTCAACTCGGATACACAAGTGGTGATGTACATATGCCAGGAAGATAGGCTTCGTGGTTCATGCACAAGTGGCTTTTACATATTAGGCAGATAGATTCTGATTTTTTTAAGTTTTTTTTAGCAAATTTTAGTTTTTAATTTCTTTTCATAATAATTATTTATTAAACTAATAAATCAGAGCTAAAACAAAAAAAAACCACGGTCTCAAAAACCATTCCCATAAGTAAGGGCAGCATTTGCGCGCGGATGTATCATCGTAACGACTGGTCACGATCAACGCATGTTCGTTGGACCTGCCTACGCTCCAGTACACATAGGTGAGTAGGTAGGTCCTCCCGGCACGGCCGCCGTACCGCTCGCTGCTCGCGCCACGTACGTTGGTATACAACCACGCCACCACTGTGCGCGACGGACGGTAGGCCGGGGGCAAGAACGCACCAAAAACCGCCCGAAATCTCCCCCTCGGCACGAGATTCCTCACCGTCGGTCCGTCACCATCGATCCATCGGCCGGCCGGGAGGGATGGATGATTAGCGGCCGCGTGGTCGCCAAAAGGTGGCGCCGTTCTCCGCCTTGCGCCCCTAATCCCGGGCTTAATTAGTCGCCATCGGTTTTGGATCTACTCATTTCGGTTTAGACTTCTAGCTTTTGGTTTATTTTTTATTATGTATAAATTTCGTTTTTATTTTTTTTTTATTTTTCTGATTTTTTAAGTTTTTTTCTAGTTCTTTTTTCGTACTATTTGTATTGTCTGTAATAGATTAATGTTTTTCTTATTTTTAATTTATTTAAATTTAGTTACGTCAAATAAGCTACCGTTAGCTACAATATAATTTTAATCAGTTACAACGTAATTTTAACTATAAATCAATTTATTTTATTCCAACCAATCGACACCTCAATCATGTTTAGCTGTAGGTTAATTGCACTGTAGGGTGCGATCGACAGGCAGCTGCAGGAACTGTGCTTCATCTGTAGCCTGCAGGGCGCTGTAGCCCTACACGGATTGATGGCGTGGCTATCAGTGCCTAGCTTGATCATCTGCAGTGCGGGAAAACAGCACGTACCAAGTTAGTTAACTAGCCAGTTCGTTGGACCGAAAGGGGCAGCAATAGTAAACTTTGCGGTGCCTCACAAATTGGACGCGCATGATTTCTCGTACGCCATGGAATTGACCACGGATTTGTTCGGGCATGCATCCCAGCGAGGCGCAGGGCCGTTCCCGGCGGCACCGGCGGGCGGGCGGGAACGCATGCGCTCCCCGTGGACGCCTCCGTGCCGAGCGCGTCCGGACGGATAAAAAAGCCTCTGCCACTGCCGCCGCCGACGCGAGGCGGGGAGGTGTGGAAGGCGTGACCGCGCGCCGAGTTGCTTCCTTCCAGCGCACGCGAGCCGCGCCGGCGCAAGGAAACAATTGCAACCCCAGCACGCAGCAGGGCGCGGCCGTCGTGCGCCGAGCGCTTTTCCCGACGCCGCAGCCTCAACCCCTTCTCTACGATCCGACGTGAGCCGGATCGGTGCGGCCGTGCGGGCTGGAGGTGTCGGCCGAGGGAGTCGCCGTCGAGTCGAACTCTCTTTTGGTTCCGCAACAAACATTAAGCTCGAACTACTACGCTGTCTATTCCGCTGAAGAAAAAAAAAGAAGCTTCAATGATATTGTGAAACCTTTTTTTGAAACAAGAATGATAGTACGTACGCAACTATTTCGAAGTCAGAGCGATTCCTGATACATGCTACAGATAGCATGACCAGGAAATCGGAACGAGAAGGATGCACACAGCTGTACCGACACAGGCCCACCAACAGTTCTTCCCCGGTTATTTCGACGGTTGATCGGCTTATAATTGAAGTAAAAAAAAAAGACGTGATTCCCCAACCGAAGCATCTTTACTAACTCCATGGCCGTGGATTTCTGTCACCTGGCCGGCCAGCAAGCGCGAGAATTCAATTCGGCGGCGATCGAGTGCTTTAAAATCGTGTGGAAGCCATGAAATTGGAACCTAGCCGAGTAATCGATGGAGCTTGCTCGCTAGCCGTTCCTGTCGTCGGAAAAAGAAAGATGAGCACACATATATATCATTGTCTTGGTACTGTATTCGGTAGATCCATGTATGTATATGGCTATGCGTACGTACGTACGTACGTATGCGATGGAGATGGGCGTCGGAGAATTGCTTCTGCAACAGTGCGTGGAGAGGAACAGTTCTACTCTTGTGCAAATGGATTCAGGAAGCTTAGTGAGCGAGCTCTCTCGATCTTATGTGAACCCAACTCCATGGACCTTGTTTGCTGCGTGGATTTGTGCAGATATAACTGCTCTGAAGCCAAAAGGTATTGCAGGAAATAAATACGCAGCTTAAATGGGAGGTCAAAATGCAGTGCAACCTCAAATACGGTGGCGACGTCACTTTTGTTTTAGAGCAGTTTACTACTAGTTCTGTAACAGTAGTATCTATCTCGGAAAAGGCATTCGCAATAATTGTAAACAAATAGCATCAAATTTGCAACAAGTATTCTAACAATTAATACCCTCAATTCACAATAATTCATTTAGAAAATAGTACTGTATAAAGAGAGAACAAACATGAAAAAAGTTTGGAACATGTAATTTTTCCAGGTTCTTGCAGGACAGCAGGACCAAGCTATCTCATATAAAATTTATGTGAAATTCTTGTGTTTCAAACGGCTATAAAATATGTTTCTTTGTGTAAAAGTTTTGTAAGCAGCTTCGGCTTCTGGTTTTCAGTTTTCAGAAGTTAGAAGCTATTTAAAACACATCAACTTTTAATTTTAGCTTTTTTTGCTTGTCTGTTTTTTGTTTTGCTTTCCCTCCTTTTTCTTTGCATTGTTTATAGAGATATAACAGTGTTTTTTATTTTTTTTCATTTTATTTTAATTAAATAACTAAAAAAACTAACTGCCGCTACAAAATCGATAGTTAACCTTTTCTGATTTATTTAATTAAAAAATAAAAAATAAAATAAAATTATTATATCGTCGTAGATAATACAAAGGAATAAGTGAAAAAAGATAAAATAGCAAAAATTAAAAACCAATATTTTTAAATAATTTTTAACTAAAATAAAATAAAAAATAGAAGTTAAAACTGTTTAGAGCAAGCCAAGAAGCATGAAGCAAAGGCACCTAAGCGGCAATACAAAGGAGGAAGAGCAAGCAAACCAAACCAAACCAAACCAAGAAGCTCTTCTCGCTGCACTCCTAGCTTAAGCTCGAAAGCTGCAATCATATACGCAAGAAGCAAGAAAAGGAAGCAGCAACCAAGTAGCAAGCGTGCTCCTAGCCTCCCTCTCTGGTGGCGGCTGTCGGATCTGCCGGAGAGCGGCGGCCGGGACGCACGGAGCTCGGAGTTAACCGTCTGGACCTCGCGGCCGCGAGATCTGACGGCGCGGCTTCTGGGATCGAGCGGTATCGCCCCTCGAGTGGCGTTTCTTGGCTCCGGGGCCCGCAAAGGCGGCGCCCTTGTGCATTTTCGGTGCTTCCCGTGCCCAAAGATCGCAGCCTTTCGCTAGTTTTTACTGGTCTTGGAGGCAAAATTTCGAGTTCTTTGATGGAAAAGCTTACGCTTCTGCGGTAAATTTCCGGAAGCGTAATTGCGCACAGCAAAAGGCTCTGGTGAGTTGGCGAGGAGAAGTTGAGAAAGCGATGGTTTTTGGGAAGGCGCTGTGATTTGGTCTAAAAAGGGAGGAATCTTTCCTTCGTTTTCTCCTTCCTTCCCCGCTTCGTGCACGCTTTTATATTGCGTTCAGATTGATACTGTAATTGGCCTTCTGGGAGGGGAGAGAGAGAGAGAGAGAGAATGAGGCTCTCGTCGTCGGCCGGCAGCGTCCTCCCGACTCAGGCGGCGGCGTCGCCGGAAGGTACTTCTTTTTTATGCCGAGTTTTCTGTGCTCCGTGGATTGCTCATTAATGCTCTCGCTGTTCATTTATTTACAGTCTAATTTGAAAGCCTATGGGACTAGTATTTGGCTATTGTTTGTTCGTATGCCTTGCTTAAAAGCTTCTCTATGGACTATGGCCGTGCGATCAGGCAACGACCCAATGCGGCAAATTTGAGTCCGGAGTGATATTTGGATTTATTTTTTGAAGAAGAGATGTTTGTTTTGTTTTAAGAAGAGATATTTTGATTTATTATGCTGATTTATTTTGGAGGGGATGTTGTAATCCACATGAAAATGTTTTTTTGAAGGAATTTTTGTTCTTTTATTCCACGGAATAATAAATTGATGTGTATTTTCAACCTAATAATAGATTGTTTTCTAGGAAGATGCAAAAAAAAAGTCTCTCTTTAGGCCACTTAGAAGTTCATTTCATACCGTATCCACCTACTGAAACAACCTTGATTCGAGCATATGAATTCAGAGATGTTAGAGTTCATGCTCCCTAGAGGTACCATTGTTTATTAAAATCTACACTGTTAAGTCTTCTGCTCAAATGCTTTTGCCATTACAGCTGCAGAGGAGCAGAAGTGCTTGAATTCGGAGCTATGGCATGCGTGTGCCGGCCCGCTTGTTTCCTTGCCTGCAGTGGGTAACCGGGTGGTGTATTTCCCACAGGGTCACAGCGAGCAGGTTAGTGTAATTTCACTCCTGTGCAAGTTTTACATGACCCTGAATCCTATATCATGGTGTCAGTTTCATTGTCAACTGAAATCTGACTTAAATTCTCGGAAATCGATTGCTTTCTTCTTTTTTTACCTATGAATTTATTGGGTGAATTTCTGTTACAGGTAGCCGCATCAACTAATAAAGAAATAGAATCTCAGATCCCCAACTACCCTAATCTGCCTCCACAGCTTATATGCCAACTGCATAATGTGACCATGCATGTAAGTTTGGAGCTTTGTTGCACATTTTCCCAAAGCTATGTAGTCTCACTGCTATCTTTGTGTTTCATCACCTGTGTTGTTTCCTTCAGGCTGATGCAGAAACGGATGAGGTCTATGCGCAGATGACGTTACAACCACTTAGCCCGGTAATTCATATTTTTCTACCGACTTGTTCTCTGTGCAAATTCCACTTAGTATCCAAGAGAGTAATTTTGGGCTTGCTTTTGTTTTCAGCAAGAGCTCAAGGATCCGTATCTACCTGCTGAATTAGGTACAGCCAACAAACAGCCAACGAATTACTTTTGCAAAACATTAACTGCAAGTGACACAAGTACGCATGGTGGATTCTCTGTTCCCCGGCGAGCAGCTGAGAAAGTGTTTCCTCCGCTGGTCTGTGCTGATTCTCTACAGTTTCCAGCTCAATTTTCAACCTATTTGGTTGCGTAAAGTGAACTAAATCATCAATTGTTCTAACTTGCCTATAACTTCTGTAGGATTTCACTCAGCAGCCTCCAGCACAGGAGCTGATGGCAAAAGATCTTCATGGCAACGAGTGGAAATTCCGTCACATCTTTCGCGGTGAGTAGTTCTTTTTACTATTGTTAGCTCTCAATTTTGTGGTAATAACCTAGTACCTCAGTCTCTAGTTGCAATTGTAGATTAATTTATCTTTGTGGCCACAAGTTAAACGGCATCCCTTCAATTTTCTCATGCAAATAAGAAAAAAAAATCTGTGTTGGAAAGAAGGTCAATCATGATGGCAAAAGTAATATCTTAAGATAAGTGAAAAGCTTATTCATAAAATATAATTCTTGGTGCAGGTCAGCCAAAGCGGCATCTTCTCACTACAGGCTGGAGTGTCTTTGTAAGTGCAAAAAGACTCGTCGCTGGGGACTCTGTCCTATTTATCTGGTATGTTTATCCTTCCAATATTGAAGATGATCGCTTGACACCCTTCTCTACTTTGATGTCCCCTATCCAGCACAGAGATTCTTTGTGGTTGTATTTATGTATCTCCTTGCCTTGTCAGGAATGACAACAATCAGCTTCTTCTGGGAATTCGCCGGGCAAATCGGCCACAAACTGTCATGCCATCTTCAGTCCTATCTAGCGATAGCATGCACATCGGTCTTCTTGCTGCAGCTGCTCATGCTGCTTCAACAAATAGCCGGTTTACAATCTTTTATAACCCAAGGTAAAATTGTTGTATGCATATATTTATTCAGCACTTCTCCTTCTGAATATTTTAACCTCTTTATTTTTTGTGCAGAGCAAGCCCTTCAGAGTTCGTTATACCGCTTGCTAATTATATAAAGGCCGCGTACCATACCCGTATATCTGTGGGGATGCGTTTCAGGATGCTTTTTGAGACAGAGGAGTCAAGTGTTAGGAGGTACGCTAAATTGTGTTTACCTGGCGTATTTTTGCTCTGCACGAACTTGGCCTGCCCAGTGTCCACTGCATGAACTTCTTATACTTTTCTTTTATTGTCTTGATTTTTTTACTGCATCAGTTTCCATAAGCTTGATAGAATGTGCACATTGTCATGTGGGTTGGTGTATTCTCCTGCGAGATCTCTGGCTTTTGCTATGTGTTGATGTGTGTTAGAGTTAGTAATCTTATTTTGGTCGTAGTCGGTTTATGTCCTAGTCGTAGTCGGTTTTTTTTGTCATAGTCGTGTACGAGTATGACTCTGGTAGTCGGAGTTCATGTCATAGTCATAGTCGGAGTTCGTGTCGTAGTCGTAGTCGGGTGAGGAGGCCGTGCGTGCAGGCTTTAAAAGGCACGTAGTCATGTAACGAGAGGTGTGAAAACAGAACGAGAAGAGAAACAGAGAGGAGACAGAGAGAGTCGGAGCGATCGGGGTGATCGTAGCGATCAGTGTTCGAGAGCGATCGGGGTGATCGTAGCGATCGGTGTTCGAGAGCGATCGGGGTTATCGTAGCGATCAGTATGATCAAACGAGAGAAAGAAATAAAGAAGAAAAGAAAGAACAGTTTGGCTCTGGGAAATTATCGAGTATCGAGTTCATTGTGATCGCAGACGTGGTCGTAAACGACTTACGACCACGACGAGAGGTGTCCGCAGGAACAGAAGACGTGGTCGTAAGCGAGTTACAACTACAATCACATAACAGAAGACGCAGTCGTAAGCGTTACGACCACAACGAGAAGACGTGGTCATTAGCGACCATAACAGGAAGACGTGATCGTAAAGCGTTACGACCACAGCAGTCGATAGAGCCTTCAAGTTACGACTACGGTGATCGACCGTGGTCGAAGGAGTGATTACGAGGAGCAGAAGTTACGAGTACGCGTTCGGAGCTAGGAGGCATGGTCGAGCAACTACAACATGGTCATAGCCGACAGTAGAGCGGTCATAACCACTCTAGACGTGGTCGTAACGACTGCCCGAGTGGTCGTAGGCTGCAACAAGTGGTATCAGAGCGTGTTGAAGATCATGGGCGACAGGGCGAAGGCTCAGGGTGGGCTGATGTCCCTCCAGTACCCTCTCCTGACGACCGACAATTACCCGGTGTGGACAATGAAGATGAAGGCAAACATGTGCGCCCAGGGAGTCTGGAGTACAGTTGATCCAAAGAGGAAGGACAGAGATGTGGATGACAAGGTGGATTAGACGGCTTTAGCCATCATCTACTAGGCGGTGCCAGATGTGATGATGCATCAACTCATCGGAAAGGAGACGGCACGAGAAGTGTGAGATATGCTTCAGACGATGCACGAGGGAGTTGATCGTGTCAAGGAGGTGTGGCTCCAGAATTTACGGAGCGAGTTCGAGAATCTGAAGATGGGAGAGACCCCGTTGGTGGACGAGTTCACTGGCAAGTTAACTTCACTGTACAATTAGATTAACTTTCTTGGCAACAAAATGGAGAAATCTGTGGTGGTGAAGAAGTACCTGTGAATACTTCCGGAGAAGTACATACCTATTGTTACCACACTTATGTACTCCTCCGATCTAGATAAGAAGATGATAGAGGAGATCACCGGCTCTCTCAAGGCGCATGAGGAGTTACTCAAGGGGTTTCAGTCGCGTAACGAGCAGGGATCTCAAACTCATAACGATCGTTGCTCATCAAACAACCGCGGAAGGTGGCGTGGTCGAGGTGGCCGGGAGACAAGGCAGGGCAAGGCGGTGGTGACAGATCCCGTGATAAGTCACATGTCAAAGTACTTTGAATGTGGTGAATACGGGCACTACGTGTCAGGATGTTGCAGCCGTATAAAGTATTTCAACTGTAACGAATATGTGCACTATGCTTCGGATTGCAGAAGCAAGAAGGACGGGGAGGTGAACCTCGCCCAAAACAAAGAAGAAGATGACGAATCGCTAGCACTTCTCTTCTCATATGTTGAAAAGGCGCCGGTCATGGTGACACTGAATGAGGAGAACGTAGTTCCAAAATTACGCACGAAGGAAGGTAGCTACGATCACACGGATCAGTGGTACTTGGACAATGGAGCAAGCAACCACATGACGGGAGATCGCTCCATGTTTCATAAGCTTGACGAGAAGGTTTGGGGCAAAGTCAAGTTTGGCGACGGCTCCACGATGGAGATAAAAGGCAAAGGGACGATGTTGCAATGTAAGAACGGAGATAATTGTTGACAGTGATTTACTATATACCAAGTCTATGCAACAACATACTTAGTCTTGGGCAGATGACAGAAAGAGGTGCAGGGTGGTGCTGCAGGATGAGTTCTTGCGTGTGTACGACAAGAACAGAGATTTGTTAATGAAGGTGACAAGATCTCCAAATCGGTTGTACAAGATTTCTTTGAAAACTTGTAGATCGGTTTGTCTAAAGAACAGCTTGAAGGAGCCAGGTTTTGGCGAAGATGCAGACGCAGCAGCATGCAGCAGCTCCGAAGGCATGCAGGGGCGCACGTCACGCGCACATGCAGTTGGCGCAGAGGGAGGCAGAGGCTCTGAGGGTGGTGAACCCCACGCTGGAGCAGCAAATGGTGGCTTGGGCGCACAAGGTGACGAGACCCGAACGCAGCACACAGTAGTCGTAGCAGGCATGCACACAACTGACGCAGAGGCAGGTCAAAGCGGTGTTAGTTCGAGTGGTCGGCATAAGGCATATGCAAGAGGCATAGAAGTGCATGCAGCTATGGACGGTGGAGTACATGCACATGCAATGGCTCATGTCATGGGAAGGGGCCCCACGGCCAAGGTGAACAAGAAGTCAGCGATCGGCGGTTGGTGTGGACCACACATGGATGCATGGAGACAGCATAGTCGTAGTCCATCTCTAAAAGGCGTTTGGAACAGGCTACACAGAAACAAAAGCCACTCCAGAGTTGGAACTTGGTCCAAGAGAGAGGAGCAGCAAGGTTCAGGAAGGAACGGCACAAGAGAGAAGATCGACGTGATCAAGATAGAGAAACAAGATTAAGGAGGTGGTTGTTAGAGTTAGCAATCTTGTTTTGGTCGTAGTCGGTTTTTTGTCATAGTCGTGTACGAGTACGACTCTGGTAGTTGGAGTTCATGTCGTAGTCGGGTGAGGAGGCCGTGCGTGCAGGCTTTAAAAGGCACATAGTCATGTAACGAGAGGTGTGACAAGAGAACGAGAAGAGAAACAAAGTGAATCGGAGCGATCGGTGTGATCGAATGAGAGAAAGAAATAAAGAAGAGAAGAAAGAGTGGTTTGGCTCTGGAAAATTATCGAGTATCGAGTTCATCATGATCGCAGACGTGGTCGTAAACGACTTATGACCACGGCGAGCGGAGGTGTTCGTAGGAGTAGAAGACGTGATCGTAAGCGAGTTACGACCACGGTCACAGAGCAGAAGACGTGGTCGTAAACGTTATGACCACAGTGAGAAGACGTGGTCGTAAGCGACCACAGCAGGAAGACGTGGTCGTAAAGCGTTACGACCACAGCAGTCGATAGAGCCTTCAACGTGGTCGTAAGTTACAGCGTGATCGTAATCAAGTTACTACTACGGTGATCGACCGTGGTCGAAGGAGCGGTTATGAGGAGCAGAAGTTACGAGTATGCAGTTGGAGCTGGGAGGCGTGGTCGTAGCCGACAGCAGAGCGGCCGTAACGACTCTAGACGTGATCGTAACGATTGCTTGAGTGGTCGTAGGCTGCAACAATGTGCTTCTCGCCTTTTACTCTATGCTAAACTAGCATATTCGCAGCCATTCATGTTATTAAGTCTAACCAGATCAAATACTCCTATTTCCAGATACATGGGGACAATTACAGGAATCAGTGATCTGGATGGTGTTCGTTGGCCAAACTCACATTGGCGTTCTGTAAAGGTATATTTCCAAGCTAGCACTTTTATCACCTCGAGTCAACTCTTTGCAAGAACTTTCTGTTAGTTGCCCATGTACCATGCAAGTTTTCGGTTAGACAAGATGAAAACTCCTTTAACGATTGCTTGCTCTTGTTTGGTACCAGCTTGAAGTTTAGCATGTTATAAAAGTTTGTCTGAATAATGCAGGTTGGCTGGGATGAGTCAACTGCTGGAGAGAGGCAGCCAAGGGTGTCACTTTGGGAGATTGAGCCCCTGACAACTTTCCCAATGTATCCATCTCCTTTTCCACTCAGGCTGAAGCGTCCATGGCCAACAGGCTTGCCTTCTCTACATGGTAGGAGGGAAAGTTCGTCTTTAGCTAGTATTTGTATATACAACAACAATAACAAGATCTTTTGTCCTAAATAAGTTAGGGTAGGCTAGGAATAAAACCTCCTCAAGGTCAAAGAACAAGAGTCTTGTAATAAGCTCTACATCCTGCCATCTGAACCCTAAGCCCTACATCCTGCCATTTGTAGATAGCTATGCTTAAATAATTGCGCAGTACGCTTTTGAGACTGAATTATCTTACCTATGATGTTTTTATGTAGGTGGTAAGGATGATGACTTGACTTCCTCTCTCATATGGCTTCGAGATAGCGCAAACCCTGGTTTCCAATCGCTGAACTTTGGTGGTCTCGGTATGAGTCCTTGGATGCAGCCAAGGCTGGATGCTTCCTTGCTTGGTCTACAACCTGACATGTACCAAACAATAGCTGCGACTGCTTTCCAGGACCCAACGAAGCCGGTGTCGCCCACGATATTGCAGTTCCAGCAGCCGCAGAACATGGTTGGTAGAGCAGCACCACTTCTGCCAAGTCAGATTTTGCAGCAAGTGCAGCCTCAGTTTCAGCAGCAGCCGTACCTTCAAAACATCAATGAGACCACAATCCAAGGCCAGTCTCAATCTGAGTTCCTTCAGCAGCAGCTCCAACGCTGCCAGTCGTTTAATGAGCAGAAGCCACAGCTGCAACCGCAGCAACAGCAGCAAGAATCACAGCAGCAGCAGCAATCACAGTGTATGCAAGTCCCTCAACATCAACAAATGCAACAACAGAAGAACATGGGCAACTACCAGTCTGTATCTAATGCATTGTCAGCATTTTCTCAACTCCCCTCGGCTCCTCAGTCTTCACCTACGACACTGCAAACAGTCTTACCGTTCTCGCAGCCACAGAGCTTTTTGGACACGAATATGAGTTCATTGTCTCCATCCAACGCCTCCACAATGCATAATACATTGAGGCCATTCTCATCAGAAGCAGCTTCGCACCTAAGTATGCCAAGACCCACTGCGATACCTGTCCCTGAACCATGGTCATCAAAGCGAGTTGCAGTGGAATCTCTGCTTCCTCCTCGGCCTCAGGTTACATTGCAGATAGAACAGTTGGACTCAACACCACCAAGTATACCTCAACGCTCTGCATTGGTGCCGCTTCCTGGAAGAGGGTGTTTGGTGGATCAAGATGGGAACTCTGATCCTCAAAATCATCTCTTGTTTGGCGTTAATATAGACTCACAGTCACTTCTAATGCAAGGAGGCATCCCAAGCCTCCACAGCGAGAATGATTCAACTGCAATACCCTATTCCACCTCCAATTTCCTGAGCCCTTCGCAAAATGATTTCCCCTTGGATCAAACACTAAATAGTTCGGGCTGCTTAGACGAATCAGGATATGTGCCATGTTCACAGAATTCTGATCAAGTGAATCGACCACCTGCAACCTTCATGAAGGTGAGTTCCTTATTTGCACTTCGTAAATGAGAGCAATTTTGACTATTTTTCTCATTATTTTGACTATCGATAACCATATATTGCCCATGCCTTCAACCATTAAATTAGTAGAAATAGAATTGATAATCTTACTATAGTAGGGATGGCCCCCACCTGAGCCCATTCAACCTGTTTGGGGGTTATAAGGCCCAGTGAGATATGTGTAATGACATGTATGTCCCTCTAGGGTGTACATGACTATAAGTGTACTATTGTAATAATGCTTTATGGAGGTATATATCCACCACCGCATCCAGTTGGACTCCCACTTCATTCGGGTCGCATTCGCTGGAAACAATTTCATGCACGCGGAACGCGGCACAAAGTTCACACTCCCGAAGTTGGAGTACTCCTATCCGTCCAGCTTCTTCGGTTGGCACCGCGCGTCGTGAAGAAACGCGAACAAGGACGCGCTAGGCAACACCGTCCTTGTTCGCGAAGCCCAGCAGTACACGACCAGCCGAACGATGGCATTCAGAGTTAGCTGCGGCAGCTCGAGCCCGTACAACCTCAGCACCTCGCCAACAAACATTGCGGAGGGGAACTGGAGCCCAGCTTCCAGGTAGGCGACGAAGACCACCGACTCCGTGGGGTGGGGCTCCATCTCGTCAGCGGAGGGCAGCCGAACCACGTCGCGGTCCGAGATCTTCCCTTCATGAACCAGCGACCGGACGGTCTCCTCAGTCGCCAGGCTCTGCCCTAGCAGATTCGTGCACACGCCATTTAGCTTCCTTGCCGCACTCCACTATTTGTTCGCTGTCGATGGGTCGCACCCTACCAACTCGTACTCCGCCTCGATTGTCAACGACCCACGGTGGCTGGGAAGAGCCGCCGCAGCTCGATGATGCGCCGCCGCTTGGCTGGCGGGAATGGTCATCACCACGGGCCATTCTGCTACAGTGCCAGTGAGGACGGTAGGTGGTAAACGACGGTGTGCTTCCAGCTGGGCTGGTCACAGCACCATGTACTAAATGGGTCCGACGAAAGGGAGAGATAGGGCAGCTGTGGATGGAAGCAACGACCGGTGTATATGGCAGCAGCGCGTGGTGGAGTGGGGGTGAAAAAGCAATACGGTCACAGCAGGTCAGAAGCAGGGAGCGGTGATGCGACAGGCACCACAACTTTAAAGCTTGTTTGACTCTGCGCATGGGAAACACAACCGACGAAAACTGGCAGCGCACGACGTGCCAACCACGCACGGCCACGTGTCCCACGACGTCAAAAACGCTTGCACGGTCACAGTCAGACTTCAACTGGCAACGTAGACACGCCAACCGCACACAGTCGCGTGTCCCACTACGCGCGAAGAGGCTGTACAACTCTAGTCAGGCTTCAGCACCTATACAGGCCATAAGGCCCACAAACAATTGCACCACAGGCCGCAAGGATGGAGGGGGCCAAATGGCTCGGCGGTATGGTTTCGGTCCGTGGTAAGTCCTTTACCATAAGAGACTCCTGTAGTAGGGATGGCCCCCACTTGAGCCTATCCGGCATGTTTGGGGGGTTATAAGGCCCAGTGAGATATATGTAATGATATGTATGCCGGGTGCATGACTGTAAGGGTACTATTGTAATCATGCTTTATGGAGGTATATATGCGTGCGCCCTGAACATGGAGAAGGGACAAGCATCGTTCATTCACCACAACCACTCCACTACTCTTCTAGTTTGCTGTTTGGCCAGTGGCCATAACACTTACAATTGAACATTTGGATCACTGGTGCATGTATGTGACTTATATTTGATTACTTTCATCACTGGATGTAAGGAACTATAGTCCGTTCTCTGAAATGCCTTGTTTTTTTTTTTTTTGAACTTATTCCTGACCATTGTTAATATGCAATTTCGCTTCCATGTGAAGAATAGGTTTACAAATCTGGAACCTACGGAAGGTCGCTTGATATCTCTAGGTTTAGTAGCTATCATGAACTCCGTAGAGAGCTAGGGCGCCTATTTGGCCTTGAGGGCCAGTTGGAAGACCCTTTGAGATCAGGCTGGCAGCTTGTATTTGTCGACCGAGAGGAGGATGTCCTTCTTGTTGGCGATGACCCTTGGCAGTAAGTTTCCGCGACCATCGTGATGATAATTTCAGCATTTCTATGTTACTGTTACATTTCTGCGCCTCGCAACTTGCAGGGAATTCGTGAACAGCGTGTCCTGCATAAAGATACTCTCACCGCAGGAGGTGCAGCAGATGGGCAAGCAGGGCCTTGAGCTTCTGAGCTCGGCTCCTGCAAGGAGGCTAGTTAGCAGCTGTGAAAACTATGTGAGCAGGCAAGAATCGAGGAGCCTGAGCACCGGAATCGCATCTGTTGGTGCAGTTGAATTCTGAAGAGTTCATGAGCCCTCGGCTTAAGGCTGGCCTGTTACGTATGTTTCTGCAGCTTTTTCCTAGTTCTGAGACCTGGAACTGAAAGCACATAGATCATGCCTGGATTTAAGTTATGTACCATCTAATAATCACGCCATATGATATCAACTTCTAAGTAGAAACTACCACCTTTTGGTGTACATGCCAAAACTTTGTTCCATGGAATACTAATCCTGTGAATGTAGGCTCTCTAAATTATCAACTCTCGTCGCGTAGCGTCGCACATGCCTATCTTGTTCATTTTCTGCATAATCTGATAATCATGATGTAGGATCGTATGATGTAATCAGAGGAAGGTGTGTAGAATCGTATGATGTAATCAGAGTGAGGTGAATGATTGTCTCTGTTTCTTGAAATTTTTATATAGTCGATGAAGAACATGACCGCTCAAACGAATACTTGATGCTCAGCTTTGATCGTAGTCGTACGCGTCGTTCAAATAGCAATCATTAGGAATCATGAATCAATGATTCAAAATATTCTTTATTGCTGACTTTTTGTGGATTTACAAAGTACCCTCACAAGCACCCTAAAAACCTAGCACAAAAAGTTACCTCCAAAAATCACGATTAAAACCCTTAATCTCTGCCTGCTTTTATATGTTGAAGCTCTAAACGGTGTTCGACTCAAACACAAACACATAATCTTATCTCTACCTCAAATCAAGAGACCCGAAACCCTTTCTAACATAGGTTTTGTCCAAACACTCAACCTCCTCAGTTATGGATTTCATCCACATCTCATAACTTATCACGTGACGAAATCTCCAGGACACCTCCCGTAGCCTCATCAACTTCCGTGTCGAATCCTCCAGGACCACACTGTCTATAGCTTCTCCACGCATCATCACCTTTGATCTCCACGTGCTCTAGCATTAGCCCGACCAGCTCGCGTGACATTCTCAACTATCTGGACATCAAATCTTCCCATCCTAGTCTCGGTCCTTCTCGTCACCGACCGTGATCGTCTCCATGCTTACCTGCACATGCAAAGACCAAAAAAAGTTTTTCCGGCACAAATTCTTCACAACTTGACCGTCATCAGCACACACATTCGAAACACAACTTTAACCATCTACCAGCATCACACAGGTCGTCCATAACCACGAATCCCATCGCTATCCAGAAAATAGTCTCTCAGATAACCCATTACGATAGCTAGCTCAACGAATACTCGAAAACAATAGATACTCAGGAATTACCATCACTCTGCTCAAAACACTCAGGAAAAATAAGCATCGCTACCAACCAAAACCACTGAGTACCACTACCGATTACCGAACGCTTGAGTACTGATCACATACCACAAGTCTCTGACAATCGATTGCAATAGTTACTACCGCGAAAACCACGACTATCGAGTATGAAGTCCTTCCGACAACCGAGTACCAAGCACTACCCACGACTACCGTTCACCGAGTACCGACCTCTCCACCAATCACCGACAGCCATGCACCAGCCAGTCATACTACTAGTCTAACACGAGTACTCGAAGTAATTGAAGATCACAAGGATGAAGCATTTGTATCGACCAAGAAGTCTACGAGTACCGATCGTGAAGCCAACGGCAACCGATCGCAAAGACTCCGACTACCAACCGTGTGGTCTACGACAACCGGCCGGAAAACCGAAGACAACGACAGTAGACCATGAAGCCTACAACTAAGATAATAATCCTCGAAGTCTACGACCATCGATCATAAAGTCTACGGCTATCGAGTATCGACTAGTTACTGTAGCTATGATCATAAAAAGCATTGTAGCTACGACCATGAAAAACATTGTAGCTATGATCATGAAAAGTATTGTAGCTACGATTACTTTCAGTGGTCGTTCTATCGTGATCAAAGTCGAAAGTGGTCGAAACCAGACGTGATCGAAGACTGGCGTAGTCGAAATATCTTGGTCGAAGTTTCTAGTGATCGACTTAGCGTGGTTGTAAGGCCATTTGGACCTCCAATGGTACTCGAACACAGTTCGATCCTCCTGGATCACTCGAACACCATCCGATCCTAGATGATAAAAAAACGATCGCTCTATTTTTCGGACTGGTCCGAACAATCGCAACCAGCCGATCCACCTGATCGTAAATCAACGATCGAAAAACAAATAACTCTTCAGACTACTCCAATCGTGCGAGCTGGTGTTCGGACTGGTCCGAACGTTCCGACGCTGATCGGACCGTTAAAACGACTTAGGTGAAGATCGGATGGTCTGAATGTGTTTGCTGATCGGACTGGTCCGAACGTTCTGACGTTGATCGGACTGTCAAGATGATTTAGATGAAGATTGGATGGTCTGAATGTTATCGTTGATCGGACTGGTTCAATCAGGTTCTTCTTCGCAACTCAAAACCACTCAAAGCCAAAACATTTGGCTACGATCGGCCGAAACTTTCGCAAATGTAAATTCCAAAGTAATTCAAACGTCAATTATTCATCATCACTTTTAAACACGACCACACATGGTCTAACACATGGCATTTTGGTTCCAGCATGTAGCAGTAACCAAACAACAGGGTGGTCCTTGGCACGATGGTAAAACGTGCTCCATTCCAAGTCCATATCATTGAATTCCAAAATAGCAGTACTCAAAGTTACTCTTACTGTTGCTCGCATGGTCAAAACTGGTGTCTGGTACTGCCATTATCAGTAAAAATGCAGTTCGGTGCAATCCTACGAGGATCATGGATAGTCATCTGCCCCTTTCTACCTGGAGGAATTTAGGCATCATTTCTTTGAGACACTGACTCTGCAAAGACCTGGACCAGCACCCCCATGTGAGGTCTGGGTCCCCATCTGGCTGACTGACCCTCACCCATGGAAATGTGATGCCCTTCTCCCTCCATCACACACCCATTTCTTCAGGCCTTAATGCTCCCCATCCATGTATCCATCCACCTATCTCTCATGTGCTAAATGCTTATGGGCCTGTTTCGCAACGGTTGCAGTTTATGACTTTTGGCTGAAATTTTTGAATTTTGGCTGTTTACGGTACAGATTACGGAGAGAGAGATACTCACTGGCGATTTTGGATGGTACAGATGTTGGGCTTTTAACATGTACATCGTTTAACTTGTAGACCCCGTCTTGAGAAAATACTCCGTTTGAAAGTTAGGTACTGTAGCAAAAATCAAAAGCCGTCAGTTTCGGAGAAAAAGAACAGACCTTATATACCCTCCTGTTGTGCTTGGCTCAATGGTCCTCCCAAGAGGGGTGTGTGTAGGGTGGTGAGCGAGATTGGCTTGGCTTGGTTGGTTGTGGATTGTGACTAGTTTAAAGTGGGAGCATGCGGAGTGCAATAGCACCACCCACTCCTTTCAAAGATATGGGCATCCTGCTCTCCCCACATGGATCTCTGATGATTCCTCCGTCCCAGTCAGATCTTTGGCCGGCCCCATCGCCTTGCCCCTCCTCGGATGTTGTCCTTCCCCATCCATCCTCACTGGCTTCTCTCTCTTCCACAGCAATGGAGAACAAGAAACCAAGAAAGAGAGGACACACGAGCTTGGACTCCAGAGTAAAAATACGCAAGTGCAGTGGGGTGGATGTAAGTCCCCGTTTTTAGGAACAGAGCAACAGAGCCGTTGTACCTTCCGCAACAGTTTAGAAATTCAGTTGTAGATAGAAATAGTATCATGTCTGCTCACAAATATTTAAACAAGTTAATTTGATTTCAAAATAAGACCTAATGGTTAACTTTATAAACAATATAGGCATACGAGCCTAAAACTTAACTTACATTCAGAAGAACCAAAGAAATCTCTACAGAAACGCTTGAGTACGGTCATAACTCTAACACGAAAACTTGAAGTATCCTTTCCTCTTTCGTACCTATTATGTTGAAATTAAGCAAGATTGAGTACACTAGATACTCAACAAGTCACATGGAGAAATGCTATTTAACTAATTGCCAGAATTTCAAGAGGTGGGAAGTGTTGGGCTTATTAATATTATATTTGTGGATGCAAGTTTGCTGGTAAAGAACTTCATATTTTAAAACAGTAAAACAATATTTAATTAACAGAAAAGGGGGTTTGTTAACCCAACTTTCCATTACCAAATTCTCAAAATCTACTTATGTCTTGTTATTGAAATCACCCATGAAACACAGCTCTATTAACCAAAAGCACGGTATATTCGAATACCATTCGTTATACTCTGCAGAATTGCCCAGTTTTATCCACAAAATTTCCCAAACTCCTAATGCCATGCAATAGACATGCTCCAGCTAGCGTGCGGCTGAGTTGAGAAAATAAGCCTTTTCACTGCTCAATTCTTTATATAACCTCTACCCGGTAGATTAACCACTCAGACCCGAGTATCCACTAGCCATGCCAAAACATCTCTGCCTATCCTGAGTAGAACCTACCATGTTTAAGTATGATTTTACCGTTCCCATGCTAACGCCACACCACACCTACTTTCTGTAAATATTCAATCGAGCTGGGTAGTTAGTAGACCAAGATTGACAAGTCAACACTTTAGAATGAGCGATTTTTGTGTCCTTTACTCAGCATAAAGTTCCAGTCCTTACTTTTCACCACGAGGCAGCCATCCACAACCAGATACTCAGTGTTCTACAGCACTGCCACCCATCTATTCAAGCCTCCTCCCTAGGGTAAGGTCGTGGACTCCAACCATCTAGTAGCTTTCCTTTATACATCCTTAACCCTAGAGCTGATTAAATAAATATACTGGTAAAATGCCATGTCACTTAGTAGTACAAAATTTTGGATGAACCAATCTATAATTATTTATACAATACTTAAATATTACTAAGGTTCTTAAGGTGAATATGGCATCAAATTAAACAGAGCATTTTTCAGTGGTAGGACATAACTAATTTACATGGCACTCTAAACATTTATTATACATGAAATAACGGTGCATAAATAAGAGATAATGAAAATACTGATAATTAAATAATTAAAGGAGTGTAGGTTCAAAATGATAAAAATATGTGACTTGCCTCTTTATCCATAATCCGATTATTTTACTGAAGTCTTTCGGCTCATGTCATCTGCTTGATGGCTCCTGTAACTCTTCCGTTGACCAACTAGCTGAATTCGGATGCTAATGCAAAAGAACGAAATCAAATAAGTTTCTGCTTTACAAGATGCAAGCTGGGAACAAAAACAATAAAAATAACGAGAAAAGTCATAAAAGAAAATGGGTTTGGGTGGTTGGGGTTTGAGCAGTGCTTGGGTTGGCTGATCAAAGTTGGAAATGGGTTAGGTGGGTTCGAGACGGTTGAAATGGCTTTAAATATGTTGGACATATTTTGGAATGAATAATAACATGTTGATATATAGTGGAGGATTGATTTTGGAACATTGTGGGTTTGGGTTTTATCGGGATTTGGTTTGGTGGAAAACTTAAGAGGAATTATTACCATGCTTCCTGCAGAGCTCATGCCAAATTAGTTCCAATGCTCGAAGATGCGGTACATAGTGAAATACTTCCTCCGTTGATTTTTATGAGACGCTATTTGACTTAGTGTGGTCTTTAAAATTGAACTTTGACTGTTGATTTTTTTATACTACGTTATTTATAGCTATAAAATTATAATCATAAAAAGTGATATTAAATAAAAATTCAACTAATATCACTTTTATGCCGTAAGATCTATATATATTATTGGACTAACGCTTTGTCAAAATTTACAGACTCTCTGAGTCTTGACTCTCAAATTGCATGCACGTCTTATAAAAATCATCAGAGGAGTACTGCTCAACAGTGTGACTGCAAGTGTTAAACCGCTACCTACCATTGACTTGTCATGCGGCGCCGACCATTGACTCTGCGCCTAGAATGTGCTCATTGTTGTACGGCGAAAAGGCACCGTTTAACAAAGTAGCACTGCAGCTAGCTTGGGCTTGTAAGATTCTAGACGACTTTGCAATTTGTGAACGGGGCTTCCCTGTCCCCTTCTCCCTATTCCCCTCCCTATTCCCTTAATCTACACCACTCATATTTCATCCAATGGCTAGTTTTTTTTTATATTTTCACCATTTGGCCATCCATAATAAATAATAAAAAAATACAGGAAAAAATAAAATTTATTTTTTATTATAATTTTTTACAGAAAAAATAAATGTAAAAAATATAATAAAAATAAATTTTATTTTTTTCTGTATTTTTTATTATTATAATTTCTGTAAAAATATAATAAAAAATAAATTTTATTTTTTATTATTTATTATGGATGGCCAAATGGTGAAAATATATAAAAAAAACTAGCCATTGGATGAGATATGAGTGGTGTAGATTGAGGGAATAGGGAGGGGAATAGGGAGAAGGGGACAGGGAAGCCCCGTTCGCAATTTGTATAGAACGATCTTAGGACAGGCAAAAAGAGAACAGATGCAGAGAAAGCTAGCAATGAACTGAACTCTTAAGATCATGACGCCCATTTCCTAACAAATCATAGCACGCGCGACCTGACAACCACGTATTCTCTCCGTTCCTTTTTTATTTGATATTTTTATTTTTTTTACGATATTCAGATATAACTTTAACACTTACTTTTTATAATTTTATATTAAAATATGCTAATAAAATTATAATATTATAAAAATATTTTAACAACAAAGCTAACAATATAATTTTCATACAATCAATTTTGATAGTTCTAAACTTATTGACGATCAAAGTTTGATAACCAATCTAGAAGTTTTAAATTTATTACCGGTCAAAGTTTGGCAGCACGAATTCTAGTACGTTGGGTAAAAAAATAGAGGTAGTGGCTCGACTTCACCATGTTGTATATATTCTCGAAAGCATAGACAAGAACAGAGTGGGAAATTCTTAACATTGTGTGATTATAACTGATATAGACCACCCGATTAATCCCAAACCTGTTACAAAATGAGCTTATGTCTTTCAGCCTGAGTAAAACTCCAATGACGAATATGACTGCCCACAGTACTCAGTAATACAGAATCAACAATTCACCATCGGGTTCTAATCTGAGTAAAGAAAGTAAAATAGAAAAAAAATCTACTGTAACTCTGCGAACTCAGTTTTCACATGTGGCGCTCTCAACAGAGAGCACGTAATCACCATGGATCAAAGGTGCTCTTCTTGCCCTACCGTTTCCTTGACCGCCTAGGCGCCGCTTCCTCGTCGCTCTCGCTATCATCGTCTCGGAAGGCGCCTCTATTATATCTGTCCCCAGATTGAGATCTGGTTCCGTCTGCTCCAGAATTCCCAGTAGTGTCGTGACCCTTGCTTCCCTGGTCCGATGATGTTTCATAACGGTCGCTCCTGTCACCACCTGGCCTTCTTTGCTCCCGTTTCGCAGCGACCATTTGCCAGAGGTGGTGGGGGCATGAAGGGAGCCATACCAATTGGACGATTTGGTCGCCCAGGGCCGCCCATTCCCATGCCCCCACGAGCGGTCCACGACCAGGGCCCATCATCATCTCAAGGCCCATCGGGAAGAGCCCCCAGGTTGCGGAGGCCTGCCAGGGAAGACCATACCAGGCATAGGGCCTCCTCTAGAGAAGTCACCAGGAAACCTTGGGCCACCAAATGGCTGGAAACCACGAGGCACGCCGAAAGGATCAGGCATGCCGAAACCACCGCCGAAACCAAAACCGTCACCCATCATGTTGAGCGGGAAGCCACGCCCTCCCATCATTGGTCCAACACCACGTAGCATTGGCATTTGAGGCGCCACATCATCCCCTTCCTCTTCCCCTTCCTTGAGATTCTGGGCCATTGTTTTCTTCTTCCTCACTTTCCTCTTCCTCCTCTTCCTCGTTGTCGTCGTACAGCACAATATCTTGATTGTCTGTTGCCTCGTCAGCACTAACTCCCTTTGCCTTCTCCTCCTCTCTCTTGGCCTCTGCTGCAACTAGCATAGCCTAAACCCATATTCAAAATATCAGACGGTGCACATGACATCACCTCAAACAAGCGAAGACGAATGGGCAAAAAAAAGCAACATGTGATTACTAAAAAATTGTTTGAACCAAGAGAGTGCATTCTGTATGCACTGATAAATCCTATCTGATTAATAGTACATAATGCTTCGTTATTAATTTTTAGTCAATCTAAAAAATGCAATCCTACTATCTTTCTGTAGCATTATTTACCTCTAATGTAAAAAATATTATAAATTTTGGTGATATCCTCCACATATTTCCAAAATCATCCTGCCAACTTAAATCCTATGTGTGCAGATTTTAATATTATGGTTCATCCATCATTATTTAACTAGTAACTAGTCTAAGAACATTACTATGTCAGCCCATCTCCAGGCGCAAAATGAGAATGGGTAAAGTATACAGCTAAATGGTGCCACAAAGTGGATGATGTTTCTTCTGCAGTTTAAAACCATGTCAGTATGCAGGAATTCAAGCTCAAAGCAAAGCCATTTGTATCCCCATTAACAATGGTACTTGTGATGGTTTAGACTGATATGCCCACCAGTAAGAAAAAAGCCAGCTAATGGCGATGTCCATCATGATAAATAGGTAAGAAATGCATGGCCTACCGTAAGTTCGCTGTCTGGCTCCAGATAGAGCAGAGAAGCCAATTGCTCACCAATGAAAGGTTCTAATTCCTGGCAATCTCGACTGATCTGCACAGGTCAAAAGTGAATTAAGCAGATAAATTATGCAAACTTTTGAGATCGTGGATAAAGAATTAAACGCTGAAACTGTTGTGGACAAGGGCTTAGCAGTAGTAGTGCAGTGGCAAGAAGTAGAGCTGCATTAACAAGGCAATGACGGCGAGAACGAGCAGCCCACATGGCGGCAGGAGTCCTTGGTCAGGACGTGCAGCAGCATGTGACCAACAACGTTCACAAACTACAGGGAGTTCGTACACATAAGGGGTAGGATAGCAAGTCATGTTCAAGATAAAGAGTCCAGGGGGAAAGATCAGATTAGTTAGGAAAGTAATCAGTTAAGAGTCCGGATAGAATTCTATTTAGTAGAGGCCAAGTTGGCCAGGCCCAATTCGGCCCTATAAAAGGGAGGGTTGTGTACTCTATTGAAAGCAAGCAAGCAAGAAACAATCTATTCTCCCCCAAATATTCTCTCATCTCAATCTATGTCTATCTCCCCCTTCTAATACTCTAATCCCCTTCAAGCCATGCCGTCTGGCCTTCCTCTGTACGGTAGTTATCCCATTGTGAACCAACATTCATAACATTTGGTATCAAAGCCGATCATCATGGATTCCGATGCACATGAGAAGAAGAGCATCACCAACGATGATCTGATTGCTGCCATCACAGACCTTAGCAAGCTGATGAAGAAGAGCTTCGCTGCTCTGGAAGCGCACATGAAGGCATTGGAAGAGTGGACAATCCCAAAGGCCGGAGATGGCATCCTCCCAAGTCCACCGGTGCTGCCCTCACTTCCAGCTAGCAACTTCTCCTCGGCAGAATTGGTTGCTTCTCTAACTAAAGCACCGATTGAGCCGCAAGAAGTATTGCCTAGTTCTCCAGGCCTGCCGCACCTGCCGACAGTATTGCCAAAGCTGCTGCAGCTGCCACAAGGGTCCATGACGTTGCCCTTCGTACCATCACTGTCGTCATCGTCATTGCCGCTGCCGCAGAAGGTTGCCCTGATCTCACGGCCGCCATCTCCATACCACTATTACAAGCCGGCACATGTTCGTTGCAGAGCGAGGGTGCCATGTGTGGGATCGTGGCGTCGCGGCGTCTCTCCCACAATAATTGTAATCTATATCAGGAGGATCTTTGCTGCCCCAATCCGATCTCCTACACCATATGCAACATCCACGTCGCCTACCCGCACTAAGGACTACTCGTTGTCTATGACCACCATGGCCGAAGTCCTACTAATCTCCCAAGCGACACGGCGCAAGTGTCGCACCATCTCATCAACGTGGGGCTATCAAGGACTACAACCGTGGCCACCACCTAGCAGCTTGAGGACAAGCTGTTTGTCCAAGAGGGGTGTAATGTTGTGGACAAGGGCTAGCAGTAGTAGTGCGGCAGCAAGAAGTAGAGCTGCATTAGCAAGGCAACGACGGCCAGGACGAGTAGCCCACACGGCAGCAGGAGTCCTTGGCCAGGATGTGCAGCAGCATGTGGCCGACAGCGTTCACAAACTACATGGAGTTCGTATCCATAAGGGGTAGGATAGCAAGTCATGTTCAAGATAAGAGTCTGGATAGAATTCTATTTAGTTGAGGCCAAGTTGACCAGGTCCAATTCTGCCCTATAAAAGGGAGGGTCGTGTAATCTATTGAAAGCAAGCAAGAAAGAAACAATCTATTCTCCCCCCAAATATTCTCTCACCTAGAGTAATAGACTAATAGTCTAGCCAGTGCTTAATCATTATATGACAGTCCAAATGTATGAAGCTTGAACTTTGACTTAAAGCCAACCAAGAAAACATAATGCAATATAGTGTTTGTGGTGAAATATAAATCAGGAGGATAGTTACAAGTGACAACAAAGCATATTTCTGTTTTAGTGCACTAAGGTAGGTCCAAATATTAAGCAAAGTCAGTTCAGTCCTTCCGGCTAGGTTTGACAATCAGCTTCATCAACAATGTGGTAAAGAACAATCATGGAAAGATATTAGCAATAAGAAAGAAGGCAAGCCATACAAGCTAGTGATAGTGTAAGCTGGATAGACAATTTCTGCCATTTCCATTTCAACATAAAAAAAAAATATTAGGTGGAATATTTCAAGCAGCCAAAGCCACCACACATTTGAGTCAAGGTGATGAATTGTACCTTAACAGGGAGATTGTCATTGTATGGATTGCGCAGATGATGAGTTTTCTGAAATGACAATTCACAAAGCTGCAGCGCAAAAAAAAACTGTTGTAAATAACAGCGCTGATAGAAGACATATTCTTAAAATTTTCCATGCAAAACAAAAGGCAGGAAGATAAATCAATAGTTAACCACCACTGCAATTAACAATTTTGTTCACAATTTAAACAAACAAACAAAATCTACATAATTCTTATGATTCAGTTCTTCAAAATCACAAAACATTCCATCACTTTAAATGTGCTAACCCATCCTCAGTTATATTGTGTTAAGTTGTGTTGTAACTTATAAGAAACATAAGGCCTTTGTCATACATGCTAGCAAGAACTAAACCTAACCAATTATCTAGCTATGTATCTGCCAAATGAATGAATGGCAGGTCTAACATTTGCTACACAAGATGACAGCACCCAATGGACTGACACCCACTAAATTAATACAATTGGCTCAGCTTCTGAATAGATTGCCTGGACCTAAAGCATATCTTAGTCACAATCTAAAGTGGCTCCACATCAATATAAGAAATTCTCTCAATATTCGCATCTTCATAATCTCGTCTCTGCAATTTCAGATAAATTATCAAGCAGAGATTTAAGTACTAGTGTTTGTTAGCAGTATCAGCTAACTGGATCAAAATTAAGACATGCAATACTTCCATGCAGCATGATGTGAATTCATAACCATATATCGTGGCTATTAGCTCTAAGGTCCTATGTTCCATAATCTGGAAAGGACCAAGCTAGAATAAAAATGGAAACAAACATAAGCACATATTGGATAAGAAAACAGTGTACCTTGAGCCACTGCATAGAGAAGTTCCGACCATAATGCGCCGTTCCATGAGCAGATTTCCAATTTCCACCACCAATGTAGCCACCAATCCTAGAAGTCATCTTTGCACAGCCCTTGAAAATCATAACATAATTAGAGCTAAATAAGAGGCTGTTATTGCACGACTTCAATATAGCATTATCAGAGTTCATAGATGAATAAAAACTGTAGTCAGCACTCATAGCAAAGATGAAACCTCCACTGTACCTGGAAATGGCGAGTTTTATTGATTGAGAATATTAAAATAACATTCTCCATAGATTCAAAAGCTTCATTAAGTTTAGCCTCATTACTCCTTTGAGTAGCCCAGACGCCCTGCTGAACTGATATTTCCAGATTCTCCGATTGCAACTTTTAACAATGAAGTACCTGATTTTTTAAATTTACCAACCAGAGAATCAATTAGAGAACCATTATATTATCAGAAGACACCTATTACCATGAAACAATCAAACAGAGCTTCTAATAGAAGAAGCATTATGTCGTGGGTGATGGCATCACCAAAATATGGGCGCATGATTATCCCTCAACTATAACAAAAGATTAGATAATAAATACTGAAATCATTCGTCCATAAGGATAGGTAGCAACAATTGAAAATTGACTACGAACCAAATGGATCTTCTAATTTGTCTTTTTTTTAGGTATACTTATTGAATAAAAAATTGTGGAAATATCACTGGTGGTTTTGAAATTATAATGTCATCATCGCACAGAACATATAGCACATCATCTAGAGATAGAAAAAACTTACACTACACTGTGGGCGTATCCATACCTACAATACTGGGTCAAATTATGTAGTAACTAAGAAACTATAGTTTGTTCGTAGAAAGCGACGAAAATTACTAAAGAGGTACAATTATAAGTGTGTAAAGTGTACAATTGGTATGTCAATTATTCTGTGTATTCCCTCCAGGAACTGCTGATGCACGTTCACTACCATGCATACAACAAACTATGTCTACTAGATCAGACTATTTCTAAAATTAACCATTCATGCAATTTTCATGTGCTACTCGAACTTTCCATCATGAAGTCCTTTTATACAAACAAACTTATAACTTAGCAGCCATGTGGATTGATAGTCAGTTAGTCACAGAAGCTTCTTCTGCTGAAGAACTAAATATTGTGGAACCAACCTTGTGATAACTAGCTACCACATAACCTATCTTCATGACCCAGAAAAACAAGAACAGTGCTAGCTAACAACTTATGTAAGTAGCAAAAACATGATTACAACAATTTGCTATCAGTCAATCTAGGAGAATGCAAAAGAATCTTTGACAAATAAGTACATCACTACATCTTATTACCAAGTGCCAGAACAGATAACATAATGTGACTATTTTATGATATATGCTATTGTAACCAAGACTATGTATATCTTTTTCACAGAGTATGCTAAAAGCTTTACAAGATTGACTAGAAACTCCACACACACCTAGATGGCCCTTGTGGAAGGGGTGTTGCAATTCTAGCAGCTTGATTAGGCAAGCCACTTGAAACACCTTGGGCCTGGTCGTTTGTATTTGGTTTCTGCAGCAGCTGCTGCTGCTGTGGTGGCTGTTGATTCATCATTTGTGCTTGTTGTCCAGCAGCTGGTTGCACCGTCGCGGCAGTAGCATTTTCTGTTGAATTTTGGTTAGGTAAGCCTGAACCCTGTGGATGTTGATGCCTCTCCCCCTGCTGATTATAGTTATTGTTTCTATGCTGATTGTATTTGTTGAAAGAGCGCATCTGCAGAATCTTCTGGAGAACTTCCTCAACAGGAGGCGGTGGCCCAGGTAGCTTGACATGTTTGTACCGGCAATTAGGACCATTAGGGCAAAACCCATCTTGTACCTGCAAACCAGCACGAGATAATACACAGATGTCAGATACAATGAATGCCTACAAGTAACCATTTAAAAAAAAATTACAATAACAATACAAAACTACACGTAAACATATCCTCAGCGTCACGGCGCATTTTCCTTAGCATCTAGCATCCTGCCATGCTCTAAAGTTACATGGTCACTTTCTGTTGCAACAAACTGTCATGTACATTACATTCCCACATCTTGTCATTCCATTGGCAGCAATCGAAAATCATACCAAAGTCAGTAAATTTCACCAAAATGAATCGAACTACAGGCTACCTATCGATGACTAAGACTAATCCCGGGATCATGACCGCAACAACCTCAAGCCCTAAAAAGTCCCAATCACCGAAGAAAAGGGCATCCAAGTTAGCAACTTCCCCCGATGTAACAAATAGTAATCGCTAAATTCCATAAAAATTCATCAACCACACGCCTCCAAGAGATAGAGCCAAACCATCAAGATGATAAAACTACATCCCCACCAAATGATAAATTTAACATGGGAAGTGGGAGCGAATTGGGGATTTCACATGTTGCACTCCTTGATGTCGTCGTAGGAGTGCTTATAGGCGCAGTCCGGCTCGCGACACTCGCCGAAGTCGCGGAAGAAGCGGCACACCGGCATGCGGGCCTTGTCGAACTGGTGCAGGAACCCGCACGCATCCCCCTTCATGCACAGCCCCGAAGCCAGTGCCGACACACCGTCTGCCGGTAGCTCCCCGCCCCGGCCGCGGCCGTGCCCAGCCCCGTCCCGCCGTCGCCGCCGCCGGCGCCAGCGTCCGTCGAGGACGGCACGGGGGCCCCGGCCGCCGGCGCCGGGTCGAGGCCGCCCTCGAAGTCGAAGCTGAGGCCGCCATCGCCATCCTCCATGGGAGACCCCCTTTTGAGACTCGATGTTAGGGTTTGGGAACTGGCAGTAGAACTCCTTGGACAGCATTATTCTTCACTATAATGTACGGGGGTGTCCCTACTCCCTTCTAACCCTTCCGATTTATCTATCAGATCTTATTAACGACGTACTTTACATACTGTATTAATCTTTATCTTTACTACTTAATAAATTTGAGTTGGTGGTCGTACATCTGTTCTCTTCCACCCCCTCTTTACAAAAAAACTACGCTGACATGTAGACCCAACTCACAAAAAACCACTGAGTGACTTCTCCCTTCCATCGAATCTTCTCCCCCATCTCCCCAGTCCCCACGTTCTCCGCCACTCTCGCCTCCTCTCCCCACCCCGTGTCGCCGCGCCGCCTCCTCCCCACCCCACGCCGCCGCCTCATCATCTCCCTACTCCTCCGCCGCACCGCCTCCTCCTCCCCACCCTCCGCCTGCCGCCTCCTCCTCCCCACTCCACGCCGCCGCCTCCTCCCCCTGCCGCCGCCTCCTCCTCCTCCCACCCATGGCCGCCTCCTCCTCCCCCACTCCTCCACTCCACGCCTCCTCGCCTCCTCCACCTCCGCCGCCTCCTCCTCCCCCACCGCACGCCGCCACCGCCTCCTCCTCCCTACCTCCTCCGTCGCCTCCTCCCCCCCTCCGCCTCCGCCGCCTCCTCCTTCCCACCCCGCACCGCCTCCTCCTCCCCACTCCGCCGCTCTGCCTGCTGGTCACCTTTTCCTGCCCACTCCGCGCTTTTCCTTCATCGCGCCATCGCCGATTGGCCACCGCCACACGACATGGGTTTACCGATCCGCACGCTGCTGTGGCGAGGATCAAAAGTTTGGTCATCGGCCTTCCATTTGTGTGATCTCTTTCCTTTATTTGCTCCTCAATTTTACTTCCCTCACTTTGCGGACCAAAGGTGGCTTGGTGTAATGCATGCCATGTGTTCAAGAAATGCCTCGAGAAGCAAGACCGGCATGGAGAATTGGTAAGGTCATTCCAGTTTTTAGATTTTATTTCACGAGGTTTGCTTTTGTCTTTTGCTTCAGATTTTTTTACTAAAAAAAAGATGCTGCAGAACCAATGTATCCAAGAGGCAGGAGCAAAAATAAGGAATGAGAAGGTATACGTGAGATCCATACTCTGACGTATATCAAAATTTTTTATACCTCTAATAGATTTCTATGTTATTGAGTGTTGAAATAATCACATGTGCAGCTTACCTGGATAGCTACCCACGAAAATGTAAATGATGCAATGTGTCAGTCACCCAATAGGTTTATTTGAACTGGAATATTGTTCAACTGGTCACGACAGAATGAAAATGGAAGCAAAGCTTATTGTTTTGCTGAGTTAATTGCTATGTCCAGAGGAGCTGCCTGGATAGTTACCCATTTTGGCATGTAGGTTTTTTACTCCTAGCTTGACCCATGTAAGCCAAGCACTTGGGATTCCTAGGTCTTCAAATAGTAAGAACGCATATTGGTGTATATCTGCATGTGTAGCTTACGTAATCATCTCAGTAAATGGTAGCACATAAGTTTAAGCAGTGGTTAGTGCCTCGCTGAATAGATTTAGTTGTTTAAGCAAAAGAACCTAATGTCATGTCAAATAATATATGTTCTTTTAGTCTACCATCCCATATAATTAATAGTTAATATCTTAACATTTTCTGTCTTGCAATTTTTCAGAGATGTTTTTCAATACATCTAAATTGCTACTGTCTTGCTAGCCTGCTACCCTTGCAAGTTTCATTCTTGGTCATAAAAGGTAAATTCTCATAGCTCCCTATCCTTTGTTATGTTATATTGTTATTAACATTTCAATGTTAACTGGTAATGTGTTTTTTCTTTGTGTTATGGCAATAGCTATACATTTGAAGCCTTTCACTCAGTTTAGTTTTTGTGCTATGGTAACAGTGATGCATGTTTCAGTTGATGTTCCTTGGGATCATAGTGATCATAGCATGTTGCACACAGGAAAGATGAGCTGGTCAAATTAGTTCCATTGAAAAATGGCTGCTGAATATGGTCCCGCCCTACTATAAGGTAGAACCTTCACTGCCCAGCATCTATAGTATTTCAAATGCAAAATGTATTGATTAGTGTTTTTGCGATTTACTATTTTAGTATTTGGTCTGCGGCTAATACATCTTTGCTCATTCTGCACAAACGCAATACCTGAATGGATGATGGACTACCGAGGCCGGCAAGCTTGACGGACACGAACAGGAGGTATGCGAAGGCAGCCGCGGCGAGGAGAGGCGCCACACGGCGGCTATCGCGGCACCGGCCTCCCAAGAAATTGGATCAATGAGATTGTGAACCGGTTGAATAAGACAAAGGTGGAGCGGAAGCGACTTGAAGGGTATAGCACTTTTCTGAAGAAGAATTTGTTATGCTCATGGTTGATGACATTTTTTAAAAAACATGTTTTTTATTTTAGACTTTTGTAAAGGTAGTATTTGTTTTGCACCTAATAGTTTTCGAGGAGGTGTCAAGGAGAATGAGGAAGTGGTGTGGAGTGAAGACTAGACTATTTTTATGTCATTGCAGGCTAGACCATTATGATTGCTAAAAGTTGCAACTCGCAACTCGTCTGGTAAAAAAGAAACTATAATTACTAGAACTTAAAAATAGATACCCCGACCATGGATGGAGCACCATTAAAACATTGCCTAATTTTTGTTGGTATTTGTTGGAACTTAGAACTAAGAAATAAGGTGTGATCAATTTGATGGTCGTGCCTAGATTTGATCCATTTTGCATTCATGTGCACATTGGTTTTGTTATCTTGTTCATGTTTTTTTGTTAGTTGCAGTTATATATTGTATTTACAGCTTGATGTCTTTTGCTGCAACTGAAAGAGAAGTTGTGAGCGCTGCTGAAAAAGCAGAAACAAAGATGTAGCTTGGAGATAAAGTAAGCTATTTCTCATCCTATGTGGTAGCAGCTCAGCATCTCAATTTCTTTTTTGTTGAGTATCAGGCTATTGTGCCTTTTTTTGTAACTAATACCAGAAAATGACATATATATATATATATTTATGCACACTTGCTGTCATAAATTTGTTGCTTTGTATTGTACTGCATGGATGATGGAATGACATGTTTTTACCACCTGATAAAATTGCTGAACTTTTGACATTGACAATGATTGGATTATTTTCCTTTTCATTTCAGAAACGCAAGGAAGAGATGGAGAGGCTTGAGAAGGAGAAGCAGCTTGAAATCAGGAGCTACAAGGGCCTGATGGTCCAAGAAAAGACCTTACAAGAACTTGAAGATGACTTTATGTGAGAGGACAATATGACAATTCATACTGCAAGAGCTCTCTAAACTGCTACAAGCGTTGTTGGCTTGCAAGACTATAGACTAGGTGATTCTAGGAAGGGCCTTGACTTGTTGCGTTTCATACTTTAATGGTCTCGATAGACCTGTTTGATGTGGTGAGACAACAACAATGCGCGATCTAACTGCTGTCGATATATTGATCAGTTCCTGACATGATAACAAAATTTATTTTCCTTGATTTCTCTGCAGTGATGAGAACATAACAACATTACCTTAAATGTTCCATTTACCTGGAGCACACTTTGTTGTCCTTGGGCTGGAGTTTTCTTTTAGACTACTTTACCCCATGAAATTGGTTGTTACAGTCTTCCAGTAGAATGAATTGCAATTTGTGTTTTTAAGAGGATTTTGCAATTTGCATATGGATCCAACTATATCATGTTGTGTTTGTGAAATAAGGTGATCTTTGGCATATCCGTTGCCTTGTCATATGGTTACAGAAAACATCATTGTCATATGGTTACAGAGTTTTGTGTTGGATCCTATATTCTGATGTGCTTGTGAAAAATAAGGCGATCTTTGGCATATCCATTGGCTTGTTATATTGATGGCTTGTAGCGAGAAATAATAAAATTGGTTGAATTGTCCAACGCAATCTACAAAACTTCGTCGTTCTTCACTGTGAGTAGCTGAATGCCCGTGCGTTGCTACGGATTTTAAAATTTTATTATACTATATATTCTGAAACTAACGGGTGGTAAATTTTTTTTAGAACATGCATACAAATATGTTCTAAATTTTTTTAAAATTCGTAGCAACGCACGGGCATTCCGCTAGTAACAGTAACAAGTCACTGTTAATAAAGAGTTTCTCTTTCTCTTATCAAATGAGGTTGAGTTCCATCTTGAAATTTTACATGCCTAAATAACATCCTCTTCTCTACATATAGTTCTTTTAAAAACTTTCAAAACTTTGAAGATACGATTTTCACGGGTTCAGAACATTTAGGTCCCATTCAATTAAGTTTTTTCTGATATTCCATGGAAAGAAAAAAAGAAAAGAACATGTTAAGAAACCAACACGTTTAAATGGATTTTAGCATCTAAAAGTTAAAAGATAAAAATAAAAAACTGTTTGAAACAAAGCCTTCCATGGCTTCACCATATACTAGCCAACATCTATCGAGAGGGACATACTATAGTCCATCTTAACATGTCCACTAAAAAAAAACTGCCTCTATCTCGGCAAAACTAGGCCCAGACACCGAGCCATCGGGTTCAGCCCAGGGACCGCTCAAATAGCTACAGTTACGAAAAATATGAAAACCGGTATTTGAATTTAGACGGTTTAAAACCGATAACCAGTCAAAAACAGGTGAAAAATCGTCAAACCGTTAGGAATCTGTTTTATCCGATGTTCGTATCCAAGAAAATTCGTATTCAAAAATATTCGTATTTGTATTCGAGAATGTTCGAATCCGTATTTAAGAATATTCGAATTCATATCCGTTTTAAAAATATAAATTTGTATTCGTATTTGAGACTATTCGATCCTATCCAATCCGTCTCCACCCCTACTGCTCGGTCAACTCCTTCCAATGGGATATTTAATCATATGCCACTTTTATGAGTGGAGTGGTAAAGGATTTGCCACCCTGGCCCACTGTCAGTGACTCAGGTGATCCCACATGTAAATGACAGCGAGAATTAGCTATTCTTAAGAGTGGCAAAAAATTGAAAGCCCCCCTTCCAATTCCCAATTCACCGTGAGGCTTCCGGCCTCCTGCTCCGTGAGAGCTCATCGTGCCACCGTAGACCGGCTGTAGTGCTGCACCGCCTCCGCACAAGTCTCCTTGTCTACCTGGGTACATCTCCCTACCCCCTCTTAGACTCTGGTCCTCCTCCCATCGACCTTCACTGTTCCACAGATCCATTGAAATGTTGAGGTTTGAATGTTTGAATGCTGAACCGATGTCATTGCCATGTGTTTTCTGTAGGAGTTAAAAAAAAAATAGAAATACTGAATGAAGAGGTGTCAATGATATATATGTGATGTACTTTTGCTGTGTCACGACGTAGGTAGAAAACTAAATATTGGCATTAGTTCCAAGTCATTAGAGTTCAATCCGAGCCGCAACGGATTTCTGATTCCGCCACTGTCTGTCTTGATCTTGTGTCAATATGAGTTGTGATGTAAATAATTCATATCCTTGTGTATTGTTCTACGCCCTTTACAAAAGTGCTACAATTTTTAGTTTTTGGATGTAGCTTTTGATAAAATAGTACTGTAGCGACTGTTAACTTTTTCTGATGTATTCAATTAAAGAAAAATAAGTAAAAATAGAAAAAAAATGTAATTATATCTCTATAGATAATACAAAGAAAAAATATTAAAAAACCAAATATATTCGAAATCACTTTTAGCTTCTCGGAAGCTGCTTCTGTTTGTACCGCGGCCCAGGCTCGGCCCATGCAGTTTGCCCCCCGCAGCCTGGCTCGAGGGAAACGTGGATTTTCCCCCTGTCCCGCTAGCCTGGCCCGCCCCATGCAGGCGGCCTTTTCCGCGCGTGCAGCCCGCTCGCTGGGGGTACCGCCCCGCCCCCTCGTTTGCGCCTGTCTCTTCACCCCTCGGCCCTTCTCTCCCCCCTCTCGCTCTCCCCTCCCAGTCTCTCAGCTCCCTCCGACGAGCGGTCGTCCGGCGGCTTCCTGTACGCTGCAAAGTAGGGCTTCTCTCTACTCCCCCTCCCCTCTATTTCTCGGTGGAGTTGTCCCTTCCTTGCTTGACAGTAATTTTTACCTGCTTGGTGTGGATTCAAGTAGATATAGGTCAGATTCGAGTTTTTTTTTTTTGCTATGTGCTGGCCATGAATCGTGTAGATCTTCCTCTCACATGACATTTTAATTCGACGGTGCTATGTGCCTATATTTTGATGCCCATTTCCTCCCCACCTCCTCAAACTTGGATCTGTGCTGGTTCCACTAGTTCCATGATTTTCCATGTATAATCACCTAGATCTGCTCTATCATTTTTAATTGGTGTTAGCGTTGCACTTGCATCCATGAATTTTACCCGATGCATTTGTGAGTTTAAGCTTCTGGGTAGTGCTCGTGTGTGGTACTATTTGTTCATCATTTGGTAGATCCGTACGCTTGTCATGAGAAAATTAATGCATACAAATCGCCTGCCAAGAGGAAGCTTCAAGGCTAAGTATTACACTCATCGTCCAATGTAATTTTGTATTGTCTCATATCTGTATCATCTATTGCAACTTGTACATGAATCAAACGTACGTGTTAAATGGTCAGAGGCAAAAATCACCCACTTCTGGATATCAATTCTTACTGATCTTGTTGGCCTTTCGTTTTTATTCAATTTACTGATCTTGTTCTATGCGTAAAAACTCACCAGTGCATGGGGGCTTGGTGTTCGTTATGGAATTGCGTGAGGGGACTTATCCAAAAATCAGTAGACGTCCTCACGTTCAATGGTAGTTTGGTAAACTCGGTTAGTGCTGCAAGCAATTGGACTTGGCCAAAATTCGTCAGTCATAGTAACGTTCAGTGGGACATAACTTTAGTTGGATACGAGAAGGACTACTATGGTGATTAATTAAACTGATATTCAAGCTAAGTTGGTTAGCTAAATTAATTAGCCTAAGATCGGTTACTAACATGTAGTTGAAGAGGGCCACGGACTAAAGTATATGCCATTCATGCTCCTATTTCAGGTTTAAGGGGGTAATCTCACCACCCTATGCAAGAGATCACCAAACTCAGGGCATACGCAACCATCCAAACACCATCTCTTGCATCCCATCCACTCTTGATGCAACCAACCAAACATCTTGTCAGCACACCCTGGCTCAACACAAACAGGCAACCAAATAGTCTCATCTTGCATCCTCTAGCCAGGAATCATGAGGCATACGGGCCAGACCAAGGGGAGCCCGGCAACCAAACAGACCCATAGCTGTCATGAGGATTCACCCTAGTTCCAATGATATTTCTTAAAAGAATTTTCTCGTTAGTGTAGATACAATAGTTGTTTTCCTTTCTTCTGTTACCTGCTATTGATTATGGAATTCATCTCCAGCAGAGGGAGTCGTTCTTGCCATAATGGAAGGACCATCTGAGCCATCTCAAGTTATTCTGAGCCCTGGAGATGCTTATCGCAACAGCTCAACTACTTCCGCCGATCATACCACTAGCAGCAGCTCGCAGCATGTCGCAAAACTGTGGAAGCTGCTTTTTCGGAGAATGCTGATTGGGGTGAACGACGGACGCTACTTCCTTGGGTTGTTTCACTGCATTGACAAGCAAGGGAACATAATCCTTCAGGATGCACTGGAGTACCGAAGCGCACACCGTTCTTCTTCGCCTCCAACGGAGCAGCGGTGCCTTGGGCTCATTCTGATTCCAGCGGCTTGCCGTTCATCTTGCCATGTTGATTGCTTTATTGAAGAGAAGATGTCTCTGCTGTCCTTGGACAAGTGATATTTTTCTGATTTCCCAAGTTATATGCTTTAGATGAATCTATGTCTGGAAACTTCTTACTGTGATTTAATTTTGCAATCAATTCTGTCATATGGGAGATTCCCTGCATACTTTTGTTATTTTAGGCCTTGTTTGTGAGGCTCATTCCCGGCTGGAATCCACATGGATGGGCCGGGATCCACGTGGAAGAGCTGGAATCTTTTAGGGAAGCTAGTGTTATGTATTTTAGTTCCATAGAACAGAACGGTGCTATACTGCTACTGCTTACATCTTGTATCAGTCACTGGCCGAGAGTTATTCAATCAACACCATGATGTACATTAAATTTGGAGTGGTATTGTAAATGATGTGTACATGTTATTACCCGTTTTTTCAAGAAGCTATCAAGCATAACTTAGCTTACAAAATGTTTCCAAATAAACAATTCATCATTGGAATTGTAATGTTGGATGAGAGATGGATAGACCAAAGTACTATAACATGATCAGCATAACTTAGCTTTCTGAACACAACGCAAGTTGATGCAAAGGTTAGGAGTACCACCCCAAAAAAAAACACACTGCAATATCAAGTTCGTGTCTCAGAATTGTTTAAAATGCTGTAATACACATGAAGCAAATCAATGGCTGCTATCAAAAAATTACTGTACAGCGTTTACTTCCGCATCCTATCAAAGTTTGTATTGTGTGATGAAAACCATCAGTTAATGAACACATGCGCTGTCAAGCCATTTTAGAGGACTGAGTGCCATTACAAGAGTTCTGAAGCTCTCCTTGTTGGCAACTGCATTTCCTTTGATGCCAAGCTGTGCCAAATTCACAGATTTGAAAAACAGTATGGCATCCCAGAATTCCTCCACGTTGACATTTTTCTTTTGGCACTCTTCAAAAGCTTCACATGGTTCGCCTTTATGTGAAAATGGAGATGAGCAGATATACCGCGTTGTGTCGATTGAGTGAGCTCCAATCTCATTGAATGATAAATCCAGTACTTTCAAAGAAATTATCCTCGTGAGGGGTTCAAGTGATGTGAAACTACTGATCTGGTTGCTGCTGACGTTCAGGCACACAAGCTGCTGCAAAGCCTCCAAACCTGAAAGACCAAGAATTTAGTTTCTTGTAGCCATTGCAGCGTAAAGCTTATTCATCAGGTATTAGCCATATGCCTTGAGCAATTTATCTTTGAAGATAGCAATTAGTTTAATACCACTGTCAATTTGTCAATTGCATTTGAGAAGCTAAAATGCAGGTCCACTGATAAATACCAAAGTGCTTCTGAAGTAAGCACAAGAGTAATGCTTTTGAAGTAAGCACAAGAGTTACAAGATTTTACAAAGATCTAACCTTCAACTGATCTGAGACTGTTATGACTTAGGTCCAGCATTTGAACCCACAACAAACGTTCAGAAAATCCAATGCGTGTTAAAGACAATCAGCAAAGTTGCACATGGTTTAGTGGAGCAAAATTTGATTGAACTCGGACTGAACAGTACTTCATGAAAGTCCCCATGTCACATGTTAACTGCAAGAACAGGATAAGTTAGATAGCAGCACATCCTATTATCAAAAATAAGATCCATTAAATGATGAGAACACAAAGGAAGGTCCGCTCCAAATAAAAGAACACAAAGGAAGCATCTTTTATATGAATTTTGATAAATATTAACTAACCATACTTCACACTTTTCATTAACACTATTACCTTTCTAACTTGAGTGATCATAGTTTCAAAAAGAGAAAAACTACTAAGCATTGTACCTTTTGCAAGCATTTCAACGGGACAACATCCCACCGTTCGATCCAAAATCCCCTCCTCTGCGTGCATAAAGGCCCCTCCTCTCTTTTCTTTGTGCACCCAAAACCCCCAAATCCTCGTCGCTCCCTCTCGTTCTCCCTCCCTCCTCGCCACCATCATCCCTACTCTCCTCCGCTGCCGGATCTGACGGCTTGGAGGGACGCCGCCACCGGATCTGGTGTTGGAGGAGGGAACTCCGCTTCCCCGCTACGGATTCATCCTTCCCCTTAGGCATAGAAGGAGGTCGGGGGGAGGCGGTGGCCCGACGGTGGGCGGCGGTGGGGGTGATGGGCATAGTAGGAGGGCAGTGGCAGCGGCGGTTGTGGCAGTTAGGTTGGGCGGGGCGGCGCGGCAGGGAGGGGTCAGGAGGTTGCGCGGCGAGGCGACGAGGTACCACCCTATACTGTTGAAAGTGCTCCAACGGGTATACCGTTCGCTAGTTGCTCTCTTTCAAAAAATGTTAAACACCACATGATCGATTCAAATTTAGATAGGCTCAGTGTGTCAAGAGATCAAGGCCTGAATTAGTTTACCTGCATTACTAGATGGTTTCAAGGAGCATGCAGATGATTTGCCTATAAATTGATTGATAGACTTAGAACAACATAATTACACACAAAAAGCATGATGCTACCAAACTTTCTAATGAATTAACTTGTAGAAGGTGAGACTTGTTATTCACCTTAGCGCGTCCTAATGAATAAAAGTGGTGGTGGGGGAGGCATTTGCTAGATGGGATACAAGAAATTTCTTTCATACAGCCCTTCATCTTCATGCATGGAAAATGATAAAATAATAATATAATAAATTAATAATGCTAAAATGGTGGTCCTAATACATGGTTTTTAGGTGCGTGGTTCTGCAAATACTAAAAACTCCTGTTTTGTCACAACACAGTAAGTTGAGCACAGGGTTTTGGTAACTAGCCGAGATTTTCTGGTAACCTGCGTGGGGGATCAATCCAAACAGATTATCTTAATCTGAATTTCAAAAAAAAAATCCATGGAAATTCCTCGTATCCACCTTTAATAGTTTATCCAAGAGGCCAAATTCATGCTTGTAATCCACCGGGGCAAGCTTTTGATTTAACAACCACTTCCGGTGATACCAAGCTCCATAGGACTTTGGATTCTGCCTCAAAGCAATCTCCACCTTCAAGATTCCACATTTGAAGTCATCAAGCAATGGACTACATGGGCACTCGAAACAACTAAAGCATGAGACACAAGAGCTCTTTATTATTTGCAAGCTCTAACTCTAATTGCTATTTCTTTCTTGGTGACTGAGTTTTTTCACAAAGATGAGCAATTTGATTTCTTCAGAAAGCGCTAGTGAAGAGCATGGGACAATTTGATCCATGATCTAATTGATTAATCAGAACTCATTACTCTGAGCTCATCATCAACAGCAGACTTGATGGCCTCCGGGTCAGAAAGCTCCCCAAGGTTGTGTAGAAATGAAAGCTTCCGGTAGTTCCACGCAGTGTAGGCCTCTGGATTTATCTCGAGAAGCTTAAAGCTCAGCCCGAGTGCCTCCTTGGTGTACCTACAGGCCCCAGTCATCCAAATAAGTTCATTGTGTCATTAAGCACAACTGTTATAGCCTGAATTTAGGATCTTGTGCTACATTTGCTCCTATGCTGATAAGGAAACAAAAGGCCAAATTTAAAACAGTAAGACACGAGAACCTAATCTTCTTTCACTTACAATTGATTAAGTTAAGGATAAGTTGTTCCAATATGAACCAAGAAATCCATACGTCCTAATCAAACAGCTACTCAAACATTGGGTCTTTCTATCTCCTAGAATGCATCAGCCAGAAGAACGTGACGCCAACATCATCAAAACTGAATCTTTCCACCCCCAAACATCCACAAGAACATTCGCCAAATCATTACAGCTCGTCAGAATTCGATCTTGCGAGTCCTGGGAGGTTACAAGGCACGGTCCTAGATTGAGCAATAAGAGGAGGATGCTTACGTGCGGGAGTGGTGATTGTGCAGGACCTGGGCCTGGAGGTCCCGGAGCTTGGCGGCCTTCGCTGCCGCCGCCCCCGCGTCCTCCGGCTTGTCCGGGCGCCGAGGACGGCCGTGCATATCCTTCCTGCTCCGGCATAGGCTACCGACCTCGGGGAGTTAGATCTCAGGGAGAAAGAGTTGCCCTACTGCTACGAAACTCCCGTAGGCGAAGGCGACGGTGTGGTAATACGGTGGACGGCCCTGTTGGTCGTTAGAATCGAGGAGTCGGCGCCGGTATGAGGGTGGCAGGGAGGAACGGCGCTGAAGAGGACCGGAGACAGCTCCGCGAGGTCTCAGGAGGATGGGGTGGGGTACCCCGGGGAGAATGAGATCGGGGCGCGGCGGCCAACGCAGGGAGGCCAAGTGGATGATGGGAGAAGAGCGCGCGGGTGCAGGTGAAGCGCGGGGAAGGGAGTTGAGCCGGCTGCGGCGGCCTCCCGTTTAAGGGAGCACAAGTAGGGGAGCTAGCGGGGAGCCAGCCAAGGGGTAACGCGGAAGATTTCTGCTCATTGAATTTAGGGATTTGTTTCATGTGCTTAAAGTTTAATAGCGTTCTTTTAACGCTTTATGATGTCTCAACGACATATGGACCCTGGACCCGCATGTCAGTGAGACATCATGGGACATTTGAGCAAACGCCATTAAACTTTGGGGCAAGGGAGCAATTTTTCCTTGAATTTACCGTATTCAAAGTGTGGCCATGTATTTCATAGTTAATTTGTGGCCATGGAGTTCTAACATATATTTAATTATATTTAACAGCGAAATTAATCCTTTGGATAGAGTGAATACTTACTGGGCTTCATGCAGTAAGCCCTGAGACCCTCATGGAGTCACCGGAACTCCGAAGGAATCCATCTACCTTTGCCATAGATACTCCGTACCCCTGCCCAACCGGCTTAAGGTTGAAGACGACCTCCCGGGTAGGCGATAGCTAGGCCGCGCTGTTGGATCTAGATGCACGTGTGGCAGCGTGGTGCAGGCCGAAACACCGAGGCCTAGTTCGGTGGCTCAGCCCAGTGGCCACTCCCGATGGCCTACTCCCCAGTTGAATGGCCGAATCGTAACCTTAGTTTTTGAATCATAGTCTTATTGTACTCGCTTTCCCAGCCTCCCTCTAGATGGCGGTTGGCGAGGGCACTGCTAGGAGGTGGTGCAGACCAGCTAGGCCGCGAGGGCAGTGTCGCGGCCCATTGAGTTCCACAGGAGGAGGCTTAGCCAATGATGGTCGTGGGTTGACGGGGTGGTGGCGAAGCTGGGCTAGGGTGCGAGGCGACGACGGCAACGAGCAAGCTGGTGTGGACGCAAGGCGATGGCCAGTCACCCTAGCCGAGCTGAGGACCCTGCTCACCTCCATATGCTCTCGATTTCCCGATTCCCCATTCCTCCTTGCTCTCCCAATCTCCCTCCAGGCGACGATGGTGATGAGCAATCCGGCGAGGGCACGAGGCGGCATCTGGTGACCCTAACCGAGCCGAGATCCCTACTAGCCTCCAACAACAAGTGGGTGAGGGTAAGACAGCAGAGGTTGCGGAGGTCTAGTCGTCCAATGGTCCAAGGGAGGAGGCGCGAGTTGCGTGCTACCAGGAACAGGTGAGGTGATGAGGTCAAGTCAGAGGTGGGAGGCCACCGACCATTGGACATCGGGCACGGGCCACAGTGAACTCTAGTTCATGATACGCCAAAGCAAGAGGAGAAGCCACAAAAGGTGATAACCCCTAATCCCCCTCCCTCCTCCCAATGCCCGGCCTATATTTTTTCTGGCTTCGCCCTTGGTTATATTACTTTTGTGAAGTCAGAATTTTGTTACTTGAATACAAGTAATATTAAGCTTTTCTTGTTATTGTCTCGATCGCTCCTACGTACCTCTAACAAGAGACAAAAGGGATCAGTTAGTGCGCGGAATTTGTTGGAATATAGAATTCCTTGGAAGTATGTGGAGCTGCTAATAGGCTTGGCCTGTTCAGGCTTTTGGACAGGTCAGGCTGGTCCAAAATTTTAATGGATTAGATTAATTTGTTTCTTTTGCTATTTGGATCATAATTTTGATGTACTTGGAACAAGCTGCTCAAGACGTGAGGTCAACATAGAATATTCGGTCATGTTCATCAGCGAGAAGCAGCCGAGCACCATCAGTTTGCCACTGTCCTCCTCCGTAACTCCACTTGCCTCGAGCGTGAAATGTCCTGTACCTGATAGCGCCAGAATATAGTGGTCATGTGACTAAGCGTAGTTACATTGCTGGCTAAATTAGTAGTAGTCATTGCTTACTAGCAAATTACACAAAAAAATTTTGAATTCAACGACTTGATTTACACACCAAATCTGAATATAATTTGTTGATGTCGTCATAATTCAATGTGGTGGTGTATCTATAGCCTAGGGAGATACATGGACTACTTGACACCTCTATCTCTTTAGTTAAAATTCATCATCCGGCTAAATTCGATTGTTAAGCCATAAAATGCCACGTTAAACCAATCTCAACATCGAATTGATACATCACCAAATATTCCAAAAGAGATGACCATGTACAACAGAGTGAATGCATTGCACTTTCCATACACATTAGTGCCCCATATCAAATTGTGGCAGCTAGAACAACTAAGAAGGGATAAAAAAAGATAACAATACACTTCCCCACTCAATTCTTGTTGCCTCCTCGCATAGCACAGCAAAGCAAAGCCAAACCAAAAATTCAAAACCCCTTTCCTCAATCAAATATTTATACATCAAAGCTAGCCATTGGAGAAAAATGGTGACGTCAGCCATCACCATTACCAGCCATGGGGTGAAGGAGGGGAGGAGTAGGCAGAGGAGCGAGCGAAGGGGAAGCTTGAGAGCACGTGTACGTGAGTGCCGCTGCATCATTAGCCAACAAAAAAGACGCCAATTATTTTTTATTCCCCGCCTCATCCGATCAAATAAATCAAGCATTAGATAACCTTGGGTCCTTTGTGTTCCATTTGTGATGAAATATTCATTACATTTTGCCTTGTGTATTGTACTTATGTGATATAAAATTATAAATATCGTAAGTACACGACAGACTTAACAATTTCCCCGTTCCGGGCGTAGCACAGAAAGAAATGGCATAAGAGATGCAGATCAATGCCTGAATTTATTTGGCAAAACAGAAAAAAGAAAATGCCAAAACGGGTAGCTCTTCAGCTAATGGATTCCATTTTACAAGTTGATTGCCGAGAAGCAAACTGGCACTTCACAAAGGAGACTCCAACTTTGTGTGAGTACCGTTAACACTTAAATCATACAATCCAATATCTTTATTACTTTATATATTTATCAGGTGGCAAGTCAGCTGACATAACTACAAGATTATCTTTCATCCTTGCCAGCATAGTAATGGCGGAATGCACATGAGAAGTCCCTGAATTCGCAGCCCTCGTCGCACAACTTTCGGTAACTGTAGAAAGTAATGTTGAGTCGTGCTTCAGAAAAAAGGAGAGAAAAAGGAGAGAGAGAAAATCTTACATCTCAAGTGCTTCAGAACCCATGGGACATTTGAAGCCAACTCCAGATGCGGAGGCCATGGCCAAATCCAAATCTTTAGCCTGCAGAGGAACATAAATGATGAAACTAGTTTAATCTGATGATGTATAGATGGTTAATGATTTTTTTGTTCCTTTTACTTAAGGTAAAGCTGTCAACCGCATATCGATTACAAGATATGGATAACTGTTACCAAGCAATTCACTTATATACAGAAGATTATGTTATAAGATGCATCAGTTCTGCCTTAAGTGAATTAAGCATGTACCTGATATTCTTTGATAGAATTCTATCAAGCAGGAAGTTTTGTGTCTAGCATCATACCATTAGTTTGGAGGTGAAACCACCATCATAATTCCTCGATGATGGCACGCCCATCATTACTCCAGGAACTGGGTTATATGTGTCACTGTTGAAATCGACAAAAAAAAGGCCATATAAACTTGAGATGAAGCAACTTATAAGCTGAAGATAAGAAACTAATTTCTAAGATACACTACACCCATTATGCCCGTACTTCCAATGCTTGAACAAGCAAAGCTTGTTATTACTGCAGCTCAGACCCAAAAGGATAGGTGAAGAGACAATACCTGCTCCAACAGCGGGCACTCGAGCAATTGAATATGCTCATAAGAATGCTAGCTTTGATCCCTAGATTCTGACCAAGAGCAAAAGCCTCTGAGACTCCAAGCATGCTGATAGCCATCGCCATGTTGTTACAGATCTTTGCGGCCTTAAAAAACAAAACATCAGAAGTGAGTTTCAATCAACTGTGCACCAAGAATTATGAAGGAATCTCAGTGAAGAGCTGGAGTTAACAAATCTTACTGAGCCATTTCCAGACCCACCGCAGTAGATTGCCTTTTTGCCCATCGACAGAAGTAATGGCTTTGCAGCTAGATAGGCTTCCTCCAAACCACCCACCTATATATCATTTCTTTGCACCAAAATAAGACACAAGTCCTTCTATCTAATATAATTGTTTGATCCAACAAAGTCTCAGTATTTGCATGGTGGTAACAACAAGTTATGAGAAGCAAGGAATGATACCATGAAAGTCAGTGTCCCAGATTCTGCAGCAGGAACACCTCCGGACACAGGAGCATCCAGCATTGTCGGCTTTTCAGCATAGCCTGAACATACAGAAAAGCACACATGCTCAACTCAAATGTTCAAGACAGATTAGTATTAATTGTTGATGGGGACAAAAAAAAAGAGACAGCTGCTGTTTCCATCTTTTCCACATGTAGACTCAAGTATCCAAGTTTTCAACTGCTAATTGTAGATCATGGTTTGTATGCTATTATAGTAGAGCATAACCTTTATTTTCTTTTAAATTGCATCTTGAGACGTCCATGGATATCTTTCTTGATGTTTGTGGATCAACTGTAGATGAATCTATGTATAACCATGGTCCAAGGCGGCCCCCATTACCAAGCAAGCCATTCCGTCCATTGTATACATCTAATACCTGAAAAGCATCGTGAACATGTAAGGATTTGATTTGGTAAAGGAGTTTGATATGTTTTGAGCAACAGTGCTCGTGTGTTACTATCTTCTCTTAAAGAATCCTGAATCAACAGTTCCAGGAAACAAACAAGCTATGTTCGAGTCCTGGAGGGATGGCTATATCTAGGACATGCTTCAAGAAAGGATATCACTTTCTTGTATCATGATTCAGGTGGTGCAATGAACTTAAAAGGAAGGGGACTTCATGGTTGTAACCAACTTACATGGGCAGAGGAAGGTAGCATGGTAATTATGACATCGCTTGACTCTGACACTTCAAGTGGAGTATGTTTGGTGGGAAATCCATCATCAGAGAATTTCTTCATGGCATTCTCATTGCTGATATCATATATTCAATGTTTATTGGATGGTACAATAATAATTTGATGGCAATTAAAGAGCACTGCATTAGACTGAGATAACGAGACCTTCAAATACCCTTAACAAACTAACTAATTTTCACCAAGAAAAAACAATAAACTTTTGACCAGAAAATTGGAATTTGGCAAGAAGGGCTTACATATCATGAACCGTCACTTTATATCCAGCCATCATCAGGTTTCTTGCCATATGGGAGCCCATATTTCCGAGTCCTATGAATCCCACACTCTGAAAAGTACCAACTACTCATATGAAAACCAACAAAACAGTATCTTAAATCAGGATGCAGTGAATAAAAAAAAGACCAAAGTTCCTTCCTTTTTAACTAAACTCTGGTCAAAGTTCAAGCTGATATAACCATACAAAACCAACTAAGCATTTGGATACTGCAAGAAAGAACGCCAGATAGAATCATGAGAACCTCCAACTGAGATGGAATTGCAGCAGAAGAGAAACCCCGGAGGCAGTTCCAACCCCATCTCTGCACCTTTGAACCAACTCTCCATCCAACACCACCCATGCTCTGCAATACTAGTCAATGCAAAGGCTGGATTCACTTCAGAAGGCCTTTTCCATCCAGACGTTTGCTACAAAAGTTACAAGTGAAACATCAGAATCCATCACATCATCAACAAGGGAATGATCCAAGTGAAGCACACAACCGAATCCAGACATCATCAACAAGGGAATGATCCAAGTGAAGCACACAACCGAATCCACTCTACTCTATCCTTTTAGAAAGTTCGGATTTTTTTTCTTTATCAAAATCCAACACCTAACCCCAATGTTCCGCTGTTCAGGTGATACTAATTATCCACGGCTAATCAACAGACAAATTCACCACTAACTCCATAGAAAAAATCAAGAAGAGGCGCTTCTAATCCAGAAGGGGGGAAGAGCAAATCTTTGTGGCCGAATCGATCACGGCAACTTCGGTTTGGACGACACAGCCAAAACCGGCGCAAGAATCGACTTTTAAACACCTCAAATTTTCCTAATTGCTCATCAACTTGAGCAGTTCATCTCGCAGGACACAAGAATTCCATGCTTGGAACAGGAAGAAGAAGCGGGAGCTTACAGATGGGAGTAGGTAGAGACGCCAAGTCAGTGTGATGCCGGCGTGGCGTCGATATCGCTTCACCGACGCCGTGAGAGCTCTGACTGTACTGACTCGCTCAGACGGACCGACTATCGCTAGCTCGCCAAGGCCAAAGAGGGCTAGTCGAAATCGAATGCGAATTCTGCGGTTCTGCCTGCGTCACAGGGCTCTCGGCGTGGTCAGACATGTCTTCTAGTTCAGCCCCACTGTTAAGCCACGGCGAGATGGGGATTAAAACAAATTGGATTCAGATCAGAACAATTGCGATCAGAGATAAGCAAAAGAGTAAAATGTAAGAACGAAAAGGAAAGAGTGGATAAACTAGGGTTTTATTTCTTTGATGACGTAGCACTCCAAAATAAAATAAAAAATCCTAATGAGCCACCTAGGCTGGATGGGAGACCTTTAAAAGAAGGATCTTCCTTCTTTTCTCCCAATAATGTCTCTTTTTTTTCGATCTCTTATTCTCTCTCTTTTCTTTCCTAAGGCGTGGTCTGCCGGGTGACGCGACACGACAGAGCGGCGGCCGGTGGCAATGGCGGCGGTGGCGAACATCGTTCGTGCGGCCGAACGGCGGTTCGCGCGGCCGAATGGCGTTTTGCACGGATTCTTTTCAATCAAGCTTGTCGTCCATCGTTTTTATCAATTCTAATTAAGCTAGATCTAGGCACCGCTCAATATGGCTTGAGCTTCTGGCTTCTGGTTTATTTTTGCACTATTCATAATTTCGTCTTTTTCTGAATTTTTGGCTTTTTTTGAGCTTTTTTGCCGGTTCTTTTTTTTCCGTATTCGTTTGCGTTGTCTGTGATGGGCTAACAAATTTTTATATTTTCAATTTTTAAATTTAATTATGTTAAATAAGCATCCGTCATTCATGTGTTTTTTTCACCACACAAGATGTTTTCAGCCATAAGCCACCAAAAATAAGCCGAATTGAACACCACCCTAATGCACCTCTGTTTCATCGTGTAGGGTCGCACGCAACTGTTGAAAGGAGTGGATGGGCGGTTGCACATTCTAGATTCTTCGTGCAGCGTGTCCGTCTAGCGTGCTCAAGACAAGTACCTCGCGACCGTAACCTATCTTCTTCGTACATTACTGTTTCATGATTAACTATCGTCATTATTTTAGTGCTCAATTATTACATTGTGTTGATTGCTGGTTCGCATGCTGTTATTATACTATGTAGATCTTGATGTGCTAGGCTAGCTGGTGTTGTATGCTTCTAGGTTATTATAATGCTTAATTATAGAATTCATGCATTAATTAGTGATTAGAATTGATGATTAAATCATTTATAGGGGTAGCGTATAAGCATGTTTAAATTTAAGGTTAACCACTAGCAATCTTTTAACATTGGGCTGCTTTATTTACATACCTTGCTTCCCTAATCTTTTATTTGTACGTTATTGCTTGTGAGCCTCGACTGATTTATTTATGATACTCATTAACTTGACTAATAACCACTTATCACATAATAAAATCTGGATGATTGGCAACCCTTGTATGAGCTATGTTAAAGTGCCATTTAGAGTAATTCCTAGATCACTATCAACATAGTATCATCTCCCATTGTCTCATATCGAAAATTATGTCTTTCCTTATCAACCTTAACAATCTTGTCACTTATCATAACCTTATCTGGACTTATCCTTAGTTATTTCAATCTCTTATCATATTAGCCGTTAATAACATAATTGTTACCTGGCCCGTACTTATCCTTAGTTATTTCCACTATCTACCAATGCCATTGCCCAATTCTTCCCAGCTTGACTTTCAAGGTGAAAGTGGAGGCTTCACTGCTTGTGCCGGTGATAGCATGCATAGATACTTGCAAGTCTTGTTTGTTCTTACCACTGTGGCCAGGGATAGTAGGTGGGGTACTAAACTCAGCCGCGACTTGTCCCTCCTCCGTATATTCCATTCCCTCTTCTTCAACTGTGATTAGATGAATTTGCCTTTTAAATTTACACACATTGTTGTGCCCCGGTACCCAGGGCTCATTGCACTTGAAACACTTTCCTCCACTCCATTTGTTGTTACTGGATGCAGAGGTTTCCTCACTTCCCTCTTTCTTAACTGAGCTGGTATGCCCTTTTGGGTGATAGCTGCCCTCATTGCTCACCTTGTTACTTGCATTAGTTGTCCAGCTCTGACTCTTCTTATACACCGAGCCACCCTCATAGTTCCTTGCGTGTGCATAAGCTTCCACCAGTGTCTTCGGGGCCAATGATTTCAAGGGTTCTTCATATAACTCTTCAAACCAGACACAAAGTAGTCAATAAAATACCCTTCCTTCAGCATGTGATTGTTCCTCTTAACCAATGTCATCAATTCCTCGAACCTGTCGATATAGGATTCCACTGACCCTACTTGAGCTAGTGCCCTAAAGGAATCAACTACATCATAGCTCATCTCTACAGTGAACCTTTTAGTGACCATCTCACAAAATTGTTGCCATGTGATTCCCTTTGTATCAATCCTGTTACTGTTAATCCACTGATCAGCTCTTCCAGTTAGGTATACTTCAGCTATTGCATTTGAGTAGATCCATCAATTGGCTCACCTGAGTCGAATTTCTCATATTCTGGTCTTGAAGTTGACTTAGTTGATCTTGCATATTGGATGAGCTTTCATCAATGTGATTCTGCATGCAGAGTATCTCCTTCTTTAGTTCTTCCACATCACCCACAAGACTATATCCAACCTCCTCATCCAAGGTTTTTCCTCCTCTTGCCATCTCCGCCCCAAATTTTTCGCCTCCTCCAATCAGATTCGGAATTTTATAGGGAGAGATATGAATCCTCCCAAACCCTCTCTGATGGATTGGATTCTGACCTTTCCCACTCAGATCTAAGCTTTCTCAAGCTAGCGTTGGAACTTTACAAGGGAAACTTATTCCCCAACCCTCGCTACTCAAGAACGTCTCCAGATCGACGGCAGCCAAGGATACGTAGGGCTCTGATACCAATTTGTTATGCCCCAGCGAGATGGGGATTAAAACAAATTGGATTCAGATCAGAACAATTGCGATTAGAGATAAGCAAAAGAGTAAAGTGCAAGAACAAAAGGAAAGAGTAGGTGAACTAGGGTTTTATTTCTTGGATGGGTTTTGATTACATCAGTGCAAAGTACTTATAGGTGGCGAATGCCCTCACAGGCCGCGCCGCCCTGTTTCCTGTGATAGACTCAACGTAAAGAAATGAAACACAACAGTGACGAAAATGATAGTAACAGTATCGCCCGAAGCATCCTTGGCCCTCCGCGGCGGCTAAGCCAAAGGTATAGATCTATCTAGACCCTCCATCCTGCAGATGGTCGACTTCGACAGTGCCAGCCCTTTCTGAATTTGGCTTGAGATAACTGAAACCTGACACCCACGGGTGAAGGAATAAAATGCATCTTCTTCTCTGGTTTACGTAACCGCATGGATTTTTTTAAGCAGAGTTTGTGCTGAAATTTTTCTGCAGTTTGACTATCTGTAACATAATAACTCACGAAAGCGGTAACCTTTGCAGGATCAAGAACAGATTTGTATACATCTATTACCCTGCTATGTTAAGTCCCTGTGCAAAATTTCATGCAAGATGCCGATAGTTGGCTTTTCAGATCCATGGATTACTACCAGCGTCTATTGGCACACACATCAATGAATAATTGAACATAGATGTACAGAGCAGAACCTGCAGAACAAACATCATCATCTTTTACTATGAAGTGAGCAACACTTCCGTAATTCCATTCAATCTCCTGCATTGCATACACACTTCTTTTTTATATATACATCATTCTACGGTTCTCAGTTCAGACAACCGTGTCACAATCTAAAAATTCATTTATAAAAGCTTCTCACACGCAGACTAAGGAGCTCTCAATACTGGTATACTATGGTTATATGATTGGTAAGTTCACAAGAACTAGCTACCCTCACTATTACGCTTATACTGAAGAAACCACGTATTTGATGTCAAACTGCTAGACTAATATCATGCACATTGGATAATTTGGTTCAGCTCTCTCTGTTGCCTAACTATATCCGTGGCCACCCTCCAGGTGGCATATAGCCTCCTATGCAGACGCCAGGAAAATTTGCTTCCATGTTTCCTCTCCTGCAATTGAGATTCTGAAGTACGACGATCTATAATTACTGCACAGATCAAAGCCAGCTATTCGCAATCGTTGCTCTTCTTATTCTGCGGAAGTCAACAGCCAGAGCAGAGGTGAGCATACATACAAAGATCAGTGACTGGCTACTTGAGAAAAGTGAACTACATCTTAAATTTGTTGTTAACAAACCTCAATGATCACACAACGTTATTCCCAGATTCTGGAATCTGGCCCTGCTGCCTATCACCATTGTTTTCATTTACAGCATTATTCCCAGATTCTGGATGATGACCATCATTGACACGCTGTGATAACTGTTGATTCCTCCTAGATCTCCATCTCAAGTGTTCTACTAGCAGTGAGTTCGTACTAATAGCAATACCGAACCCAGTGAATGAGGAGAGGAGGACTGCAAGGACTGGATTCACTTTTAACTGCAAGTTTTGTGATAATAATCAGCAGTGTGATAAACACATTATCAAATGTAATTAAGGAGAAGAGTTCATACCACGTTGTAGAAGATATGAGCAAACAGGATCACAACAGCAAACTGAAAAGAAGCATAGGCCCATAGATAACTCTTGGTCACTGTAGGAACAAAGAATAATTGGATTGTAACGGTGACAACAAGTCCACCAAATAACAAAAAATCAACCCTAAGAAAATAGGAAAATTTTAGGTTTTCCGCAGAAATACTGAAATCAAATATACCACCACTGGATTTCCTAATAAGTTTTGAACTCATTACACAACTTCAAACAAATTCAATACTAATTTGGGGTTACAAATGGGGGAACAAGCTATAGTGAACTACCATAGTTTAGGTCTTCTACCACTTACTAAATACAGAAATGCCTTTTACTTTCTCAACAAAATAACTAATTTTATGGCATTGTAAATGCTTCTTAAAATAGCAGGAATGGCAAAGAAAAGAGTACATTTAATTACCCATAGTGGATGCTATCATGGAAGAAAGGAGGCCCAACACACATGAGAAAGGCAACGAAATCGCCAGTGCACGTGACTGCAAATCAGTAACCTGTTCCAATGAAATAGTCGATGTCATTTACATGGACTTCATAAAGCTGAAAGAAAAAAGGTTCAGTTACATTCAAATGCACCAGTAAAGAAAGAAGCAAGGAAACACAAACCAGAAGTTGTTCCAAGAAACAGAAGTACGCAAGCATGCTAACCATCACCAAAATTGGAATGTCCTGCCAAAATCTGTTAAAACTGAAGCTTCAGATTTTGCCGAACATACACAATCATCAGGGAATATTTATTGCATTGCTGTTTTCTAAGAGGGAGCTGAGCACAAAAAGGAAAATGCAGTTGAAAATAAGCTTTTCCTTTTCTGATTCATAAAGCTGGACAGAGGAGAAAACACAAAACAGTACCAGGCCTATCTCCATACCATGATAGCAATAAATATTCGTGAATCAGCCCATTCTCTTGAGTATCTTTACCTGTATTGTTGAGATGCTCTTTGCTGAGCACCATTTGTTAGTCGCCTGTTAACAGTTTGAGTCGGTATTCTCAATAAAGTCACAGGCAGATTCTGAACTTCTTGTTTGCAGACATCACATATCTTGTTTCCCTTGATGCTAAACCATTTGACGGCACAATCTTGGTGTGCAAGGGCAAGTTCTCCTTTGCAGCTGCACTCCATTTTAAGTGTTTCCCCTCCTTCATTGAGTTCAACAAAACAAATTCTGCAGACTGCCTCTTCTTCAGGAATGTCTTCACCTCCATCTCCAGGAACTGTCAAGGATGCACTTGAATGAACAAATGCTGCTTTGGTCTATGAAATATCAGCGTAAAGGCTTAATAAGACCAGATACCTTCCATTGTTTCTTCAATGCCGTCACTTGATGCAATTGTATCAACTGGAACAGGTCGTGGGGTTGTTGGAATCACACGGATGACACCTAATGAATCTGCCCTCCTCAAACTCCTGCTTTTGCGATTTCCTGGTACTGAAAGCGAACGCCTAATTTGAGCTTGAACTTCTTCATTCTGCCAACATCATAAGACATTTTTGAAAACACCACATTAGTAAAACTGCAAATATTTGACAAGAGTGTAAGGCCTAACTTCCAACTGATCCCATGTAAAGGTTATTATCTAGCATTTATCTGGATACAGCTTTGCAGGAAAAATAAATCTATAAACTTACGGTTGTAGTTGGCAGGTTGTCTATCTGTTTTCCCAGAGAAGAAGTTTTGTCTGAAGTTGCCACAGGAGTGACTGGCAAAGAATGGGTACGTTTTGCCGATAACGAGTTAATGACCTTTCTAAAAGAAAATGATCTTGATGTAGTTGAATTATCCTGCTGCCCTTCCGATGGTGTCCCAGGAATTAGAAGGATAGTCGGATCACCTTCCTGTGCTGAACTCCTTTCCTGAAACTCTGCTGTGGAATGATGTTCTTGATAGATGATTTTGTTCTAGCTGAATTAGGCCTCGGGGCAATCCAGCCCTTGTCGAACTAGGGCTGGGGGATATAATAATTCTAGTTGAAGTAGGTATATGGTTATCCAAGGTCCTAGCTGGTATTTGTAAAGAAAGATTTGGCCTTCGCGAATCATGCCCAGGTGCAGTTTTCACATTCTCAGCCTGGTCCAGCGCCTACATAGTCAAGCAAACAATACTGTCAACAACCTATATTAAATAAAATAAATTAAGTTTCTAAAACTGATGGTCTAGAAAGAAGAGCAAGGCATCAATCTTTCTATGAAAGAGGAAGGGCACATAATGACCTCGAACCGATACGCTTTATCAAGCTCACGGCACTCATCTTAGCTACTGAACACTTGGAGTAGCACCATCAGATGTGGTCATTCCAGCACAGCTGTATGTACCCTCACTCTTCCATATAATCTAAATACTCTAAATTCACACATTGACATGGAACAATAATCCAAGGAAATGAAAACATCATCGTTGAGTCCATGACCTCTACTGACTTTCACTTTCCTAGTTCCTAATACACGGCCGTGGTACAAACTACAAAGATACAACCTACCCGACTGATCATACCATTGCGAATGTTACTTTGCTTACAGGTGTAATCAAGAGAACTTGTTAGGTACAATACTTAACCGGTCTTCCACTCCTAAGACAATGTATCCAACTAACTATGCACGCACTTACAATCACACTAGTGGCCACACAATCACACATATAGCAAAACAGTTCAGTACAGCAATTTCATAAAAAAAAAAGTTCAGCAAACCTCATACTAGAAGTAATTCCGGCTCATGTGACAGGGCATGGAAACCAAGGTAGGCAAACAAGAGCTACTTATCACAATTGAGGAAAGCCGCCCTGATAAAGGAAAAGGCAAGAAAAGATTCGATCTTCCAGTACTAACCGAATCTACCAAAAATGAAGAAAGAAACGCAACGGGCATCCACAAAGATCCGCTCAACTCAACCACAATTAACCACCAAAGCTCGCATCTTTTGAGTACGAGCAACAAAATTAAGCGCCGAATTTAATTGGAACACACAGAAAGAACTAGTAGATAGAAATTATCTCATCATCGCAGCACAGAAGCAAGAAATTAGCAGAGCATCACAACAATTATCCAAAAAAGAACAGGAGAACTCGGGGAACAAAGCACAGTCGGACTGCTTGCGGAGGAATCTCACCGCGCGATCGCCGGACTCCCTAGACGGTCCCTCGGCGTTGTCCATGTACGAATCGATGCCTTCGAGAATCGAGAGAGAGCCGGTAGAATTCGGGGAGAGAGAGGGAGGGATCTCGCAAGTGGTGGTGGTTGTTGTGGAGCTCAGGGGAGGTCCGGGACAAGGGCCGCTTTTGCGAATGCCCGTTTTTTCTTTGTACCCCTCAGATTTTCCACTGATCGCATTATGCTCTACGTAAACCCCAGTCGTAGGAAGGGAAACGATGGGACGCACGAGGTATTTTCCACTAATCTAGTAATCTCATCCCGTGCTTCCTCTTCCAAACATAATACAAATGATTATAAAAAAGGTTATTTAAATATATGTTATTATAAAGTTACTAATTTTGAGATATATCATTCTCCCGTGCTTCCTCTTCCAAACATAATGCAATTATTATAAAAAAGGTTATTTAGATATATGTTATTATAAAGTTACTAATTTTGAGATATGTCACTATAAAGTTTCACCTTTGAGATATGCAGCTTCTAACATGTGTAAATTAGAAATATAGTATTATGAACTTTTTAAGACTAATACCCTCTTTCTTCCTCCTCCGTCCTCCTATCCGCCATGAACTGCAACACCAGGCCTTGAAGTCTGGTAAGCAACACGCCAACACCCATGGTACCAACCCTAGAAGTTCTTGGCAGTGATGTGCGTCTACGCCGCCGCCCTATAATTTGTTTTGATGATCATGTGCGATCAACATCCGAAATATCGACAAGCAGCTCACGGTGGTGCAAGATGGCATATTCAGGTGCCACCGCAGCGGCAAGTCATCGCTGGTGATGAAACACAAGTACTCGCATATCATGTACCGGGAGCTTATGGAGGTGACGGACAAGTTCAACCCAAATGAGCTCGTCCGGATGAGCATGCAGCTAGGCCGAGTGTCCCGCGGCACGCTGCAATGGCAGTATGGCACCATTGTCGCCGTGAAAGTGCTGCAGTATATACATATACATTATATGTGCTCCTCTGCTTTTGTACGTCCGTGTTTTTATTTGTACAGATCATGCATGTAGTATATACATATACATTATGTTATATGTGCTCGATATCCCTTTTTCCCATGTCGATTGCTCCTCTTCTTCAACATTAGCCACCTCAATGCTATGTCTTCCTCACTAACCGCGGTGATCTAGCATCTTCATTGATGTTGGTATGTCTGTTTTAGTCGTTGTATAATGATATTGAGAATTTTCTCGCCATTGTAGGTGACATCGTGCCCCTTACCAGCGATGGTACGCTCCTAACTACCTGATAGCCCCATATTGTTATAGCTCATCTTCAATGTAAAGCTTCATCTTCTCTCTACCACAACTTCCCTACTATTGAGCTTATTTGGACACTAACTTCTTGAACAATATTGATACTCACCACTCGTCGTCATGGCCCTTAGATCTTTTGACTCAAGTCTTTCTCTTCAACGATTTCGACGAGTAACACAATATTGTCCTTATCAAAACGGTTAAGGTGGGTAGCACAACATTGTTCTCATCTCCTATGCTATCACCTCAGCTCTTCGCTTCCCGGTGGGTCAGTGTCTTCTTATTGGATAAATCAATACCATTGCACTCTAGTGTGATCCCTTCGAACACCATTCGTACTATCCTTGTTATAACTTCTATTTTTATTGAAAATTTTAGTTATTTTTATTAGAGTTCATATATAAATCAAATTGCTAATTTTATTTAATTTATATTGAATTTTAGTTTTTAGTATTTTACTTTGCAATTGTACAAAAACTAAATTGCAAATTCTATTTTGTTTTATTACGAATTTTAATTATTTTTATTAAAATTTGCATATAAATCCAATTGCTATTTTTGTTTAATTTTATCTGGAATTATGTTATTTAGGGATTTTACTTTGGAATTCGTATCAAAATAAAATTACTAATTTTATTATATTTTTATTCTAATTGTAAATATGTTTTTGTTGAAATTTGGGTACAAATCTAATTGCTAATATTTGTTTAATTTTTATCCTAAATTATATTTATTTAGGGATTTTACTTAGGATTTCGCATAAAAACCAAATTGATAATTTTATTTAATTTATTCTAAATTTTATTTATTTAAGGATTTTACTTTAGAATTTTATGGAAATCAAATTGCAAATTTTCTTTTGTTTTATTTTTCAAATTTCAATTTTATTTGTTGTTATCCATACACAAATCGAATTGCTAATTTTTGTTTAGTTTTTATTGCAATTTACAATTATTTAGAATTTTTAATTTGGAATTTGTATTGTAATCAAATTGATAATTTTATTTCATTTTTCCCGAATTTTAGTAATTTTTGGTTGGAATTCATATACAAATATAATTGTTGTTTTTTGTTTAATTTTATTCCGAATTATTTTTATTTAATTTTGCTTAGAAATTTGTATGGAAATCAAATTACTAATTTTATTTTATTTTTATTCCGAATTTCAGTGATTTTTGTATTGTATTTGATATGGATTCTTTTTTGTAATCTAGACAGTTATAATCTACATCCACCACGATCAACGGTGTGAATTTTTCTCTTTTTTTCTCTGATTAATGTGAAAATTTCTACCCCTTAAGAACGATGAGGCGAATCCTTTTGCTTTTACTTTAATAATATAGTAGATACCATGTTCTTGATAAAATACATGATGTTATTCAAAACGTGCACTATATTATATATTTCTTGATATTATTCTGGACGAAACTACAGCCTAGGCCCTAGAGATGGTCAGTCAAGCAGGGATTCTAAATTGGATTAGTAAAGTATGATGAATTAGTTCTGACAAGCTCAGCTCTAGGTCCTATTTAAAACGCAAATTTTTTTTAATAAAATGCATGAGTTTTATATAAAACAGCTCAATAAATAAGGAATTGACAATCCCCCGATCTAAACGGCGCGCGCCTTATTCAGCCTAGTCCATGAAAGCACTGGACTAAAAAAAAAAAGAGAAGGCCATCTAAACCTAAAAAAAGACGAGAATGTGTTTGTCGAAAGCGACTCTCGTACCTGCCCCGTAGAGAAGAAATATGATGCAAGTGCGAGGTGTGTGGCGAAAAATTCTGTGACTAATTTGACTACAGTGCTGGACTTTAACCTGCACTGGATACGCGCGCCGCTGTCACGGCTGCCCACGTCCCCGACCGGACCCAAGTGGCGGTTCACGGTGGACCGTGCCCACCGAGCGACGTGCAGGGGGTTAGGCTCGCGTTAGGTCCGACGCGCACGCGGAGAGGCTCGGAGCCGGAGCTGAGTTCAGAAATGGCGGTGGTTTTCCTCCTCGTGCCTGAAATCCTGAATGGCTGAATGATGCTTGTGACTTGTGTTTTCTCTGGTCGCTATGCAGTGGAAGCGGTGCAATTGCAGAAATTCCGCATAGCTCCAGCATTATGGACAAACCTGATTTTATTTAGGCATAGATTGGAAAACAAGAATTTCGAACCAATTCCATGAGAATTATGCTCTGTTCTTTGAGTTATGGACGATGCCTTTTAGTTATGGCTAATAGTTTTTATTTACGTTTTTTAAGATAATGACAGACGACAGATACGTCAATGCAAATGATGTGCACGGTTTTAAATTCAAAAAATCGTTTAGAAAATCACCCTATTTATTTCGATCACCAAAAAAAAAAGAACATGCTCTTACAAGTAGCCACAAATGCATCTTTTACTTGAGCTATCCCACTTTGCCTGTCTATCGTGTTTAGTTGATCTAACCTCGGACGGTCAAGGTTATGACCGGTTTTAGTATATACATGCTTTGAGACAAGTTTCCACTGACTAGGTATGCTCGTCCACCGTGGAGTCTGACTCACTCAAGCGCACGAGATCGACAACACGTTTAACTAAAAGTATTACACCGTAACGAATAATAGGCTGTTCAATTTTTCAGTTGATTTTTAACATCGGCTTATTTCATTAATAACTTTTTAAGTCGTAGTCTCAATGAGAATGTGCAGAAAGAGAGTAGGGCCGAAAAGAAGCGCGAAAAAAGACGCTCCTAGCTTGCTGCTGCAAGTGACAGGTCCGTTTCGTTCTATCTACCGTTCTGACGCAGACAGGGCGTGCACGATGGCACGCATGGACGATTTTAAAACGTTGAGACCCACATCACGCCGGTGTTGATCGATTAATTAATCGGCGATCTGTGGAATGTGATGCTGGGGCAGTCGCCTCAGTTGTATCGATCTCCATGTGGATTCATACAGCTGTTGCATCGCTCCTAAACTATCTACTAGCTAGTGTGTATACTTGGGAGCGACCCTTTTGGGGCCTGCATTCCTAGCTAGTTCCCAGTGTTGGGAAGCAAAGCATCGATGCAGACAGCGTGAGAAAAAGCTTTTAGCACGAGTGATAAGACGAGATAAGCTTGTGCTTCATTTTCGTCACTGACACTGAAGCCACTGCTGTCAATAAGGTATATATATGTATCTCACATTCTCACGCCTTTATTTGGTTATATATTTATATTGCAAAATATAATTCTTCTTTTTCAAGCAAGACGTAATTATCATGGTCACTGAGGCGAGATACTTTTAGCTAGGCGTGTTGCTAGCTAGGAACAATTCCCTTTGCGTGTTGGCTTAATTATAGACTTCGATTGGAGATCACAAGTTGTGAGCAATTGATTAATTTGGATGCCCACGGTCACTATCTGTGGCCAGGAAACTGATACGGGCCTACATGCACACTTTGATCCGCATATGCACGCAAGTCTTTGTTCTCAAGTTCGACGCGCCTACGAATACGAGATGCCTTACAATACTAAGATCACTCCTTGCCTTACAATACTAGGATCACGCATTGCAACATTTCTAACATATATCTATTATAATCTTATTAAAGTAAAGAAAAAGAAGCATCATGTTTGCTCAAAGGGGTTAGGAATTATCATGTTAATCGGTATAAAAAGATAAAAATCTACACCGTCGACTTTTCGTGGGTCTAGATTATTATTGCCCAGATTTATATCAAAAGTGTTTAAATTTGAATAAAACAAACAACATCCAGAAAGTATCCGCATTGTATTGCATATCTATCTATGTATTGGTCACATTCTTTTCGACTACGGCGGATGGTTTATAGCTGTGACTGATGTTTTTTGTTCTTAACACGAGTGCTTATATGAACAAACTAAATACCAATAAGCCGCTTTAAAAAAACTATTATAATAAACTATTTCAAATAAAACGATAAAAATCGTTCTATTTATTTGTTCAAAACAAACTATTTACCGAAAAGAACGTCTCATTGTCTCCGCGTGGAAAGAAATATAAGGCACCAGGGAAGATCATTTGCCGCAAGAGAGATCAGAGCGTCAGGCGAACATGCACGTTAACGGCCATGTTGCATGAACGCCTCGCCTAGCAGCTCCATGGCGACGTTGAATTCCCTTGCTAAATGCAGCATTGGAGGTAGGGGTGTAATCGGAGTGTATACGGACAGATTTCTCTTATCTCGTGTTCTATTATATGTTTTTATTAGAATCATAATCAGATACGGATAGCGTCAGATACGAATACGAATGCGGACAATCTTGAACATAAATACGGAGCGAAAACATGTCGCTCCGAATACGTTTAGTCTCGGTTACGAATATTTAATCGAATAATACGTGAAAACAGAAACCATATATGTCGTACGTATAAGCATCAATCAATATATTATATGTCCAAATGCAACTATATTACTACATTAGTAGTTTAACAAGAAAATTTAACTATATCACGCAATGACAAGCAATGTAAAAGACTAATAGGATAGGGAGTTGCAGATTTTACCTCTATCAAATCACGAGCATGTAGGGTATCGCTTCTTGTTGGAGTGACAGACACCGAAACGCAAGGCTTCACGTTTGATGGACAGTTTTCTGCTTGCAATTGCTTTGTTCAAAAGGGAGATAACCTACACTTTTAGATACACAATTGAATCATTTCACTTGCTCAACATGCAAACTTAAATTCAACGCATCCAAGCAGAAAATATTTCAGTAAGTAAATACCAAGAGCAATGGTTTAACTTAGTTCAAAATACAGAAAGAATATTACAATTTGCATTAGAGAAAACAATTAACCAGACATCATTAGATTGCAACATGTACATGTTCAACTGTAATTGCAATTGCAATGTATGGAGACGGATGGGCTGCTTACCACTCTGACGTTGGCGAGGTAGTCGCGGAAGCTGCACATCTAGTCGGAGTAGGCCCTGGATGGGGTTCCTGCCCTTGTGAACCGGCAGCGCGTAACAGCCGAGGGAGATGTACTCGAGGTTTCGCCGGCCAGATTTGTCCGTGTACACAATGTCCGGGTTGATGCTCATCTCCTCTAGCACCAATACCGGCAACGGGATTCTGCAACATCATTCACACGATAATTAGGGCATATTTTTTTTGGCTGCGGTTATGGTTTTTGGTTGAAATTTTTGAATTTTGGCTGTTTACGGTACAGATTACGGAGAGATCGATACTCACTTGCGATTTTGGCTGGTACAGATGTTAAACTCTTAACGTATACTACGTTTAACTTATAGACCATATCTTAAAAAAATACTTTGTTTAAAAATTAAGTATTGTAGCGATTGTGAAAAGTCAGACGAGCTTGGTGGCACGGACACCCATGCAACACCGACGCACACCAGGTTCAAGAGGAACAGAAGCTGTTTGTCGTGTTAGGGTGTCGTGTCAGAGTGTCGTGGGACGCGATCGGAGTGAACCTGAGGACAAGCAGGGCATCTGCTTCGCCGACAACGGCAACAAGATGGGTGAGCGGCAGAGCCACATAGAATAAGAGGAGTACCAGGAGTTAGGAAACATGTCAAGATGGTTTGTAGGCCATGATGTAGATATAATCAATTATTACATCTACAATGCGGTAAGTGGTGATACGGATGAAGAAAGAGAAGGCGAGATTTAGAAAGGCCGGTAAAAGCTAATGCCCCAAGAACGTACTACATGGATTGAAATTTCTATGTTCTGGCTACAAGCCATTTTATAACTTGAAATGCCTTTCTAATTGCACATAAACATCTGAAGGCTAATGGCCAGTAAAATCGACTTAGAATTAGAGGAAAATCAAACGAGTGATATGAATAAATATCAATATCGAATATGCGAACGATACGTAACGTGGGCCACCTCCCTAGCTAGTTGTACTCTAATTCAGGAGCTGCTTGAGTGCTGTGATAAGTCACAACTGAATCGGTGGGCACGGTCACACGACAAAACCGAACTAGGCTCCAAGATAGAGAGTATCTTCAGCCACATGGCCAACTGAAATAGTACTTGTCGCATGCTAGCGCCCCAAATCTGGCTTAATTTCCGAGCAAGCGATTGTTTTCTGCTCCACCATGTGACCAAATTACATCAGATACATGCATGATAGCAAAGCAAAGGCCTGCTGGCTCAACATTTATGTTCATCATTCCTTGCGTGTGTAGCTAGGTAGTATCTTTGCGTCCATCTATATCTGAAGAAACACTGAAGCAGGATGGACGCAGTCCATATAATTTCCAAGGTGTGGAGAGTTGCCGGGGAAAATGCCAAATCAAAAGCAGCCGATCAGGTTGCTAAAGCTGATGAAAGCACCATTCGTGAACGTCAGACGGTGGCAAACTGCCAATTCTGCTCGGCCGTTTCCAGCTTCCCCATCCGCACCGCGCCCGCGCCGCACGCCGGCGACCTTAACTCCGTCTGGGCCTCGCGGTCGCTCGCACCTGCCACGGCAGTCTAGGCCACCGGCCCACCGCTCCCTCAACACACTACTGGCCTCTGGGCGGCGCGCGTCTGGGCTCGGCCCACCTCAGCTCGGGCCGAACAACATCGAGCATAGCTTACCCCATACTACCATACCATACGCCTCTCCTACCCGACGCCTCTATTTATCAGACGAATTCCCGAACGAACGCAACCATGACACCATGATGATGATGATGATCTTTTGGGACAGAAAAGTGAGAGCAACAGGGGCGAGCCATGCGGTCGACGTAACATGTGGGCGGTGGTGGCCTGTACGCAGTACGTGCAGCCAGCGATCTCGCAGAGGGCACACAGGGTGCGGAGAGGGACGTTTCAGGTGGCGGCACAGCCTTCAACTTTTCTAGAGGTGCTGGTCGATCTCGAGCTCCACCGGCACGGAGCCACTCTCCCGCTGGAAACCAAATAGGCCCGAGCAGTGCCGCGACGCGACGCGTTCCTGTGCGGTGCAGCCCAATAATTTTGCGAGCGAACCTGCATGCAAGCTAAGACGTGATTGGTACTGGCCCGCTGCTTGCGGCAGCGCCTTTTCCCCGCAACCAACGCAATAGAAACTGGCGCATGCCTTTGTAGGGCAGTGTTTTACTAGCTCGCCCGGCGGTCGGTCGGTCGGTCGGCCACCGTCAGTGAACGAGGGTCGTTCGATCGATCGACCGGCCCCGATCGTGAAGCTCGGACTCCACCGTCCTTGCCTGGTCCGAGATTTATCGCTAAGCCAGCCAGCTTATGGCATCTCCAAAGGTGACATCTTATCTGTTTCTTAGCTATATTAAATGAGTAAAATTTTATGTGCGTAAGAGAGGAGTTGAGGAGAGAAATATGTTGTCTCTTATGCGAGAGATGACTTGAGCCCGCAAACAAACACAAATAGTAAGAGAGTGTAAAGCAGAAATTATGATGAAAATAGTATAAAATAGTTAGAGAAATAATTTACTGTTTGAGAGGTTGTCTCTAATACTGTTTTTAGGTGAGGTGAAAACTTTAAAAACAGTCTTAAGAAATAGACTATTGTATACACGACCATTCACAAAATTGACTACACTAGTGAAGCCACAGTAGCTGAATGCATGCCCTCGTAACACTGCGCAGGGTCTCCCTCAATGCTAGATGGAGCTGAGCTGCATCGATCCCATGCTTACTTGCCGTACTAGTACTACCCAAGGCTAATTAAGCGTCAGTACTTGCCAGTAAATTAACGGATGCCACCAAAAACAGTAACAGTAAACTGGAGTAATGCACACATCGACATTGATTCGCTTGGCACCGACGCATGTACCAGCCCGTACACGTACGCGGCCCGAGATCCCCGACCATTACTGTCCAGGATCCCCTCCAGCCCGTACAACACGGATCTCAATAAACCTTGGAGGCCATGCGCGCCAGCAGCGCGAGTTACTCCACTCCACTTGTTTTTTCTTCTAAGGTTCACCCGTTTAATCGCGTCCCCAAGATTCGTCGCTGCACGCGCGCGCACACGGCAGCAAATGCCCTCGACCGTGCCACGCACGGAACGATGCACGTACGCACGGAGAGATGCACGATGGTTTCGTCGTCCGTCAGATCAGATGTGTCGACCGGCAGCGCCACGCGCGATACAGCCCTGCGGCGCACGTCGTCCTGCTTAAATGCGCCCGTGCGCCGACGGACGCCCCGCACGGACGGAGGTGGAGCCGGGCGCCAACCAGCCCCGCAGCTGGCCGTGGCAGGGGCGGTCTCTGCGTTGAATCGCTCAAGGACGTAGGATGGCAGTGTTCCTCCTCCCTTCCTGCGCGCGAGGGGTCCCGACGTACACTGCGTTGTCGCGTTGCGTGGGTCAGCCGCGCGCGCGCGCCAGCCTCGGTGCCCTGCCCTACCCGTGGCTATCTCGCGGGCGTGAGCAGTGAGCTGGGGGGACGGCCATGAATGCGAGGTGGAGTAGCTCGGGAAAGTCGCTGGGATCGATCGGTTTATGTCGATCGAACGATGCCGGCGTCGGCGGGAAGGCTTTCTAATTCCGTTCGTGCGCGTGTCTTTCGGTGCACGCGAAGGGAAGGCAAATCCGGCTTGGCTCACGCCTCACGCCGCGCGCACGGCGCCGCAGGGATGGATCATAGATCGGTACGTGCGTCGTTATCAGACTAGAAAATTGACGACTAGGACTGAACAAAAGTATTTTTGTTTTGTTCAAAATTTATCCGGTGGCTCACCTGAGGAGTCTGCAAGTTAGTACTAGCATTTTTCTTCCAAAAAAAGTTAGTCGTCGCAAAAAAAAAAAGTACTAGCATTTAAATATAGGTTTGCAGTGCACGTTTTCCCTTGGAACGCAGAGAAGCGATTTTTTGTTTAAATTATGCGATTTTCTACCGGTTTATTTCATAAACCTGTAGAAGTACAGCTGATTCTGCCTATCCTCAGGAAAAGCAAAACCACATCTCAGGGTTCTTTTAGAAGTACAGCTGCGTCGACAAGATTGCGTTCTTTCATAGGTACAGATGCAGTACAGGATTACAGTATTTTTCATAGGCTCTTATTACATAGCAACAATATAGGAGTGATATGACATCAAAAGAGGGCGAATGATATCTTTAAAATTTTTAATTATTTACCGATTTTTCTCTGTGATAGATACAGAGCTATGAAGATTTAGGATAGAAAACCAGCATGAAGTCAGCAAATCAAGAAACTAAAAATCCGAGAAATCTAGAACCACACCCGTCATACATTTAGTAAAATCCGGTCATACCTGTAAACAGTAAAATTGGTCATGTCGGTGAACATTATTAGTCATATCGGTGAACAATAAAAACAGCCCGGTGAACAAGTTCAAACAGCACTATTTCGGAACCAATAATTCATATACCTTATGATCCGTACATCCAAATAACTTGAAACTTGACATGGACCTGTCACGAACCTATTCCAAATAACATCAAGAGAATCGTTATCAAAATTATAACTGTTTTTCATTTGAAGAAAGATTGTACTAAAATCGAACAATCAAAAAGATGAATATGACTTGCTCGTGGGTAAATGATAGGTAAGATGACTCTATATATATTCTCACATGTAACAGCAAGTAAGAACACCAAAGGAATCAAGGCACGACACCGTGACGCCTCCTGCCACCGCTTGCTGAGGCAAGCCACTAGCCTGCCGCTGCCCGCCATGGCCCTGTGCTGCCTCTAGCCTGCGCTTGCCATGCCGCCGCCCGACCTCCAACCCTACCACATTGCCGGCCCACGTCGCGCCCGTCCACGCGCTACGCCGAGATCGCCGCGTCGGCCTCCGACCCGTTCAACACATGTGCGTCTCTTGGACCACGCGCTGCGCTCAAGCCACCGCGCCAGTCTCCGGCCTCGCCACACCACCTCCGACCTGTGCTAGCCACGGCGCCCGTGTGCCGCTCCGTATGAGACATGAGACCAAAAGATAGCGGCTACGGCTCGTTTGAGGGAAAGGGTTTACCTCTTTTAATGTGCCCTTAATCCGAATTAGGGCTAATAAGGTTTGCTTAAGTAGCCCCTTATGAAAAAAAAAATCAGGGCGCTACAGTTCACCACAAAACTATCGTAGTCATCCTCACATTGTTCTTCGAACACAAAAACAGGCAGGATCTCGTGATATCTTCAGTTTTTTGTTTGTGCCGGGTCTCGGACAATTGGATATTTTTCTCCTCGAAATAGCACACTCGGAGCATGCAGAGCTGGAGCAGCCCTTGACAGCAATAGTGGAGCCACATCTGTCTAGTTCATGGATCTCCTTTCAGATATGGTCAATTCCATCCTTCTTTTCAGGATAGGAATCTTTAATCTGGGAGATGTACTATTTTACTTTGTTTCTTTCTTGCTGTCAGTGACAGTCGGTGATTGGGCTGATTGATCATTGCTGCGCACTGTTGAAGGTGGCAACATCACTGAATTTTCAGACGCGACGTGTACGTGATGAATGACCTCTTTCTTTTTCTTTGCAAGTAACGCATGGCAATTTTCAAATTTTCAAGAACTATTTCACTCTACCTTTTTGCTCTACTTTAAAGGGCTTCAGATTCCGTCTTTTTTTGTACTGCTGGTTTTTTTTAAGCCAGAAACCACCTATAATGTATTGACTTTTAATTTCAATTTTTTTTGATTTTTTCGACATTTTTGCTTTTCTCCTCTTTTCCTTTTTATTATCCGTAGAGATAAGGTTATTTTATTTTTTTCTTTATTTTTAATTAATGAATTCAAAAAAGATAAATAATCGTTACTATACAATTTCAATAAAAAACCAACAGCTACAGTCGAAAGTCATAAGCTTTAGCCGTTTGAAACGGCCATTTGTCGCCAAGTAAGCAGTAATATCCAATTCACTGCAAGATCGCCTATGCAGTAGCGCGTTCAGATCGACATGAAGTGGTGTAGAGCCCAGGTCCCGAGGAAATAGTCAGGTCATCAATTAATAATGAGCGCAGCTTGTTCTTCCAAGTTGCAACGACTACTGTTAATCATTGGTCATCAATTGGTCGATTGATCAGAGCACCTAACTGATGGATGGCTAGCTAAATCATCTGCACGGCAGGCAACGTCGCCGCATGAACTTCTCAGACGTGACGTGCGATTTGCAGCTCGAACTAACGCCAGCCAAGCCTAAACTCTAAGAAGTTGACCCTTCATACATGCCTCCCCAGCTAAACTAAGCATCCAACTGAATTAAAAATACCCGAACAAAATAGTTGGTAAACTCACAGAAAGAAACCGCGATAGCATCGAAATCAAAGCCTTTCTCAGAAGAAACCAACATGAAGCTGCAGGATGGTTGCATGATCACATTGTGGAGTATGAGACCTCGAACAGACGGTGGCAGTTCCAACGAGTGGGACGGGAGGGGAGCACGAGCTAGCGGTCGTCGAGCACAGGAGCGGTAGTACGTAGCCATCGCATCATTTCAACATCGGTTTCACTATTTTTTTTAATCTTTCAGTTATCTGAATTTGCACTCTCAATCAACTGAAAGTGCAGCCTCCCCTAAAAAAACAGCTGCAAATTCAGGTGATTCAGAGTGCAACTAACTGAAGTTACAGTCCCGTCCAAAAAAAATCATCTGCAATTTCAGGTGATTAAGAGTGCAACTTCAGATGACTGAGAGATAGAAAAATTTCAGTCGCTTATGCAATAGTGAGTCCCTTTGAACATATGGCGATGGTTGGGCGGTCGAGTTGCATGGACAGGGGCGCTTACATTACGCTGCATCCACCGCATCCAATCTCCCGACTGGGAGGCGCACGTTCCTGAATGAATCCGGGTCAGGACCGGGCGGCATTAACTCCCTGTGTATCGGTGTGTATCTCTCCTGGGGACCTCGCCTGAAAACCTCGTCGATCTCTCGCAGCAACACGCATGCATTTCCACGAACGGAGCAGTAAGTCGCGCGCTAACAAACCAAAGCTATGTGAACGTCGCGCGCACGCTTCGTCCAGGTTCCAAGCCGCAACCAATCAGTAGCTAGCCGAGTGCTCAGGAATTGGCGAGCTCGTTGAATCGAGTGGCAGGGTTGAGCACAGCAGCTGGGCCTCATGCGTGACCTGAGAAACCTGAGAAGTGAACACTCGAACAGAAGCCGGCCAGTGCATGGGGTTCAGTACTCGAGCTTCGCTCGTCGGTGAGCCGGCTCTTTCCAGACTACTGCGGTGCCTTTTCGGTGGACGGCAACTTTACCGGGCATCGTGCGCCGACACGGCCTGCCGCCACGTACGCGCGTACGACAGGGGGTGCCGGAGCGGCCGTGCGAAAGCGAGGCGCGTGCATCGATCGGCGCAGGCAGCTGCAGCGAGCCAGGAAGGGACGTCGCAACAATATGGGGTCCCGATCACCCTGCACTGCACTGCACTGCATCTGCGTGCATTAAGAAAAAACATTTTCGCTAGCTCAGCTCAGCTCAGCTTCTCTTCTCATCGCTTAATTTCTTTCCTTCGCTGTTCATCAATGCATGCGGTGAATCAGTGATCGAGCTGAGCAGCCAGCCAGTGACGCGTCAGTGGACGCCCCCTGCCTATATGACGCTGTAATAAAAGCTGTTCTAGCTTGCAGAGTACTACGAGGCGACTTTACGGCCGGCTTCGTCGTTCTATCCTCTCGCGTCAACTCCTTCGAACTTTGGATGCTTCGGAAGCCAGCCGGATGGCCGTAATGACCAGCCGAGATCCTCGATTTATATTGTCTGTCGGAGCATTGTTCTTGTCCGGGTACGTGGATTCTGCAATGATGCATGCATGTGTGCAGGTAGGTTGCAGGCGCAGCAAAGCACCAGGGAGAAATGCATGGGACCAGTACAGCTCCGTGCAGGTTAATTCAGACCAACTAATTACTGCACAGGCTAGTTAGTTAAGCGGTAGTGAAAGTGTAAAGTGAATAATTCTCTCTTCGATTCTTCGTCAACAGAGATCTAGTTATTAGCCCTCTAGATGGATGGTAGAATTGAGACCTTAATTACATTACATGCACACATGCAGGTGGTAAAAAACTAAAAAATATGGGAAAATGAGGGATATTTCCTCGGTGCTTCTGTTCTGGCCATCACACACAGACCTTTATTGCCTGAAAAAACGTTGGAATTATTTCGTTTTGGACGCGGCAGCAGCTTGTACGCGTGCAGTTGATTTCAACCAGACAGGTTTTATAGTGCACGTTGTGCATATGATCCAGGGGCACGGCTTTGCAGGGAAGAGTACTGTAGCATCTCACATACAGCCAACTAGAATACTACTATAGAACGTCATCGTCAAAATAAATAATAAAATCAACAATAGAAATCACAAGAAAATTAAAACCTTAAAGATAATTTATTAGAGAATCAACAGAAACTGAAATTAATATTTGAAATACGGGACCGGTCCACTTCTAATCAAATGAAGAATAAAATAAAATAGCATAAATAGTGGCAAGCCACAATACTGAAACTCGAGCGCTCCCACCCGTGTATGTTGCTATCACCCCACTGACCTTTTACCTGAGAATGAGAAAATCAAGCGTGAGATTTGAAAATCTCAGCAAGTACCTAACAACGGTCGCAAGACGGTGAGAAAAGGGCAAGTAATGCAAACAAGATATGCAAAGGACAAGCAATATAAGCAAGGTGTGAAAAAGGACAAGCAATGTAAGTAAGTAATTGATACAGACAATGAACCTATGTTACCGGAAGCACTGATATAGATCGGAGACAGAGATCGTAGAAACAGTGTTATAGCAAAGGCGCTGGTGATCACCTCCCACATACCCGGTTATACGAGAATAGTCAGACACATCCTTGTCCTCGACTGTATAACAACTGACGGGTGTAATATCATGGGTAACGAGAATGTACGGCCCCTTGTATGTTACCATGTAGGTGAAAATCTTCCATATATGTGGGTAATCCTGAGCCAAGTAACTGCCATTTTTTTATTAGTGAGTTATCCAAGATGTAATTAGACAGCCGATAGTGAATTAAGGTAAAATTATGAGGTAATAGGTTGAAACGGTTGATAATGGAGAGATATGATTGGTGATACAAAGTGATAGAGAACGATAATATGATGATAACACACTAAAACTTGTCCTAAAAAGGATACTAGAAGGAGACACACAAGGGTTGTCAATCATACAATTTTATTACATGATAAGTGATTATTAGTTAGATTAATGTACCACAACTAAATCAGCTGAGACTCACGATCAATAATATACAATTAAAGGATCATGGAAGCAGGATATATAAATAAGACTCCCAATGTTAAAAGATTACTAGTGGTTAACCTTAGATTTGAACATGCTTATACGCTACCCCAACAATAATTTAAGCATCTATTATAGTCCCTAGCTAAGCATGAATTCTATAGTCGTGCATTATACAACCACAAGCGTACAACACTAACTAGCCCAGCGCATGAGAATCTATCTAATTCTAGAAGCAACATACAACTGGCAACCAATACAGTGAAATAATCGACTACTAAGCTAATGGCGACAGATAATCATGAAACGGTAATGTGTAAAAGGACAGGTTACGACCACGAGGTAGTTACCTTGAGCACGCTCGACGGACACGCTGCACGACGGATCCGAAATACGCAACTGCCCAACTGCTCACTCAACAGCTGCGTGCGAACCTACATGATGGAATAGAAGGCAACCGATCAGATAAAGATGAATTTGATAAAGGAACAATAGGAGATGAATTTGACTGGGGAGGAAATGGGTTCGCTAGCCTCCACGGCTGTGTGAAACGTCGTTCGGCCAGGCAAACTACGTTTGGCCGAGCGAACAGATGTTCGACAGTATGAAACCACATTCGGCCGCGCCTCTGTCACCGGCCACCGGCCGCCGCCGTTGGCACAACCGCAGGCACGCGCGCGTGGCCGCATGCCTCACGTCGCCGCCGCCGCGCATGACGCCGCCAGCCACCCTCCACCGCTGCCAGACGCACAGGGAGAGAGAGAGTAGATGGGAAAACTTGGATCTAGAAAAGCTGTGTACGGAAAAGAATAGAGAGACCCTCCATTTAAAGCTATATCTAGATTAGGGTTTTTATTATTTATTTATTTATTTATTTTTGAGTGTTACAAGTATGTTTATGTGGAGTACTCAACAATGATTTTATGGTTCTCAAACAAGTTAAAGCAGCCAATTTGTAAGTGGTCTTTCGAAAAAATTACTGCTCCATAACACAAACCTATTGATATGCCAGATTTGCAGATTTTGGCAAAATTTACAGGGAAGAAATGGAGCATATTTCAGCGAGCTCAAGCCCTGAAGCCAAGTTCTCGGGCCTCCCAAGGAAGGCAAGCATCTTGCGCGTGTGAAGCAGACAAATTTGGCTATTGGATTTAAAAAAAGAGTTTGATGTCAATGCGACGTTGATTTATATTGCGCAAAATGGAAGCTTTCCTTAGCATTTCTCGAAGCCTCGCATCCAACTAGTCCTTTTCATTGTAGTTCCACGGAGACTAAAATATCTCATTATACAAGCATAGCACCATAAAATGATTTTTTTTTTGTGAAAGCAGTTTATGTCAGCAGAATGTTCGAGTGCTTTGTTTCAACAACAGTCATTTTCCTAATGATCATGTCATGTGAATTTATCTTGCATGCAAAATGTCATATTCATAGGAAATATCTTCAAACTATTTTTAAAAACCACTCTCTAAGAACCATCCATATGCATTTGCAGAGTGCAGCCATCATGAATAGTCAAAGATGGTTAGAGACTCGGCAGGGCTCAGCTTTTTTAGTTGAGATTTGCACGCACATGCACATGGAATCGCATAAATATTCGTACGCAGAAGCGGAAAGCCAGTTTTTTTTCACATGTCATGGCAAAACAAATTAGTAGCAGAAGCAGAGGATATATCGCTGGTTTATTTCTTACGTGGAAGACTGCCGGATGCTTCATGGAAAGAGCAAGCAGACAATCGGGGGCAGACGAGACATGCAAACAAATCGACAAGAATCGTTTAAGATTAGAAAAAAAATGTGTACGGGTGATGGCTCAACAGACGCCAAACGTCCTTGTTGTCCATGCGCCAGTACGTGTACAAGTTTTTTTTTTCTCGCCTCCTATCGACATTGGCACATTGCCATCAGATATCTGACATTACGGTTTACAGATGTCAATCATTTTGTTATGCAGCTTCACCTCGAAAGTACTTCATTCTGAATTTACATGCACACTCATGTCTCTTTCCACTCTCAAGTATGCAACAATTAAGGACTTGGAAGTGGTAAGGTTGTATTAGAACGAGGGCTGCTAGATAAAACCAGCGAAATGAACATTGAATTAAAGTTGCTTCAGAACAGTATGCTATAATAAACAAGTATTCTCTAGGGGGACAGACAGGAGGTAGGATATATACAAGACCTTGTCCTCCAGCAAGCCGAAAGGAAGTGTTGCCAAGGGTGATGAAGAGAAAGGCAGGGAGAATAATGTGGTTAGCATCAAGTTCCTTGTTTTAAAAATCGGACCTTGTCCTGTGCCTACCTTACACCAAGGGACACTGAAGGGTCTTTGCTTTAAGCCCTTCCCAACTTCTTTAGGTTTGCTCGCCCTAATCCAAGCCTCACAGACACATCATTAGATCAAGCCAAAGCACAAGCAACAACAAGAGTCGCAATAATTCAGGATCATGAGCACATAGAAAACCATTGGAATGCTGGACTGTTAACTAGCTGCCATTTTCACTGATCTCTGAGTGGGGCTCGCTCCATCGCAAATGATGAGAAGAAGCCACGCACAAATCATGGGCTAAATCGCGCGGAGATTGTTGCGGCAGATGCATCGTCACGGCAATAATAAGCGCGATGGCACTGTGCTACGTACGTCGTCTTAGCGGTTGGTAGTTAAGATGGATTGAGTAAAGCTTAAGGTGGAACAAACAAGCTAGAGAGAGAAAAAAAAATTGTGGAGCCAGATGAACAGGGCTGAGCCACACGGGAGGGAGTGGAGGTAGCTAAGCTAATGATCAGCTAGCAGCTAGAAAGATGGAAATCATTGGGCGTTTTCGCTTTGTGATCGCGAAAGAAACAAGGCTAGAATGATGCTCTTCAGCTCGAGCCATGGATGTGTTTTCTTCTTTTCTTCAGGACATAGATGTGTGTAGATTATGCTTGAGGCAGTTCTGTTAAACAGGAGGAAGAGCTGTAATTAGTCAAGAGCGTTGCGTTGTAAATGTTACATTGCCTAAGGTTAAGCCCAAAAAACGGAGAAGAAAGTAAAAACGGAGCACCAGAGCACCAACCGAACCCATTTGTTAAGCCAGAAAAAAACAACACACAGGACACGCGGCGCACCAGCACGAATGGGCACGAGCGCGTGCTACGATGCGCCGTGGCGGGAAGCTAGAGTGCGCGGCTCCGGTATAAATTCTCCCGGCAAGCCCAAGATGAAGGCCACACTCACTACCACACACCAGCCCTCACCTTCCTAATCACACACATTCGCTAATTAACTACAAAAAAAGCATCTCCAGAACCAAACTAAGCGGGCACTTGACGCCGCGCAATTGACAAATGGCGACCTCCTCGCTCGCGCTGCTCGATCAGACGCTGCCGTCCCCCGCCGCCACCGCGGCGTTCGGCGGCTCCGACCGCCTCAGCCAGGAGATCTTCTCCATCCTCGAGTCCAACTTCCTCTTCGGCGCGCAGCTGGAGGGGCCCTACTCTGCCGGTCGCGTCCGCGTGCTCTCCATCGACGGGGGCGCGGACGGCGGCGCGCTCGCCGCGGCCGCGCTGGTCCGGCTCGAGCGCCGGCTGCAGGAGCTCTCTGGCAACCAAGCCGCCCGCGTCGCCGACTACTTTGACCTGGCGGCTGGGTCTGGAGCCGGTGGGTTCCTTGCGGCGGCGCTGTTCGCCTGCCGGATGCCGGCGGAGGCGGCGCGCGATGTCATTGCTAAGAACCGGAAGGTGTTCTCCGGCCGCCACCGGCGCGGGGGGCTGTTCTGGCGGCCGGAGGCTGTGTTCAAGAAGGTGTTCGGGGACCTCACGGTGCGGGACGCGGCAAAGCCGCTGCTGATACCCTGCTACGACATGGCGACGGCCGCGCCGTTCGTCTTCTCCCGCGCCGACGCCGTCGAGGCAGAGGCGTTCGACTTCCCGCTGTGGCAGGTCTGCGCCGCGGCGTGCGGGGTGGGGCCCGCGGAGGTGGCGTCCCTCGACTGCCGGACCAGGCTGCGCGCCGCGGAGGCCACCGGCGGGGGCGGCGCCTCGGCCGCCGTGGCCAACCCGACGGCCGTGGCCGTCACACACGTGCTCCACAACAAGCGCGAGTTCCCCTTCGCCGCCGGCGCGGGCGACCTCGTCGTGCTGTCCCTCGGTGGCAGCGCTGGCGCCTACAGCCTCCGCGCGTCGTCCTCAAGCCTCCTGCGCATCGCCGGAGCTTGCCAGGCCGACATGGTGCGTCGTAATTCTTGTGCATTTCTTCGCAAGGACATACAATTGTACCATCATCACGCATCCTGTACTAACCGGACGGTGTCTGATTTTCAGGTGGACCAAGCCGTATCAATGGCATTCGGGGAGAGCAGAGCAACCAACTATATCCGTATCCAGGTAAATAAATTTCTTAACAATTTAACACCTGCTTATTACCATTGCGAATTAACCAAGAATTGCAAAGCTAACTCCCCCTCCTGCTCTCTCCTCAGGGCAACGGCATTGCTCCCCGAGCGACGGCGGAGGCGGCCTTGACGGAGCGGAGCGTGGAGTCCGTCCTGTTCCGCGGCAAGAAGCTGATGCCGCAGACCAACGGCGAGCGGCTCGACAGCGTGGCCGAGCAGCTCGTGCGGGAGCACCACAGGAGGCTCGAGAGCAAGACGCCCGTGGTGCTCATCAAGCCGTCGGCGACACCGAGGACGTCATCCTCGTCGGCGTCCACGCTGATCACCGTGTCCACCAACTCCTCCTCGGAGTCCCCCTGAGACGTCGTCGACGACGACGACGCTAATTAACTAGCTTTGGTTTTCTATTTATCGGGGGCGTTTGTTGCTTGGCGTAGTAGTTGGCTTTCGAGTTAGCGCGGCGCCGGCACTCGGGTTTTGGTTGCCTGCCGGCGCCGTCGAGCGCTCGCTCCCGGCCCGGGCCGCCGCCGATGGGAGCGCGGCCGGGAAGAAAGAGGAGAGTGGTCGAGTGAAATTGTCAGAGATTTCTAGCTAGGGAATGCTGTGCTGCGTGGCGAGAGAGACGTGTGTGCGCGTGCGTGCAATGTATGTACGTAGGTTGTCCGGTGCTTGCAATGTAATGCGATCGGTGTGGCGTTTGCTGATAAGTAGTGATAACTGTCGTGCAATTCGGCAAGGAGCAGTCACAGAAATTTGATCTTCTTTTTCCTTTCCTTCAACAGCAAATGCTGTAAGATCCGCAAATATCCCATGCCCTCCACTATGGCCGGCAGAAATGCAACAATCTGACAGCAAATTCATTTGGCATCAAACTGATCAGTCTCAGTCTGGAACTCATGTCCCGTTTCTGACGACTCTATACCCCCGACTTGGACGACGAAATCAAGAGAAACGTTGTTGAAAATTTTCATCAGGAGCAACGTTTTGTTCGAGCCGCTGTATGTAAACATCCTTTCGTCAGGCACACATCCGCACCGATCGACAACTTTTCTGGATGTTTCGGCACAAGGCAGCTGCGAGGCCGTATTTCCGGACCGGGCTTACTTAGGTATTTGCTCGAAGGGTGCAATGCAATGAAACGGGAGTAATCGGGCTATGGCCCAGTATGCTGTAGCTTCAGGCCTACACAAGATGTTCAAGCTTTCCATGCGCTGTGGGCTGCGGCCTTGTGCCTTTGGCCCAATAAGAGGGAGGCTGTTCTTTCGTACCAATGCTAACTTTGGGCCCAAGAAAGGGGCTACATGAGTACAGGCCTCTCAACGTCTTCTACTTTTGAAACCAATCTTCTTCTTCTTTTGAAATTGGAAGACAAGTGAGATGATGATATCCCATAGAAGAAAAGGACTAAGATGCCCCTCTCAAAGATAGAGTATACAGAAGCGTGCTATTGTAGCCAGATAGAATATGCGGGCCTATTTGATATGGCTACGGTTTATGACTTTTGGCTTAATTGTGTTGAATTTTTGTGGTTTATAACTAAATTTTTACTATAGTTGATTAAAATTACATTGTAGCTGGTAATGTCTTATTTGACATAATTAAATTTAAAAATGTAAAAAATATGTTAGCCCATCATATATAATACAAACGAATACGAAAAAAGAACATACAAAAAATCCAAAAAAAAAAAGAAATTTATAAAAAATAAACCAAAACCCAAAAATCTAACCCCAAACGAACAGACCCAGGCTAGCGCAGAGCCTGGTGGTGTCTCGTAGGCGTCCGACATGGGCAGGTGTGTTGGATCAAGCGGGCGGCATGCAGCAGCCGCGCTGCAATGGCAGCGGTTGTGTATTAGGCATCATAATGCAAGCTCTCTGCGCTAACTGGGCGGCAAAAGGGTCCAGCCACTGAGGATTCCAACATGGCCACAGGGCGCCGCACTGTCCTCCCCTTCCTCAGCACTCGCCAATCCATCAGTGCCACTATGCCCTGTTCATCTCCTCCTCGCTTCCCCCCTCTCTCTCTTAGCATCCTGTGATAGGTGGATGTTGCAGTGGCAACTCCCTGCATGCAGTGTAGTAGTGTTCTTGGCAGTGCAAGTGCTGCCGTACTGTGCCACTGACTGGGTGGGTCCGTGGAGCATTGGCCGGAAAGACAATGAGCTGAGTGACCTGGGGCTCAACTCGGAAAGTGCACACTGGCCGAAAAGCCAGGAAGGCTTGAAGACTTTTGTCATGTGGAAACAGTTATCCTTCAGGGTTTAGTTAATTAGTTTCTTAGCTTTGCAGTACTTAGTCAAGGCATTTGCTGAGCATTATGTACCTGTTTTTTTTTTTCAAAAGAAAAACGCTAGGTACCATTGCTCCTGTTCTGTCTTTACCGCTTCTCTCTTTTTCAATATTTTTCTCTAAAAAACATGCTTTTTTTATTACGCATGCACGTCATATATTTTAAAACTTGTGGGAACAAATAAACACACGTGGCAGGTGGTTAGTACACAACTAACAAGATTGGTCGGTCATGATGGACTAGCAGCTAGTGCGCGCGTGTGTGTATATATATACGCGCGCCCGCACACACGTGCAACTAATACTAACGAGCACTACTTAGCCAACAAACCAACATTATGCAGAGGCCATGAGGCAACGCTAGTGGCGTGACTTGGGTACGGGTTATAGAAACTGTCCACTAGGGCAGGTAAGCTTCGTCTTATACCGCTCATTTCAGTTTAAACTTCTAATTTTTAATTTATTTTTTATTATTCCTAAGTTTCATCTTTTTTGGGTTTTTAACTTTTTTGAGCTTTTTTTGCCGATTCTTTTTTCCCGTATTCATTTTGTGTTGTCCGTGATAGGTTAACATATTTTTTATTTTTTAGTTTTTAAAATTTAGTTATGCCAAATAAGCCACTATACAATGTAATTTCAGTCATAAACCAGTTTATTTCAACCCAATCCAGTAGCACCCAAGTTCTCTTTTGCCTGAAGCACTGGCATGCAAAGTAGGGACGAGCTAGCAGGAGTGCTCCGTAAGATAAAAAAATATCACAGGAGCTAGCAGGAGTAGCACGGTGAGGGCAGCGCACGATGGCATGGGAACAAGCGGCGGTCAGCGGGCGCGGGAGGGAGCAGAGCCAGAGACGGCGCTGCGTACAGGTGTAGAGGAGCTAGGTAGCTATAGGCCGACGCTTGTGCGGGAATAGCTGGCAGCGTTGTGGGTATGCTCTAACACAGCCACAGATCATAATAAGTTTTTTATTTCGATTTACCAATTTATATTATACTTTTGGTGAATTTTAAACTTATATACTAGAATAGCGAAGATGACCCCACGCGATGGATCCGATGGTGAAGATTATGGAATTGCAAAGATGACCCCACGCGATGGAATTACGATGTTACAAAAACCATTGTACAATTTGTATTATACTTTTGGCAAGTTTCAAACTTATATACTAGAATTACGCTGTTTGTGGGGCCCACATGGTGAAAATGACCCCATGCGATGGATCCGACGGTGATCGGCTTGGCTACGAAGGTTATGGTGATCGGATGACTCGACGACGACCAGCTCGCATGATGAAGGCAGTGACCGAAGGACGCGACAGTGGCTGAAAAAATCGACAAATCCGACTGGATTCAGCCTGTTGGTGTGTTGCTCTGGCCGGATTCGATCGGATTCACATACCGGTGGTATGGATCTGGCCAGGCCAATGGTGATGATGGTGGGGGAGGCGTTGGAGGATGGTGACAATGATGGGGGACCCCGACGAGAAGAGCAAGAAGGGCGTTGGGCTGGATCTGATTGACTCGACTGTGGGAAATGTGGGGGAGGCGTGGGAGAGACGATGGCGAGGCAGGTGGATACCACTGTGATGGAGAGGTAGGGGAGACCGGTAGTGGATGGGGGCGGGGGAAGTTGGAGGTTAGCATCGGTGAGGAGGGGAGGTGGATGGAGATTGGTAGTGAGAGAGTGAAATATTATAATTAATTAATAAGTAGGCCTACAAAGGAGAGAAATTGTAAAAATTAAAGTTGTGAAATATGCTAGAAATAACTTATCATATATGTTATCTTTAGGGGCTGCTAATCTGAGCTTTTTGTGTGACTTATGGTTTATTTTACACTATAGCTACTGATGATTTCTTTGATATAATTAAATTTAAAAAATTTTAAAAAATAGATTATCTTATCACAGATAATACAAACGGATATAAAAATAAAAGATAAAAAAGATAAATTAAAAAATAGTAAATTTGAAGTTAAAAATAGAAAACTGAAATGGAAACAAGCGGATGGTGCCAATATGATACGACAAATTTATGGGAGAGGCACGCGACGAGGAATTTCCTTTTGTTGACTTTTGGAGGACATTGGAGGCCTTGGAAGGAGAGAAAGCTGGGTGCATGCTGAGGGGACAACAATGCTACAGCCAAAGCTAGCTATCCATCTCTCCCTCGGTCCCTCCTCCTCTCAGTTTGTATTGCATTGCATTGCATTGCATTGCAGCACAAGAAAAAAAGCACAGCACGAGCTAGACCTGGGAGCCGGGGCCCACTACATGCATTTGCCGCTCAGGTGGAAGGGGGGCTAGACGCTAGAGTAGTACCACGCGGACCCTGGGAGAAAAGTTTGGCTTGGCTAGCTTGCAAAACCATATTCTTAAATTCAATCGTACTGGCACAGCCATTTAACTGTCACGACTATGCTTGCCATATACAGTATATAGTTTTGAAATGCAGGCGTGCGTCCATGGAGCAGCTAGTGGATGCAAACTTTTACTGAATACATATAGGCAGGAAGCTGGTGGATAGGAGGCATGCATAAATTGAAGAGTGAACTTGTACATGTACACCTTTGACTGCTAACCTTGCAAAACTCATGTACACATGTTACATGTAGGCTGCAGTGCTAGCTATATATAGAAGAGAGATATTCCCCTTGCATGGATATAAATTATATACTTACTTATAGCTGATATTTTTAAAAAAACTTGCACATTTAATTTTAATAGAATTTACACTATTTTCACTAAAGTTGTTTGAGTTAGACATGGAATACTGACATTACATCATGACATTCTGCGCAAATTTTATATATATATATATATATATATATATATATATATATATATATATATATATATATATATATATATATAAGCATGTCCAAAACCTATGTCGTTCGCCATCACTTTTTTTGGTAATGTGATTTTCCAGTACTAGCTTTGAACAGCTTATACCATACAATCACATTATGCACAGCACAATGCCACAATGTGCGATCGTACCTATGCCTCGAGTCCGATCAAAGAGATGCAGCGCCGCATTATTTGATGAGAATGAACGAGGTACGTATTAAGAGATGCTTGTTGTTTTTGGATATTATAATGGTAGACTCTAATTTTATTTCTTGTTGTTCTTGTTGTGCGAAATGAATGTTTTATGTTTATGAAATGAATTGATATGTGAATTGGATGTATACATGTACATATTGAGGTAGCATGTAATCTCCATCTTCAAAACTTCGTAGGCAACGTGGTCGGCATCGGATGATTCGAGATCATCAGCGAACGAAGCCCAAAATGCGTCCACCCACTGACACGCTCATTCAAGTGTCTCCCGAACACCCTCCGATTGAACAGTCAAGTCAAATTGAGCCCATATGCTTTCTTCCCTTTCTTGAGGGGTCTCGGCAAGGTTGACTCGATCGCTTGCCACCTCGACAAAGCACTCCAAGCGACAGCAAGCCTCTTGGAGACATGCAATATCGTTGCGGGGGACCACGTCGATGGTGAGGTTAGCTCGCCGAAAGCGGGAGACCAACCGGAAGACATGGCGGAGGAGGATGTCAAGACGGCGGAAGATGGCCTTCAACTATTTTGGCAAATCCTCGGACATAAGAGGGAGGACACTATTGGCACAGTGTCCTTCCGCAGCATCTGCTAGCCTACGGCCGGCGATGTGTTTGTCTAGGATAGCCAGGTTGGCCGTCAATGCCGACGGTAATGAAAAATAGGGAGCAATTTATTTGTGCTTGAGAGACAAGGAAGATAGCCGGTCGGTGAGGTACTCGTACAGAATTAATCTCCAGTGGCGGGTGATCATTTTATACAACAAGGAATACATTTGGCTCGTGAGACGAAGAGACGCATCTAGGAACCGAAACGACCAAAGGGAGCCGAAATAATCAAAGGCACGCATCGGGGAGAGCAAGCATATCACATACGGTTCTAACCACAAGCCGTCTATGATACACAACTACCACAAACGATTTATATTAATGACCATATGTGAACTATCATATACGGTTCTAATTAATAACCATCTGTGACGTCTGAATTATCACAGACGGTTATTAACCAGAACCGTCTATGATATATCACAAACGGTATACTAATCAAGCTTGTAAAACCGTCTGTAATAATTATAACACATGTGATTTGAGAAATTCTTCTGTGATGAGACGTCCAGTATAGTTTTTTTGTAGTAGTATGTGTCGTTGCTGTTGTTGGGGAGGGGGGAGATTAGGATCGGAGTGCATGACACACCTTGTTCGCTATAGATACATTCAAGGCAAATATTTATATAGCTAGTACGTAGAGCTGCAAGCTTCTCGAGTGTACAGGTGTGCAGAAGAACAAATACTGCAATGGCCGGTTAGTGTGAATCGCCACGGCATCATACGTGTGCCTATCATAGACAAGCCACATTGCATCATATCTACCAACATGATAAAACTACGATATATGCCTCAACTTAATTACAACTAACTAGGAACTTTTGCTATTGTGAAGTATTAGATTAGCTAGCTGGTCTGCTGGTGCATTCTAAAGTTTGCTTGCGTTTATATTACCCTCCTAAACAATCATCTAGAAATTGGAGAAGCACACACATATATATCAACTCAATACTAAAAGAACAAGTTTGAAAGATTGAGACAAAGCACATATGTCTTTCTAAAATGAAACAAGAAATTTGGTAGATATGATAAGAACAATGGAAATACATTTAGGAGAGAGATTTTTAGAAAACAGACAAAGGTCTCTTATACTCTTATATATCTCTCTCTTCAAATATCTCGGTCAAACAAACTACTATATATAGGAACTGAAGCTTGCTATCCGTTACACATGGCCATTTGTAGCAGAAATTTTAAATACGTCGCAGTTTTCCCAAAATGAATTAAATTAAATCCTCATACGTTTCAGTATAGTGCCAGCCCAGCAAGGAACTAAATTACAAAAAATCCGTCACAAAGAAATGTCTACACGTACATCTACATACTCCCATCACCATAAAAAGTAGAGAACAAAACCAAACAAATAAAAGCTACGCAAGACACCTTTGATGTGAATGAATGAATGCAAAGAGGAGAAACAAAATTATCAGATCAATCCGGCTATACTTTATAGGTAGCACAAACATAACTAGTTAATTAGAGCGGAACCGATGGGAATTTCTTAGGAAAAGAAACATCTAGTGAAGAGTACGAAACTACGAATGCTTGCTTTCCTCCAAAATTCGTAGGTTTTTCTTCGCCATTTCTATCAACTCAAGGGAAGACCAAACAATTAATAAGATTATCAAGATTACCATAGGCATGTATAGCAAAAAGGGGAAACAACTGCTTTGGAGACAAAGGAAAAAGCTGTGAAACCTCTCATATTGTTCGATCTGGATCATGCTTGAACTAGAACATCAAACTTTTTGAATCCTTGATTCTACTCCTGCACAAACAATTTAAACCAAGCAGATATGGAAAGACAGATATAACATGAAATATGTATGTATACATCAACATCTTCAAAAGACTATCGATCTACACATGAAAATTAAAGATAGAAGAGATCATGGTATGCATGCTTGGCTCCTTGCACGCCACCCACAGCATCCAATCACACCATGGATTGGGCTACATGTGTGGCATACAAGGAGCCAGGCACACACGAGCTGATCGATAAAACCTTTCCTCCACAAGAACAGGCCATGGCCAGATACGCAGATACTGCAGGAAACCAAGAGAGAACAGAAAGGGACGGCATGTGCATGCTCTATCTAGAATTCTAGAGTTTGAAGGAGTAGAAAAGAGCAAATTAATCTTGGAGAGAACAAGACGAGGAGGAAATTAATCTAGAATACTGAAGCTGATGATATGGGCGGCTAAGGGAGCAGCTTGCTAGAGAACAGTGGGTGGGTGTGATACAAGCAAGGGGGAGAAGCTGGGGATTTATAGAGGGAGGAGAGGATGGTGTTCCTTTGTGCCCTCTTCTTGTTGTTACTACTAGTCTACTCCTACCCAACGGTTATTAATTCTTTTATTGTTTACTATAAAAGCAGAGAAAAATATAAGGATCACACTACGTATCTGCATTATGTATTTTTGGATTTGTATGCATGGGAATTAAAGTAGCAGGGAGGCTTTTGTTGGCACATAATTAATTGCACCATACTAGTATTGGTTTGTTGGTGTAGTATAAATTAATATTTATTACTACAAAACTAATCGGGGTAGTAGCACATATCGGGCCTGTTCGGCTGGGCACAAGCCGGGCGGCTTTTGACTTTTGCTACAGTACCTAACTTTCAAACGGAGTATTTTCTCAAGACGGGGTCTATAAGTTAAACGTAGTACACGTTAAAAGCCTAACATCTGTACCAGCCAAAATCGTAAGTGAGTATCGATCTCTCCGTAATCTGTACCGTAAACAGCCAAAATTCACAAAGCCTCCTCAGCATACACCACCACCAACCACCAGTGGCATAAGAAAATGTACCAAATATCTCACTTTTTCCCCTCTGTCTATGCTGGATGAAGGAATTGGGGCGCACACAGAGGAGAAAAGCGTGTCTCTCTTCTCTCTTGATTTTTTTCTAGGTTTTCACCTGTGAAGTGGATTGTCTGGAGCAGTTGGATGACATGCGCTCCAGATTCTTTTATACCAACCTCTCCCTGCATACCAATCACAAAATGAGATCATGTCTCCACATACTTGCACCTAACCTAAACTCCCGGCGCCGCTGTCTCTCAACAAATTGGTAGGTACACCTCGGTCCACAAATTTGGACCATGCTTATACATGCCACTGTTCCCTGCCTGGTAGTAATTTCTACCGAGCTTATTGGACAGTAGATACACACAGACAGTAAATTTTCAGTACATATGGTTACAGGGGCAGAACCAGCACATGATGTGGCCAGAACCAGTATGAATAGTCCAAATAATTTTTGATCCGATAGTCCAAATAATATGATGCATACACCTTCTCTAGAATGTCATGAACCTATTCCGACCAACGATTGAGAGAATCGTTATCAAAATTCTGATATTTTTTCATTTGAGTGAAGAGTGCACTAAAACCAATCAAAAGAGGAAAACTTTGATCTGCTTACTCGTGAATTCTAGATGGTTTAGATGACTTAGGATATGTTCTCACATATCATAGCAAGCTAGAATATAGCATGAATTCAATCCAAAACATCTATAAGAGCAAAACCAAAAAAATCATCTCTCTATTAAGGAAAATTGAGCAAACTCAAGAACTTCCTCTAGATTATGCCTAGATGGATGTGATCTTGTCTCCAGAAGGCATCTCCTCCTTTTACACGTCCTTGGCATCATAAAAGCTCAAGAGAAAAGAAATCCAAATAAGAAGATCAAAAAAATCAAAAGCACATAAGGAGATACATGGCACAACTCACTTGGATAAACTTTAGATGTTCATTTCATTTGGAGAGAAATATTTTACAGCCAATCCCTCAGGATAGCAGAGCTCAAAGCCTAGAGCACACGCACACCAAAGGCTTCAACACAAGAAAACCCTAACCCTAATATCTTAAGTCTCTTACAAGACTAAACTCAACACAAGACTTATATAACGGAGCCTCCTCACCTCTTACTTAACCCTAGCAACCAGCCACTCTTAGTGGATCACACCACTTACACATGAAAAAACCCGGTAACCCACACATAAATGGATTTTACTCTCACACGCACTTGCACGTTTTTCAAAACATAACTTTCCAAAGGCTCCACAAGCCCGATAAGATATTCCATCCACAAAGACATGACCTAAATCACTTAGACATGACCTAAATCACTTAGGTCACTGCCATGGTTTTGCAAATCGTCACTCCAACCGGTTTTGGACAATTTCCTAAATTGCCACCCACCGGTCTTTACGGCGATGCGATACCCATGACTTGTCGCTAAGATCGTATGCCTGTGTCGAGGCCGTCACCACTTGAAACGCTTAAGTCTCATGGCACACCAACATCACTCCACAGTACGTGATGCCCAACACCTTACCGCTAGGATTGTATGCCTACTCCGAGAAACATCACCACTTAAAATACACAAGTTCAATTGGCACACCACATGCATGCATTACCTCTTCTGCTTCTCGGTTTGAGATGTTGCTCCATCCGGGCTTACGCGATACGCCATGACCTCAGAACTCTTTGCGTAGCCTCGATCTTGCCGTTGGCCGTAACAATCATCAAAACACCTGCACACCAAAGAACAAATTAATCGATCCGAGTATAAATGACATACACTTGACTCTATGTTAGTAAATCATATGCATGGACACACGTCATGACTTAAATATGCATGGACTCCTCATGATTAACACTTGCACAGACTCTTGCTGTGACTAACATAAGCAAAACCACAGGAAACAACTCAAAATGGACTCCTCTCAGAACACCTCAACAGGGCCGAAATGCTATTTAACAAAAATCAAACTTAATCAATACAAGCAATACCAAGTACTCATCATTTTCATAGGAGGAGCTACCACCATATGGTCTTACACTACACTTTTAGGTCACATGGTCTTACACTCTACTTTTAGCTGGGGCAGTTATTTCTTGTTCATTTCATATATTATCTACATGAGTACTGACCAGCTGTAACATTAGGTCTTTCCTGCTCCAACTGTTACATTGGCCATTAATTGTTAATTGGGATCCAGATGCTTCTAATTTAACCAACAATGTCAGCAGGGGAAAAGCTCCTTTTCCTTTACAATCCAGCCGGCCAGTGCTGCTCACATCTTTTGACCAGTAGCTAACGAGAGTGGCCAAGACTTAGCATGCAAGTGAAGACTTGACTAATTGAAGAAGAGATAGTACATACACCTTTTGTATGAGTGTATGATGCCATATATTTAGTGGGCAACTTAAAGCTAGTGGCATAGATTATACGTGAAGATATGAATTATATACATACATAGATTACTAGTAGTTGGTTTGGTTGGAATAGGAGGTGGAGACGGTGGCCGTGGCCGGCAAAGAGATGGGTGGTTGGCTTGGAAGTAACGCATGGATCCTACCTCTTGGGGCCTTTCTCCCTAGGAAGGACAGGAGAATGTTCTCCAAATTTGTAGCTGTGATTAAGACGGTTTCACATGCCTCGCTCGCGCGCGTCCACGCAAAGCAAACCAAACAACAAAAAAAACTATCGCATTTGCTACAAAGTATGCACGTACTCATGCACTTGCTAGTGATCTCTGCTCAAGCAAACTATATATTCACCTAGTCACTTCTAAGGTAATACTCCTACTTACAAGTACTACGACTTGTGAAAAGAAAACGATATCTGCTCTTTCAGAAAGGGAAAAGTGAAAAGAAACAGCTCGATGGGAAAAGAAATTAGCACGCAAGAGGCTATATTTTGAAAGAGAGATGTACTACTAGATATGAACAAAGAGAGCACTGTGCGAAACTAGGTATGAACAAAGAGAGCGCTGTGCGAAAGTAGAGAGAGACACGTTTTCGGTCAACGAAGCGGTCAACGAGGAGGCAGAAAAGAACATTTGGAGGCACCCTTTGGTCGGAGGATTCTGCGGGCCCCATGTTTCCATAGTGCAAAACTATAGAGGCCACCATTCGTACAGGTCTGCATCAGCATATGCATGTACAGGGATCTATGTTGCTGGACATACATGAACAGGCCCTTGCGAGAATCATATATAGCCTCTGCGAGTGACCGTCTTGTAAGGCAGCCTTTCTTTGCACAAGTCGATTTCATGCACGCCGAGAATATTGGTCTTTATTACATTTCCTTACTGACTATTTCATTGTTCTTCAATTCCAATGCATGTTGATCGCTCAAACTCTAAGAACTCGTTTGGAACAAGAAATTTTGGTAGGATTTATAGAGGAATGGTACTACCTGTAAAATTTCTATGTTTTTTTTGTGAAATTTCCTGCGTTGCAAATACGATCTAAACATATAGTTATGAAAAATTTCAGACATCAAGCACATATATGTTTTACGTGTATATGAACCTAGGTATGTGAAATTTAATCTTGCAAAGTATGGAAATACTTAGTTATGTCTCATTACTTGTAGTGGGCGGAGCTACTATTGGGGACGAGGTTGGGCTCCACAACCTTGCCGGAGATAAACAATGAACTGGAGAGGAAGCTTTAAAATAAAAACCAAGAGGAAGCTTTTGTTGGCTGCTCTATGTATTTGCCTCTCTTTCGCCCCAACTCAAAACGTTTGTGTGGACTCTGAAAATTCAGGCTAGCTCCTACAAATTTATGGCTTCGCCATTGCGAAGAACATAGTATATAGTGCCCCCACAATCATGCTTTCAACCCGGACCCGCTCGTTTAGGTTTGGACTTCTGGCTTTCGGCTTATTTTGCACTATTTCTAAATTTCGTCTTTCTCTGACTTTTCGGATTTTTTGAGTTTTTTACCAGTTTTTTTTCGGTATTCGTTTGCATTATACGTACTGCGCTAACCCGTTTTCTCTATTTTTAATTTTTTAAATTTAATTATGTCAAATAAGGTATCATCAGCTACAGTGTAATTTCAGCTAGCTACAGTGAAAATTCAGCTATAAGCCACAAAAATTATCTTTCACCCTAAAAGATAAGAAAAATATATGTTCTTTCCATGCTTTTTCTTTGGTGGGCTAGCTAGGGGCCTCCAGCGTGCCTGCTCCATCTCTTTCTAACCCTCTGGCATTCATTCATAGGCACAACAGAATTCTAATACGTTTTTTTCCCAGTGAAAATTGCAATGGTGTATATGTGTAGATGATCAACCTAGCTAGCTAGAAAATGGTTGAAAAAAAAGACATTAATTTGTTGCCGCAATCATTCTTTAATGTTCACCAATCATGCAAATATCTTTCACTAGAGAGAGAAGCTACTGATGCCGGTGCAAATTTCTTATGAGAAAAAAAATGCGCGCTAGTGCACGAGTGAGAAAAGAAATGTTTGTGACATGCTCCACAAATCTATGAGATGTAAAGAGAGCATGATCCAATATATTAATTAAGCACGATCAACTTAATTCGTTCCACGCGGTCACCAACCAATACAACTTTGCTGGAGGAAACAGACACGCGTGAGAATGAACTTTTGTCTTGTTTGTTCGCTTTCACCATATACGTACTGACCCATATGTGTAGTATATAGATATCTTGAAGCCATTCACCAAGAAAGCTTGCAAGTTGCAACGATAGAGAGAGGCGTCCAAAAGCGAGATTTCTCGAGATATCCAATTGTTGGAAAAAAAGATTGGGGAGGTTTTTGCAAAGAGTTGACAGGGAAGCACGGCATGCATCGAAATTCCTGTCAAGGATATATAGATATAGGAGGAAGATACACATTGCATCTTCTTTTTAGCTTCTAAAAATTACTTTTTGGTTTTTCTATAGTATTTAGCTTTCGAACGAAATATCTTTTTCAAGACGATGTGTATGAGTTGATTATAGTACATATTACAATGACTTTATTTATATTTATTAAAATTATACATGAGTTTCTGTTAAACAGACTAATAGCTATAAGAATCAGCTAAAAACTATAATCCGTTGAAAAAAAAACAGGGCCAGAATATAGCTTCCTGGCTTCGAGTTGTAAAGTGAAGCTTTTATGCGAAGTCATGGCCTCCTCTTTGGAGGACACCTTTGCCCTTGGCCGTTACATCATGTGGCCCTCAGACCAATCAGAGAATGTCACAAAAAGGAGAGGGTGAAAAAGATGAGCAAAAAAGAAGAGGTGATCGATGAAGGCTGTGTCTCGGCTATGAGGCCTAGAAAGCTCATGCTACCTAGGTGAGGGCGACCGAAACATGGAGGAAACTTTGCATCTCTGTGTGCATGCAAGCCTTCTTCCCTATTTGAAATCTCCATCGATTGGTGGGTGAGGACCATCCCAATTTTGGTCAATGTACTGTCCCTAATCCGCTCGGTTAGACTGAAAAGCTATAACTTATGACTAAAATTATACTGTAACAGCTAAAATTTTACTGTAACTGAATTGGCTTATTTGGCATAATTAAATTTAAAAAAAAAGTAAAAATAGAAAAATATAATAGCTTATCACGGACAATGCAAATGAATATGAGAAAAAAAGAACCAACAAAAAACCTCAAAAAAAGATAAATGTTCAGAAAAAGACAAAATTTATAAATAATAAAAATAAAATTTTGAAGTCGAAATCGTTCGAAACGAACGGCACATAGTTTGATAGTTAATTTAGCGCTAGTTCTTATGTTGTTATATCCCAGGTGCCACACGCCCGCGTACCACTAGCGCCACCTTACGCACGGATGCCATCGATGGCGGCGGCCGCGGGGAAGGAATCATGGCATGCGCGCATGCTCCACCCATCATCGGCTCTTAATCAGCACGGCCCGCCTGCTCGCGCCACCACGGCCTAGTGTGGTGTTTCCGACGCGCGCGTGGCACGTTGAATCCGCCATAAAATCCCCGCGCCGCACGCTGAATCGGCCCGGCTCCAAGCGGCGCGCCCTTCTCCATCGGTCCAATCCACCAAGCGGCTGTCGCACGGCACGAAGTGAGGCCGCGCAACCGCCATGGCTGCGGCCGTACGACATCCGTGACCGTGCTCTTAATCAGCATGGGCCTCCGTGACCGTGCCGGGCTTCCAATTTCTGTACGGCTGTACGTGGAAACAGGGCGGCCCAGAAACCTGCACGGCTAGCCAACCCTACCCTCAGCTTAGAGATGCCACGCTACTGACTACCGAGGTGCAGGGGCGAAGATGGGCCTCGGGCTGGTTGGGCAACGGCCCGAGGCCCAGATAAAATAGTAGTGGAGAAATTTAGTAATATATCAAAAAAAATGTTACATAGTGTATAGGCCCGAGTCCTATTGAATGGCCGAGGTCGTTCTCGGTCGGCCGATTCGGTAGCCCGGTAGCCCATGATGAAGCCAACGGTGGAACCATGAAAGCGACCCAAATGGCCATGACTAGCGGAGCGACACAGTGCCTAACCCTAGCCCCAATCGCACGATTCCACCTCCTCGACTCCCGTCTCGCGACGCCTCCGGTAGCCTCTCGCCTCCACGACTCGCCGTCGGCCGCCCCGACCCGCCTCCTCTCGCGCACACGCGCCAGCCTCTCTCCGTCGCGGCACCATCCCGCGCCGTGGCCGCGCATCGCCTCGCCCCGACGCCTCCTCTTCGCCAGCGCGCCCGCCGCGCCGGCCCGCCGCCTCTCTCTGCCGACCGCGCCCGGCCTCCTCTCCGTTGCGGCACCATCCCCGCCGCGGCCGCGACCCGCCTCCTCTCCGCCGCGGCATCGCCCCCTCGGCCCCGACGCCTCCTCTTGGCGCGACGCCGCCGCCTCCGCCTCATGCGCCCGGCCCCGCCTCCCTCTCTCGGTCCACCGCAGCATCTCCCCGCGTTGTACCCGCTCTTCTTGGCCACCGGCGTGGCCGTCTCCATCTGCGGGATGCAACTCCTACGTAACATCACAACCAACCCCGAAGTCAGGTACGCACCAACGCCAACTACTTTGATTGATCCGTGCTTGCACGTACAACTACTTTGATTGATTCCATGGAAAATTTGACGTGAGATCTTGGTGGTGGGGACTTTGGCCTAGGTTAAAATGTTTGGGTCAAATAGGGTTGAAAAAAGACGAAATTACACATGAAAAATCCAGACCGAACTTTGACCATGACACCAAGTCACCAAGAACATAATCTCACGGAAAATTGCCAACTTATGAAATATGCCACATGTTATGAATATGAATATGTTGTTGTGCACAGGGTGACGAAGGAGAACAGGGCACATGCTTGCTAATGCCATGCAGGCCGGATGAGGAGGACGAGGACGTCAAGGCCCGCTGCCACTACCGCTCCGCCAAGGTCGACGACACCGTCTACTGCCTCAACGACGACATCTATGTTAAGGTCCGCCTCCTCTCGGATCCCTGTAATTTTACTTTCTTAGCACCTTTTCTATATGACATTGCGTGATTGTTGCTTAATGTGGAATCAATTGCTAGTGAGGATATGCGTGCTTACATAAATAGCTTGTATACTTGTATGTGATTGTTGCGGCTTCAGTTGGTAGTATCTTGTATATTCCTTAGTTTTAGACCCGAGGTTTTGAGAAATCCTGACTCCGTTACTGCCGAGGTGGATGCCACGTAGTACGTTGGAGATCCTTTATGTGGCCGTTGATCGTTGGTAATCATGTAGCCGTTCTAAGATTTGAAGTCTCCAACGAGGAAGACGAGCAATCCAGCACATTCATTGATTCAATGGATCGAATTATAATGTGTTGCTCTCTCGTAAATCTACTGATGTAAGATGAATACATACGTACTTTATCCTTTTTGTCACTGTTGCTACAATAGGAGGACTTTTCTAATAGAAAACTACACTGCATTTATACCAATATTTTCTTTTTCCGCGGTCCTTTTTGTAACTGTAGCGTAATTCCACGAGACGGAGAGGTTGGTGACTGGCATCAATGGGATCCGATTTGGAGGTGGTAGACTGGTAGTGGTAGGCAAGCAGCAGGTGGCCCGGTACCCAACGACGAGTCCGCGCGATCGGACGGACGCTTCCTCCATCTCGCTCGATCCGACGGCTGCCGTGAGGTGAATGACGCCTTGTATGGAGACTCGACCTCGAGTCAAAGCGTGCTTGGCCTCTCGGACTGAAAAGCGGTTACGTGGCCGTACCAAGCCTGTACCTGTGGGAGTCGGTGGCACGGTCGGCGAGGGAGGCGCTCGGGCTGTGGTACCGGCTACATCCACACGCTCGTGTACGAGGCGCGCGCACCACGGGGGCGCCCATCGCGCGGTCGCTCTTCTTCTCGTACCCGCACGACGACGACACGTACGGCGTGGACAGGCTGCTCCTACCCGGCCACGGCGTGCTGGGTCAGACGCTGAAACAAAATCGAATTTTTAAGCCCTTTTCCCTCTGTGTACAGTGTAGCGAGTAAGCACTATTCATCAACCAAAAATATTGCCTTCGTCGTAGTTTAGGTAGTAGCGGTCAAAATCTGAGATCCGCTACTAGCTACATCAGCAAGTGCTGACGATGTCGTGCACACCAGAGCAGGGGCAAATCCACCAAGTGGACTTAGGTATGCTCAAGCCCACCCTCCACCGGCATTGACACCCCCCATTTCTTCCTCCTCCCTAGAACCCATCTGGCCATGGCACGGAGTTGTCAAAGCAGTGTTGTGTAAGCCACTAGATGAACTGAGAGGAAGACAATGTGTATCAGCGTATGGGCAAACTGGGGGTGCTCACATATCGGCCCATAAGCCTAAAACCACAAGGCCTAAATAGCAAGCCACCCTACCAGATGCAATCCAATCTATGAAGGAAGAGGTTAGAGGAGGTTCCATCGACACTGATCCAGGAATCACAACACACTGAGCTGAGTAGGGGTGAACGCATCCACTCGGTGAGCTGGCAACGTGATACATAATGCGGCACGCAGGCACGGGGCAGTGGCGATAAGGAGTCGAGGGCCTGAGGCGTGGCCCGACGACCGGCAGTGCAACGAGCCGGGCGGGCCAAGCGATGAACTAGTTGAGCCGTGGAGGACCGACGGAGGCGGAGGATTGCATCGGTCTATTGGGAACTTGGGGCTTGGTGTTTGGCGATTCGGGGAAAGAAAGAATCAAAGAGGCGAGTCGGCAACCAACTACAAATTGATTTGGTACATTACATATATATTTTTTCTTTACTCAACTACTCTTGTTGATATTATATAGTGATGAAATTATTGCCAGCCCGTACATCGAGCGAGCAGACGAGCGAGAGATATTTAGAAGTATTGATGATGATAGAATTATAAAACGCATCTAAGGCATGTCCACCTCACAGCTGCCTCCTCCGACGCGCTCTCCGCCCTCACTGGCATCGACGTTGCAGTCCCAGCCAGCAGCCGGCCAAGGGGAGAAGCCATGGGGCAACGCTGCTTAGGCATGGTGGCCTGGGGCCAAGCCCAAGGTGCCAGTGGCCGGAGGGGTCAAGAGGATGCGGCTGGAGGTGCAAAGAAATCAGAAAAGCAAGAATAGGGAAAAGCCATAGCAAGAAGGAAGAAAAGATAAGAAAAAGGGAAAAAAAAGATAATATGTGGTCGCTAGCCCTGGAGAGATAAGAATAATATGTGGTTTACATAGCGGCTGATATTTTCATTAGAAAGCGAGCCAAATAGGACGTCCGATTTTTTTAGTACGGCCGTGCCATTCGTATACTATCATTTCCCAAATAGGTGTTCCTTCACCTATGCCGTTTTTTGAAGTACACATGTGTATACATCAGGCCCAATAGAGCCGACTAACGGCCCAAAATGAGGTACGATGGACAGAGTTGAATAGCCAGGCCGACCGCATGCTGAGATAGTAGGAACTATTTGTCCTAATAAGAAGCCAATGGGCTGGAACTGCCCGGAGTTGCTCGCTGTTCATTCGTCCTGACTTTTGCTTGCCTTTTGTTTTTCCCAGTGAGAGATCAATTATCCCCTAGCTTGCAAGTTGCAAGTAGGGTTCGGAAATCAAACTGAAGAATACCAGTATATCAGCAAAAAATTTAAAAAATATGTTGGTGAAAATGAATTTTGCTGTGTCCTGACACCGATATCATCGCATATATTCTTCTGATACTATTCCCATTTCCTTGTTTGGATTATGACATGACACCAAAAGAGGCATTGAGCACATCAGTACATAATGTCATGGTAGCCGGATGGATCACCAAATATGGCACTTTCACACGTCCAAGTACCAGCTACAGTTCAGAAAACGACCATGGCCTGTTTTTTTTGGCTACGACTTTTGACTTTTGGTGAAATTTTGAATTTTGGTACATTTACTGATCTGATTACGGAGACCGATTCTCACTTACGATTTTGGCTGGTACAGATGTTGGGCTTTTAACGTGTACTACGTTTAATTTGTAGACCCCGTCTTGAGAAAATACTCCGTTTGAAAGCTAGGTACTGTAGCAAAAGTCAAAAGCCGTCCGGTTTCTTGCCTGCCAAACAGGCCCCATATCACCAAGTAAGGCACTTTCAAACGTCCATGTACCAGCTACAGTTGAGAAAACGACCATTCTCTCTCTTTTTCTTGCAAAATTAAGCACCACTAAATCAGAACCCTACGTTACATCTGCCAAATTAATCTGCATGTAGGTGCTTTTCTTTCATTTGTTTTGTGAGACTCAATTAGTGCTTTTGTAATGACAATATATCAGCTCCAATCATCATCGTATCATTATCTGATGGAGCTCACCAACCACCAACTTATATTAGACCATATTTAGTATATTGAACTAATATCCATTCAAAGTCATATCACGTAAATATAAGTTTATTTTTCTTCAATATATTAAACCGATTCTTACAATAACTGAGACCTACGTTACGTTAAAAAACCACAAAATAATAATATCATCTCTCAACCGCACTCTCTCATATATAGTTGTTTAATGCTCATATGAATTGTTTAATGATTTGAATCGATTCAATGTCTTTTCTCTTCTTATTTGAATCGGGTAAAACATAATATTAGAGGTGGTCTTAAACTGTTGCCCCCAAGCAAAGGGGTTCGTTGAGTATAGGTTGTTCTGTCACCTGACCGACCAACAAATCATTCGTATTTCAGCATCCTACCAGTGTAATTTAACTTGTTTAATGTACGGATCTGCGTGAATTATTGTTTGGAATGATTGAGAAGGACATTAAATTAAAGAGCATGGAAGGCCAGCAAGGAGATGACCAGTTGAGTTACTGATTAATCAGCGTTGTGCTCCAATAATTAGCTTCAGTCAGTGGTACTGCTACAGTACATAGTACTAGTTACACAACTATAAAAAAATCATCACAGATGATTCAGAACTGTCAACACAGAAGGTTTTTTGAACCGCATGTATTTATGTGTCAGCGATAATCGGACGTTATCACAGACGGTTTATGAGCTGTCTGTGATAAAAAATAACACAGATGGTTTGTAATTAGACCCGTTTGTGAAGAAAACTATTATAGACGGCTCGAACCAAAAACCATCTGTAATACTCACACATTATAGACGGTTCTAGTTACCAATCATCTGTGATTGACGAGTATCACAGACGGTTGGTATATAGAACCATCTGTGATAGTTCATTCTATACCTATTTTTTTTTGTTTTTTGGCTAGCCTCAAGAAATAATGTTACCTATGCCCTTCGAAAACAAACAAATACAGTGGCAAATATTGCAACACATTCCATTTCTATTAAGATTAGAATCCACCATTACAGCATAACAAGATAATGAACCCAACTCTTTAACACAGCAAGAATATATAAGAAGCAGAGATCCTAGTAGACAGTAGAAGCTTGATGCAGCGCGCGATGTCCTTGACGCCTACCATCAAGGAAGAGAGGGAAGGGCATCGGATGGCGGCGGGATATCACTGGCAATGGAGAGACGGCGGTAGCGTCACCTTTGTGGCACGACGGTGAGACTGCACAAGACACTCTTATGACACTTACGATAAGAGTGTGTTGTTCGATCGACTTTGGTATCACAACGGAGGCGCTAACTCACGGCGGCAGTCGGCGTCGTCGAGGAACAAGTTGGATACATCGGATGGTGGTTGGATATCACCGGCAATGGAGAGGCGGTGGTAGCGCCACCTTTGTGGCACGACGGTGAGACTGCATAAGACATTCTTACGACATTTACGACAAGAGTCTGTTATGCAATCGACCGTGCTGTCACAACGGATGCGCTAGCTCACAGTGGTAATCGATCAGCGTCGTCGAGGGGAGGATGTAGGAAGCTAACTAGTGGTGAACTCACGCGTGATTGCCAGTGAAAAGGTAGATGGGGAGTAATTGATAAGGGCCGAGTCGTGGGAGGAACCGGTGCCTGTCATTCGATATGGAGAGAATGGACGGGTGAGATCGAAATCCTGGGGATACGCCAAGGATCAGTGACGTGTCATTATCAAAGACGGTTTGTTATACGAATCGTCTGTGATAATGCACAATTAGAAACCATTTGTTATACGAACCGTTTGTGATAAGTCACATATCAGAGATGGTTTGTTATACTAACCGTCTATGATATTAATATCAGAGATGGTTTTGTATACTAACCGTCTGTGATAATGCTTACATATGCGTGCCCTAATCCAGCTCTTCTAAACTGTCCTCTCCCTTATCTTCTTCACCAGATTTACGTCTGGAGTAGCTCCTCCGCTCACGCCCTGCTCTCCTTCCTCTACTCGCTTCCATCCATCAGCTGGACTTCATCATCCGCCGTTGACGAAGGTGTCTCATTGCCGCTTAGGAAAGGGAAACCGTCCTTAGCCTTGTTCTTCTCTGTAATGTGCACAAAACGGAAGAAGCTCTTGCGGCAGTGGAGAGACATATGGATAACATTGCCGATCAAGCAGAAGCGGCCGATTCTGAGGAAGCTTATCATGGCATCCTCTTTGAGATTATGGGCCATGCTAATGATTTGCCTAGGCTAGAGGAGGAAGTGGAGAGGGCAAGGACAATCTTCACGGTATTCGAAAACTCAGCGACTGATCCTCTAACTCCAAAAGTCAAAAAAGAAGTATATGAAAACCAGAAGACTAAGATATGTGAATCTCTTTTTTTGGGACTTTTGTAATAAAAAATGCCTTGAATTTATCTCTCGTCTCAGTAGCTTGTATAGTTCATATGACAAAGGATAAAACACAGACAATTATAAATAAAAACCGTCTGTGATAGTTTCATAGACGGTTCTAATTAAAAACCGTCTGTGATAATGCGTATATCACAGACGGCTTTTAAATTTAACCGGTTGTGATAGTTTCAGAGACGGTTTTAACCATGAACCGTCTGTAATAATTAAAGCACAGACGGTTCCATATAAACCGTCTGTGGTGAGATATTCAGTATAGCTGCACAACATGCACCGTGTAGAACTTAACATGCCGATCATGCATTCCACTCCATGGCATGGGTGGCCAGGTCCCTGCTTGGCAGAGGTGATCGTCAGCTTGAACTGCCACAGCCATCACCAGTTGCTTGTTGGCATGTACTGATGTACATGTGGTACTCAATAGTTCAGAAAAGTAGAGTCCCAACTACATGAGAATTCATTGGTTCGGTTGGCAACTGCATCATTAATACAACTATGTAAGGATCAAAACTATTGATTTATACGAATTTCACACAAGGTACACCCTTGGGATTTTCCATCCATAATGAGTAATTAGGCAGTGCTATCTTGCATGCATATCAAAGCAGTGGTAGTATATCAAATTATTAGGGAATTAAAACTATTGCTAGTTAATATTAGTTGGTGGGCTTTTGTACTTGTTGCAGTGTTATTATATGGTGCAGTGCACATGTTGGTGTCTGGCATTATTTATGTGGTTTTCAGTAAGTAATCTCAGTCCATCAATTTATTTTAAATTAATTAGTTAGTTAGTACTTAGTAGTAAACAGCTATCTATCTAATGTCAAGGGGTATGTGATCAACTCATGAGCATATATACGTGTGAACTTAAATCCCTTTCGAGGGATATATTAAAAGAAGCACCAGTTATGACTTTGTTTGTTTCTTTCTTTTGTCCACTTGGGAGCATTTTCCTGATGCATCCGATAAATATTTAATTCAAGGCATGATAGAGACAAATTAAAAGGATAGTTATTGCTTAATGATTTGACTTTTCATACCAATTCTTTACTGCCTAATTCCTTGTCTAATACTAGCTAGCTTTCCAGCTCTCTGCAAATTCAGATTAAGAGGGTGAAGTGGATAACTACAAGTTGAAGCAAATTTAGGGGCTGATCTGAACTGTCGTATTATTTTTTTAAAAAAAATGGACCAACTTGCCCCTGATTGGAACAAGTCAAAAGAAAAACTCCAGCTCACTTAAACTTATAATATTTTTGCACCAAACCTCAAGAAAGATAAATTGGACAACGTGTATAACTTCCCTTAGAAGGAACAAATTAATTGGAGATAAGAGAATGTGGAACAAGATAATCAGTATGCATACTCTTTTTTATTTATCTAGAGCAAACTATAATAGAAAAATAGAGAGGAAGGATATTAGTATATATAGTTCTAGTATCAAGCACTAAGTTTTTTTCCATCTTATCCATAGTACACAAATAATGTATTTACATCATTGATGACATACATCTTTCTCTTTTGATCACCCCCTTTCCCTTTTGACAATAATAACGTGAACTAGAATGATACTACTATACCACAACTACATGCGATAGCACATAGGCACACACACCCAAGTCTTCTTTAAGAGTTCCCTCCTTAATTGGCAACAATATCGATCACTAGAAAATCAACTGAGTGAGTTCCACATCTGTGAGAAGCCACTCTCAGCCAAGTAGTCAAATCCATCCTGAGCAAAATTACTTTGAGGCGTCTCCCTCTTCAGGCTGCCTTCGAACCTGGTGAACTGGCTCAGCACATACTTGATCGCCTTCCCCATGTGTTGCTTCTGATCATCCATGGGCGACGTCAATGGATCGTTCATCGACGACGATGGCTGCGAGGGATTATTGGAGAAGCAGGGCACTTGCTCGTAACCCTCTAGGTTTTGCACTGATCCAGACTGGTCAAAGGCAATGTAGTTGTCGATGAGGGGAGGCAGTGAAGTTGCAGCTGCACTGTCAATATTGTAGCTGCTCTCTGTGGGTGGCTTGGCAATTGTTGTTGCCCGACTCTTGTAGAAAACCCTACACAAGACCCAGTCCTCCTGTTTACACATTAAAAATATTAGATGAAAATTAGATTGAACAATAAGTGGAAATTGGGATATGTGTATGTATTTGAAGTTATACCATGAATCGAAGTCTTGCGGCTGAAACTTTTGCAACCATGCATGATGTGCAATTTTTTTTAAAAAAAAATTGAAAAACAATTTTGTTTAGCCATTTTATTTTCTTTTGGGAGCGAGTATATACTGCTTTATGAAATGATTGGAAAGAGACATGAATGCCTTGATACAACTTGGTGTGAGTCAACAGTTGCACATGCATCGTCTATTGAGATGTATCCAAAGGGGACCAGAACTAGCTCATATGTAGCTGGCACGAGTAACTCGGAAGTAAGTAAGGCTCAGGTACAAAACGAAAAGTGAAACTCCTAAGCCTTAATTTAATAATACCACGACCATGTGTTCTATAAATTTTTCAAAAAAATTCAAGTATTTATGATGTCACTTTACAACTAAATTATCAAAGGGTGTCAAAGACTAGTTAATTTGCCGACTTGACTCTAAATTTGGCGTTTCTTATCTCATTCTTGAATTAATAAGAGGACATGCGTGTATACTGAGTTGGCATTTCATTATCCGTTACACATATGTATATTATATGAATGAAGAACGACTTGGCATGCATTCCGGCCGGTCTGCTTCTCGTGTGACATATGAACGAATGATTCGTTTCTTTAGTTCGTACTGTCTACCAAATCTGATACCTCCCTCATCGTTGTACTCGCATAAAATCTACTCTACACATGTGAAAATTGATCTGTCGAGCTCCGTTTTCTATGGCCCTGAATATATATATTTGTTTTTCTTGGTTGTGTTCATTATCGATTGCATCTTAGACATCAGATATAGCATGTAACACTACACAATCATCAAAGGGAATAGCATAACAGGCTGTTGTACATCAAGTAGAAAAGGAATATATAGAGAGATCATCAAACAAGGATGTATTCAACATGTCTATAATGATTACCTTGAATGGCAACTTCATCGGATCACCTTGCCCCTCCTTGCGGAATTCGTGCATGACCCACTCAGTCTTCTTCCCCTTAGGGGCTCTACCTTGATAAAACACAAGGGTTTTGCGCATACCGACTAGCAACCCTTTCCGGCTTATTGGACGGTCTTTCCCGGTGACCTTCCAGTAGCCTGATTCTGTTGCTCTATTTGTTCGTTGACCGGTGGCATACTTCCTGTCCCTAAGGTTGTAGAAGTACCACTCTTTGCCACCAACGCATGCAATTTCTGAATACAAGAAATAAATAATGAGCAAAGTAAGAAACAAATTCTGTATGGTCAGTCATAAACTTAAATATGTAATAAAGAACTAATATTCGAAAAATGTATTGATTACAAACATGTGTGTAAAATACATATCCATCAATCTAATTAATGATCTGCTCATAGTGTGGAAAAACAAGCTTGTCTAATTTAATTGATCAGTATCTCTCTCATTTTTTTAGAGGAAATCCTAACACAAGAGCAACAATTTATATAGATATTTACAGGTAAGGTCCATAAGTGAAAAGAAAACTTATTTTTAGAATGAAAAAACAAAAATTAATTAATTAGGAACAAGCAGATTGCTAATTTACCCCTAGCCTTAATTATATTGCACCCATTGCACCCTTTCTGTATGTTATTTTCACATGATTTTGTGGTGTATTTCTACTAATAGGTAAAGTGAGAGGCCCTCTTTTTGTGTTTTGTCCCCATCCATGGGCAGTTAATTCCCTTTAGGGATGAGGCAAAGTGGGAGAATATTTGATAGCATGGCAGGAACAGGGATAGATGAGGAGAACGCCAAGAAGAGGCCAAACAAGCTCATGGCAGCGAGGATAGCCTTCTGTTATCGGGAGGGGAAGGCGACAAGGAGGCAGACAAGACGTGTGAATCTTGTTCTCATTGCATATCAATTTCGGGAATTATATTCATTGATAAAAAAATATGCAAGAATTTGATTTCATACAAGATGTTTCTCTTCAGCAATCGATGCATTAACGTGGAGATGGTCTCACTGTGATATTTTCTTGCATGCCTTGGATCAAGACTTTTCAAAATGGTTAAATGTTGTGGCGCATGCCAAAAACTAGAACAAGGGCATGTGCACACCAAATGAGAGGGCCAAAAAAAAAAAGAAGAGAAAAGAAGAGGAAAAGGTAGGATTCTTGCGGTATGGGAAGCATGCATAGACGTCGTTGCAACTTGATGAGAGTTGCAGGAAGAGGTCATGATCACTTCAGTTATGGCTCCCAGTGGAAAAAAGATCAACTAGCAGCATGCGCATGCAGGCACCTTAAATTTGGAAGCAATTAGTTGGATCAAGTAGTAGGGGTATATGTGTAGTCCTTCTGTGCCATTGAAGGAGATACATGGAAGCATGTAGTCGGAAAGGAACAGAGAGAATATCTTGGAACAGGCCTATAACGGAGAGAAGCTATATGCATGCATGGTTGGTACCAAGATCGAGTACCAATTCCTTGGAGCCAACAGCCATACATACATATGCATGATTGAGAACCAACGATTCCGGCAGGGAGCTAGTTGCCTAGTACAGGGAAGACTTGTCTGTTTAGAAGTGATCAGATCATTATTAATTCCGTCATGTAAATTTAGGGTGATTTGTTTTTAAAAGAAGGAACAAATTGAAGGTGATTTGAGAGGTCTACGGATCGATAAAGAAAACACAGCAAATGAAAAACCAAATGGAAGAGGGGGAACAACAAGCAGATCGATTAAGCAAACGGTGAGGAAGAATCCACATCTAGTGCAAGATTGTGCAAACATGACATGGCAAATTAAAGCTCAATCAATCATGCCCAGGAAGTACAACACATGCATATGATGGTGATGATTGATGAAGAACTCGTCTGATCGACAGTCGCATGCATGGCCTTAAGGTCTGATAGGTCTTACCAGGAAGGTCCCATGGCTCGACCTTGTTCAGGTCGACGTCGACCATCGCCGGGCAGCCGTAGATGCTCACCACCGTCCCGCCGCCGCCACCGAGCTTCTTGGACAGGTAGTCGAGCACGAGCTCGTCATCTCGGGGATGGAACCTGAACCCCGGAGGCAGCCTCGCCTCCACCATGCTCAGGGAATTCATGGCCGCCACCACAGCTCAAGGTTCAACTCTTGCAGATCGATCGATCGATCGTAGAGAGGATGCTTCTGATGTATATACTAGTACTAGCAAGCGGCTGATAAAGCACAAGGGTTTCTAGCTACTGATCGATCGATCCTACCTTGTACCAAGAGAAATTAAGGAGAGGATCGAGGGTATTAATAGGAGCTAACACACAGCTATGGTCAACTACATCCGTGTGTTGATGCTTTGGGAGAGAGAGAGAGAGAGAGAGAGAGAGAGAGAGAGGTTTGTAGCCAGCTTGGAACAAGGGTAGAGACTTTTCTTGGTTAGGGTGCCAGATGCCAGGTGGCACACTTTAATTTAAGTAGCTGATCATGTCATGCCCATTCGTTTCCGTCGCTGATGTACGTACGCATGCAGTGGCAGGCCAATGCCGCAATGCGTATCTCATCCGAATTGCTAGCAGAGGCAAACCGGGGCTCCGCCTCCGAGCTCTGCTCTGCTATGTACGTACGTACTTGTACAATCTAAGCAAACCAATACAACACAAGGCATCGCTGATCGCACGTCTTCTTTCAGCTAGCATTCAAAACACCGACCTAATCATCACCTAATGGCAGATCGATTAATATCTCAGTATCTCAGCTTTTGCTTCGCCTAATTTGAGCTTGCAGCTCCATATATCTCTGGCATGGGCAGGTTGGGCACCAAGCTAGGGTACGTGTTCACATATGCCTTTTGATAGTTGCTTCGGTTCGCGTAAGGATAACCGCTACGCGTACAGATTTTCGTGTACTATACAAAGTACGTACGGTACATGGATGGACACGGAGTGCTGAGCGATCACGGCGCCACACAAGTTAGACCTTGTTTAATTTACAATGCAGGATTCTCATAAGAATTTCATTGGATACTATAAGCTGTGTGGATCATATAGATATTTACAATGAAATTAATCCATGTGGAATTTTCATGTTCCAAACCCGGCCGAATGGAGATCGCACGTTAGTGATTGTTCGGCCTAGCTAGTTCTTAATTCTTATGCAATTTTAACACGAAATTGCGCACGCATAGCAATCTTCGTTACGTGAAGTTGTACGTAGCAATTAACAATAGCTTTTGTTCAGGGAAAGATGGAAGGGAATGGGAGGGATATATATGCAATAATTATGCATGTATCGAGAGTACGCATTCAGCAGGTAACGGGGTACCGGTAAAGTGATGAGATATTTTTTTGCCGAAACAATTCGGTTTCCAGGCTCAGGTGCGCACGCGCTTTTCAGTTCGCTGGCCGGAAAGTAACTTCAGAAAAAGAGTCCACGCGCGATCTGTCGCTTCGATCTTTTTCACGAATCACAAAGCGCGCAGATGATGGATTAACTTAACTAATGCTCACAATATATATGGGTTGTTCTTTTTTGCTACAGCTTATGGCTTTTGCCCGAAATTTTTGAATTTTAGTTGTTTGCGATAAAGATTGCGGAGAGAGATACACGCTTGCGATTTTGGTTGATACAAATGTTAGTCTTTTAACGTGTACTACAATTAACTTATAGATCTTATCTTGAGAAAATACTCTATTTAAAAATTAGGTACTGCAGTAAAAATCAAAAATCGTTTTTAGAAGTCTTAAAAAACAGGCTCAAGCCTGACACATGTATACGTAGAAAATATACTAGTTACCATAGTTGTTTCTATTAGATAGATATAGTATTTTTATTAAAGATAAATATGAAAAATTTATAAAATATTATTTAAATAATATACTATATATGTGTATCTGACATGTAGTGGTGAACGGAAGGAGTAGTACTTAGTAGGAGGTAGAGTTAATTAACTCTTCCTTCGTGCATCTGTGTACGTATAGATAGAACCTGCCTTATTAAAGCAGGTTCCACTAAACACGTCTTTCATTACGAAACGGAACGGCAGATAATTCAACGTGCGGAGGCGTACGTCAACATCAGCCAAATACGTATTTTCCGTTCCCGGTGTACGTTGCGGGTGAAGTACGTATTTCCCAAAGACCGAGCAGTACGTACAACGTCGAACCCCTTCAAAAGACAAAGTTCTAGTTTCATCCAATCAGATCAAGCCAGACGAATTTTACTAGCTCCATGCAATCAGATCGAGCCAGACGAACATACGCAACCTAATCATAGTCCATAGACGTATTTTTTTCCCCGTAGAATTTTACAAGTGTTTTAATATCTTGATTTTTTGGAGATTAATTTCTTGATTAAATTGTTCGTATGCGGATCTAGGCCAGTGAGATTGGCAAGGCCGGCCCGATCACGCACGTCACGGCCAGGGCCCGTACGCGTCGGAAGCGAGCGAGGCGGACACGTCGGCACGATGGCCCACCAATCCCATCCCTCCACATGGCCCCAACAGTCCCGCCCGTCGCCATCCGATTACGATCGGACGACCGCGGATTGGTGGGCACCGTCAGGTCCCTGTCTCAAAGCCACACTCCATCGCCGTCCGTTCGATCGCCATCCGACGGCGATGGAGGAGCGGGATCGATGGTCATTGCGCGGACAGTGCACGCACAGTAGCCACATTGTGCATGGTGTGTGCAGGAACTATCGCTGGCGAACTGTGACGTGCTGGGAGATCGATGGATGTGTAGATGCAAGCCTGCAAGTTGTTGTTTGTTTGTTGCCCCGGACAGGTTATTCTACGGTTTTGTAAGAGACTGCACATTATCTGAGCACACTGCCATCCATCACTTCGCTATCACATCTTCTGTCGCACCCTAAAAATTTAGGTGGTGATCGGTTCGGTGAAAATTTGAGCTTATATTTGAAAACACTGTGAATTTGGTTGAAAAAACACTATAATTGAGAGATGCTTATTTAACATAATTAAATTTAAAAATTAAAAATATAAAAATATGTTAGCCATCATGCACAGCATAACGAATACGAGAAAAAAAGAACCGACAAAAAACTCAAAAAAGTCAAAATTCAGAAAAGACGAAATTATGAATAGTGCAAAAATAAGCTTAAGCTTTAAGCCATAAGCCATATTGATCACCCCTAAACAACCACGGTGATTTAAATTCATCTTATCTCTCTCTCCTCCAATATCTATCTTTACATCCCTCTTTCTCTATATCTTTCCATCCATTTATCTCTCTCCTCCTCTTCAATATCTCTCTTCTCTCCCCGTTACCATCTCGCTCTCTCTCCTCCTCCGCACAAAGTCGCGCGGCGACGCAGGCGGCAGCGCGGCAGTGTCGCGCGCGCCGCGCGGCGCGCGATGAGTGTCGCGTGCGCGCCACGACGGAGGCGCAGGCGACTGGCCGCGATGGCGATGGCGGCGCCGTTCGGCGCAGGAGCAGGCGCGTATGGCAGGGCATCGGCGGTAAAAGGCTAGTGGAGTGATAGCATCATGCATGGGTGGGAGCACTCGAGTTTTCAGCACCGTGGCTTGCCACTATTTGTTGTTTTATTTGTTCTTTATTTGGTTAGAAGTGGACCGGTCCCATGTTTCAAACATTTATTTCAGTTTCAATTGGTTCTCTATTAAAATACTTTTAAAGTTTATTTACTAATGATTTCTATTATTGCTTTTATTATTCATTCTTCATTTCGACGATGACATTCTATAGTAGTATATCACATCGGTACGTAGGGTGCTACATCTTCGCATTGTTGTTCCGATGGCTTAGTTCCTGGCGTGTTCTGATTCAACAACTGTAGCCAAATCGGGGAAAAAGACTTGACATGCAGAATTAACCCCATAAGCTTCTGACGAGGTAAGACTAAGTTCATCTGTGTCTGCATCGTCGTCGACTACTCTAAAATTCAAAACTTTCCGAAGAGTAAGTTGGTTAGTGTATGAAACTCACTACGACACAACACCGATAGTTGAGGGCTCGCCAGCTGGGCTGAATTGGCCGGAGGTGCAACAGATTCTGAGTTAGGCTGGTGACGACGTAAGGGTCGCACGGCAGTTCGGAGGGCATGGCACGAGCTTTTGGACATAAATCCGGTGTCCCGGCCCACCTGTCATCTGGCACAGAGCACCGGTACACTAGATATCGACGTATGGACAAATTGATCTACAGCGTGCACATATTTGCAGCAACAGATGCTTATTAATCAGAGGAATGGTTTACTAGCTTTCATGCATGTATCCATTCGATTCCTTCCTCTTTTAGTTGATGGATAGCTTCATCTAGATTAAGCATCAACGAATCATGGAGATTATATCAATTGCTGCTAAAAAAGGCGCATCTATTCTCAGGGGGAATAAAGAAGGGTGAAATGGAGAAAGAGAGCCATCACACGGCCATTCAAGAATTACTCCAATGGCTGCAATAGATGACACAATGAGGGGTTATTGATCTCTTCTAATAGATGACACAATTTTGTATCACAAATACTAGTATTACTGAATTACTCCAATGGCTGCAATATTTTTTTAGAAGGAAGGCTGCTAGGTTCTGAATATATAAAAAGTTCAGAACAAATGATGTCAAGTTAACCCTGGCATTTGAGACTAGGTAAAAGCATCCAATCACTAGATAGCCTTTGCGCATTAAGACAAGACAGTTTGCCACTTGGTGTCTGATATGATTTGTGACACCATCAACAGGTATATTCAGACACAGGAAGAAGTCGCCTAAATGTTCCTCATCCACCAATGGTTGGTTGGTCACAGATGATCAGAGAATCATTTGCAGAATACGCAAATATTTTGGACAAATGGAGCCTGCAAATGAGAGTCAATGCAGTTAGGTGGGTATATACACACGTATGGGCATACGTGTGTGTGAAACTATATATGAATGAGAGGCACAGAACTGTCATTCTGAAGCTTCATCCACAGATCAGCAGATCACTAGTAGTGACCTTGATTTAATTTACTTAATTTGGGCAAATCTTTTTTTCTCTGACCGCACCACGCCAATTTCCATTTGAAGCAGGGATGGATTAGCCTGGTCAAATGATGCCAACATCGCAATCGGAATATGCTACTTGATAATGCCTTCCGGTTTTCACTGGAAGAATGCGACATGCTTACATCCTTGTCACCAACAGGGCATGAAAAAGAAATGCAGACAGATCAACAATAATCTCTGAGAAATGGCTCTTAACAATACTGCCAAAACACCTCATGGTTTCTGAATTGTTATCCTTTGATGCATTGGGATATTTAATTCTGAAGCTCTGCATTGCTAGAGGCTAGGATTGATGCAAAGTCAGAGCTCAAAAATTCCGTGATCAACGGATGGTTATTGCGAAAAAAATGCAGACAGATCAACAATAAGATCGATACTAAAACATCGACACTCTCTCTTGTGTCTTTTTCCGTCAACTTTTAAATAGCGTTGAAGGGATATTAGTTATCCACCTAAGGAGACGTCTTGTGGAGTCATCACGTCTGATCAGAGGGGTAGTTGCTGTCAGAGATTGATATCTGATGATAAATGATTTTCGGTTATTGTCAGTGGGAGATAATCGTAGGAACAACTACATGGCGGTTGTTATCAGAGATACATGGCTGAAATGTTGTGTTGTTTGGAATGGATAAAGTACATGTTTTATCCATCGCATAGAAAAAGTTCCTTGGAAGTGGGCCCACATACCAATTCACGAACTCTCGGGCAAAGTACACAATAATCCTCTGACTGGGTACTCAAAAATAGCTTTGGAAATCTTACAACCACATGAGTCTTAATGCTTTAATTAAATATTAAAGCTATTTTTAAGGGATTATTTAATCTTCATCAAGTATTTTGGCTCTTTTCTTAATAATGAGTGTACTATGATATGACAAATCAATTCCCTATCTAAAAGCCTTCTGTGAGCTGAACTGTACTGTCATAATTATTATTATTATCTAAGTCGTAGATACATCACTCTCTACCAGTATAACCCTATTGTGAGTTTGGCAAACCTTGATCCTGCAAGGGCTCTTTGATTATTTGATACCAGTGCAACGGATAACGACTGTTACCTACGCAGGAGACCAGCTCGACGTTGCGTTTCTAAAAGACCGAAGCTCTGAAACTATTCTGATTCAATCTCAAACTTTGCCATGACGAGTTGTACTCTTCTAGATGTGTAATGCCCTGAAATTTCGAAAGGGCCATAAAAACGGCAAAACTCTAATTAGCCTTTAAATCAATTGTTACCTTCCTTACCTGGGTTGAGGGGCTATTTTGGAGCCCATCCTTTTTCCCGTACGCACATCCCTTTTCTTTCCCTCAACAGGTAAACAAATCTACCTCTCTCTCTCCCCCATCTCTATCCATCTCTCTTTCTCTCTCCCGTGTCTCTCTCTCTTCAGATCCCGCCGAACGTGCTCAAGGCAAGTACCTCGCGGTCGTAACCTCTCTGTTTCGTATATCGCATCTTTCATGATTATGTCATCACTGCTACTAAGTACAATTATCATATTACTAATGCTTGCCTAGTTATAGACTCCTAATATTGTATTCATACCATAATATTCTAGGTTATATTGTGCTACATGCTTTTAGGTTAATTGTAACGTTATTCTAGAATTCATGCTTTTAATTTAATGTTTAGAATTAATGCTTAATTCATTAATGGAGTAGCACATGAACATGTTTTAAATTTAGGGTTAAACCACTAGTAATCTTGGAGCTTTAGGGCTGCTAGGTTATTTTTCCTGTTATCATGATCCATTACTTGTATGATTTTGTAAGTGAGTCATGATTAATATATTTAATACATGTTAATCGAACTAATAATCACTCATCTCGTAATAAAACTTGAACGATTGACAACTCTTGTATGAGTTATGTTATGATGCCCCTTTCAAAATAATTCCTAGGTCACTATCACTATATTATTATTCTACATCACCTCATATATGAAATTATGCTTCACTGTTTCCAACCTTAGCGAATCCTTCCATTTATCATAATTTTATCTTACCCTTCCCTTAGTTACCTCAATCTCTCATCATAGAATCTATTAATAATATAACAGTTACCTAGCCTAGGATTACTTATATATATGGGAAATTGCCACCCACCTAGTGTCGTACACTTTTGTTACTCATGATATCACACACTGGCTGTGGTTATAAAGTCAAGGACAATAACGTGCCTGACTATTTTTCGTATATCGGGTATATGGGAAGTAATCATCGGTGACATTATCATAACTTGTTAAATAACAATTATCTTTAATTTTACTATTCCTGCTATCTCTGTCTCCTATCATTATCAGTGTTTTCGGTAACATAGTTCCATTACACTTAACATGTGTCAAATTACTTGTTCTTTGCACACCTTGCTTGTGACCGTTGTTGGGTACTTACTGAGATTTTCAAATCTCACGCTTGCTCTTTCCATTCTTAGGTAAAAGACCAGTGGAGTGATAGCAATATGAATAGGTGGGAGCACTTGAGTTTTCAGCACCGTGACTTCCCACTATTTATGTTATTTTATTTACTCTTTATTTGGTTAAAAATGGCTCGGTCATATGTTTCAAATATTTATTTCAGCTCCCGCTGATTCTCTAATAAAATACTATTAAAGTTTTAATTTTTCTTGTGATTTCTATTTATTACTCTTATATTGATATATGAGATACTACAAGATAAAATTGAAGTCTGGACTGAGAATCGCAGCCCGTGCAAGACTACGGGTGCCTTTGGTTGAGCTTTTGGGAGCTGCTTTTGCTTCCAAAAAGCCAAAAGCCAACCAAAGGGTGCAAACCAGTCGCTTTTTGAGCGACTACTTTTGGTAGTCTGATTTGAAAGCACCTTGGATCCTGCTTTTGGCTTTTGGCTTTCTGCTTTTTGAAATGGTGAAAATAGAGAGCTGTTTCACAGTTGTTTCAAGGAAAATAGAGATAGGAGGTAAGTTTTATACTTGTTTGAACCAAACGACTTACTGACTTTTCCATGACCCCACAACCTCTGACTTTTCCATTTTGACTCACACAGCGACTTTTTTTGAAGCCACAGCTCAACCAAACACACCCTACATATTGGACATTGGAAAGTATAGGGCAATCCAATTCCATCCAAGAAAGAAGTTCGAGAGAAATCTATTGACCTATGAACACTTATTGAAGCCTTCTGCTTGAGTGGCCATACTCACCCAACAATGATATCAAGTTAGTCTTCAGGAAAAGAACAAACGACACATTGTAGCAGAAACCTGAAGCTGTCTGAAAGAACCAGAGTACTGTATGAGTATGATGCCAATTTCGCAGACTGCCTGCTTACCACAGCATCTACTTTCATCAATTACAATCTGTGAGCTTAATTAATGTGGCATTCGTGCACTGATGAAAACAAGGCATTTATTGGTGGAAGGCCGGTTGCAGGTTACGTAATCTTGTAATGTGCGAGGTCACATCTCCTGTCGTTTCTCTGCAAAAGAAAATTTGGCACATGTTGAGGTCATCTGCGAGCTTAATTCGTCAAACGAACAAAAACCCCACGAGTACACCAGGCCCGCATTTCTTGCGATCGACTAGGTTTTAGGGTTCTTGATATGATTGAAAGACTTTACGCACTCGTGCTACAATATAAAATGCACAGCTAAAGAAGAATCAGCACTCATCACCATTTGCAGCCCTATGTGTGAAAGTTCTTGGTGTTAGGTACCTCAAACTACTGACCCCATCACTTGAGAAGACTATATCAAAGTACTTATCAATTGACATCAAATTGTTCTCTCAAGATGCTCTATCCAGTAAACATTGCAGTAGCAGACAGTACATATAATATGACTATATGGGTAAGTATTAAGAACAGGTCCCCTTCCCTGACATCTACATGTTTGTTCTTTTCTTTCTACCCCAATCACTGGCGGCTTACGCTTCAGGAGAAGCTTTAGAGATGCAGGCTCTGCTCCATGGCTGAGCTGCATCTGGGTTCAAAACCAGACGCAAGGGTTGCTGAAGAGTTAGTGAGTCGATCACGCATCATGGAAAGAAAGGCACACGAGCTTGGACTCGAGTAAGCAAGCTTGATTGAGAAGTTGTCCGCACGGTGGGATGCATCAGCGGAGAGATCCCAATCAATCAATTTTTGGGTGTGCTTGCGCGGGATAGCTGGCGGGAGATTGGGTCTGTTCTTTTGAGTTGTGGCTTATGGTTTTTTGACTATTTGTAAAAGAGAGTATGGAGTAAGAGAAACTCGCGTGTGGTTTTGACCGATATAAATGAAGTTGTTATAGTGTATACTACAATCAACTTGTAAATTTTGTATTTAAAAGATACTCCGTTTAAAAGCTAGTTACTATAGAAAAGTTAAAAATAGTTTTTAAAAACCGAAAAGAAGATGCCCATTATTGTTTGAGTTTGAGTTGGCAACCTCATATTGACGATGAGTATTTTAAAATGCTGGTGATGAGTATTTAAAAGGGCCTGCAGGTGGCCTCTGGTTCGAGAGAGCAATCAAGGCTGATAAAAGGGCCCTTGTGATGAACAGTTGCAGACATGTCAATTTGCACTTGGGTGTATATGGGTGCATTTAGATGGGCTAGGCTCTATTTTCGGCCAACTCGAAGATAGATTACATTGGGTGGGATGGCTTAGTTTCAGATGGGTTGAGATGGACATGTTCTTGTAGGATCGAGTATGTCTACTACAGGAGGTGAATAGGAACCTAAATTTAATTCGAGTCTTTTCAAAATCTTTTTCTTTGAGCGGAAACAAAACTCTTCACTCCAGTAGTTATGGAAGCTATAAAGATTAGGGATAAATAATCACAAGTAAAGATCTCATCAAAACAAAGCAAAATGTGCTTTGACAACTCCCGGCGTTTTGACCTCTATAAAGGTGGCGGTCTAACCTCCATGGAGATGGCGGTCTGACCTCTAGTGCTGGCAGTCTGACCTCCATTGAGAGGGTGATCTGACCTCTAGTGCTGGCAATCTAACCTCCATTGAGAGGGCGGTTTGACCTCCATTGAGGGGATGGTCTGATCTCTAATTCAGGAATAGAACAAATTGATCGGTTGATCCAAACGATTTGAAACTTTGCATGTACCTTCTCTAGGATATCAAGAATCTATTCCAATCAACAATTAAGAAAATTGTTGCCAAAATTCAGACCTTTTTCTAATTTAAGGAAGAGTGCACCAAAACCGATCAAGAGAGGGAAACTTTGATCTGTTCTTACTCATGAGTCCTAGAAGGTCTAGGTGACCTAGGATAGGTTCTCACATATCATAACAAGGTAGAACATAGCACGAATTCAACCCAAAACACCCACAAGAGCAAAACCTAAAAATCATCTCTCTCTTGAAAAACCGAGCAAACTCAAAAAGTTTTTCTAGATCAAGCCTAGATGGATGAGATCTTGTCTCCAGGAAACATCTCCACATCTTATACATCACCATAAAAGCTCAAGAGAAGATAAATTCAAACAAGAAAGCCAAGAAAATCAAAAACACGTGAGAGAATTCATGGCACAACTCACTTGGGCAAAGTTTGGATGTTCATTTTACTTGGAGAGGTATGTTTTACAGCCAATCCTTCATGATAGCAGAGCTTTAACCATAGAGCACACACACAAGGCTCCAATCCAAGGAACCATAGCCGGCTAACCCCAATCTTTCAAGTCTCCCTCTAACGTATCTCCCATGAGAGGGAGGAAGTGCTAGCCACTAAAAGGCTTAGCCAACATTTTTAAACCCTAGCCATTGCCTCTCTTCCTCTTATATAACTTCACAACCTAAATCAAAACCTAATGGATTCACCCATTAGGCCAAACTAGGGATAACCCGTTAACCCCACCTAACACCGAGTTTTACTCTCTCATGTACGCTTCTAAAAGCGGCTTAAAAATATTAACCCATTAGCACTTAGCTAACGCCGCAATTTCACACACCACCACTTTTTCAGTGTTGGCCAATTTACTAAAATGACCCTCTACTGCTTTTCACGAAGCTTCTTGTTTCCTTTACCACGAAGCATTGCTCATACTTTGCCATCTTCTACGTGACCCCAATGACTTGCGGCCAAATCTCTCACACGTCTGGATCCCACCAATCCGTCCTCGCTTGTAAATGATCTAAGTTACTTGGTGCACCACATACCTCTTCTCGCACATGACAGCACTCGGCTTCCTTCACCGCATGGGACCTCGACTCCTCCCTAAGCGTAGTCCCGATCCACCTTGTCGTTGTCCATCATGTCCACCATTGGTAGCTCCCACTCCGGTTCCTTGTTATCCCGGTTTGCAACCACCCAGCAAGCCTTAGTCATCTTCAGCGTCTCTTTGACTGTTCTGGATCTCAGCACCACCTTGTGCCTAGTCCTAGTCCTCCTACGTCTCACCATGATCTAGCTTCAAAGTCCTACAACCAACAACTAGCAAACCGTCATATAGCACCGCATAATACACAAAGTTATCAATCGGCACAATTAATCCAAACAATGTACAATGCAAAATATCTGCAACCAAATTACTGATTCTAAACCTAGGACAAAACAATAAATTCATGTGCATATAAACAACAACACACATACCATGACCACACTCCAACAACTCGATTCAAACAAATACACGACCCAACAGCTCCTCAACCGGTATGACCGCCAACCAAAAGCCAGTCATACCGCCTCACTCCGGTAGTATCGCCCGTACAACGCCAGTAGTACCGCACCCCAGTCTGACCGCTGTTCAAGACCAGTGCTACCGTATCTGGCCGATATGACCGTGGCCCCACTGTCGGTCATACCGCCAGCAACAGAATCAACTAAAGAACTTGTAAACTCTCAAAAATCAAACTCAAACTTTGCAAATATTCTAATCCAAAAATTAATTTATGGTGACCTCCATATAGTCTCATAGTTCTGGTGGGTTAGACAGGGTAGGTTAGACAGGTTACATGGGCCAGGTGGAAAACACTCAAACAGTAGGCGCGTTCTTATTTCTTCTGGGTAATTATTTTCTTTTGTTATTATCGTTATGGCCTACCACCGGAAGAACCCAAGGCAAATTATATCCTTACCGAAGAAGCCAAAGAAGGCACATTGCTCGCCGGCGACGCTGCCACTCCTCGCCGGAGAAGAAACTATTCATTCTGTATTGATGGACCAGTTGAGCAAGCCCCCGGTGCCTCACATGGTGATCTTGCAGTAGATGGCCAGATCGGCTCGCCAAACTGAAGACGAGCGTGCAGCAGCGGCGATCGTGGTCTCTGTAGCGAAATTTCTTCGCATCTGCCGCTCCCGTTGTTTTTCCTTTGCATCTACAGCTCCCGTTGCTTCTCCTTCAGCCTCATCTTCTCTGCCTTCCCCGTCTATCCGCCTTCTCTGTTAGCACTGCGGCCTTGGGCCACTCTGACCAATCTAGAAGTGGAGCAGCATACAATGCCGTCGTGGTACCAGCATGGATTAGTGGCGGGAGGACAACGAAGGAGACGATGTCGTCGTAAGAGAATGGGATGGATTCGATGGGTTTATTGGGTTTAAACCGCCATTCGTGCAAACTATAGGTGTTGTTCACACAAATAGCACTAGCCATTTTTTTTTTCAAATTTAGCTCCTGATATCTGTTTTTGCAAATCTAGCTCTCTACTTGAGCTCGGCAGATACCTACCAAGTTAGTAGAGCTCGGTAGGACACCAACCCCGCACATTGATTAGTGCTATGGTTAATTAGTGCTAATCATGAAATGTAATGCCCTGCCAAGTTTGGGGGTTTGGCATTGCTCGGCAAGTGCTGCCGAGCTCTGAAGGCTCGACAACATTTGCTGAGCTACTGTTGCGACATGTGTCGCCTGTCGTAGTTGTCGAGCTTAAAGAATGAGCTAGATTCGTAAAAACGAGCGTCTGAAAGCTAAATTTAGAGAAAAATGACTACAATACTGTTTGCGTGAACAATTCACTATAGCCGTTGTACCTGGTTGGATAGTACCTCGACTCGGACAATGTAAAACCCATGAATTCGGGTTAGTGTGGGTCGGATCGGGTGGGTTGCTCGACCCATGTACAACCCTAATTTGCAGCATTAGGGTCTGGGGGATGGTCTAGGGCGTTTAGGTGTTCTTAGTAGGTAACCAGGAAATTGGATACTGTAGGGCTGTAGACTGATACGGTGGTGAATCGTATGCGATGTTAGAAATAAACCTTGACACGTAGTGTCCATGGCGTGTGCGTCTGTGTGCCGCGTTGTGGTGGTGTCGCGTGTGTTGCGTTCGTCCGCTCCATGCAGGCGAGCTGCGGTGCGAGTCCAGTTTCTCAGGGAGTTAGGTGCTAGTTTGGATAGAGTACAGGCTGTTGGATGGAGTGGTGTGCGTGGTTGCCGGTTCGCACGGAGAAGCCGTGATGCCGAACGAGCGAGAGGCTCTCGGACGTCGGCGGCGAGGCGTGCGGATCATGGCACAAAGGCGGACGTGGACGTTGGCTCTGGCGAGTCCGTGGCCTATATGTAGCCCCGTGCTCCTCGTATTCGATGCTCAAGTCCGTGGAATAAAAGATACGAGCGAGTTTGTCGCGCGGCGTTCGTCGCCCGGAAAATCTCGTGCTTTTTCTACCTCGCGTTCGCGTGTGTGTGTGCGTTTCCTGGGCAAAGTCAACAATTGGTATCAGAGCCGGTTGAGGCGGCACAACAACACGCCATCGACACCGTGAAGATGAGCACCAACGACAAGGCTGCTCAGGACGTCAGGATGGAGCGCGTGATCGGCGGCATGATGGAGCTCCCGATGCTGACGAAGATGAACTACCACGAGTGGGCGCTCGTGATGCAAGTCAACACGGAGGGCATGGAGCTCGGGATCTTTGTGAGGCGGGCAAGGCCGGCGGGCCAAGGATCGGCGGGCGTTGGGCGTCATCTTGCGCGCGGTGCCATCGGAGTTGAAGGCCAGCCTCGCCGTGAAGAAGACCGCCAAGGAGGCTTGGGAGGTGGTCAAGTCGAGGCGGATGGGGACTCGCGTGCAAGAGGCCAAGGCGCAACACCTCCTCAAGCGGTTCGAGCGCGGCGTTCAGGGCGGTGAGACGATCGGCGACTTCGCCGTGCGGATCGGCTCCCTCGCCCCAGGCTGCGCGAGCTTGGGAGAAGATGGAGGAGGAGCGTCGTGAAAAAAATCTGCGGGTTGTCTTGGCGAGGTACAATCGGATCGCGTGCTCCATTGAGATGTTCGCAGATTTGAAGACAATGTCGCTCGAGGAGCTCGTCGGGAGGCTGCGGCGTGGCGGAGGAGCGTTGTGGCGGCGTTGAGGAGGCTGCGGACGGCGTCCAGCGCCCTCGCTCACGGAGGAGGTGGTGGGAGGCCGGCGTCGGACGGCGGCGGCAAGTAGCGGCGGCGGCGGCGAGCACGCAGCGCGGTAGCGGCGAGGCGTGGTGGCGGGCAGCGACCACGGTGGCGGCGGCGATCGCGGCGAAGACGAGCTCGGGAGCGAGCATGGCGGGAGTCGCTACCGAGGCGATGCTTGATCTGCGGCAGCGCGGCCATATGGCAAAGGACTGCCGCGGGAAGAAGAAGGAAAGGGTCCTCCTCGCCGACGCTGACGACGAGCCGACGCTCCTGTAGGTTGGGCGTACAGGGTGTCGTGGTTTAGGGGGTGATTGTTAGAAATAAACCTTGACACGTAGTGTCCATGGCGTGTGCGTCTGTGTGCCGCGTTGTGGTGGTGTCGCGTGTGTTGCGTTCGTCCGCTCCATGCAGCGTGCGGTGCAAGTCCGATTTCTCGAGGAGTTAGGTGCTAGTTTGGATAGAGTACAGTGTTGGATGGAGTGGTGTGCGTGGTTGCGGTTCGCACGGAGAAGCCGTGATGCCGAACGAGCGAGAGGCTCTCGGACGTCGCTGAGCGAGACGTGCGGATCATGGCACAAAGGCCGGACGTGGACGTTGGCTCCTGGCGAGTCCGTGGCCTATATGTAGCCCCTGTGCTCCTCTGTATTCAGTGCTCAAGTCCAGGGAATAAAAGATACAGGCGAGTTTGTCGCCGCGGCGTTCGTCGCCCAGAAAATCTACTGTGCTTTTTCTACCTCGCGTTCGCGTGTGTGTGTGTGCGTTTCCTGGGCAAAGCCAACATGCGAACAGTTGGGCAGGAGGAGAACAAAAATATCTGCAATTGCAGTACTAGTTTTGTAGTTTTGTTCAGGCGATTAGTAGACTAATAATCTGAAATACTGAAAAGAAGAAGGCGTGTACTACATACTATCTGACAGAAAGAAAGGTTTTTTCCTCGTTCGTTCTCAGAATAAGGGCAATCAGATAGAGCACATACTAGTGTGTACAAGAAAAAAAAAAGATGAATGGCGGGCCAAATGGGAGCTTAAAGGCTTGAAGCCCAACGATGAATGACATGGGCTTACCATGAGAATCTTCCGACTGCGCGGTAATGCGAGATCAACAAGACTTCTTCCCTTTTTCACAATCGACTGCAGCTAATTTCTGTATGCCGTCCTGCCCAACGGCGACCAGTGTACAGGCACGGCGACCGTACGTGCATGCCATACACAGTGCAGCGTTAGAGCAGCGGCGGCAACAGCCACAGCTCGCAGAAGCGCGTAACCAAACAGGAGAGATAGTGCAGGGTTGAAGACGATGCTGTTGTTCGCGACCAACTCGTCCCGCACTTCACCAGAAAAGGTGGCGTACAAATGTACGTACGCCCTGGACAGTACAGGATAAGAGGAGCACAAACACTACTGCAAAATTTCAGTTGGTACGTACTTACCAACAGCGTACTGTACCTGTGCGTACGAGCATACGAATGAGACAACGAGACATAACACTATTTCGACAGCGACGAGAGCTCTCTTAGAGACATAACACTATTCGCCAGTGATGAAAATTTTTCGGACTTGTCTTGCTCGCTTGCGATGCGAGGCTCAGAGGCAAATGATTAGGGTGGCGACCCATGCATGTGAGATCCAATTCAGGCCGAGTTTCCTATTGGATCACATGTGAGATCCACAGAAAATGAAGGGGATGGGGCTGTGAAATCTCAGAGGCGCTAGGAACGTCGACGGAGCGACGGTTGCGTGTTCAATAGAAAACCGCACAGCGGCAAGATTACAGGGTGAAGGATATATAGATGAGTAGTACCGGTAGCTATCTTAATACATGGAAACAAACTCTTAACTATTCTATCTAAAGCAACCGGTATTATCTCTTCCTATATCTGTTACAAGATCATATCTCTAATAAGATCATATCTCTAACAGGGGCGACCACTATGGCTCTACAGTTTTGCCAATGCTCCAGTAGCCTCTTCTTCTGATCTACCTTGATCGATCTCAACATGTCTGATGATCGGTGCCAATTTGCCGATGCTGTTTATATTATCGATGTTTGATCAAAAGTTCACAGCAATCAAGCGTGCCAAAACGTTGGGACATGAGAACGGAGGCTACTGGAGCAGTATATATGTAACGAGTTCCGATGTGATTTCGGTACTGCTAGATCGCAGGACGGTGCAGTTTGCAGCTTGCAGGCAAGCCGCCCAAACAGCTTGGCAGCGCGTAGGAAACACTTGCCAAGAAATCTCATTGGCGCCAACGAAGTGAGCACAGCTGTCTGCCTGTACACTCGGCTCAGCCTCAGGGCCAGTGAATAGTATCGCATCGCTCTGTGAATCCATCACATGGCTTAGATGGCTACAGTGGAACAGATACCTAGGCTACACAACTAGGTGCGTATACCGGTCCGTCAGAATCCAAATTGAGAAGAAAAAAAAAAGAAATGCTTGGCTCTGATCCAGGTCACTGAATCAATCAGCTCCATATATGCTTCAGCCTCATCAAACCGCTCTGTACTTATCGGTCTGTAGTGTGTGCGCATCAGTCAAAAGGTTCTTGCTTGCATGTGGTCTTTATGTTAAGTTGATAGTATTCGCCTGTGCCTTTTTTATATGGCAATGCTAATGCAGAGTAAGCTTCAAGGCTTTTTATATGGCTTTCTGCGCTTTTTTGTCTGCCTTTTCGAAAGGTAAACAGAGGCAGGAGAGCTTGACAAATAGGCCCCAAAAATGTTATTATGGCAACTTTGGGGGGGGTTTCAGATAAGGGACATGGATAGCAGGTAAAGAGATTAGTAGTGCATGATGCATCCATGTTCTGCAGCCTAAAGTTGTGGTGGTCCCTTTGGAGAAGCAGTGGGTCAAATCTAAAGCATCTCTTTCCTCTTTCTTTTACCGCAAAGATCACATGGATGTGAGAGCAAAAATATTGGTGTGTAGGTGGCTAGACGCGCAGAAAAAGATGGTGCGCAGGTGAGACATGCAGAGGATTCCACAGCTTTGCTCATGTAGCACAAGGCCGTGAGAAATATTTAAAGATGCTGGTCGCCAAAAGGGCTGTACACACACCTAGGTTTGGACACCTCCACAGCTTTGCTCATGTACTCCCAAAAGACCACAGGGGTCCGTTTATTTTTTGGAGTGGAGTATTTGATTATACTGATTGCTCTTGCTGATTTTGTTAACTAGTTTCTGGTTTTCAGCGAGAAAGTTTGTGGTGTTCTGGTGAGAATTTCTGGTTGTTTTGGTGCTGATTTTGATAGTACTACTATTAGAGTACTACATAGGTAATTAAGCCTGTCAGTGAAGGATGCATTTGCTGATTAAACCTTCGGAACAATATATTTCCAGACAAAGCCACCCTGCCCACACTATGACCTGAACATTCTTCTGGGTGATCATATGGTCATAACTCATAATAGCCTGCCCAGCCAAACGACCGAGCCACCACCCGCCCGGTCACGAGGCACGAATCAATCACGCATCCGTCCACCACCGCCGCCGCGGCGCCCATGAGTAACCCGCAGGCCAAAGCGAGACCTCCCGCTTGGACGGACGCGCGCGCACGCATGCCGAGGCATGCTGCCGCTCGTTGATGATGCCTCGACGAGCAGCGCGCGGCAGGAGACGTACGTGTGGTCAGCGTGGGTTCCCCCGCCTGCGCGCGGCTGCAACTTTTTACAAACTGCGCGCTGCGGCCTACTGCGACGGCCGGCCGGAGACGCCTTTTTGACCCCGGGGGGACCGGGCCCCGCCTCCCCGCCCGGCTCAGGCTCAGGAGTCCCGTGGACCTTGTACGTGCCCAGCCTACTCACCAGCGCGGTCACCAACCCAACGTGCAAACGCAAGCGACAACCCATTCACTGGTCCACGGGCAACGGCTATGTGTGCAAGTAGCGTGTAGGCTGGCAGGTTGGATAAGATAACTAACTACTTATATAAGTTGTTTATGGAAACGGTACACCCTAGGTAGCTAGCTATCGAGGGTACGTACGCAGAAGAAGACAGAGGCGACAGCGAACGGAGGATGGGTGGCTCGTCGCGTCAGAAACGTGCTCCCCGTGCCGGCCCAGTCCATCCGTCCAGTCGCCATCGTACGGTGGGCACTCGCGCGGCGATTCGCTTTGCTAGATTCTGCCTAACTCCCCGAAATCACCGTACCACCCCTAGCTAGCCGCCTAGCCCTCCGTCCTGAGCTGCGCCGATCTTTTTACTGCGTGAAAAGGGCAAAAGAACGGGGGCGAGGGGCAGGACGGTCTTTTGGCAACGGTTCAAATGATTGAGGGCTCGATCTCGCGCCAGCTCGCCGCCTCCTGTTGCCGTAGAGGGCCGGATGGATGGGCGCCTGCGGAATGCACATTGCCACCTGCAGGTCGCGGCCGGGCGCGCCGGTCCCGCTCCGCCGCCCGTGATCCCGGTGTCCAGCTTTATTCCTCGGCGGGAAAGCTCCCTCTTACCTAGGACTAAAAAAAGTAGCTCGAGGCTTCCAAACTGTCTCGTGACTTTTCGAGTCGAGCTTGTGCGGGCATGCTGTGCCATCGGCCACGAAGGTCCAGTGTTGTACTTTTCAGCCCTATGCGGATCCATGTATGTCTGTCGTTCGACCGTTCTGATCCGATCGATTCCCCAATCGCCAACTCCCTTTCCGATCCCTAATCCTCTCTCTCATGGCAATGTCTTGGCCGCCACCGCAGGCCCGTTGGACATCTACCATGCCGCCACGCCCCATCCTCCCCCACTTGCCTACCCCCCGCCCATCCTCCCGATATGCACAAGTTGGCCGACGTCTTGGCTGTACTTCCTTATAACTCTCCCTCCTATCGGTTCTTCCCCGTTCCTATCTAAAATCTCAAGTGCTTCTGTTCCATATCCAATGAGACCTCGTCGCCCGCGAACCCCCATCCCTACCACAGCAAACCGAACAAGAAGGCGCCGCCACAGCAGCGATGGTGCTGATCCCACTCGCCGCAGCAAACCGAACAACGCCTCCAGCTAAAGGGAGTCCATGGCGCACCTCAGGGCCGTACACTTCCTCTGCCCATCCTCCGACAACGTTCAGAAGCTCTGCCGGCACCTCGCCACACCGCGATTCGCAAAGTAACACCTCTGTGCATATTTACTCCCCCATTTGCTACAATCCAGCCAAGGGCTAGCTATTTCTTTTAATCATTTTCTGTGTCTTATTTGCATTTGTCGTGAGAGATTCTGAAGAGTTGGTATAGATAGGAGATGTAGACAACTAGCCACATAAGCGCGGCGCCACGCCGCGCTAGCCACCGTGTGGACCGAAATAAAAGAGACGAAAATTCGTGAGACGGTTCTTTTTAAAAAAATCGAGGACGGATGCGTAATTTCGGAGGAACCAAAGGGTTTTTTCGCAAAAAACAAGGACCCGCAAGGACCTGTACGTAACTAAACAAGGACCTATACATAATTTTGGAAACCGCGGGTTGCTATCGGTAAATTGGAGGGTGTTTTCCGTAAAAAGACTGGCAAGGACCTGTTTGCGAGAACAAAGGACCTCTACGCGATTTCGCAAAACGCAGGGACTTAATCGCAAAATCGCTGACATGGCGAGGCTCTACGGCCGGAAACCCCCCAGGTGTAATATATAGATTATCTGGTAGACAACTTAACTTAGTTGTTGTGGGATGAAACCCCAATAAAATCGGTAAATAACGTTGGCAAGTGTTAGAAATAATCTTGACTTCGAGTCTAAAATGTAGTAGAGTTCGTCTCCGTGTGTAACTCAAGTTAAAGTTGTGCCCAACTTGAAATCCAAATATGTATGCTAGTAGGAGAGTATTAGACTATATATTGAGAAGATTTGTAACCAGTTAAATATAGGGAAAATGGGAAGAAAATAAGAGAATAGAGAAATTCAAATATTCTTCTGTGTTCTCTCAGTTTATTTGCGATGTGTGCGTTTTCTCCTGGAATAAAGTTAACAAATGGTATCAGAGCCTAGGCGAGAACCGAGTCGCTGAAAAAATCGTCTCAACTATTCCGTTTTGCTCTTGTCTCGCGCAGCGCTCCCGAGACATCCACTCCGCGCGTCATCATAATTCAGCAGCTCATCCGTGTGGCGCATTCGTCGGTCAAGCAACAAAACACGTTTCTGCAGCAAGGAAGAAAGTGTTTCTTGCTAAAGCGCTCAGCGATGATGAATCAACAGTGCTCTGGTGATGAGTTGAGTCAGAGACGTTGAGAAGATGTGTCGCCGTCCGAATTCAAGTAAGGTGAAAAGAAATCGGAACGTCGAGGATATGTGTCACCGTTCTGTGTCAAGTATGAATTTAGTAAGTCGTAGTTGAGACCGATTACCTCAATATTTTAGAATCTTTGCATCTGGATGGACCCGTATCGGTTGAGTTGAGTTACTACATGTAGCTTGCATGTAGAACGCTTTATGTGGAGGTGTGGCTGGTAATTCATAATGCATTGAGACTAAAACTAGAGTATGTCAAGTCAAGATTAGGGGGGATTGTTAGAAATAATCTTAACTTCGAGTCTAAGACGTAGTAGAGTCCGTCTCCATGTGTAACTCAAGTTGAAGTTGTGTCCAACTTGAAGTCCGAATACATATGCAAGTAGGAGATTATTAGCCTGTATATTGAGAAGGCTTGTACCAGTTTTTGTAAGCAAGAAAGAAGAAGAAAAGCAGGGAAAAGGGGGAGCAAGTAAGAGAATAGAGAAATTCAGAAATTCTCATGTGTTCTCACAGTTTATTTACGATGTGTGCGTTTTCTCCTGTATCAAAGTTTTAACAAGCAAAGTTAACAAGTGGTATCAAAGCCGCGCAGCGCTCCTGAGGTATCGCACGCAGTCTCGGCGCCCCTTATTCCGGCATGTTCTCCCATCGCGTTTCTCCATCTCTGAAGCACAGAGGATTCCGAAACGCAGAGGACAACAAGTACGTCTTCGCTCGGTCCTTCGGTTTGGCGCATTCCAAAGCAGCAAGAGGCAGACGCTAGGCGTTTTGTCCTTCGGCTCTTCCGTCCGTGCGGTGACAGTGGAAAAACAAAGTTTTCGTCCGTCCGTCCATCTCTGAGATGATGAAGCGCTCAGCGATGATGAACCAACAATACTTTGATGATGAGTTGAGTCAGGAACGTTGAGAAGATGTGTCATCGTCCAAACTCAAGTAAGGTGAAAAGAAATCGGAACGTCGAGGAGATGTGTCACCGTTCTGTGTCAAGTATGAGTTTAGTAAGTCGTAGTTGAATCCAACAACCTCAATGTTTTAGAGTCAAATCAAAATTAAGGGGGAGATTGTTAGAAATAATCTTGACTTCGAATCCAAGACGTAGTAGAGCTCGTCTCCGTGTGTAACTCAAGTTGAAGTTGTGTCCAACTTGAAGTCCGAATACGTATGCTAGTAGGAGAGTATTAGCCTATATATTGAGAAGACTTGTAACCAGTTAAATATAGAAAAAAAAGGGGAGAAAATAAGAGAATAGAGAAATTCAAAAATTCTCCTGTGCTATCTCAGTTTATTTGCGATGTGTGTATTTTCTCCTGAGTAAAGTTAACAACAGGAATTGACCGCTGCTGTTCACCAGGACTAACAAGATGCTCAAGCAACTACAACTGAAGACCAGTCTGCTACCATACTGATGTGTTTGAATGCAGTCTTTTGGAGCAAGACAACAGTTTCGTGCTGGAGCTGGGTTTACTCATATCACCGAGCTTACTTTTGTGTGGTCATCTCTGAAGCTTTTGCCTAGTGTACAAACTTTGTTTTCAGATGGTTGGATAATTGGATGTTCGATGCCTTGATGGTAGCTCACATTCGAAGGACTCAGCCATCTTATCTTTTGGCTAGCATCGTTATGTCTTATGTGTATAATATATGCCCATCCATTTATGTCCTTTTGCAACCTTCTCTGCATTATTTTGTATATCAGACTTGCTTGCAAGTATTTTTTTTTTGCGTAAATGGGAACTTGCGGGGGTTTGGCGAGGACGGGCAAAAGATACATCAGAATCACACCCGCCCGCCCGCGCCGGCGCGGAGCATGTGCGGACGGCGGTGCCACGGGCGTCGGGCGCACGGCGTCGCGCGGCTCGGCTGCCGTTGGCCGGCCTCGGGCGAGGCGTTCGGTAATTAACCAGGACCACCTCTCTAGTCCTGCACCGGGAACCAATACATGATGAACCCATCCACTAGTATCATCCGATCCATGCATGGTCAACTACTCAACTTCGTCCTCCGAACACATCTTCAGTAGCCCGGCCGTGATTTAGCTTCTAGGTCGACTTGTTATCTCACACGCAGCAAATGCACAGCACAGGCTTCGATTGGACTCTATGAGACAGAAAATATGCAGTGCATGCATGGTTGGGAAAGCAATGAGATCTCCTTTGAAGTTTGCACACAGAGGGCAATCGAGAAGATCCGTGATTTTTTGGGACGAGAAAACCTGGACTCCTGGAGTAACTCGGTAAGCTCCAAAGTCTCTTGCTCACAAGATCTTAACTTGGGGCTCTGTGTAGATTACTAGCTCGCACTGTCACCTCCTAAGCTCTACTCCGTATATAATAAACAGATCTCGTTTTGTCCCTGCACGAGTAAAAAATTGCAACACTCCGTGCTGCAGCATTCAAGTGTGTTTTGGCCTTTGTTAACTCAGCAGTTGCCTCCAAAGCTGCGAAAGTTGCGAGTAATACAAAGCTTCCGGCCAAAGTTTGAGAGGGAGGGAGGGAGCGTGCACCACCTGATTCCTGTACTGTAAATGTAGAGCAGGGGCATTTGCTACGAAGATTCCTAAGTTCACCCAAAACAAGCCACATGTACCTGACGAGTAACATAACGATATGTTATGTTTGTCTCAGTCCTCAAAAGAAAAAAAAAATTATGCTTGTCTCGACCATCACCTCTCTCTTGTACGTAGGTTAAGAGATTCATATAGAAATCTAGCTCCAGAGTTAGATCACAACTCCTGTGTCCATATCAAGTCTTGATTTTTTTTTGTGAGATACTTGATCAGAAGTGGATGGTCGATTTTGTTGGCTCCTAGTAGTTGTGGTTGCTGCGAGTGGTTTTAGCCTGCGTCGAGTGGTCTTGATTGACTTCGAGTGATTTTTGTTGCTCCGAGTGGTTTTAGTCTGCTCCGAGTGGTTTCAGTCGGTTTCGAGTGGTTTTGATTTGCCCCGAGCGGTTTTTGGTCTGCTTCAAGTAGTTTTGGACTAGTCCGATCGAGTATATGATATAAGACCAAATAATGCGGGATGAAGAACAAGCACTTGATTGGGTTCTAGTCTGTTCTTGGTTGGAACATTTGATAGTGCTTCATCTTCTTTGATGGCTTCCGAGAGATTTCACCTTCTGGTTAGATCATTTGGAAAAGGTAATACTGTCTTACAACTTATCTTTTCTCAGATTGCTCGTTCTCACTCTTTACTGTATGATTCTTTTCTTTGTCCTCGATTGAGTTGTGAATGGGGTTATTGCCTTCTTTTGGGATTATTCTGAGGGGGAGTTTATTGTTTGAAGTAGTGTTAGAAGTTTTATTTATTATACTTATCAAATAATTCATCAAGTCCAAGTTTTGAAATTAAATGAGTAGAAGAGCTTTCTTTATCATATTTGAATTGCTTTGGAATTTACGTCCGAGTGATCACAGTCAAAGGTTTTGAATCCGAGCGATCTCTAGTTCGAAGTTGCTCTGAGTGGTTTTTGTTGCTTCGAGTGGTTTTGGTTGCCTTCGAGTGGTTTTTGTTGCTCCGAGTGGTTTTTGTCTGCTTTGAGTGGTTTCAGCCGATTTCGAGTGGTTTTGGTTTTCTCCGAACGGTTTTGGTTTGCTTCGAGTCATTTCGGACCAGTCCGATCGGGTCCAAATAGTATCGAACGGTTTTCGAGTAAGCAATAGAGGATCGAATGATGTTCGAGTGCAACCAGAGGATCAGATGGTGTTCAATTGGCCTAGGAGGATCAAACGACGTTCGAGAACCACCGGAAGATCGGATAGCCTTCGAGCGGCGTGATCAAAGATTCAGAGTATAGACCGGTCAAAGCTACAATTTTTTTACGGCCAAAGCTACAATAATCTGGTCAAAACCGTATGGTCGAAAGAATAGTACTCGGAGGTGAACAGTGATTCAGCTGGTACTCGGAAGAGTATTGTAGCATAGTTCGGCTTTACGACCACGTCCAGATGAACATGGCTTGGACATTAGCCTATAAAAGTAGGGAGAGATTAAGAGCTAACATGTGTGTTTTTAGAGAGCTGAGAGCTTTTAGGGATGCTGTGAGGGCACTCTGTAACCACATCCATGATACAAAAAAAATATATCAGATCGATTCCAAGAAAAGTTCGCTGGCATTGGCGACATGTTTTCTGAGCATTGTTTTTGTTTTGTCTGCGGTGTGTACTCGTTCGAGCGATCGAAGCATTTGAGCGGCTGCGGTCTTCGAGCGAAGGGAGATTACGACTATGTGCGTCAGTAGTCGTAGCGAACGATTGAAGGGAACAATCGGACGATCGAAGCGTTTATCAAGCACGTGTGAGTGAACCAACATCTTGCGATCGTACTCTACATCCGGTAATTTAGATTGTTTTTGTTCTGCTTTTAGTTTTGATTTCAAGTGTCAAAAAGTAAAAAACAATCATTTACCCCTCTAATTATGTCATATGATCGTACGAGATCTTTTGGTGTAAACTCTGCGATAGAACATGTCTCCGAAGAGACAAAGGTGATTGCATTTTAGCTGGAAGCTATGCACAGTAGTATTTAGAACATGACAAGACACATTAACACACATGCTAACAGCAGATTCCACCGTGATCAGATAATCTAGCAAACTTCAAACGCATCCCAGAACCATTGAACATCCCCAATTCCCCATGTCCCTGTTCGTTTCTCGCCTGGCCGTAGGTGTACCGATCCGGCGGGCGCCGTTACATATTAAACCCGGAAACCGACGAGCCCCCTCCGCTGCCTCTCGGAACGTGGCCCTCCTCACGCGTCGCCCCAAGGGCCAGAGTCGCCTCTGCTTCCAGGAACCTGACCCCGCCATGGCCGGCTCGCCAGAACATTTTTTACCTTGCCCGCTTATATATACGCGCCTTTACCACCTTACCCGGCTCACATTTCTCTCCGCACAGCACACCGCCCACCAACACCCGTAAGATTGCTACCGTACCGGCAGTCTAGAAGTGGGAGTACGATCTATACTTCTTCTCTTGCTCTGCTTCCGTTAATGCGCTTAGCCGCCGCCTGCCATGGCCTCCGCCGTCGCCAGTAACCTCCCTGCCGCCGCGCCGTATGGCTGGCTCGGCCCGCGTGTCTCGTTCAGCCGCGATGCCGGGGCTGAGGAGACGGTTGCGTCCTCTCCGGTGGCTGCCGTGGCCACGCCGGAGCCGGCGATCTCGAAGGACTTCATCGACTTCGAGTTCAGTCTCGGAGGCTCCGCCACCATGCTCCCGGCGGACGAGCTCTTCGCGGACGGGAAGCTGCTCCCGCTTCGGAAGGCGCCTGTACCAGAGCCGGAGGTCGCGGCGCCCCCGCTGCCGCAGTCGGAGACAATGCCGGCGCCCACAGAGCCAATGAAGCCACTCCGCGCCGCGGCGACCAATGCCGCCGACCCGTACGTGTTCTCCCCGAAGGCGCCCAGCTGCTCGAGCCGGTGGCGAGAGCTGCTTGGGCTCAAGAGAGCAGCTGCTCAGAGCCTGAAGCCCTCGCCGTCGCCAGCCGCGCCCGCGAGAACCCCCGCGAGAACGACGAACTCGGCGGCGGCGAGGTCCCTGAAGCTCCTGCTCCAACGGAACAATGGCCGCGCGTCCGGCGCCGCGGTGTCGGACCTCTCCTCGGCGCCGCTCCTCCGCGACAGCTCCGACTCGGAGGCGTCCCTCTCCCTCGCCTCCTCCCGCTTCTCGCTCTCCTCCTCGTCCTCCTCCTCCGGCCACGACCACGACGACATCCCCCGACTCTCCCTCGACTCCGCCGACCCCAACCCTCCCGCATCCGCCTCGTCCGTTCTTCCCACCGTCACTCCACCTCCAGCCGCGCGGGCCGCAGCCCCGCGCGCCGCCGCCCCTCGCCACCCCGCTGTCTCTCCGTCGACTCCCCGCGCATGAACTCCTCGGGCAAGATCGTGTTCCAGGGCCTGGAGCGCAGCTCCAGCTCCCCGTGCAGCTTCCACGCCGCGTCGAAGTCCCGGTCGCGCGCCGTTGACCGGTCGTACTCGTCAGGCGTCCGCGTGGCGCCGGTTGTGCTCAACGTGCCCGTGTGCTCGCGGCCGGTGTTCGGGTTCTTCAAGGACAAGAAGGAGTCCACGGCCAAGGACTCGGCGACGGCGAGATCGCGGTCGTCGCTGGGGCGTAAGGCGCCGCCGCAAGGGTGGAGCGGCGAGCTGCCGAGATCTTCTCGGTAATTTGACTTTGTTTGACCGGTTAGTCGTGGCCTTGTCTTGTTCGGAAAACGTGTGCATGGAAAGGGCAGGGGTGCAATGATCAGAGGATAGTTTGGTTTTAACTGATTTTGTTTGTTCTTTGGAGATGCTGAGATGGTCTAATCAATTGACTGTTCTTTGTTTTCCTCTTGGGTGTATATTTGGAGCTTTGTTTTCCTCCCTACCTCGGTCTCGATGTAGTCTTGACAATTGCACTTCTGATTTGGTTGTCTGCAAGAAAAGGGTTATAAGATTTTCCAAGTGCTGTTGGTGAAAAGTTCGTACTCCTGTTACCTTGTTCAAATCACCAAATGCGTTAGAATTTTGGTTGGGCTAAACAGGGGGTTGGCGTACTGCTACATGCAAACCTTAGCATTCTTAGGGCAGAGCAATGAAAATCCGCGCACTTGTAGCGAAGCGAACCCCTCATTGTTTGTGCTTATCTTCATCGAAGTCAGCAACTGTAGCCAGTAGATGCCGGCTCAGAGTTTACCCTGCCGCATGTGCTCGTCTGTAAAAATATTCGCGCAGAAAAATACGCCAAGGACTTGGACGAAACGCTCGCCAGGAGAAGGCGTCACTGCGATGGGCGCGGCAGGCTACCGCCAGGGCGTCCAGAAACCTTCGTTTTTGCTGGCGCGCACGCTGGCATCAACGTGTGCGGTCGGGCCGGCATGCCATTGCCAGTTCCGATGCCATCCGCCTCCGCGACCGCGCGCTTCAGCGGGCAAGGCGCGGCGCGGGGCCCGTACAGCTGCGCGCCCATGTGGACGCCGCTGAGCCCTCTGCGCTGCAGCTGCGTCTGCCTGCACACCCCCCACCACTTTCCCCTGTCCTTTTCTGCCACCTTTCGCACTTCGCACCCCCTGCTGCTCCTCGTTAATTGTGGATCTCTCGGCTCGTGCCGGCGACTCAGCGTGATGATGATGACGACGAAGCGAGGAACCGATCGATCGATCGTCCATCCATCCTACCGTTGGCCGCTCGCTTCCTCTCGGCCTCTGTTCGGCGAGCTGCAGCGCTGTAGCTTAAGAGGAGCATCGCAGCGTTGTTTTCGTCTATCTTTTTTCTGCAGCGGTGCAGATGCGTAGGCCAGCACGGCTTAATGAGTGCAGATGCGTTGGCAGTGCTCCAGAGATGCGATGAGCGTACAACTGGGCATCGTTGCGTAAGTTGGTATTGTCCATTGATGGCGCGGATCTCTATTACTGCCGTCCACTATGTAGAATGGATGTATGTTATGTCGAGGCTATACTAGTAGCTGTTGCGCTGGATTGGATAAAGCAGTTTGTTAGAACATGCATCTCAAAGTTGTAGTCAATGGTGTATAAACTAATGGATGAGCATAGCAGTGTTATCTTTGGATCAACATACTCCATAAATGATGGGGGCAAATTAAACTCAATTATACCAAAGTAACCAAACCAAACCCAGCATGAGGCCCTGAGTCTTGGAAAGGAGAAAGGAAACCATAAACCAGACGTACTCGATCAATGGCTGAAATGTATATCTTGGCATGTAGTGATGTCTGACAACAAAGAGAGATCATGGCCTGGAGAAGGCTGAAACTTCAAAACACACCTGTGAGCTAGTGCGAGTTGGAGCAAAGGAGGAAAAGAAAAAGAAACCGAGCTCAGAATTCAGAACCCGTGCTGCTGCTGAGTGCAGAGTGCATCGTTTTAGTCCGCATCAGGCCGTGAGCCTGAGCCCTGAGGGCAGCACACCTGCTGTACGCACCTCACCTTATCACCTGCGCCGTCTGATGCGCCTCCGGCCACGACGTGACGGCCGCCATGCCCCGGCAGGGGCCGTGACTTCCTGCCCCAGCCCGAGGAGGCAGCCTCCTGGCCACTTGCCATAAAATAGATGTCACTGATTTGAAGCGCAATTATGTCGTGTAGCAGAGACTAATTAATCGCTTGATTATTGAACGTTAATTTGGACTCTAACGAAGGGCAAGGAACAGCCAGGGAGGACAGCCTGTTCGTAGTGTACTGGCTCGGCCGAGCGTGATGCTAAGCTAATTAATTCTATGTTGCTGAGCTCGTGTTTTTTTTCCTTTGAATAATGGTGGCGAGAGATTCGGAAGTTATTCGGTTGGATTAGTTTAATCCAGCTAAAATGGGACAGGACAGTGTTAATTACTACTGTTGTAGAAGATTAGGTGCTGCTTGTGATGCGGGTGGTGAGCTGGATCGGTCAGTGCCACTAGACCGGAGTGTGCAGTAGGTCGATTGGGTCATCAGCTCAGATCTTTGCCCTTTTGTACACAAACGTTTGTACGGAATAGGAGTCGCATGTTATAAGCCAAGCAATACAGCCCTACACGCTATTTATGTCAAGGAGTACATGAGCTGATGAGCACATGACAATCCAAAAACACATTGGAGTGGTTGAAAGACGTGATAGGGAAAGAGGAGTGCGGTGTTGTACTGTTGTGTCGCTCACCGAGGGAACCGAGTTGAGCTAGTACCAAAGTGAGTAGACCGTGGCAAAGTTTTGGCGCATCGATGCCTCCTTCCCTGCCACAGGTGGTTGGCCTATTAAGGCTAGTTAGAGCTGGAAGTTAAGTCGTATTTTTTAATTAGTTTGAAGCATGGTCGGTCCGGCACAGCTCGGTCCAACACTTGGTGGGCCGTGCTGGCACGGTACGAACGGTGGACTAGGCTAGGCCTGAAAAGATAGCCCATTGGGCGGTACGGCACGACGAATCGTGTCGTGCACGGGCCGCCTCGGCCTCCACCTCGTCTCCCCCTCCCATCGACATCCCATATCCACTACTCTCACGATCATCCTCAGGTTCCCCATAACAAACCATCAGACCATCACAGAGCATAGAGAGAGGGAGTAAAGGGGAAGGACGTATACCGGTCACGGGAGTCCGGACGAGTGGACAACGGCCGTAGGAGGAAGAGCGGGGTAGCTGGAACCGAGGGCGGCATCCCACGTGAAAACGCCTGGCGACAGCGGCTCAAAGAGCGAGCCATCGATGATGAACTCGTCGTTGGCGCCTCAGTCGCCGCCCGGCCATCCGCTGCTGGTGGGCTCGCTCTCGGCGTAGTCGAGGTCGCCGTCGCTCGGAGCAACGAGTCTGTGAGCAGCCGTGACACCGAGCCCCGGTCCACCGACCGGACCGATTGGAGTACGCCGGGAGGAGGAGGGGGCCGGAAACGAGGGTGGGGGGAGGGGCGGTGGGGATATCGGGGAGGAGGGGGGCGTGGAGATCGGGGAGGAGGGCCGGATATGGGGGAGGAGAGGCGTCGGAGATCGTGGGAGGAAGGAGGCGAAGTGGCAGGTGAGAAATGAATCGAGCGGCGGCAAAGGATTTTAGGGTTAGGGTTTTGGACAGTTTTGCGATTTAGTCCTTTAGGTTTTCTGAAATCTACAAATAGGTTTTTATCTATTTTGATTCCTTCTGTTCTAGCTCTTATAAATTCTGATTTCATCGCAGAAAGATTCTACACATCCGTTGTGACATGTACATCTATACAAATCAGTCCTTAGAATGCCAAATTTGAAGATTGAGTTAGGTTTTGGAGATGTGAATGTGTGATATGTGTGTGTGTGAGGAGAAAGATGAGGATGGTTGAATCTTAATCCAATGGCTGAAAAAAGTGACTGAGATATGCTATGAATTAGGCCGAGTTCATTTTTCCACTTATGATATGAGGTGTCTTTTGTGGTTCTTCATATTTGCACTTATGATATAAGGTGTCTTTTATTGTTCTTTCTTAAGAAACATTGTCATACAAAAATAATGTGTATTTTCAATGTTGCTCCTCCTTAGGTCACCACCACCAAACCCTAGGTCACATCCTCGCGGCTCTCTTGCTTCTTCGTTATGATGGCTGTATGAGCATTTAGAGATTCACCATCTGAAAGCAACGGTTCCAGATCAACTAGCTCGTTATGATGTAATGCACTTTTCATATTTCCTTCCAACTTGCTTGGAATACCGCACAGGCCAAACAAACTCAGTATATATTCAATATAGGACTTGGGCCCTTGGGTCAAGTTTTGACACAAGGCATGTTGAAGAACTCTAATCAAACCTTCAGTATAATGATGTCTGCAATCATAGCACACAATCCCTGCATTCAAATTCCTTTTACAGTCAATGCGAACAAAAGTGATGCTCTTTAGCAGATTAAACAACAACACGAGACCATAAAATAAAACAATATTTTCACCTTCCCACTCTTCAACGATATAGCAACAACATGAACCTCCATCGAAACAAAATTGCAGATGAGAAGCGACTTTAACCTTGTAGTGTGTACATGATTGTGCAGACATTCCTTGATAATTGTGCACAATACATCTACAACATTCCTCTTGTTAAGGAGATTATGATAAGGATGTAATATCACCAAACATGCTAGGTTCATGAGGTTGGTCATAATTTTGACAGTCACAAGGTGCGGTAACAGTTCTGGTAACATTTGATTGCAATGATGACAACAGAATGTTCAAATAGTCATCACCTAAATGTAGAACTTCTGAAAATTTAGAAGTTGCCTCAGACACAATGTATCCGCTGGGAGAGAGAAGCATCATCAGAACTGCCCTCAAAGCCGGCTCCTGCTCATCCTTGGACAATTTCAAGGAGCTGCTTTTCCGCACGACATCTGTTGCCAGCGAGCTGCACAAAGAAGCAGGACGGAAATGTAAATCAGAGCACAGCATGCATCTGTAAGTTTATAACAGTACTCAAGAAACAAATTAAAGAAATAACATTAGAATGGGATAATACATAGTACCTACCAAGCACAAGATATTAGTGCCTGCAAGAAATAATTATGCCCTTTTCTTACAGAGAGATACTCATTACTGCAATGTACTGCCAGATATCCAAGTATATCCCATACATAGGGATGTATATCCGTAACATTTTGGAAACCATATTGAAAAGCTCGTCATGGCACAAAATCTGATGGGCTTCATTAGAAGAGATGCAGCTACCGGTAAGAATCCTATATAACACTTCATCAATAGCATTAGACCAAAAGCATCGATGATGATTCCCAGCATAATGAAGGAGCAGTAGTGCAGTACGGCACCCCTCTGTTACTAACAATTTTTCATCTAGACATCGCATAAATAATGCCTTGAACAATAAGCTGACAATGTGAAGTCATTAACAGATTGCAGCCTTTTGAGGATCTCTTTAGACGATAAGCCAATTTTGAGATTTCTTAAAAGACACAACACAAATATGATTGATATGTTATATTAGTTAATAAACCAATTTTAGTGAATATAACTCTTACCAAAAGAACATGGCAGAACTTTGATGCTTCAATCCTAGTAACGCATGGGTGGGACTTTCCCGTAAGCTCACCAATCTTAAGACATCAGCTCTTCATTCTTGAGAAGTATCATTGCTCCATTGCCACATAAAGCTGAATTACAGTTATAGATTTCTAAGGTAACAACAGGAAACTAAAGGAGAAGAAAAAGATCTCTGTATATCTTTATACAGAAGTCAAAGAGGAGAATTACCAAACATATGTACCTAAAGCAGCATACAGCCAAGGAACATTAGCAGCAATTGTCATTTCAGTGCCAAGACAGTAGGTCTTGATGGACGGTGCCAATATGATGCAGAGTGAAGCCCTCAGGATACATACTGCTGGAACAGGGGCTACCCAAAGGAATGGCAGGCGGGATGAAGGAGGTCTGCTGTGCATTCAAGGGGATGAAGTCCCACTGGAGTAGTTGAAGATTGGGAGCAAATGAAGATGACAAAAGACACAAAAAAAAGAACCTACATCCAAAGAGAAAATCTGGAGAGGAAAAACGGAAAACGTTGATGTGATTGTTCTGTTGATACAGATGTAATAAGACTTCTAAAACAAATCATAGTCGTAGCTTGGGTTTCGTTTTGCGCCTTCTTCATTCAAGTTATTTTCGGAGGTCTTGGTGCTCTTCTAAAAGTAACAATCAAATGATGAGATTCTTTTTTTCTGATTTGTAATAAGGCAATTCTAGGAAACGCTCGAGATATCCACTCCGTTATCTGGTGGTAATGGAATCCAGGTGGACCCATTTGAAAAAAGACAGTATTGTGCTAGTTTCCCCACCAAGTTGCAATTATCAGTATTGTGCTAGTTTCCCCATCGAGTTGCAATTACTCCATACATGGTATCTCGAAGAAGGCCAAATCCACATTATGGTTCTTAGCAGTGACATCATTTCCGTCAGATAGTTTAGTGCATGGACATTATCAGTGTAATTCTGCAGAGCTGAAATAATACTTGCAACTGCATTGGTTTTTTCCAAAGCTTCCCAAATTTCTGTATGAGTTGAACTTCTTGCTGTCACTAGGCTGTTCAATATGCAGTTCATTGCACTTACACATGAGATAGATATACGTTGGTCTGCCGACAACTGGCAAGAGAGGGACGAAACCATCTCCACAATTCGGTGTTGGTGAATGGAGTTGCCTATACTGGAAACTAACTTTAAGCTCACATCTGCTGCTTGGATCAGAACCGAAACTGCTTGGATCAGAACCGAAACGTTCTTTGTCTTAAGAATACCTTCCAACACTACAAGTATGTCCGAAATTGACTTCTGGTTACCAAACAAATTGGTCGCAACCAAGAGTGCAGGATTTTCAGAATGTTCACTCTTACACTCTACTCAGGAAGATTATACCACAAGAAAAACATTTAAGGAAGATCTAAGATCTGAATAAATTGACTCAAAAGTGTTGGCTAGAACAGCTGAGCAGGGCATAGCAATACTTATACAGACCAAAATGGGCTTTACCTTTATAGGAGGAAGCCGCAACATTTCAGTCGACAAACAACCAAGGAGAGCAGCCACTGCTTTGAGCGCATGAGACTGTATTCCAGCATCAGTAGACTGCCATTTCTTTGCACCGTGGCCATCGGACCTAATATGATGATGAACACAACTAAGAATACGCATCTTTGCAAAAATCCAGCCCTTCAATCTTTTCTTCGATTATTTGGTCCTCAATTTTTAAATAAAGGGTTCGCCCCAATTTCGTTAACGAAACTACAGGGTCTACAAAGTACAGCAAACAAAAGAACAAAAAACAGTGTTTCTGGGGGATGAACAGAGCATTTCTGTCATTCTAACATGCTTACCGAAAGCAGTCTGCAGACCAGCTAAATTATCAAAGCTGCATACGGACAGACGTTACCAATCAGCAGCTAAATAAATCATTTGCACGCCCCCCTCCTGTCTAGCTTCTCAAGAAGGATCAATTCTTCAGTTTGATTGTAAGGAAAGATGCTATGAACTGGGATGCGCAGGAGGAGAAGTGTGGGAAGCAATTAATTACCTGGAGAGGCCGCCGAGGGAGAGGGCGTCGTGGAGGCGGGTGCGGAGGGAGAGGACCTGGTCCGTGAGCAGCTGCTGCTCTCCGCCGCCCTTCTTCGTGCTCCTCCTTCCCGGCCGCCTTGGAGGACGAGGAGGCCGCGGGACGCATCGCGGAGTCGCCTACTCGCATCAAGCCTCTGGGTTGTGGAAGAGTCTGGACACGAAAAGAAGGAAGAGAAACGGAAGTGCTCGTGTTGTACTAGACTACGGGGCATGTTATTTTTTGTTTTAATAATTTAGACTGTGATTTATAATTTTTAGATTATTTATAAAAGAAAGTATAGATTATCATAAACTCGTATACAGTTTTTAAAAATATTTTATTTAAAAATTAGTTATTATAAAAATTAAAAAATAATTTTTAGAAACTAAAAACAAGTACCCCACCACTACTGCGGTCCCTACGCGAAATGAGCCAACAAAGTTGCAGACTTGGGCTGCCATGGCCTATGGGCTCCTTTTGCATCCTGCGTTCCTGCCGCCTCCTATCTCGGCTTAATATCAACAAATACTGCCTCTCCAAAAAAAAAAAATACTGGGCTTGTGGCAGTGCCCTACCCGCCGAGCGCCGAGTCCACTTTGCATCGTCACCATCTCTGCACGAACTCGCTACAAACGCCACTACGCCAGCCAGTTCTAGTTTCTTTTTGGTGAGTCTTAATAAAGAAGAAAAAAACTCTTTTGTGTGTGTGATATGAACTCATTTCACTTTGAACATGTATCATGTATGCGTATTACGTAGTGCACAAACTAGCTGAATGCACCACACTCAGGGGTGGATCTACAGTGATTTAAGGATATTCAGCTGAATACCTAAATTTTTAGGCAAAAAAATCGTTATATATAAGATATAATGCATATGTATACACTTTGTTAGGCCAAATTTACTATTTTCGTACCCAATCAGCACAAATGTGTACACATTTTAACTGGCCCATTCCCCCATCCCCCTGGCTGGCCCATTTGCAGAATGTCCCGCACCTGCAAGCCCATTGGCGGAATGGGTATACAGCTCTCTTCATGACTCCTTCACTCGACTCCCTCTCCCCCATGGAAACCCTAGACTAGAGGAAGCGTCGCGACGATGACTGCGGCGATAGGTCGGCGGCGGAGATGGCAGGCGTCCCGGCGTTTGACGAAGGAAGGTGCGTACGGTGTACCTCACTAGCAGCGCGAGCTCAGGTTAGGAAGCTGCTTGGCTAGACGCCGAAAGTAGGGAAGCAGAACGAAGAAGCCCCGCAGCCGCGCGTACAAGATGATGCAGTACAACTGCCGCTTACAAGTTACAAGGATCCCTCCTATTTGGAATCATTTGGCTTTGATCTGATTCGTGGGGGTTCTGAACTGAACTGTGTACACAGGAACACCCAAGAATCCAATATTTGCTCTAATCACCTTGGTAATCTTGTTAATTTCGTTATCTCTTTTCTTTTGAGGTGAAATTTCGTTGATAATCTTGTTAGTTTCTTGATCTCTTTCGATTTATGGATTCATGGTGAGTATGGCTTTTTTGTGGAAGTTTGATCAATCTGATAGAAATTCGAGCAGGCACAAAACCAATATTTCAGCCAACGGATTGGTTAGTCTTTCTAATCTGTATGCATAATTATTGACAATTTTGTTGATTGGGGTATGCATGTGCGTATTGCTCTAGCGTCATAAGACCTCGTTTTCAGTTTCAGAATATTAAGGTGACAGAGGATATTCATCAGATTCAGAAGGATAATGAGATCATTGCAGATTTGGGCTTCGGGACAGCGAACCTATAGATACATGTGTTCCTGAAGTAAATGACTAAATGTGCTTTGTACACAACATCTCTTGGGGTTAGTTTCAGTTGCTTCAATGAAAGATTGTCTTTGTGCATCCATTGCTCTTCAGCCTATTGATTTAAAATGAAATTAGCTTTAACATTAGCTGCTTCGTTATGTTAGATTTTAGAAATGTTGTGTATATCTTCAATGAACAAATGGACTAGATCTTTCTCTAATCTCTATAAGTGATCTAGTAGATTGATTGTTCTAAATTAGTGAGTATAGAGATATAGGGATGTCATTTTGAATGGCCGTTATATGTCGGTCACACCAATGCTCTAGCATTTAATGGTAGATGGAGCAAACAACCAACGGCTATGTTCTTGAGCAGTTTCCTCGGTAAGAACCGAAGCTTCCAATTTTAGGCTCTAGATGTTCTAAGGGCACAGGGCAGTGCCTACCTCAACTTCAGGTAATGCTTATTGAGCTGCCAGCCTGCCACTAAAATTTAACTAGCCAGATGATAACCCCTTGATGGCTATAGCAGTTCTTCAGCATGGATTTCCATTCTACCATTTGGTATTATATATATGCCCTTTTTAGAACAAGAGGAACTCCAAGAAAACCGTATAGAAAATCAAACATTTAATGAGAGATAATGGAGAAATTGCTCTAAAAATCCTGATTTAAACAGAGCCTTTTTTGTTTTCTTGAAATTCCCTTTCCCTGATTATAGGTTCAATGTTTGGCCTATTGTCATGTTTTTTTTTATGTGCAGCATGCTTCATCTGAATTAATGTTGTTTCAAGTTAAAAATGAAAATATTATAAGATCATACAATGGGCTTTCAGAGTTATTTAGATTTTAGAAATCCTTCAATGAGCAAATGGACCAGATCTCTCTAATCTCTATAAGTGAGCTAGTAGATTGGTTATTCTAAATTAATTGAGTATAGAGATATAGAGATGCCATTTTGAATGGCTGTTATATGTCTTTCTCTTGTTAGAGTTAGTCTAATTTGATCTTTAACTAGTTAGAGACACGTGCATTGAACGGAGTCATAAAAATGGTGAGACAGAACTTACTGTCTGGCCAATTTCACACATCAAACATTGGAGAGCAAATGGTAAGGAGACAGGAAGAGTGGAGAGGGTGGACATTTGTAATCTGAGAGAGAAAGAGAGGAGGAGAGAGACAAATCGTCTAGATCAAATCGGATGGTTGTAGAGAGGGGAGAGAAGAACACACCGACGATCACTAACTCCTCTTTATATAATAGTAGAGATATATATTTGATTTTGTAGATCTTTGAGCTTTAAAAAATGAAGAAATCTGCAGATTTAAAATATTTATAGGAGAGAGTTGGAAAGATATCGAAGGTAACAATTGTACTTTAATTTTCACTATTGTGGACCTTTATATTTTCTATTGAACAATATTTTTGTAATTTTGAATACCTATCTTGAAATTCCTAGGTCCACCACTAACCACACTCAATATAGGATTCTTCAAGGTAAGTTGCATCCATACCGAGTGAGACTCTAGGCTGGCTATTATCTAAACAAAGAATAATAGTAGCAATGATGAGTACAGAAGTACTCAGCAAATACTATTAAAAAAATGCACTGTATGCTCATAATCTATCATTCCTTGGAATCTTCATTCTGATTCTCTTGTCCATCCTCTTCCTCATAGAAAATAAATGTTTTTATGTTATAAAATAAGTTTAGATTATTAATTCAGAAATCTATTGAACCCTCGTATAGTGGATAAAAACCACTACCGGTTCCATAGCCTTCAGTCCAGAAGACGAGTATAAATTCATGATTTATATAGCATTACACCGATTTGTACCATTTTACCTATAGTCACCCTAATTATTGTCTGCATAGATGCTATGTTTCCACAAAATCTCTCTGCGTCGTTGTGTACGTGTACAAGGCTCGCCAGTAAATTGGAAAAAATTCGAGTTATATTTTGAAGAAGAAAATTTTATACAGTTGACAGTTCCTGCGTGGAGATCGATCCGTTATACAAATTTTCCTATTTTAAACGTGTAGCGAGTTTGTGTGTACAACAAAATGGCATCAAATTTTAACATAATCAGGCAGGGAAATGTTACATGACAAAAACAAAAGATCAACTCGGCTTAGCAGTGTAAAGGGGTTTTATTTGTTTCTAAGAAAAGATGAAAAAAGAGCATATCCGAACCGGAAAGGCACATGCAATCTATGGCGATGGTGAATCCGCGGGGAAGCGTACCACGTTCCGTCTCACAACAGAGCTCCCTTGGATCACGAGTCCCAAGGACCTTTCTGGACAGCGCATCCTCGCCATTGATGCGCCAGAGCGGACACGTGTACGGTGTATGGTGTGACACACGCGGGGTACAATACATAGCCAAGCGCATGCACACAAAACACAGCTGCTTCTAGCCTTGAAAGATAAAAGGTCTGTTCTTTTTTCTGCGGCTTATAGATTTTAGCTGAAATTTTTGAATTTGACTGTTTATGATAGATATTACGGAGAGAGCTACTCGCTTGCGATTTTTGGTTGATACAATTGTTAGGCTTTTAACGTGTACTATAATTAACGTGTAGATCCCGTCTTGAGAAAATACTTCATTGAAAAGTTAGGTACTGTAACAAAAGCCAAAACCCGTTTTTAGAAACCGTAAAGAACAGGTCCAAATACGGTTCTTTTGAGGTGGGAGATGATGGTTTTGGCTGGTTTTTATCTGCGTTGTTTAAGACAACAGCAGATGATGAAAATGTCGATGTGGATGGTGTATATGATTTTAAAGTAGGGAAGTTGTCTGAAGAATCCGCTTCAAAAGCCGTCTGTTTGTTTCAATTTTCCAAGAATCCAAAAACCCCAAAAGATAAAAAGAACAGAGAAATGAGTAGTGCAGAAAATCACGTAGTTAAAATAGTGCCCCTAGAATAAAAATTAATTAGATTCACTACTTCATCGTACATATAACAACATATATAATTTACAAATAACATTGTACTAAATAATAATGTGTCAGGCAATTTTAGCATCAATAATTCAACATAACCGATGTAAATATATGATTACAAACAAATTGCGATCAAAATATTTACAAACATTAGTAGTATTATCTGGCTTCTTCCTTTTTAGAAACTGTTTCATAAATTTATCTACAGTTTAATGGAAAACTCAATTAAATAGCGCTATGTTCAACAGTTCAAGAATAATACATGCAGAAGTTTACTTACTTGGCATTGTAATCAAATAATCCAAAGCTTGGTCCAATATAAACACATAGATCATACATACAATTGGATGAGTCTAAGTCTCCTTTGGTTGACGAGGGCACAAGGCAACGGAAACTAGGGCTAGAAGACGCTTCGACGAGATGGCAAGCAAGGGCGGGCGGTGGCGGCCAATTTCTCTCGTTCTCTGACGACCGGTTGATGCGTGGCTAGGTGTAGCCATGGGGCACGACACATGTCTCCTAACTTCTGCGATCGCGCGAGACGAACAAGTGTTGAGGAGGGGCGCGACACGCTTGACTCTTCGATATCATCAAATAGATCTATACAACTTGTGGCTCATGGACAACATTGAACGCCTCAACGTGTTGTAGTCCTCCTTCTTGGGCTAAGTACTGCCCAACGGGCCAGTGTGAGTTTTGTCTTATTATGGGTTACTGCTGGCTGTTGAGTGTACCAAGTTTAGACTGTGGATTCACACATGAGCCAGAGTTGTTGATCTCTAGTAGAATTTTTTTGGATCCACTGTCCTGCGAGGCCGAGTGGTGGCGTGACTGATGGGTGGGCCGTGGCGATGATGGGGCCGGTACCGGTAGGTTGCCTCGGAGAGGTTGCCTCGCCTCTTGTAGCGTGTGGGTGTCGTGCATGTGAGGTGTGACCGCGAGCTATGGGTGTTGGAGTTGGGAGCCTCTACCGCCGTGCCGTGCGCGAGGGCCAGAGCGCACAGTGCGTGGTGCGCGACAGGATTCTGATGAATCTGATCTGAGGGCGGGCGGCAACGTGAAGAAAGCCGGAAAGGGACGCCCAGAGACCCAAGTTGCCCAACGAGAGGACGTTTTCAGCCGTTCTCGCTCGCGCTGCGTGTTGCATGCGCAGCGTAAACCCATAAAAACCTGCAGGTTATTACAGCTTATGATGAGTCTATGGTAGACCGTAAACATGGACGTATGTCACCGAAGTGAACACAAATCGACACGTACGTATAGAAAGGTGGCTCTTTTTTTCTTCGGCGAATCACCATGTAAGGCTCCGAACACCCGCCCAAGTCAAAAAAAGGTGGCTCTTTTTTTCTCCCAATAAATAAATAAAATAATTTTTTAGTTATTTTTTAAAACAATTTATTGGTATTCGATTCGTTTGTATAAATATTTATACTAAAATTAAAAACTATCAACTATAACAATAAATCATTAACTATAGCGGAAAAAAACCGACCTGATACCATTCCGCGGAAGTAACCGAACATTGAATGATCAACACAGATCACTCTCACGGATGACTTGGCGCGCAGCTCCTGCAGGATAACGACTTCACCCCACCACAACTGACAAGAGAAAAATTACATAAATGTACCCCTATTACTGGTATATTTTACCTTCTCTCATATTTTATTTATTTTCACTCAAAACCCTTAAGGCTATGCTCCAACTTATCAGCTTCTATTTGGCCTTTTTTTTTTTTTGCTTTTTTTGTTTTTGCATTTTTCTCTTTTTTCTTTGTATTGTCCGTGGTTTTTGGCTTCCAGAAATCAGAAGACACTTGGAACTTATCAGCTCCTATTTGGCCTTTTTTCCCCTTTTTTGTTTTTTGCGTTTTTTTTTCTCTTTTTTCTTTGTATTGTCTATGGTTTTTGGTTTCCAGAAGTCAAAAGCCACTTGGAACTTTTCAGTTTCTATTTGGCTTTTTTTTTTTGCTTTTTTTTTGTTTTTGCGTTTTTTTTCTCTTTTTTCTTTGTATTGTCCGTGGTTTTTGGCTTTCAGAAGCCACTTAGAACTTATCAGCTTCTATTTGGCCTTTTTTTGTTTTTTTTATTTTAACGTTTTCTTCTCTCTTTTTGTATTGTCCGTGGAGATATAACGGTGTCTTCATTTTTTTACTTATTTTTCTTTATTTTTTCTTTAATTGATTGACTCAGAAAAATCTAATAGCTATTACAGCGCAATTTTAGCCAACAATCGAAAGCTGTAGCCATAAGCTGCTTGGAACGGCCCCTAATTTGTTTAAAATGGCTAATCTTTTAGTTAGGCTATACACCTTTATGTTAACTTTATACTCACAATATTATTACTATTAATGTTATCTTTTAGGGAGGTTACGATTGATGGTGATATTCTTAAAATGTTGTTGCGCTAATATTTTATGCTCGATCACGGTCTCAACAACATATTTCTTAAAAAAAAGATAATGTCTGTACGGTGTTGGTCATGTCAATTTTCTCAGGATGAGGTATGCTAAACAAGAGTTATCGTTGGGGAAAAATTCCGATGTAATTTAAACAAGGGCTGGTGAGTGCTTGAAAAAAAGAAAGAAATTGCATGGTGACGTTCAAAACAACGGAAAAAAAAGTTTGTGCGTGTGTGGGGGGGATGTGAATATTGACACAGGTATCATGGAGTGGAACGTAATATGGTAGTAACGGAGGCGGGTTTGTTCAATTGTCTCGATCTTACAAATATTGGGCCTGCCCTCCCTCTGGCTTGCACCTTTGCACATCTCGTCTTCCCCCTCTAGCCATACCCAGAAAGAAGAGAAACTAACGTCTCATCGTTCCCTACCTTCAATTTCCACCTTCGAACACCACAATAACCTTCCGATCGAGTGAGTGAAAATGGCGAACCAGGAAGCTGTCGATCGATACATCCCCGGCTTACTCGAGGAAGCGAACGACGTCGACCACGCCGCTCACCGCGTCCGGGTCCTGATCAGCTCCGGCATCCTGATCGCCTCGACCGCCGCGTCCGTTGTCATCTACATCGCGGCGAACCCCTCGGGTGTAGCACCGGCGCACGCTCTCGCCGGGTTCCTGCTCTTCCTCACCGGCGTGTGGCTCGCGCTGCTGGCGCTGGTCGCGGAGCGGTTCCCGAGAGCCACGAGGATTGGCATGGCAATCGCGAGGGCTCTACAGGACTACTTGTTTGACGGCAACTGAGCTTGAACCGAGGTGCATGGTCGATTCCCTTCTAATGTCTGCTTAATAAGTAGGTTCTTGTTTAGTTACCCTCCCAGCTCGTGGAAAAGAGAAAGGGTAGTCTCTTGTTTTGCTCCGGTTTTGTCGCGTTGTGTTTCAGTTCTTGCTCGCCGGGGGGGTGGTAAAACGCCTGGAGCTTCTGATTTTTAGTTCGAGTTTTTAGCTTTTAGTTGTGCTGATGTAGAAAAAAAATAATGCATCTCCACGGGGCAAAAAATGAAAGAGAAAAGAAAATGAAAAACTCATCTCCACAGGATGAAAAATAAAAATGAAAAGCCGAATCAAATATCCAATAAGAACCCTTGTGTGACTTTGTCCATCATATATCCAATATCCACTTCTATGACGAGCAGATCTCCGTGCATGATTCATACTACCGGTTTACGATGTTCGTCAATTTCACAGGCCCACACATCGTGGAGAAGAGAAGTCTCGGAAAGACCCATAGGAGCTATGGAACACACACAACTACCATGTCAGTTTTTAGTGGTTTTTATTTCCACAAGGGTCTGTTGCCTGTTTCTTTTTTTTAGCGGAACCTTTTAACATTCTCCGTGTGTGTCTCCGTGCGTGTGTTTTTTTTTATTATGGCCATGTGTAGTAAGGGCATGCGAACCATTCTGACAGGATGTTTCTATATTGCAGTTCCATCAACCCGTCGCGGTGCATCGTCACTAGCTAGTAGTAGTCAAGAATAAAGATAATTACTATCATGATCTGTGTGTAAGCTAATGCTCTATTTCAATCTGTTCCTATATATGGGAAATTACTATGGTTTCATATCCGCCGGCATCAAACCGTGCTGTTGTGCTTGTACTGTATCTATGATTGTACGTACGTACTCCGTCGTTCTACGTGCTTGTATGGGAAATTGTTGCCCTATGTTGTGAGTGAGATACTGCTGATTGTATTTTCGAAAGTTGTTCTAGCTTTACAGCTTGCTGTATCATGGTGCAAAAAATGTGTCCCTTAGGAACAACGCGATACGGTGCATCAGAAGCTCGAAACAAAGCAAACATGGTAGGATCAACGGTTCGGTATTTCAGATATAGGTAGGTGTACACCGTACACATGAGGAGTTTCGTACCGACATCGAAACTATGGGCGGCTCAGGTGGTGTTGCTTTATCGCGTTTCTTAATGCACGCGACATGTTGGAAAGTACGTCGTCCGATGCAGCTATGCGAGGTGGCTGTCCCAGTCTCCCGACCAAGGGGGCAAGAACGGTCGGTTTGGGCATGTTTCCCGTCTTTCTTTGCCCTTCAGAAATATCAGATTTAGATCTGTTTATTTCGATTTAAGCTTCTAGTTTATTTTTTTACTATTCTTAAATTTTGTTTTTCTGACTTTTTAACTTTTTTGAGATTTTTTACCGGTTCTTTTTTCTCATATTCGTTTGTATTATTCGTGATTGACTAATATACTTTTTTATTTTTATTTTTTTTAAAATTAATAATATCAAATAAGTTACATTAGCTATAGTGTAATTTTAGTTGGTTATTGAAATGAGCTGGCTATTAGCCTGTGCACGACGTGTGTTAAAAAAAAACTAAAGGCACGTCCTATACGTGACCTATCTGGGCTCTGCAATTCTATACGACATGATTTAATTATGTACATTTTGATCTGTACACGATTTCTTAACTGCCAGTCTGCTACCCCTGTAAAATCTTTACAATAATTGGACCGTAGATTCACATGTTATTTCAACACCTAAACTTAGCTGCTAAGGTGGCATGTAGATTGAATAGATGGTGGTAGTAAATAGTATAGTAACATTTTAGGATTAAGGATGACCACATGTTCAACCGTCAAATGTTACGCGTAAGTAAACTTGGATCCGTGAAAGCCAGCTGCACACTAAATTTATGTCACAATAACATACAAAAAGGCAGAATTCTTTTTGAACGTGTTGGGGAGAAAGGATACGAAAAGAGAGCTTGCACCGAGGGTATGTGATTGCGGAAAGGGAAGGGCCAAAGGTAGCAGGCGATCGAAGAAACTGGGAGAAAACGACGAGGGGTGAACCAGTCACCACGAGTGGTATAGATGTACAGAGCTCGCCATCTAGGTATCTTGCATCGCTGGAGCGAAGGCTCCACTAAACTTCAAGGTAAATCTAGCTCCACCCTTTCTGACTGTGCTCTAGCTCCAGCTTTTTTCTGGCTGAGTTCTAGCTCTAGCTTTGCTGATGTGCAAGCTGCCCACATGTCACGTCGTGCAATCTCCTCCTGAGCCCCTTCTCCAAAAGTGACGGTTTTACGTATCCTCCTGAACAGCAAGCACACCAGCTTCGCTGCTTTTCAGTTGTCTGGATTTTCTTGTCTCTCCGTCACTAAAAACAACATAGCACTGAGCTTTAAATTATAGTACATATATGGTAGTATACAAGTTTGATGCAACTTTAGTTCTATTTGTTTTTGACTTTGTATTTTGTAGGGGTTCACCAAATTTAAATTTTTTTTTCTAAGGATGGATGAGTCATATATAGAAAGTGGAGGAAGGGTATGCGAGTGGTTAGATCTTCGTCAAAGAGTTAAGGAAGGATATGTGAGTGGTTAGATCTTCGTGAAAGAGTTTAAGAAAACTGAGATCTTGATGAATAGACAACCCCTTTTGCTATCCTAGCAATCAATCGTTGCTAGCTAGTATGTTGGTTGTACTGCATGTACGTGCATATGTTCGGTTCCTTCGTGGAGTCCATATGCTCCCCGTCTTTAATTAGCTCTTGCTGTCACTCGCTTTGTTTGACTCGTGTGCTTCTTGAGAGGCAATGTATTCTTTGTTTTTTGCGAGGAAGTCAATGTATTCCTGTACGTGCACTTCCAGACCTCCTTGCTAGCTAGCTTCTTGGTCTTCAAGCGTCGTATCTACTAACCTCATAGGCGCCGCGCCACGCCGCGCCAGCAACCGTAAGTACCAAAATAAAAGAGACGATAATTCGTGAGAAGTTTTTTTAAAAAAATCGAAGGCAAAATGCGTATTTTCGAAAAAGGCGAAGGGTTTTTTCGCAAAAAATAAAGACATGTACGTAAATAAACGGGGACCCGTGCGCAATTTCAAAAACTGCGAGGGGCTATCCTGTAAAATGAAGGGGCTAAAAAACTGGCATAAACCTTTTTGCGAGAACCAAGGACCTGTACGTAATTTCAAAAAAATACAGGAACTTTTTTGCAAAACCGCTCCCCCGAAATCCTAAATCCGTCCGTGTCAGTACTATACTGCTCTAAAATTTCAAGTAGCTGGCTCAGTAGTTCTTGCTAGTCTCAAGTACTAGTTGCGTGCAACAACCAGCGGCCGTGGGCAAGAGGGCCGCAGCCCAATCTGAAATTCGTTTACGAAGTGGGGTTTGATGGAGAGGTTATCTTATTCTGACAGTCAGCCCATTTAGGGTATTCAGCTTGTCGAAACCTGGCCTAACTTTTAACGACAGTCTGAAACTCTGCCTGGCTTCATGCAGCACGATGAGCTGTGTAAGCTGTGCTTGCCAACGTGGGCTAGCGGGAGTAGGCCTCGTCATTAACAAAGAATTTTGCTAACTCTTAAATTAAGTTTCAAAGTGCCGAACAATTTTAAGAAATTTTTTTCAAAGTAACAGCTGCAAAGGCAGGTCCTGCAAAGTTCAGCTGGGTCGAGCTCCTCGACGCGACCACAGGGACGGAGCCAGCATATGAGCATCGGTGTCCGGTGACCTCAATAAAATTTAGCAAATTCTATAAAAAACTACTGTTTATTACTGTTCATCGATGGAGAAGATATCATCGTGCAATGAAGGTAATCTCAATACTCTTGTCGTCTGGCTTCGCCCTTGCGCAACCACATGAAATGTCTTCGTTCTATAACCTCTAAGGTTTTTTTTTTGGTAAAAATCAAATATCGTTTCGCTCCCCGGGCAATCATGGAGAATGGTCGTGGTGGTACAACTGCCCCCTCCGTTTTGCGCAGTGTGCTGCGTGCAAAGCAGCTAGCTTGTAGCTGAACGAATTATTGCGCCTTGTCCTGGGATTTTTTAGGGCCTGTAATGTAAGATGGAAACAACATGCAAATTTTTCTGCCTTTGGTGTTCAGTAATCAGTACTACTTTAGAGCCCGTGGTGAAACTGAAACAACACATGACATCTCCCTTTTACTTCAGGTTGCCTTCATGCTCAGGCACAGAGCTTTGTGACTCCAGTTTTGTGAAATTGCCAATTCCAGTTTTGTGAAGATACCACGCTGTTTCTTTTTATTACAAGCTCTACGTGGAGTGCACGAACTGACCTTTGCGCAAAACAGAACAATGTAAGAGTAAACTAAAAACAAAAGGCAGACGCCTTCACGAATACGCAGTACTGCTTAGGGGTGAGATGGCTCGGGATGATCTTGACCATATGGTATTCGATATGGGCACAGCGTATTAGATATGGGCTAACGGGTCACATCAGGAGCGGTCTACGAGAAAAACGATCAGGCTTCAGGTACGCATAAAGGGATCAGCAGGAGAGGGTGGGATACGAAGTCGGGCATCTAGGTGCAATCCTCCATCTATGTAGTCAACAACCTATGATGGTTCAGAGCTGGTTGCTAAGCCCTTGAGATGACTTCGTTATCCAAAAGATCTTGTTATTTCATGTCTTGCTCTTTGCCCACGTCGAAAAGGGGCTGATGCAAGAATGGAATCGGCAATTTTTCTGTTACGAGCTACGGGTTAGTCCAATCCACCTTAAAAAAGACAAAATGGAAAAAATAGAAGAGAAATGTTATAGAACATTCGCCTGTTTTTCAAGAAAAAAACAGTCAGATGATCTAGAGGCGTTGGATCTCTATCTAACGGATCCAATTATATAAGCACCCCTTCTAAAAAAAATCTCATATAAGCACCCCTAAAAAAACGATCTGGAGCGTTGGATCACTATCCAACGTCCTAAAATCTGACTATTTTTGCCTCCAAAAGCAGTCGAATGTTGTATAGACACTCCCAAAATAGAAAACTCTACTCTGAACGAAATGCACCCTTCTGAACGAAATTGGTCTTATTCTTATTGTGCGCCTTGTGAGCACGTTTGGATCCGTGAAGGCAATGGCTCGGATCTTCCCCTAACCCAACCCGAGAATGGACCGGAGGGAACCGCAGCATGAGGAACGTCCGCGCTCGTCGCAAGGCTCATTTTCGTTTTGGGTCACAGGGCGGGCAGTGCAGTCCGGGGCACAAGGGTCTCAGTACTACCCAGGTGCCATGAGGAACCCCAGAGGTGACTGGCTGACTGCAATGAGCAAAAATGTTAGGCCTAAGCACTTAGTGTGAGACATCGATACATGTTGATCCGTGTGTGTACACATGAATTTTTAGGTTAGTCTTACCATGCTAGCTTACCTTGAGAAGCCCTAACATATAAACCTAGAACTTCCAATGGTAGCACTCCTAGTTAACCGTTTTGCGCGAAGCGAGGACGAAAGCGCAAGTAGGTTGCTACGTGTGTGTAGCCTATCCAGAATGGGGTTAGACCTAAATCGATTTGGACCCTAGGGCGTTATAAATGGTATCAGAGCCGACTCTCGCGGTTTATATGGGCGCGTGCGGGTCAGGGGGCGGCATATGGCGCATGACGCGTATGGGCCCGGAGTGGACGCACGGACATGTGCCAATAGGGGAGATCCTTATCATTTACCCCAGTGTGGATATGTTGGTCCGACGAGGACGTCGAGTCCTTTGAGGGTGTGTATGTGACATATAAATATAGGAGTTCCAATGATTGAGTCTAATAGGGGAGATCCTTATCATTTACCTTGCTAGTTTACCTTGAGAAACCCTTACATATAAGCATAGGAGTTTCAATGGTAGCAATATGCATGGGTATGAGCACTCGAGTTTTGGCACTGTGGCTTGCCACTACTTTTGCCATTTTATTTTATTCTTCATTTGATTGGAAGTGAACCGGTCTTATGTTTCAAACATTTATTTCAGCTTCTATTGATTAACTAAATAAAGTATCTTAAAAGTTTTAATTTTCGTTTCATTTTTATTATTGCTTTTATTATTTTTTCTTTACTTTGACGATGATGCTCTATAATAATATCATAGTTTAACTGTATATGAGAGGTCAAAAGCACAATTTCATATGAGAGGAGACTAAGGTGGAGCCACCGTCCGGTGACTCTAGCTGCTGCTCGGCTTGCGACGAGTAGCCCCGCTGTCATCCGAGCTCATGATGAGCTCTTCCATCTACTGATGACCAGCTCTGCTTAGACTTCCACCAGCGGCTAGCTCTGTCACCGAAGGAGACCAAAATTGAAAAAAAAAATGCTAGAAGGCGAACAGGCCAAAGCTTCCGAGGGGGAGGTGGTGGTGATGGTTATGGATCAAAATATCCTAAGTCGCGGATCCCACGAAACTTATGAGATGGAATTATGAACACGTCCGTTCCGCGTTTCCGTTTCATATCCTCGCGTCTCGCGTGTCGCTTTCCACGCCACGGTAAACATATGAACCGTGGGTGCTGCCGCCTCCATGCTACCTGAGTTCCGCTCCACCTCCACGTACGAATGCACCACGCCAATATCAGCTTGTTGAGAGTCACTGACGTGCGGGTTCAGCACATCGTCGTCCGGCCCCTGGTCCATATGTTAGAGAAAGTCTCTTAGGATGTTTGATTATGATTAGTGGTATAGGATGATCCAAGATGACGTGATTTGTCCGATCTAACCGAACAACACGATATAATATCTAAATAAAATATTTTTCATCGAACTATATAAGTAGAACCATCTCATTCGAGATGAAATAGATCTATCTGTCAGAATAGATCTATCCACAAAACCAAATAAAGGATCAAGGTATTATCCGAGATAAAATGGTTCTTGCACCCAGCAAAAACACGTCAGGGCTCTCGTCATGTCAAAACACCGGCATGCTCGTCATATCCACCTTCCACCGTCAGCATGACGTGCTTTGTTCGGTCTGTGGCTCGGAGGGAAGGTGCGAATCGAGGATGCTATATATACCGGCTGAAGTCTCAAACTATTCATCTCGATCAAACTCTCGATTCCCCTCTGCTCCTCTCACGCCTTGCCTTCGTCGTCCCGGAGCACGTTGTGACAAGGTGCAAATGGGCGAGAGCGAGCGCGCGCTTCCTTACTTGGCTCGTCTCGACGAGCCCCAAGTCGCCAGCCCTGCTGCTCTAGACCATCTGCGGCGCCTCTTCCTCAACTCCGGGCTGGTTCTGCTCCTCGGCGGCATGCTCCTCTTCATGTCCACCGTCTGCAACCCCGGCGCCGGAGCCGTGCGGGCTTTGCTCAGCTTCCTCCCCTTGCTTCTGGGAGTTTTCCTGATCATGCTGTCGCCGGTGGCGAACCAGCTCCCAGGAGCAGCATGGGCTGGCGCCGCCATGGCCAACGCCGTCGTCCCGAACCAATCCTTCGCGCTGGGGAACTGAGCTTTTGTGATGCGTTGTTATGTCGAGAAAATAAGCATCGTTACTGTGGTTCGTGTGTTAGCACGTAATGCTCCATTTCGGTTCTGCTTTGGTGTCTGCAAGCGTCGTCCTCTGTGCTTGCTCTGTACCGGGCGTCTGGTTATGGTTACTGCTTGTGTACTTATGTAGTAACTGTATGGGGAAATGATCATTGGCGGAACTAGAATTTGGCTACACCCCGGGCTAAACTCTAACCACATAAAACTAACATTAATTTATACCCACACCACGTCATAACAAAAATGCATTATAAATGCATCATTGATATGAAACTTGAGTTCAATGCTAAAACATAAAACATAATAAGGAAAACATGGTAAAACATAAATAATGTAGCATAGTAGAGATACAATTTAATTACCTAAATAACAAAGATTTGCTTTATATCATATCCCACCATTTCTTCATTGATAGTTAGACATGAACCAAAACCTACAAACAAACATGAGTGTAAATCAAACAGGTATATGAATAAATACAAGAACAAGAATTTTACAATTATAAGAAACTAACTTACCACTATTACGAGATAGTTGTTTACATTTATAAATTCAGAAGCCGTGGTCCGCTTCATTTTGTATTCACTAATAACTCCTACAGAGAATAATTGAAGGTAAGGCATCAATAACCATTACGAAACCAACAACAACACCCAACATACAGTAAGAAATAAGCTATTATATACTTTCATAGCTTGACATGAATCAAGAATTACAGACGGCAAATTAGTTTGCAGGTAAACTACTACTTCAACATATAATTTCAAAAACTACTTCAGCATATACTCCTACAAATGTGAATGACACATCCTTCTAATTCACTAACAGGCTGATTTCACACCAGATCTGGAACACATTGAAACATATATCAAGCTAACAATCCTAACTTTGATACAATTCTAGTCTCCAACCATTTCTATACTACACAAATAGCTTCCTACTTCTAGACTGGCATCAAATAGTCAGAGAATTCATGAAGAGAACTTTGATACAATTCATGAAGAGAATTTATGAACTGGAAAAAAGTGGTAAAAATTGTTACCTGACACGGAGAGCAGAGCAGAGGCGATCCCAGATGTCCATAATGTCACGGCCAGAGAGGAAAGTGGAGCCGCCATCGCGACCACGGAGCACGACAAGGTGACCAAAGCCATTGCTGTGGATCAGGCCATGGAGGAGGTGGTCGTTTCGTCCAAGGAGCGCATCTGCTCCGGGCTGTTGGTCCCAATCGGTGGCCACTGGGATGATGAAATGGTACTTCCGCTTTGACACCCAATGGTGGCTCCAACCTGACATTGTTAGTGCAGTGCGCATTTGTTAGTACTGATGAAGCTCCAACAGTCAGAGAACTAGGAACCAACTCAATCAATGTGAAAACTACCATTTTCCAAGAGAAGAAATGGACTTTAAAGAGGAGCCGTTGAGGCGGTTGAGCTGAGGAGGAGGAGGGCGCTGCGCCGAGACGAGGCTGGGGCTGGGGCAGCACCGAGCGGCGGGAGGCGGGCAGGCGGGCGGCGCTGGATCGGCGCGATCGCGCAGATCCGAGATGAGGCGGCGCTGGCGACGAGGCGGCGCTGGCGCCGGCGACGAGCGGTTGCGGGCGGCGCCGGCGACGTGGCGGAGGCGACGAGGAAGCGGCGGCGAGGCGGAGGCGGTGAGGCGGCGGGCGGCAACAAAGCGGCGGCGCGCAGCGGCGGGCGCGCGCAGCCGCAGCGAAGAGGCGGCGCAGCAGCAGCGAAGAGGCGGAGGGCGGAGGTGACGAGGCGCAGGGGCGCTAGGTTTTCTTCGCGACGGGCCGCCCCGCGTCAATACTTCGGCTGCGCGCGGAGGCAGTGCTGGCCGTGGGGGTGGGCCGCGTGAAGACCGTGGGCCGCGCGGACACGGTGGGCTGGGCTGCCTGGGCTACCTGGGCTGAATACTAGCAAATATACCTTGGGCTGAACTAAAAATATATGGGTTATACACTAAAAAAATTTTCACGCCCCGGGCTGGATCCTACCCTGCCATAGGCCCAATTCCGCCCCTGGAAATGATATTATAACTTGTGACAACTGACAAGAGATGTTGCTGTTGTTGCTTGTGTATCAAATTATCCTCTGAGGTTTTGTGCCGCTTTTCGGTGATCGCTGTTTTAATTTGGTTGTCTGTTCATTTCAACGTATAAATTATCTGCTTATCCCGTAGCTGTACTCTGCTGCTCTAAAATTTCAAGTAGCTAGCTCAGTAGTTCTTGCTAATCTCAAGTACTAGTTGCGTGCAACAACCAGCGGCCGTGGGCAAGAGGGCCGCAGCCCAATCTGAAATTCGTTTACAAAGTGGGGTTTCATGGAGAGGTTATCTTCTTCTGACAGTCAGCCCATTTAGGATATTCAGCTTGTCGAAACCTGGCCTGATTTTTAAATCTTAACGACCGTCTGAAACTCTGCCTGGCTTCATGCAGCACGATGAGCTGTGTAAGCTGGGCTTGCCAACGTGGGCCACATGAAATGTCTTTGCTCTAACTTCTAAGGTTTTGTTTTTTAAAGATCAAATATCGGTTAATTAATGTGTGGATGCGTATACCATGGTCAGCGTCGCCGTTTGACGTCATCCGACTTTACCAGCAGATTTGGGAGCCGTCCTTTTCGGCTTATTTCAGCTTACGGGTTATATCTTATAACCTAAAGTTTATAATTTCTTTTAAATAAATAAATAGGATATTTTATTCATCACTGTTTTAAAATAACTTATCGAGATATTCTTTTAGAAGTGGTTTATCGACTTTTGATTCGTTCACACGAGTGTCCGTATTAAAACCAAAAACCATGAATTATAGTTATAAGTCATAAATCATAGGCCAAAGAACAGGCCTGACCACTTTACCGGTGAAACTTTTTTTTTTGTTGCGCAGCACTTTCAGACAGCTATATCCAAACGTGGACCTGCTAAATCAATGTTCTAATCCTATATCATTGGACCGTTATACATGTAAGACCAACAACAGAACAATAAAAAAGGGATTTTGGAGATTTTTTTAGGGGAGAGAATTCATGCCCGTTGGATCTCTAATCCAACGTTCATAAATTTAGATGATAATTAAAAAGAAAATATTCGAATAATATTTATCAACACCCTTGAAGATAACGACCCGTTCTCTATATATCACGGGAGAGGGGTCCAATCGAATCGAGATTGGAGTTAATTAATTGGATTGGTTAACGGAAAAACAAACATTGTGGTTTTAGCCCCAAAAGGATTTATAGTCAACACTCATAATCAGATCGTTGGAGGCGGCTTGGAGACTAGGTAGATGCACTTTGCACGTCTGTGAAGGCGGAATAATTGTTATAGATGCTATACATTAGATGCCCTTTATTGTAGGAAAGCATCCTTTGTTTTAGGAAACACACAAAAGGCAAAAAAAAAAACAAGGAGGAAGGAATTTTGTTTGGCTTGAGATAAGAGTTACTAGCTTCGCACAATTATGCATGCAGCTAAGGTACATAGAACCTGTTTGGTACAGCCCCCGCTCCTAGATTCTCATCGGGAGCCAGAGGAGCAATGCCAAATACGGAGTAGAATTTATGAGAATCTAGAGCAAAAAATGAACTAGGACGCGGAGCGACCCAAAGGTGGATTCTGGTGGGGAGCCACACCACCAAAATGACAATGCCCTCGCAAGTTCGAGAAAATTATCCGCGTTTTGTCATCCATATACCCTTGTACTTCCCGCACCTTTGTCGTACCCCTTCTCTCATTCTCTCACTTTGGGCACTGGGAATGAATGATATGTCATACTACTTGCTATTGTTGTGACACCATGTGGAGGTCACCCTATAGTTGTTATAAATAATTAACTTTTGGTTTTTGAGAGTTTGTAATTTTTCGGTTGCTTTGTGTTGCTGGTAGTCTGACCGGCATTGGGGCCACGGTCAGACCTACCCTAGATTTTTGGAGCCAAGTTGGTTGAGTATGTGCATGGCATGGGGTGTTGTTGCTTGTGTGCATTCATGTTGTATGGTGTATTTATGGACTAATGTGGGTTAAGTTTCGAAGAATTTAAGCCCATAAAAGATTGCTTGGTCTATTGTTGTGTGGTGGCTTGAAGGCGACTATGGTCAACGGCGGGGAGACCAAGACTAGGTTGGGAATAACTAAGGTGTAGAACGATCATGGATGCCATGTGCAATAGTTGAGCTCAAGCAAAACATAAGATGATCAAGAACTATGAAAGGTAAAGTTTGAGCAAAGACCATGATACATTGGAGATGCATGTTATTGGAGATAAAGAGAATTGTCTTTTCACTTCATTAAAGCTTCTCGTTGTGATTGTACAAGTCTAAGTCTATTGTAGAATTATTCAGATTTGAACTTTGACTCAGCTTAATAGTTCTAGGGTAATAGTTCATCTCTAATTCCAGCCATTATGGTTAAAACTATGAGCCTTTGAGTTCTGTTTTTCACTTGTTGCTGAAGCTGCTTCCTTTTGTGTGCTTGTCTGACAGTTCAGGTAGTTCTAATGGTTTGGTTTCCTATGTGAAATGGACTATAATTCAATACATGCTGCTTAGAATCTTATGATGCGTTAGTTTTTAATTGTGTTGTAATTTCTTTATATTATTTGAGATGTTGTTTCTAGTATAAACACTTGTACTTTAATTTTCGCTATTGTAGGCCTTTATAATTTGTATTGAATAATATTTTTGTACCTTCAAATACCTATCTTAAAATTTCTAGATCCACCACTGCCCGCAATAGTCTAGACTCTCCATTGAGAGCTTTTTGGTAACATCAGAGAGAAAGCACAAAGCTAAACCTAAAGAGAACAACAAGATGCATGTTCAGTTCAAAAAGGGGAACAGTAGGTGTAATAGCCCGCTCGTTTAGGTTTTGGCTTTTAGCTTCTAGTTTTTAATTTCTCAATTTCATCTTTTTCTAGTTTTTTAGCTACTTTTTAGACTTTTTTGCTTTTTCTTTTTTCCTGTATCCTCTGTATGTCTGTGATGTGCTAACCTATTTTTTATTTTTAAATTTATTTATACAAAAAAACTACTAGTAACTATAATATAAAATAAAATAAACAGTAAAAAATAAACTAAAATAAGCAGCACAGCCTAAAGTTAGTTTAACAACATATGTAAAGATCACACAGCTTGATCGGCTTAGTACCTACGAAAAGCAGTAGTCCTGTCGAAGCAATGTGCATAGTCCCGCTATTTTTAGGTTTTTTTTAGAAGAATAGAGCTATAACACTTGATGCCTTGATGGGAATATTCAATGACGTGGAATCATATCGCTGACAAGCAGGGGCGGATCCACCTCCCTGCGACCCTGGGCAGCTGTCCGGGCTCGCCGGCGAGCCACTGTTGAATACGGAGTATACCCCTGCTGCCGCCGGCCATGACGACAAGTCGACAACCAACAATTCCTTGGCAAGTCGCGTCGTGGGCTGTGCTTCGGCAGTTCGGCCTTGCGTCTGGGCCTTGATTCCCCAACATGGCCCACCGCCCACCATGAGCCGCCTGTGCACTCGCCTCCAACCCCAATCGAACAAATCTACGATTCATTCACCGAATCGCTGAATCCCCAGTTCCCCATTCGCCTTCTCAGCCCTCACCACTCGTCCCCATCGAAACCTGACACAGGGCCCGGGATCATACCCGGAAGCGAGGCGTCGCTCCCAATCCCCAGAACCAGCTGCGCCCGCCGCCCGGAGACCGAATCACCAGCCATGGCTACAGGTTCGCGACGTTCTCAATTCCCCAATTTACTCACTGCCCTCTTGCCTTTATCCCTGGTGCCGTACTGTCGTTCCTTCTTTCTGGCTTCATCCTCACTCCTCAGAGGCTCAGATCCCTATTGCCTTTTGCGGTTTTGCCTCTGGTAGGGGAAGCGCTGCAGCGGCCGCCGGCCGGCGAGGCGGTGACCTATCCGCAAGCTGTGCCGGAGCACCGCCTGCACCGGCCACCGGCTGTCGTAGCTCCGCGCCACTGCTGTCACGGTGTCACCCGTCGACAAGCAGCTAGAGGCAGCATCCCTCAGCGGCGTCACACGGTCACAGCACTAGTCTTCAATCTTCTCAGTTCGTAGCAAATGGCAGATAGACAGAGGAAACTTAGCCAAACAGGTAAATTAAATTTGGGCATTATTTGATAGTTGATGATTTGGTTGATTGGTTTCCATTCAGTGTTTAATTATTGTAATAATTCTGTAATTTGATTCAGGAATGAGGCATTTTTTGGTTGATACGAGGAATCATGGGCATGGCAGTGGAAGTCATGAATCTGGAAGAAACTTAGACTTAGAAGAGCCACATGAAGATGAAGTGCCAAATCCAGATTATCGGCAGCCAGAACAAAACATCGGAAATGTAACTAGTGAGTTTGACCCTAATGAAATTCTATGTGATCCGGCTCTTAGAAAACAAATATATGAGTATGCTCCTGAAATTCAAGACCAAGTTAGAAGAGCATATATATTGAAGGGTCCTAAACAACCAACCAATCTGATTTTTCCTCGCAAACAATACAGGATTGGTGATTCAAGATCTTTTTCTATATCATGGTATAGGCAGTATAATTGGTTAGAATATAGTGAGTCCAAAGATGCTGGTTATTGCTTTTATTGCTTTCTTTTCAAGCAACCGGGAAGGGCAGAACATTTTGGTTACGATATCTTCAATAAAACAGGTTGGAGAGATTGGAAACATGCATATAAATCATTACCTCAACATGTTGGTGGAGTAGGCAGTGCCCACAACAAGTGTGTCCAAAAATGCGATGATTTTAAAAATCAAAGACAAAGTGTATTGAGTGTATTAAACAAAGCCAGTAAACAATCAGAAGAATTATATCAAATTCGTTTAACTTCTACTTTACATTGTTCAAGATATCTCTTAAAGCAAGGACTAGCTTTTCGTGGGCATGATGAGTCTTCTTCCTCTTTGAACAAAGGAAATCTTCTTGAGTTGATTGTTGTTTCTATAGCAAATTGTTGCTCATCTATTCATGATTTCTTTGAGTATGTCTCATTGATTGTGAACACAACAACAACATCTTGCAAGAGGAGGGACACACTACTTGAAAACAATCGTCAAAATACTTTGCGACGTATTGAAACTGGTGACACATCCACAGGAAGAGGCTTGAATCAAGAAACCATCCTTACTAGACCTGGGGATACTAGATGGGGATCACATCATACTACTTTGATTCGTTTGTCTCAAATGTGGGACTCGGTGATAGAGGTGCTTCGTATAGTTAATGAAGATGCTAGAGTACCAAATCAAGCAGCTGGTTTGATAGAAAAAATGGAGTGTTTTCAGTTTGTTTTTATTCTGGTGGTTATGTTAAGATTGCTTGGTATCACAAATGAGCTCTCACATGTCCTACAAACAAAGGGTCTTAACATTGTCAATGCACTTGAGGTTAGTAGTTACTAGCTCTCATCTGTTCGGTTTTTAATTATCCCATTATTGATAGGATTGTAGTACTGTACCTTTGAATCTCGTTGGATTTTTATTGCAAATGCAGCTTATTCATGATGTGAAGTCTAGGTTGAACACCATGAGAGAAAGTGGCTGGGATGACTTATTTGAAGAGGCAAGACAATTTTGTGCAGCAAAGAGTATTCCCATTCCAAACATGACTGAAGAGATACCGGTGAGGGGTCGTTCAAGGCGAGATGGATTTACTGTTACTAATCTTCATCATTATCGTGTTGGGATTTTATATGTCGTTGTTGACAAAATATGTGCTGAGATGAATAATCGGTTTAGTGAAGTGACTACGGAGTTATTATTGTGTTTCTCTTGTCTTGATCCAAATAACTCTTTCTCCAAGTTTGATGTCAACAAACTTGCTCGACTTGCTAAAATATATGATGGGGATTTCTTTAATCATGATCGTGCAATAATAAGGGGACAACTTGAGACCTATATTCTTCATGTGAGGAGGCATCCTGCTTTTGCTGCTTGTACAGATATTGAAAGTTTGGCCACAAAGATGGTTGCAACAGAAAAGCATATGGTTTTTCTATTGGTCTACAAACTGATTTTTTTGGTATTGTTAGTGCCGGTCTCAACCGCGACTGTTGAAAGATTATTCTCAGCAACAAAAATTATCAAGTCCAAATTGCGCAACAAGATTGCCGACGATTGGTTTAACAACTTGATAGTGTGCTATGTTGAGCGAGAATTATTCAGATCACTTGATGAAGCTACTATTCTTCGACGGTTTCAAAACTTGAAGAGTCGAAAGATGCAGCTTCCTCGTAGTCGTATGCTTCATAGCTAGAAACTAGCATGTATTTTTCTTGTTAAGTGTTACTTTATAGATCTATGTGATCTTGTGAACATGTGCTACGATATGATTCTAGTTAAAACTAATATGGTTGTCATATTTTGCTTGTATTATGATCTATGTTTCTGAGCGCTTGTTATTTAGACTTTGTTCTTCGCCTAGGCTCGTCAAATTCTCTGGGTCCGCCACTGCTGACAAGATAGTTCGATAGGTATGGTCCTTTGGAAAAGAACTGGTCGAGGCAATCCTACTGTTGACGGCGCGAATCGAATCGTGAGCTTTGAAAAGTTAGGTAAGGGAAATGCTGCTACTGCTAGCATGTTTTTCGATCACAATACTTTGATCATGACGTTTGGATAATGGCCCTTCGACCACAGAGCTTTGACTACAGAGTAACTTTGGCTTCCCTCCATTTAATCAGTACATCATCTGGCCCCACTGGAGAATTTCTGTGCGGAGGTTTTGCCGTTTAATCAGTACGTCATTGGCAATTGGAGAGGGTCCATCCTTGGAACACCTCTCGACAGCGACTGGAATAGGAGAAACACCCCATCCGAAACACTAGTAGTGTTAATAGGAGAAACACTTTGTATCTGGCAAGTGCAAGTTCTCTGTTCTTGCAACAAGAGAGACACTAGTATGCCCCATTCCACTTTTATCTGGCAAGTGCAAGTTCTCTTTTCGTGGAATAAGAGAAACACTAGTTACAGAGTACGTACAAACCGAGCAGTCGAGCGAGCGATCAAAATCTCCATGGAGCATGTGTAAAGGGATCAAACGAACGGTGAGTGTCTTATGATCGAAATCCACATCTAGTAAGTTAGATTATTTTTTCTTTTGATTTGAGATTTATTTTTAGGTACTAAAAAGCAAGACAAGTATTCACCTCCTCTCATTACTGTACTCTATCCTACAACTTTTCATCGAATCACTTTTTTTTTATGCGGAGGTTTTGCTGTTGTTGACTGCAGACTGCGGACTTGTGGGGAGAGAAATCTCTGTTCTTGCAATAGGATAAACTCCAGTAGTGTTAATGGAAGAAACACTCCAGTAGTGTTAATGGAAGAAACACTTTTAGCTGGCAATTGAAACCCCCCATCCGAAATACTTTTTTTATGCGGAGGTTTTGCTGTCGTTGAGTGCAGACTTGCGGAGTGCGGACCGAAATGTGGGCAAACGCTTTTTTCTTGTTGTTTCCTTCTTTGCAAGGTCACGTTCACATAGCAGTATATATAGCACCCTTTTCTTTTGTGCAGTGCTCGTGCCCCGCCTTATAAAACCGCCATGGCTGCTTCCCCTCTCACCAGTCACCACTCCTCCATAGCACCCTTCGCAGCAAAGCAAACCGCATCGTCCCAATGGCCGAGCGACGAGAGATGATGCCTGATTACTTGCAGGAGCAGCCAGAAGGCGAGCCGGTCCAGCAGCTCTTCCTCGACGCCGGGGGCATTCTCATGCTCTGCGGCGCCGGCGGAGTACTCGTCGGCGTCTCAACTGCTGCCAACGCCATGCACGCCTTCCTCGGCTTCCTCCTCTGGATTCTTGGCGTCTCCCTCCTGGCGCTCGTGCCCGCGGCAGGCCGCTTCCCACGAGCCCAACAGGTTGGCGTCGCCGTGGCCCACGCCGTCCTGATGCATTTCTTCGCCCCAAGGAACTAATTCGATCGCACAGCAGGGGGGCCGAGGTCCGCTTTGTATGCTTCTGTTCGTCCATGAGGGGTATTGCTATTGTGTATCGCTGTCTGTCCTAGCTTGCTCTGTTTCTCCGTTCTCTGTCTCGGAGGATCAGAGGATGTATTGGTCTAGTATTTGCCATCAAAGAACAAAGATATGTACATAGTTGAACTTGCAGTATCGTTGGTCACCTACAGGCCATGATGATGTAATGATTAAACAAAATAAACCGGAGTATCATCTGGTGCAATGTCATCTGCGCAGGTTTGCACTCTGTTTTCAGTTGTATTTAAGCACAGCCGTGGCGCGCCAACATCTTGTGTAATTACGCTGTTTTATGGTTTTATCCCCAAACACCAGAGCCCATATGTGCTGGCCTACAGCCCAAAGTTTGTTCCCCTTGGGCTATATGCGTTAAATAGGCCGTTTAAATCGGCCTCGACTTGCGCCCTTCTGAAGCCCAATAAAATCCCGCGGATAATCAGGATGTGTTTCAAGAATGAAGAAATAAACTAAGACCAACTCAATTATAAATTTACAAGCCATCTTAAATTTTGAATTTTTGAATACAAATCCATCTTAGCACGATCCCAGACAACGCATGTTGGCTATAAATTAATTATCATCCAGATACAACAAATAAATTCCATCCATCAAGGAACAATTAAAATCATTCTTTGAATCAAATAAAAAGATCAGCAGTCCATATTACACCAAGAGAAAAAAAAAATCCAAATTACATAATTTTATATCTCCAATATACATCCAATTACAACTCTCTATTTCTAACAGTTACAAAATAAATTACCTCAGTAGCTCTCATACATGTATGCATTTAATCAGAAGCTACAGAAATCTAATTACATGCATCTCACTTCATACATTTAATTACAACTCGCTGGATTTTCAAAATAACTACAGTTTCAATTGCGGAAAGAACGAATATAAAGATATCGAAAAAGACCAAACAAAAGAAAAGAAATAAAAAGAAAGAATTATTGTCAGAATTCTAGAATTTAATTTCAGGTAGGGTATTCCGCTCATCAAGATAGCAGACTGTCCAAAGCTAATCGGCATCTCTCACGGTCGTAGATTTCATTATCCGGCGTTAAAACAAACCTGAGTCTATTCCATAAGTCCATTTTCCAACCAACCAAACAAATATCCAGATGCAACCCCAAGTGCACAATAGCTCACTATAGAGCACAGGAGCACCGGGGAGAGGATAAGGCCTAAGCCAAGCTAGGGAGGAGGAGAGGGATAGCATTTCACTCGGAGACACCACCATAAGCAAGAGCCCAAACTCAGTTCCAACCAACCGAAGAGCAAGGCAACATGGCAAGGAGGACCAGCCATCCAAGCCGCAAGCCAAGGAGAAACCATAGGCAAGATAGCTATAATCCATCCATAAGTTCTCGCTATTACTTCATAGGCATGACACTAGATGAACCAAACCATTCACACATGAACAAGCTGACGATAGCCAATCGAATCCATCACAGAGCACCCTCATCGAGCAAAGGGTGTGGGAAAGGAGTAGAGAGAAGGGTATACCCTAAGCGAAGGCTGACAGCGATGGCGTGCCTCAGTGAGCATAACCACTCGCGCCCAACAGCCTTTGCACTCCTCGGCGTGCGAAAGGTCTCCAACCCCGTTGTAGATAGCCACGAGAATCGACCACTGCCATCCTCATCAAGCTTGAACTAAAAATCAACAAAGATTAGAAATAAAATCAAAGCTTAAGCCATAGGAGTAAAGTAAAGTAGAGGGAGAAAGAAATGGGAAGAGAGCACCGGAGAGTAGGGGTGCAATTGGTTCGGATATTTCCCGACCGACCGTTTGACTGGGTTAATTCGGATGGTATTTTGGGAAAATAGTAAATAACCAGATGATTTTACAAGATATGGTATCGAAATTAGATAGTGCTTATCGAAATCAGAAATAGAAGAGTAGTTTTCGACGAATAGCAAAATATTCACATATATAATGAGTAATATCCAGTACAATGTATTCGGTAATATCCGAATACCAGCCCCCGTATGGCATCCAGTCCATGAGGCCTATCGGCCCACCACCCATCTGTCGGTATGATATCCATCTCCTATTTATGACAATATACCCGATATCAGTTGTCCGTTGCTTTCATCTTGTACCCGTTGTTACTTGTAATGCTTGTCCTTTATTTCACATAGTTGCGTTACTTGTCTTTACTCTTGTGTTGCGATCGTTGTTGGGTATTTGCTGAGATTTCTAAATCTCACGTTTGCTCTATTCTGTCTCAGGTAAAAGGCCAGTGAAGTGATAGCATCATGCATGGGTGGTAGCACTCGAGTTTTCAGCACCGTGGTTTGCCACGGTTTTATTGTTTCATTTGTTCTTTATTTGTTTAGAAGTGGACTGGTCCTATGTTTTAAATATTTATTCCAGCTTTCGTTAGTTCTCTATTAAAGTGTTAATAAAGTTTTAAACTCTTTGTGGTTTCTTTTGTTGTTCTTATTTATTCTTCACTTTAGCGATGACGTTCCATAGTAGTATTCCATATGGTTATGTGGGGTGCTACAGCCACACGGATCGGACGACACGGCACGGCGGATGGGCAGGTCGAAGCGGCGTGGCACACAAGGGAGAGAAGGAAAAGGGAGAAGGAGGAGGGGCTTGGGGTTGGGCAGGACCAGCCCAGGAGGGCTTTCAAATTTGAAAATTTTGAATTCTAGCCAAATTTTGAAAAGATAATTTGAATTTAAATTCACTGTTTTGAATTTTGAACCAGTACAGACACGTCCCCAAAAATGGGGTGTTACACAGTTGCACAGCACAAAATCTCTGTGTGTATCATTCTTCTTCTCTGGTGTGTGCGTGTGTGACAAACAAAGGAGAAGAACGGAACCCCGAGTGAGTTCTCTCCAGGTTGTGGACCAACAATGCACTTCGTTTTCGATCTAATCATAACATGTACAATTTAGTCTAAACATGTCCTCAGGGCAAGGAGCACGTACGGTCAATTAGCTAGGCAAACACTTCTATCAAAGAGGCTGATTTGGTAAAGGCTGGATTCTTTTGAGTTTACAGTTAGCTTATATTTATACTGTCTATAATAACTAGATTTTAAATTATGTGTTTTTAAAAGACATAGTCAATAGAAAAATTATAGTAAAAAATATACTGAGTTCAGCTGTACTAGCTAAAACCACGTGCAATTATTTTTCTCTACGTACTGTCTCTTATAAATAATTAAAATTTAAATATTTAAACTATAAATCATGAGCCATGAGGTCAAAAAAATCTACCAAAAGCTAAGAACAGCTGTCCTTCTTTACCTATGTGTATATAACTCATGAAGCTTCCAAGAAGCTGTGTAGCTTCCCGACAAAGATATGTTATTTTCCAAGAACCTTCGTACGCGAATTTTGGCCCTACGCTTTGGATATAAGGCGCATTCCCGTGGTTGGCCGAGCAAACACTTCTGAGGAGGAGAAAGAAGAAGTGGAGGAGGTGGAGGAGAAAGAAGAAGAAGATCAAGAGGAGGAAGAAGAAGACCAGGAGGAGGGCCCGAGGAGGAGGAAGAAGACCAGGAGGCCCGAGGAGGAGGAGAAAGAAGGAGATAGAGGAGGAAGAGGAAGAAGAATACAGAGAGGAAGAGAAGGAAGAGAAGAAAGAAGAAGAAGAGGAGGAGGAGGAGGACAGACTAAAACGAACTGCAGGTCACGACGGCCGGAGTTGGCGATGGAAGGTGAGATGAACGAGCGTTCGGCAGAGGCCGGCAACGGGAAAGCCCCAGCCCCGCCGCCGCCGCCACCACCACCTCTCCACGAGGCCAACGGTGGGCACCGGCGCGGGCTGAGGAGGCGGCCGCGTCGACGTGTCCGTCGCGAGGTCTTGACTGTTGGCGTAATGATAGGCGCGGCCGCGTACCTTCTTCTTGCCGAAGCTCTTATGGAACCGGCGCCCCCTTCGGCCGCGTGGTTCTTCGTGGCCTTTGTGGTCTGGATCGCGGGGTTAAACTTTCTGATTTCCCTAATGAATTGACACGCGCGCGGCCACTCCGGCAAGCCGGCATGGACAGCTCTCCTCGCGGCGGAGGGGAATGCGCGTGCGGTTGCAGGGATATCGGCATCGGCCTGGATGTTTTTGATTTTTCCTCTCTTTTTTTCGAAGGTTTTTCTTGTACATACTTGAGCTAATCTTTTCCTTATCTGCCAAAACTAACTAGCAACTGACACTAATTCACTAGTAGTAAATTATACTACTAATGTATAGTATACATAATAAAGCATACCAGTTGGCGATTAAATAATGGGAATGTTTGACGTGGTATCAAGAAATTTTACTAGAATTTTATTCAAATTTGGCATGCATGTGAGAGAATTTTCATCTAGAATTAAAGATTGCAACCTTTGAAGGGGTTCTACAAATCTAATCGATGTAAGGTAAATTAAAATACATGTGCTCTTCAATCATGTCAACTTGCACTGCTGAGCCCCCTTGACACCTTTTTCCCTTGTCTTTGGCCTGAAATTCCAAACAGTACGGTTTTCTCATGACCAAATGTACGCACGATGCTGTAATCTGTTATATTTCAGAGGGTACTTATTACTAACTCTTAAGTACGTACAGTTAAAAGATTTTATTTTTCGATTTCATACTCCAGTTATTCTGGCTGAACTTAGAAAAAGAAAACATGTATAGCTAGTAGCTAGGAGCAGAACGTAGGCAGTACAGATTCATCTAGACCAGCTTACCAAATACCAATTAATTAATTAGCTTAATCAGTTGCTCTTCGTGTGCTGTTGACGTCTAACGTCAACTCCCAGTACTGAAGTTGGTGACACAAAATTTTATTCTTGCACTGAACCAAGACAAAAAAAAAAAGAGTTAGCTGTACAGCTAGCTGGGTTAAAACCAATACAGCAAATTAAGTCCAAAGTGAAACGAGAGAAACAGGCTGCTTCAAAATTGGCATGGATGCACGCATCGACAAATGCGGTAATTAAAAGGGATCCGATTCGTCAAATCCACGAACAAGGGAGAAAGGGGATGGGTAAAACAAAAGCTTCCCTCTTTTGTGTTACTCCATCTTCATCTATCATGCACTACTGATGAAGCTAGCTAGTTCAATTAATTAATTCGCTTTTGACAATTATTACTTATCGGCATGAAAGCTGATGAAGCTTGCGTTCCGACCGCGTAAGAATTTAGCTGCTGTTTTCTTTTCTTTTCTTTTGAGAACCAACCAACTGCTGTTTTCTTTGCAGGTCTCCTAGCTAGTTTTCTCTTTTAACAATGATTACTTATCGGCATGAAAGCTGATGAAGCTAGTCTCCGCCCTCGCCGCTTGCGTTCAGACCGCGTAAGAATTAAGCTGCTGTTTTCTTTTCCGGCCTCTTAGCTAGTCCAGCTTAATTAGCTCAAAGGCTAGAAAGTGAACCCCACAATTCCGTGAACCCTAACTCCTGCATCCACTTCCCTCTCCCCGCCGCTGCGTACTCTCTTACTTGGAGACGAAGGAAGATGGGGATCATGGCCGCATTCCTCCTCGCCTGCATCGCCAACATCCTTTCTACGGCGCGTAGATCGCCGCCGGAGAGCACAAGCCGCGCCGTCTCCAACGTCAACAGCGGGGCTGTAGAGTGAGTTCGTGTACCTATTGTCCCATCGATCGATCTCACAAGCACAGTATTTTTATAACCCAAAGCAAGCAAACTTAATTGGAGTACGTACCGTCGCTTTTGCTGGTTGTACAGCCGCAACAAGCGGCGACTGAAGCGCCGGAGGCAGCGCTGCCGGAAGATGATGATGTAGAATTGGGGCTAACGTCGCCGCCGCCGCCGCCGCCCCTGCCGGCAGAAGAAGCCGAAGACGTAACTACTTTTCCTTTTTAAAAAAACCATATAGTAGAATTAAAAACATACCAGAATGGCCGGCCGGTGTATCTATACTCCGACCGACCAGAGTTGGTCGGAGCTGTTCTTCGACTTGTGAGGTGTCACTACTCACTAGCAGCACAAACTTTGGTTTAGCATCATTAGTTTTCATCTGCTGCACAAACAGGAAGAGCATGCACAGATTAGTACTAAGCAATACATATCGATCGGGTGATTTTTGCCTAGAAAAGTACAAATCAGATGATTGATCGATATTAACTGTCTTGCAAAAATATAGCTATATATGTCCATCAGTCCATGCATGCACTTGAAAGTTCCTCAGCTTTGTTTTGATTGTAACCTTTTTTTTAGACCTTGTTTTGATTATAACTGTTGGGTGCTAATTAAGTGCAACTTAACAAGACATGCATGTTCGCTTTTCAATTTCTTACACATGCATGGATGTTAATAATGTCCATCTTAAAGACTTAAGAAGGTCCTTGCTAATTGTTATCTTATCTAAGCATGTTTTTATAGTAGGTTTTCTTGTCAGTACTACTCCGCATAGTAACAACTAGTATACCAAAATCACAGTATTCATAAGCATTATTGAGTTGAAATTTTACCATAGAAACCAAATGACGCAAATCATGCACTATAAAAGCCCTGAAGTAGCCAAGAGAAAATTTTTCTATTTAACTCGAGTACTGGCAGATTTTACTGCATGAAATATGACATGAAATTACAGTCATAAAAAATAGGAATAGATAAGACGAACAATTGTTAATCCATATGTACAGAGCCATTTGCCAACATGTACGCACATCAACGTGATGTAACACATTCTCTAGCCTTCACAGTGGTTCCCCTAATTGGTAATCCATATGTACAGAGCTATTTGCCAGCATGTACTAAAGCTAACGCTAGATGTTGGCCCAGCTTGTTCATTTTTCTTTATTTCAGTTCATGTATGCTACGGGTTTCAATTATTCTGTTTTGCTATTTGTAAGTTGCATGATTTTTTTTCTTATGTCAATATTTTGTGACCATTGAATTTAGATGGAGCTTGATGTGCTATATGAGTTCTTACAGGTGGCTTACAGGGACAGCCACCAGTGGCGGGTTGGGACAGGGTATCCATCAGGCAAGCTCGGACGCGCACTGATCAACAGTCCACAGCTAAGCTAAAAGAACATCTGAGCCTATCATTTCTCGTAACCATCACTGCCACTGGCGTGGTCATCAACCTCTTCTTCATCCGTCGTGCCACTGAGCCCATCTCTAAGAACCCTAGCCTCATTGCCGCCTCCGCTTCTGCATTCGTCTCCATAATATCTGCGTTTGGGCTCATGTTCAACACCATGAGACTGATGATGTCTCGTGGGCGGCGCCTAGTCCAGGATTACCCACCTCGGTCATGGTCCAAGCTTCTCCTTTGCTTGTCCACAATGTCTCTAATCTTCACAGTGATTTGACTAATAGTGTCCTTCTTGCCCAAGTCCTATTACTACTTGCCTGTTGTGTTGGTGCCAACACTGCCGGTAGTCGGTATTTGTTTCTGCGATGTTCGTCCGAGGGACGGCGATGTTGTCCTCAGCGGCGGCCGGGATGATCCCCGACAAAGCTGATCGGAAGCGCTTATTTCAGCTCACCATAAACATGACCACATTCTGTGCGATGATCGCGGCGACATGGATGCGGCCTTCAGCCAGGAGGAGGAGCTGAAGCCGCTGTACACGGTGGCGCTCACCGCGATGTCCGTGCCGTTCGGAGCGGTCATGACCGTGTTCGCCGGCTTCCTCGGCGGCGAGGCGAAGGGGCGCCGCCTGGAGGTGTGCGTCTTCTTCGTGGTCTCATTCTTCCTCTCCTCTGTAAGCCTTGGAATGGTCGCCTTCAGGCCTCCTAAGAAAGCAGGCCTGGGTGCAGCAGCCATGGCACTGGCTTGTTTAACTCTTGTGCTACTTCTTTTGGCCACGCTCGCTCTGGTGTCCTATGTGGTCTCCTAACCTAAGACCATCCATGCATGGGTTTATGAGTTCATCGACCTCGCTGCGCCTACATGGACAATATTCTACATACTTGAGCAGTGTCAGCTTAAGCTCTAATCTTGTGCTCATAATTAATCATTGCGCAATGGCCCCTGATGCATGGTAAGTTAATATTGTACCCGTCTTGGCTGTAACCGCGCATGAACAATTGAGCATGATATATTTGTTTACCTGCATCCGTCGATCGGAACATGAGTTAGTTATTGAGTCTGTATGGTTGTATATATCTTTCTAGACATCATCAGCTTATTGATGCCTTATCTGATTCCAAACCACCACCAACCCTGGTTTTGATAATTAAAATAGAAAAGTGCTATAGAACATTCGACTATTTTTCAAGATAAAAATAGTCAGATGATCTGGAAGCGTTGTATCTCTATCCAACGGATCCACTCATATAAGCACACTCTCCAAAAAAATATCTCATATAAGCACCCACTCCAAAAAAAAGATCTGAAGCGTTGGATCACCATCCAACGTCCTAAAATCTGACTATTTTTGCCTTGAAAAATAGTCAAATATTGTATAGACACTTCCATTAAAATAAGAGCTCTAGCAAAGGCAAAAGGAGAGTGTTAAGCCGGGGCTATAGCCACCAAACAGCCCGGTATTAAAATACGCCCAGGTAGGAAAACGCTGCATATCTTCTGTGTGATATGGAGTTAGGGACTGTGACCCACTAAGTGTTAGCTTAGTCGGCCTTACAAGGCTCATGTAAGCACTATGCTACTCCCAAAACGGGCCGGATGGCGTACGTATTCTGTTTAATGAAGGATGGGCTCAGTTCGTGCCCACTATAAATCAGGCCCATACGTATGCAGACAGAGCCAACCATTTATCAGTGTTCTGTCGGTTCTCGGTTGTCCGTAGTTAGTTTCTATGCCACATTTCCACGGTCTACCCTCCTAACCACTCGTTGCTACCATTGAGAGAGGCATAGGCACTTCGTAGTTCGTACTGACTTCTGCCAGTATGAATATTTAGTTTCTCGAAACGATTTTTTAATGAACCATTACCATTTTATAGGACTGAAAATTTAGATTTTGCAAAGTTCAGATTTCTTCAGTGCCTTCTGTCAGGAAAACCAGCCAGACCGCTGGCCAGCACTGGTTTAACCATCCAAGGCATGCAGTCAGACCGGTAGGAATGCTCAATTCGGTTTGTTTTTGGAATTTTGGGAAATTGTGTCAAGACATTATTTAGTTTGATCTAAGTCAGTGTATATATGTTGCATAATGCATGTTTCAGCTGATGTAGGTCAAGTTGTAAAGAACTTGTGCCCATAAATAATTTATTTGTTTTGGATGTATAGGGATGTTTGTAGTCAACTATGATCAACGGTGAGAATTAGGGCTACACTTATGGAGGAGGCGCTGTCCAAAACGATCAAGTATGTCAAGTGAGATGGCTGAGCTCAAGTATGCATGAGAAAGGTGAAAAATATTGAAGAGAAGTTCGAGCGACAGGTTGCACCATGTGGCTTGATCGGTCCAAGTGAGGCATTGTCTAGTGGAACCAGAACATAAGAGACTTGCCGACGTGTAGCAAGTTAGTGGTGCACCTACACGTGGTAAGCATGTAATATGTTTCTAAGACCTTAAGTAAGGTGTGTGCAAAATTTTGTTACATTTGAACTTTTCTTTTTGCATCAAAAGTTGCATTACCTCGGGCTAAATTATCAGTTTTGTAACAAGGAAGCCAGTCAAACCGCACCCCCTCTGGGTCCAACTGCCAAGGCCGGCCAGGCTGACTTGTAGCCGCTAGCCGGTGGTCTAACCCCCAAGACCAATCGGACTGCCCCTAGTAGCCGGTCTGACCGCTGAAGCCTTAATTTTTTGGATTTTTGATTTCCTGGTTTTCTAACTTTGGTTTTGGCTTTTCATCCTGATCTTCGTAGTTCTGTAACTATCGGGGTAAAGGATCCAAAAATAATTAGGAAAAATTTGAAGGTATTGTTTACCCTTCTGTTGCCATTCTTGTTCTACCAAAGTCCTTAATTTATGAATTGCCGGAAGTACTACCGATAGGTAATCAATCTCTTTGCTAAGCTAAAATGCAAAATCCTTGCTTGCCCTGATAAGCGGATGTTCACACCCAAAAAAACTACATAGGACAGATAAACAAAACCATTCGTAACTTACTATCTAGGAAAGAACTGTCTCAAACCTGCTTTGGTGCTTGTCGACATGCGTAGCTAGCATAATGAACATCTTGTCCGATTTGTTGTAGCAGGAGTACTTCCTATCTGGAAACACAAAAAAAAAAAGGAAAGAAAAGGAAAACTGAAAACATGACGCAGATTATAAAACATGTCTCAGTTCCCTCGCAATACAGCCTCCATATAGACATACAGGTCTTACAAACTGAAGAACCAGAGAGCATATATGTGCGCATATACGACGATGGCTTGCCTTGCAAACTTGGAGCAGAACGAAGAGCCGCATGGAGCCAGCAACTCGCGCATGCTTCGTTGCTGCGGATGGATGTAGGGACTCAGAACACTGCTGCAATGCTGCTGGCCTTTAGTTTCTGGTGGCAACTACGAACACGAGTTGTAGATCTGGACTTGTATGATCCAGTCTGGCCAAGTCAAGTCAACTAATGGAACCAAGTCAACTAATGGAACAAACTGAGTCGTCCTTTCAGCATCAGTACTCTCCACGAGATAGTGCGAATGAACCGAACGGAACAAACAGAGTCGTCAAGTCAATCGGTGCAGCGAGACGTCCCTGAATGTCAGTCTCTGCTTGGGAGGGTTTGCCTGTCTTGCTCTCTGTTCCTGCGTGGCTGAGTGCTGCAACGCGGGAATTTCCTAGTACCGGAGTTGCACTGTTTTCTTCAGAGTTCCTGCAGATATCTTATCAAATTTATGCACTCCAAATAGACCTCGAGTGAATTTGCATGGAAAAAAATTGTGCACAGTCCAGAACTCGGTTTACCCAATACGTTAGGTTCGGGGAATCTGTAATTAGATCCTGTGCTCACAGTAATTGATGGGCCCTCTGCTCGGATACTCTTATCGTATGGAGCCAATGAGAATGAAGCTAGGGTCTGTTCTTTTTGCTGCGGTTTATGTTTTTAGTTAAAAATTTTAAATTTTAACTGTTTGTAACAGAGATTATGGAAAGAGAGATACTTGTTTGTGATTTTGGTTGATATATGTGTTAGTTTTTAAGGTGTACTATAATTAACATGTAGATCCCGTCTTGAAAAAATACTCTATTTAAAAGTTAAGTATTATAGTAAAAGCTAAAAATCGTTTTTAAAAACTGTAAAGAACACATCCTTACGCTTTGCTACAATTTTTAAAGAAAGAAAGAAAGCCTGGGCTGGGCTGAACACGGAAGATTACTGTGGTGGCTGGCCGGCAGATCGGACAGCGGATGCGAAAAGCACGAGGTGATGGGCACCGCGATGCACCGACGGCCCACGAGACAGTGCGCGGAAGGCGGACGCCATCCGTGTGAGTTCCACGGACAACTGGGCCATCTGGATCTGGTTTGGATACGTATGTGCCGATCTCTATAGATCCACGTAGATCGATATATGTATGCTCGATGATCTATTTGTGTTTGGCTTAATTAAAGCTCTCTCTTTTTTCGACCTATGCTTGTGGTCGAGTAGAGTTCACTTGTTGCTATCAATCTATCAGTGTAGATTTTACCCAAAACACTGTTGTTATCCCCTGATGGTCCATCTAGAGTTCACTTGTGTTTTGATCTGTTAGTGTCGAAGTAGATTCTCTGTTTATTGCTATCCAAGTACGTATGCTTTACCAGATTATTATTCCTCGTCTGACCCGTAGTTTCGTTATGTAGATTTCGCTCGATAACTTTTTATCCATGATCTACTCTATGCATCTATTACGCCAACCCCTATTTTGCTATCTTGTGCTAGTTGTACTTGTATTTCAGTCCAGATTTGCCGCATCTGTATGTTTGCCTTGCAATGGACGTAGCCTAAACCACCGAATTTAGCAGTTCAATCTACTTGTACAATTCTGTGCTTCGTAGATGCGTGCTGTTGCTATTTGTCAATTGTTAAGTGGAGAGAAGTCATAAGAAATTTGATTGCTGCCGTCCAGTTCCATGACTTGATTGATCCACTCTTATACGCTTATGTTCATGGTGGCTTGCCCTGTTTCTTTTGTGATTTTCGACTATGCAGATGCAGATCTTCGTCAAGACCTTGACTGGCAAGACCATCACCCTCAAGGTCGAGTCCTCGGATGCCATTGACAATGTCTAAGGCCAAGATCCTCGGATACCATTGACAATGTCTGTTGAAATTAATCTTGTTTTAGTAGGTTTAGTTTATTGTTGGATAGTTTATTTTGTATTTAGAAAGTATACGTATACAAGTAGAGAAAGAAAATAGGAAACCGAATGGTATGTGATTCCATTTATTAGTCATATAATTATCCTTTATAAATCATAGCAGAGACTTGTAATCAGATGTAACGGAGGGGAAGAGAAAATACAGAAAAGCGGAATGCTTTTGTGCCCCAGAAAATCAAGTTGTGCTCTCGGCTTGTTTTCGTTTTGTCGCCGCCATACTCGAAGACCAGAGTACCAGAGAAGACTCGAGTACTTGGAAGATTATGAGTAATTAGAGTACTCGAAGATCACGAGTACTGTTGTACTCGTGGCTTATGAGTACCATAGCGAAGAAACTTTCGAGTGTCAACCGGTCGAAACTTACGAGGGTGTAGCTGTCGAAGTTTACGAGTACCGAGTGCGCAAAGCGGTCGAAGTCGTCCACGAGCAAAGTTGTCCATAAGGAAGCGGTTAGAGTCTACATCCGATCAAAATCTTTATCTTTGAGTACTGAACGGTCATATCCAACAATGTCAAGGCCAAGATCTAGGACAAGAAGAGCATTCCACTGGACCAGCAGTGCCTCATCTTTACCGGCAAGCAGCTCAAGGACGACCGAACGCTTGCTGATTACAATATCCAGGAGGACTCCACCCTCCACCTCGTGCTCCTGGTGGCCTCTACCAATGAAATTGTCACCATATTGGTTGTGCCAGGTCGTGTCATGTGTTGATTGCACGTGCTCTTTCTGATCACTGCATGCTAGCTCTTCATTGTGATGTATTGGAGAGGGCAGCTAGATAGTAGATGAATAAACTAGTTTGAGTTTGCTTTTTAAGATAGACCTCTTGTGGGCTTTACCTTGAATCTCTTGTGGGCTTCACCTTGAATCGACGTGCATGGAGAAAAGGGCAATAACTAGGCTTCGGTTCATTATGACATGTTGCGATTGCTCTGTCTAGATCATTTAGCAGATAAGTATGTTGTTTTTTTTACTGCCATCCGTAATGTTCTTGTTTATATTCACTGTTTGATCACTGCGAAAGCTTGCTTCCTGCCTTTTGTTCCTCTCACAGAGAATAGCAGAACAAGTGGTATTCATTCGTATTATCTACTCAGACTAGAATTATTTACTGTTAGGTTAGTTTTTCTTCTGCTGTTTTCTTTGGATTAAACTGAATTAGTTTTTGCTGAAAAATAAAATAAAAAATTTTCGTTGCGTACTGTAATCATTCATCTCACTGATTACATCGACGATCCTACACATATTGTATGTGATACTTTACTGATCATTACCACCGAATGATAGCTCAAGTGTGTCAGGCATTGCTGCTCTTCCTCATCCATTGGGACTCCAAACGATTTAGTAAAATCTGACTGGCGTATCTTCAGATCATTTCCGACCTAGTTTATCACATTGCAAATATTCGGAATATAGGTTTACATCTCTAAGCCTCTCCATACAGCTTAACGATGAACTGCTACTAACTAGTAGTTAGAGAGACCGGTAAACCGGCGGCGCTCCAAAGAGCTCCGGTCTTCAGCTGTGGACTTATGCTGTGAGTTTTTGGTTAAAATTTTACTCTACCAACTGTTAGTTTTTTAAAACAAATAAGAAAAAATTAGAAAAAACCGTTATATCACCATGAATAAAGCAAAGAAATAAAGAGAAAAAGAAAAGGTAAAAAATCAAAAAACCAAAATAAATTAAAATTAGAAACCGTGTATTCTAAGTATATTTTGACTCAAATAAACTAAAAGCTAAAAAATTAGAATCTAAAATCGTTTGGAGCGGAACAGCAGCGACCGGGCTGGTGTTATGTCTCGTTTTGGCTTGATTTGGCGGAGACGGGGCAAAGCGGTTCACTCGACGTGTGCAGTCGTTACGGCAAAGTTGGAACCGCATTCACATGCCGTTTCGCTGGACTCCAGCTGTCCCACACATGATACTAGGGGGATCGCCAACTGGGGAAGGCAACATCTTCTTCTCTTGGTGAAGTGTCCGTCTCCTTGTGGACGCGATTTCTCATGATAGCTCTGAGACTCTGAATATGCACAAATGAGCTAGCCAGTTTTTCTTGAGAAAGTTTTGCCTAGAAAAAAAGAATCTGATCACATTTGTTTTGCTTATTTGGCGCCAGGGGCGGTGCCAGGATTAGATATAGGGGGGGCAACATAGACGACAAGTAAAGTAGAACCAATAAACTATACCGGATTTACCGATCCAATAGTCACATATCAAAGTAATATGTTTCGCAAATTACAATGCAAAGAAAATTACATCTCTATTAACTTAAACTTAGCTATACGACTACCAGCAAGATCATAGGCCTTAATAATATCATCATTACTAATCTTTGCGGCCAATTCCTTTTCAATATAAATTACCAAACAATCTCGTAGAAATCCATCTCTCATTGTACTTCGAAGTCGCGTTTTCGCAAGTTTTATAGCTGAAAAACATCTCTCGGTAGTTGCAGTTGAAACCAGAAGAGTTAAGACTAATCTTAACAACCTGTACACCATAGGATAAGATGAATCTTTACCAGTCTTAACTAGTCCACTTGTTAGATCAGCAAATGATGATAATGCACTTAGGTCTGGATGGTTGCATACATCAAGTTGAAAATGTGGCAATTGATACTCCAATTGAGCTCTTTTTTAACTAGAGAAATCAGCAGGATAATATTTTTCCACTTTACTTTGGGAGGATAATATTCTTGACTTAAGAAATCAGCAGGATCATTAGGTGAAATGTACTTTGCATTTTTTGGAGGGGCTAAACTACTAATTAAACACATGTAATTAACTACATAATAAAAGATTAGTAGAAGATTGGGGGTGCCAGGCCCCTCCCAGCCCCCCTTGTCTCCGCCACTGTTTGGCGCCCGCGTTCAGGTACACGAGGAAAAAAAATGAAGTAAAGTCAGTTCCAAAACCCCAAAAAAATTGAAATGACGTAGGACAGAGAAAATACAAAGGTTACTTATCCGAACATATGCAAATGCAATACATCCGGACATATGCGGGGCCCCGACAGCGGCGGTCTAGTACGGCTGCAAGCCGGCGTACTCAGGCAACGGCGCGTGCGGCTGCGCTCGGGCGGCCATGTGCAAGCGACGCAGATGGGCAGCGCGACGACCCGGTTGGTCGGCGGGTGCGGGCCAGTGCATGCGGGTGGTTGGCCAGCGCTTCTTGCCACGCATACAGGCGGCACACGCGTGTGTTTTTTAATCTATAATACAATTAACATATACTCTTTTGCACAAATTTACCGATCGGTTTGGCCGACGACTTTAAGTCTGCTCGCAGTAGGTTTAGAGTAGACTTGCACCGTAGAAAATAATTTAGAAAGCAAAATTTGCGGAATTTAAGGGGATCTAGATATACAATTCAATTTACGAGTGCTTCGATAATTATCTTCGATCCACCAAAGCGAATTGTGCTTATTACGTTTTGAGGAACCGTCGTTGGCGAGTCCAGTCCGATCAATTCCTCTTAGACAAGAGAGATAGATCAAACACATGTAATATAAGAAAATACAAGAATGAACACAAGAGATAAGAGAGCTCTTTCTTCCTTTCTTTATTACTTTCTCTTCTAAAAGGTACAAATGATGATACTTAAGACTTTCTATTTATAGACTATATGGTGATGTGTTCACTATAGACTAAGGACTTAAGTTCAGACTTAGATTTCTCAACAATTAGACGTAGCATCACTAAAAAAAAAAGATTAGGGCAGAAGTCTATACAATCCATGCAACAACAAAACGGCTCGCACGCACCGTAGCGCTGCGCAACAGCTGAGTTTAGACAATCAGCGCAGATTCACTCCACTGCCGAAGAACGAACAAAAATTTGAACGGGTGATCAGTCGACGGAAGGAACTGAAAACCCCCTACTTGGGAAACATGTCGACGGGGGACTTACGAGGAAACTAACGGCCGATCAAATCGGGTTTGGCTTGTGGCTTCTGAACAGGAAGCCCATTTGAACTCGATTTCTAAAAACGGCTTAAGGTGTATTCCTATTAGTTTTTAAAAGCTATTTTTTATAATATTTAACTTTCAAATAGAGTATTTTTTTAAGACAGTGTCTACTATTTAATTGTAATACGCACTATAGTGACTATATTTTTTATCGGCAAAAACCACACACAAATATCTCTTTTTCTAAAATCTTCTCTACAAATTATTACTATTCATAAGTTAAAAGTAAAAGCAAAATCAAAAGTCAATATGAACGGCTCTAAGTGACTTCTCTAAGCCGCTTCTAAAAACCGCCGGTCCGTCTCTATTGTCTCCTCCGGATCCGCGTCTTCTAAAAACTATTTTTAAAATTCTATTCTAATAGCTATTTTTTCGATATTATCATCCTATTTTAGCTAAAAACCATCGGCTCTAACAAATTAAAACACCCCTAGACTAGTAGGAAGTTTCCGTTCGTTTCGTTGACAAGTTGTTCTTCTGGAATCCCGAGTCTACTTGTCGCAGTCAGGTGTGGTTCCTAGCTAGTTTTGCTACCCCAAGCCCAGCAGTCAGCTCGTTTTGCACGTTTTTTAAGTGCTATCCCAAGCCCAGCAGCGACTCGTCATCAGGCACACATTATATTCTCGAAAAGAACCAACCATACATGAGTGTGTCGAGCTTCGTGGGCACCTCCAAGAATCTTCCCGGTCGTTGGGTAGAGAGGGTGGAGGCGTCCGTATGGATCTCGGCCAAATGAGGGCGGTGGAGGCCGCCGCCGTCGCCGAGGCGGGAGCCAACCGCCGCGCGGGCGCCGCGCTGCTACCTTCCGCCCTCATCGTCATGCTGTTCGGGGCAATCCAGATCGTTGCCGCGGTGGGGGAGCCGCAGCCGCGCTTGCTCCCCGCCTTCCTTCTCTGGGTCGTCGGCTACCTCAGGCTCTTCGGCTTGATTCCGCTGCCCTGATGCTGCTGCATGGACGGACGGAATTGTGTTATATAGTCACACTCTTTTTAAAAAGAACGTATGGTAATTTAGACCTGGTTTAGAACCAGAATATTCCGAAAAAAGGGCGTAGCTACAGTCGTAGAGTCCCTTGGCGGCTCTACGAGCACACTCATATTTAGCTACATGCGAAAAAAAAAACACGCTTCGAACCTTACTTGTTCAGTCCACCGTGTCCCAGTTAAGCGTTTCTTGAGTTCGGAGCGCTCGCCAAATAACACATGTTTCTTGTGCGGATTCTATGCACGCCTAAGGCCCCATTAAGACCCACCTATTAGATACCTGGATTTCTATAACAGGCTAATTCAAGTGTGATTGACTCGTATCTTTGCTTTTGGGATGTATCATGATTTGCCTTTTGTATTGATTTAACATGCTTCCTTAAGCTATATTAGTTTTACTCTTGATGTCCAAATTAATTTGCTTATCACTGTAACATAACTTTTTTTGGATGCATTGCGATTTGCTTTTCGTATTTATGTGAAGTGCTTCCTAACCTGAGTCAATTTGTATAGGATAATGTCATACTTGCTCTCTGTTGGTCTTGCAAGTGTTGATCAAGAAAAGCAGTAGAAGAAACAGGATAATCTAAATCAGTTTTGCTCATAATCACCAAATTAAATTTGCCCCTACTACTACTAGGGGTGGACATGTGGCTCATGACTCGTGGTGCACGAGCCGAGCCGAACCTCGTGGTTGTACGAGCCGAGCCGGAGGTTGAGCTCGGCTTCGTAACGAGCCGAGCCCGAGCTGGCTCACGAGCCGCTCGGATGGCTCGTTTGGCTCGGTCGTGAGGGTGGCTCGGGCCGGCCCATCAGCCCGACTCGCTCGGCGGCTTCGGCCCATTGCGTCGCCCGACTCGCTGAAGACGCACTTGCCGACACTTTCGATCCCGATCCCCTTTCCGATCTGACAGACGCACTCCCGATCCCGATCCCCTTTCCGATCAAGCGACGCCGACGCACTCTCGACCCCCTCTCAACCCTAGATCCGGCGTCGCCACGACGGTGCGGCACCGCACCCTCGCCGTCCGCCGGCGCCGGCCCCTCCCCTCCTCCTCGCCTCAGCCTTCACCGCCCTTCCCATCGGCTATCGCCTTCCCTAAGTGTTAACCCTAGATCCGGCACCGCACCCTTACCGTCCGTCGGCGCCAGCCCCTCCCCTCCTTCTCGTCTCAGCCTCTACCCACTTCCCGTTGGCCATCGCCTACCTCAAGTGTAAACCCTAGATCCGGCGTCGCCGCCACGGTGCCGCACCTCCCCTCGCCGTCGGCCTCTCGTCGGCGTCTGGCGCATGGAGCGGCGTGTGCAGGCCAGCATGGAGTCGAAGAACCGCGGAGAGAGGAGGTCCTCTGGGTCCGGCTCCGGCTCCACCTCGGCATCGACCCCAGTGGTGAACCGCATCCCCAACCCTTGTCCATGGCCACCTTACAGTGGCAAAGCAGCTCCGACCCCGGCAGCCTCGGTAAAGTAACTCCTCAACCCATGTTCTTGAGAGTTTAATGGAGATTTAAGAGTGTATCGTGGATTTTGTTTGTTGACTGTGTATAGCAGTATAGCACATGATAGTTGGGAGTATCAATCTTTTAAATTTTGTGATGCCTAAATATTTTGACAGTATCACACTATCACAGATTAACAGTTGATTGGATTGAGACTTGAGAGTGTATTTATCTTTTAAATCTTGTGATGCCTGAATCTTTGTACTGCCTTTGAATTATGTGAGAGCAAAGTGAGTAGAATTTTTTAGATAGTGCCTTATGTTGAGATGGTTTGATATAATGATATGTTTGTTCATACTCATGGGTCGTCTCATACTGTCTGCAGTCCAACATTTTGGCAATGTACTGATTTTGGCAATGCAGTGATTGCTGCAGTGTTGTGTTCTACTACTGCAGTGTTTTGGCAATGCAGTGAACTGCTGCTGCTGGTTCAGTGATTTTGGGTGGCAAATGGCAAAGTGGCGATACAGTGAACTTCTGCTGCTACTGTCTGCTAGTGCCAATGCAAATGTTGTTTTGGGTGACTACTGTTTGCTGCAGTGTTGTGTAATTGTATTCTGCTGCTTCTGCACTTCTACTGTGTCTGTGTAACCTGTGTTGACCCGGTGGCCTAGACGCCTGGTGGTGGACTTGTATTACTGTTTATAGTCTATAGCTACTGCTGTCTGCTGTAGTTTTGTTGTCTGTTGTGATGTCTGCTGCTGTCTGTTGTGATGTCTTCTGCACTTCATCTATCGGTTTTGTATTCTGCAGTGTTGTGTAATTGTATTCTGCTGCTTCTGCACTTCTGTTGTGTAACCTGTGTTGGCCTGGTGGCCTGGACGCCTGGTGGTGGTGTTGTATTCTGCTGTTTGCTGCTGTCTAGTGTTGTTTATAGTCTGTATTTTGTAATTTGCTGACTGCTTTTAAGCACTACTTGATGAAATGCTTGCACAGTGTTTGTGCTCAAAAACATATTTTTGTATTTTGTAATTTCGCTAACTGCTTTTAAGCACTACTTGATGATTGCAACGGATGAAAAATTGATAACGAAGGCGCAGTTTGTGCCTCTGGGGTGTTTCCGCAATCAAAATGTATAATTTGTGCTAACGAGCCTAATGAGCCGAGTCGAGCCGAGCCGCTTTTCTTCCGAGCTTTACCGAGCCGAGCCGAGCCGCTTTTCTTCCGAGCCTTATCGAGCCGAGCCGAACCGGCTCGATATCCACCCCTAGCTACTACATCAGTTTTGCTTTGGTTGGCCAGTGAACCTACCTAGTATACTATCATAACTTGCTCTCTAGTTGGTCTGCAGTTGCTGACCAGGGAAAGCGGTAAGAAATAGGATAATCTGTGTTTAATTTATCTATTACGGTATCATAACTTGCTTTTCTCCCTGGGACAATTATAACTTGCTCAATTCCTGTCCAAATTAATTTGCCTGTTAGTGAGTTGTCAACCATGTATAAACAAGTTGTTGGTACAGGTAACACGTGCTCCCCGAGGTGGGCGTTCAATATGGCCTACTCTCGATCCGACTACTCGCTGGGGTGCACACGCTGACGAACCAAAGAGCGCACACACAGAAACAGAGATTTCAAAAAAAAAAAATGCTTCAAAATAACTCAGGCCATGCACTCGTGCTTTTCTCGCTTACCTAGGTATTTTTATCTTATCACTCCATTAGGTAGGTTGTTCCTAATTTCCTGTTTAATCTACGCGTCGTGTCGACATTCGATGCGTCCATTTCAATGTAGCACGGTTAGTTACCAAGAAAATAGTATTGTTCTCCACGCTTGGCAACTGTCAACTGTTGGTTTGAGTTGTCTAACGAGTCCTCACTTCATTCCCAACTAGAACGACGCTCTGATTATTAGTAGAAGTGCTATTCGGCTTTGCCTGTTCTTTTTTTTTTAAGCTGGCGGTTTTTGATTTTTATTGCAGTATCTAACTTTCAAATATGGTATTTTTTAAGATAGAGTCTACAAGTTAAACGATGTACACGTTAAAAGCTCAATATCTGTACCATCTAAAATCGCAAGTGAGTATCTGAAATCGCACGTTAACAGCTGCAAATGTAACGTCCAGGTTACTGCCCCCAGTTAATAGAACATGGTTAATTTTCCAGAATCAATCCACGGAGATGAAAATCGCATGAATCTTAAGTCTGTAGTTAGCAAATAGTTGTTTGGATATCATAAGTACATCTTGATTTTCTAAACAAAAAAGGGAGGCAAGATTTTATCATACAAAAGAACAGCAATCTGAAGTATGCATCAGTCCCAAGATTCACTGCGGACCCCACGAGGCCCAATAGCTTATAATATGTTTCCCTATACTTTCATGGGCCAATAGCTTTATGGGCCTGAGTGTGCTGCAGATCTCTACTTTCTTCTGGAATTAGAGCCCTGTGAGATTTGTGAACATCTGTAATGCAATCTTGTGCACTCGGCCCACTTTTGGCCAGTGAATTTGAGCAGGCTTCTAGTTCTAGATGATAATTTCCAAGATTATTTCTTCTCTGAATAACCAGATGATCTGAAGGTGTTCTTTAGGCACACAGATGATTACACATCAATATGCATATAATGTATCTCCGATTACGCAAACTAATAATGTTACTCCTGGCTACTTCATATTTCGTAAGTCGCAGCACTACGTTTGAAGTCGTACGTAGAGAAAAAAGTGATTGGACAGAGCAAGTGCAGGCCAGCTGCAGAGACTTTGAACGAAGTAGCACTCGACAAAATATCGGTCGCACACATGCACGAACCTCGATGACCCCTCTCTCTCTCTCTGCCAGTTGCACGAGCTCAGTTGCTTGAGAAAAGGTTTGCACGGGTCTGTTTTATTTGCTGTGGTTTGTAGTTTTTTGTTGAAAATTTTGAATTTTGACTGTTTATGATAGAGATTATGAAGAGAAATATTTACTTATGATTTTAGTTGATACAAATATTAAGTTTTTAATATGTATTATAGTTAATAGTTAACTTGTAGATTCTGTCTTAAAACATATTAAATTTAAAAATCGGTTTTAGTAGTTGTAAAAAACGGTCCCTTCAGTCCCTCGCTTTTACGGTTCTTCGAGCGTGCCATGCATGGGACGTACAGGCAACTCCAAGTGGCACTCGTACGCACGCTATGGTAGTGGCTAGCTAGCTTTTGGCCATGGACTTTGGCATATGCAGTTTACGCACGTACCGACGCACGCGGGCGCGCGCTCACGTACGGCGAAGCGTCGCGCGCCGGCCGGGCCGGAAGCAGGCGAGTCAAGAAGGTAGCAGTCGCCGATCTGATCGATCGGGCGCGCGCATGCACCTGCACTTGCGTTCAGTCGCACACGTGTGCGAGCTCAGAAAGTGATCAATGGCAGATCGAGGAAAGAAACAAGAGAACACTTAGGGTATCCATAATAGAGGCAACTCTTATACGATGACTCTCTTCTATTTAAAACAAATAGCAAAGCTCCTTCCATATCCTAACCTAGCAATAGGAGCAAGACTCTTATAACGACCATTCAAGAAAGAAATCGAAGAAACGAAGCAAGCTAGGCACGTCCAATAGGAGCAAGAGAGAAGGAGGAAACACAAGCAAGCATCGAGCGAGGGAGCATGCACCGATAGGTCAGTGATGGATCCACCGATAGGTCCTGCGGAAGCCAACGAAAGCTAACTTGCTGGGCTAATTAAACACTGTCACCACTGTGTAACCTAACCAAGAGAACAGGACACAACGTAGTACAGGGCATTTCATGATACAACGTAGTACCGGGTAGAGGCGGCGCCGGTGGGCGGGCAGTGAGTACTGTAGAAGCCCATACGTTGCCCACGGACTGACCGGGGCCGTGCTTTGTCCAACAAATATGGTAGCCCCTGCCGTGTTTGTTCGCTTGCACCGGTGACACGACCTCTTCGTGCCCCCACGTATCAATAGGTCACATGACCCACACATTTAGGATTAGGCTTTAGTCAAGTATAAAAAAATAGCTAATGTACAATTTAGATAAATTCAATCTAATTTAAATAATATTTTTATGATTCAATTTAAACAGCCTAAATTATTTCACCTCTAAATCTAAAACGTAACTAAATCCATCAATAGGTCGCATGACCCTCTCGTCGCGCTCTCTTTCCCAACCAAAAAATAATATAAGTAAAGATGAGCTAGAAAAATCACGGAGAGAGGGGAGGTCACTGGAGAAGAGCAGGCCAGTTGGTGAAAAGACTAATGAGGTGACGATGTTAAGAGCATCTTCTATTTTACTGTACTTAATGATTTATGATTTTTATTTTTAGAACGAACTCTCGTATAAATGAATATATGCCAATAAATTATTTTGCTGAAATATTTTGATAAAATGACGGGAGAACTATTTTCTTTATTTCTTCGGGCGAAGCCACGAGTCATGAGACATGAGGCATAATACAAAAAGAATTGGGCTAGGTTCAAAGAATCAACAGCCCTCTGACACACTCTCTCTCTCTCTGCCTGTCTGCCATCAGTCCATCACGCCCACGAGGTGGATGTCTACGTTCTGGGTCCCATGCATCCGGCCCCTCTCGTCTCCCGAGCTAGGTAGCTTGTCCACCAACCCTTTTCACCAAACAAGGATTACGCTTATGGCGCTAAGTTTCGATGATCGCTTATGATATTTTTTTATTATATCTAATTTATTTTTTATTGTAGTTATAGTGACTTATTTAACGTAATTAATTTAAAAATGAAAAATATATTAGCATATTACGGACAATGTGAAGGAATACGATAAAAAAAAATAAAAAGACAAAAAATTAGAAAAAAAATAAAATTAACGAAAAAATGAATTAAGGAATAGGAAGATGAAACGAACGAATCTATATTAGTTATTGTACAGTTAAAAATATCAACTCATTATTTTAACCTTTGACTTGTGCTCGTACACTGACTAGGTTTTAAGGATTCATCACGTCTCGACCATAAATCTTTTGGTTGGGGTTCTACATGTGTGTGATGGCACCGCCATCTATAGGCTGTTGGAGAATTTGCTCAAAGTTTAGACGAGTGAAGGACTTGAACTTTAAGATCACACACGCGAACACGAGTAAATTCAAATAGATCTTTGGTGACGCGATATGCCTACATCCTTTTTGTCCTTCTTATATAGAGAAGTAACATACAAGACTCCGTATCCAATGTACCATCCTACGCTGAGAGTTCTACATGGACATACCTTGGCTTTCCTGTACGAATACGACTACTACAGTGCCCTTCTCCGACTGCCACTTGACTTACGACTATTACAGTACTCGAACATATACACAGATTGTAAAAACTGTCGTGGTCGTAGGACTGATCGTGGACTCGACTAGACATGAAGACAACTAGATTAACTATATCAATCTCCTCCTTAACCTTGTTATCTTCCATCGATGTTGCACAAACCGATTTTCTCCCTTATCTCCATGAACATCAATCTACCAAGTGACTTGGTCAGTATATCAGCGAGCTAGTCTTTTGTACAAATATGTTGCACCTCTATCTTCCCTGGTTTCACATATTCCCTAATGTAATAGAAACGAGTATCAATGTGTTTTCTTCTCTCATGGTAGACTGGGTTCTTACATAACGCAATTGCAGACTGATTAACGATTTTCAAGGTTACCTTCTCAACCTTCGTCTGTAGTATATTAGCCAACAATCGTCCCAACCATACCCCTTCACATGCTGCCACACAAGTGAAAAATCAAGCTTCATTTAAGTTGGTTTTGGTGATAATGACAAATACTATTATGAGATTTTGGTGATAATAACAAATGCATTTCAGAGACTAACTTTGTTCATTAATTATAATACACTACTTAGTCTCACGTGAATAAAAAGGTGAAATCATTAAGGTATGCATTCGAAATCACACTCTCATATATTAGTGCATTCCTCGGATCCAAAATATAGATTGAACTCCACAAATAGTTCAAATAGAATATATGGATATGTTTTCTTTATACACACTTGTATGCACATATTTAGGGATGGCTCTCTCTATATTTTGAGGATTCATAAGTATTGATCTATATTTTCTTTAATATGCGTATTTAGTATCTTTACTTTGAAATACATTCTTGAGTATATATAGCTTGCGTAGTTTATATATACTCATGTACAATGGGGTTGTCATTTAACCTCTCCATTATGTGTTAATGGTTGAATGATTAGTGACAACCGAATAAGTAAACTTTGCTTAAAAAGCTTATCTTAGAGTATACATTTGTTGTGTACATGTTGTATACTCAAAAATCAATCTTTATCGCATTGTTTGTCGAGATTGTCATGAATTACCAAAAAGAAAAGATTGTATAATCTAGTCCCTTAATTATGAGTTAATGGTGAAGTTTGATAATTGATGGCAATTATTTTGTGGACTAACATTTTTTAAGAGTTGGATAAATAGGTTAGGTGCCTCAGGTGAGGATGACTCGGGATGATTTCATGTGTTGAAGATTATGAAGTCTAGATGGAAGATGGCTTCATATGTTGAAGGCCATTAAGAGAAAGATACATCATGAGTTGATGCATGTCCAAGAGGAGATGATCATGTGTTGATCATCAAGTCAAGTGAAGACCATCATGTGTTGATGGAGTTAAAGAAAATGATGCATCATGAGTTGATGCATATCAAGACAATAATTTAAGGCAAATGTATAATTAGCTAGGGCTAATGATATGTTCGTAATATTTTACCGGTCTTGGTGTTTAGTTGGAAGACCGGATTGATAGTATTGGTTGCCGTACTATTAAGAGGGGTCATATCTAGTAGTTTGAGTCTCATCATGTGTTGATAGCTCAAATATCACATGCTCTAGCTCTCTTAGCATGATGCTTCTATTTGCGAATGTGTTTTGCAAACAGTTCAACCTCATGTGGTGAATCCTTGCAACATGGGACTATACATAGCAAATATGTTTTGCAAGTATTTGAAGTCCATGTTTTCTACTCTTTGTTGTATGAGGCTTATGCTTGCAAACGTGTTTTACAAATGGTTGAAGCTCATATATAATTCTTATAGCATGTGACTTAGGTTTGCGAATGTGTTTTGCAAATGTGAGAATTCCATGTACTAATTAGGAATTATGTTTGATCATTGTGTGCATGATACTATAGTTTCTAAATAAATTTTACAAAAATTATTGAGATATCTACACTTGTCAGGAAAATCGGAACTATCACTCTGTGTGTAGAGGTACTACCGGAGATTGAAAGTATCGGCACTGTGTGAGCGGTACTACCAGACTTGGAAGTACCGGCATGTGTTACGCGGTACTACCGGATGCGAGTGGTCTGAGCGGCTCTGTGTGAGCGGCTCGTCCGACCGTCGGAAGTACCAGATCTGTGTGGGCGGTACTACCGGAAGGTGGAAGTATCGGCATGTGTTGCGCGGTACTATCGGACTTCGGGAGCTCCGGATTATCCTGCGGTACGCTTTTTCCAAAGAGACACATCTGTGGTGGTCTTCTCCTCTCTGTGAAATCGGTTGTTCCACATGTGTAGAGCGGAACTTTCGGTGATCAGAAGTACTGGGAAATGAACGATGGAACTTCTGATTTTGACTGCAACAGCTAGTTTTTTGACCATTTGGGAGGCGAGCAGAAGTACCAGATTCTGGCCGGTGGTACTTTCGATTTCAATGATTTTTCAGGGGTTTTGGCTCCAACGGCTAGTTTTCTTGTGTGGAGTATAAATACCCCATGTGGCCGGTTGGAGATGTTGTTGATTAACTCATTTCTGTTGTCTTGAACTAGTGTGATGCTCTCCACTCAAGAATGCATGTGTTGCACTAGGGAGACCGGTAAGTCTCCGAATACCACGGTAAAAAGAGACCGTGTCATTTGTGGTTTGTTTTCTTGTGCTCAATTTATATCCGAGCTATTTACATACATATAATTAATTGATCGCTTGTCTTCCTAGTATTGAAACTTGTCATAGCCTAATATTGTTGGTGCACTTATGTGAACTTATTTGATCTAGACGCTATTTGTGCTAAAGCAAATTGATTTAAGCTTTTTCATTGTTTACTTGGTTTAGACAAATAAAAAGGTCTTGAATTGTTATTAATAATTAGAAGAGATTTTTAGACCGCCTATTCACTCCCTCTAGTCGGCCTCCTCGATCTTACAACAAGCTGCAATGTACTCAAGCTTTCGACTATGCTTCGGTAGAAGGTTTTGTCCACAAGAGGGTTTGTGTTGTCCTTGCTCAACTTTAGGTGGAGTTCCATCAGAATTTGCGTTGGATTACAATCCTTTATGCCACATTTGTCTAACACCTTTGTTGCATATGCGGACTGACCGAGAGTGATCTTCCCAAAGCTCTGACGTACTTTAATGGCCATCGCAGATGGTCATTACAGACGGGTCTAAATCATCATCACAGATAGTTTTCTGAACCGTCTGAAATTATGGATCTGTGATAATAGGCGGTTATCACAAATGGTTTGTAAGCCATCTGTGATAAGTCACAACACATACGGTTTGCATAAAGAACTGTCTCTGAAAGCCTATTATCACAGACAGTTTGTACAAAGAACCGTCTGTGAAAGCCTACTACACAGACAGCTGCTATCAAAATCGTCTGTGATATGTGGTCATCATAGATGATTCTATTTTTGCTTGCTGTGTAATTATTTATTTGTTTTGTTCTGTCAAGTTCGGTATGTGGTTGATATCCAATTTATTGTCTGATTAGTGGGAAACTGGAGGCATCCAATTTCCGTGGTTGAAGTGTTGTGATCGAAACCGTGGTCAAAGTGTCGTGGTCAAAGCGTCGTGGTCAAAACTGGTTGAAGCCGTGGTCGAAGCATCATGGTCGAAGTCGTGGTCGAAGTTTCATGAAGGAATTTCTCTGTCACGGGGGCTTCTTTCCTTTAGCTCCTGTACACACAAAATCACTTCATCATGTCACTACTGCATGCCCCAACCAGAAAGCCATGTCACTGACATAAACAGTGAAAACACACATAACAATTCGATTTCGATACCTTCCAAAGTGATTTGCCGGTGGAGCACGCATGCTCGACTCCCTGCGATGCCAGCCCGAACTACAGCTTCATGTTGTTCTTCTACTAGCATCAGAAAGGTCGCGTCAATCAAAACTCTGAATTATGTTTGCAATTTTTGGAACAGAAAAATTAAAAAAAGATAGCTACTTGGGATGGACGGATTCATACCAGGGAGGAGACGATGAGGCCACGCTCGTTGTTGACTCTACGACCATGGTGGAGGATCAGGTACATACCTGTTGTGTTGGTTCTTAGAGTGAATGGGGAAAGGTAGGGGATTAATAAGGGGCTTGAGGTGGGAGAAGACCCGATGCTTTCCATTCGATGCAGAGAGAATGGATGGATGGGATCGGGATCCTGGGGGAGATGTCGTGGATCGATGATGTGGCAGGGTATTATCGCAGATGGTTCGGATTAAAAAATCATCTGTGATATGCATGCATCATAGACGGTTCTTAATAATAGCCGTCTGTGATAATTACTGATATCACAGACGGTTTTTTAATTCGAATCTTTTGTGATAATTCATAAACAGTTTTTAAGAATAAATGTCTGTGATAATTATGTATCACAGATGGTTCTAATGATACAATTGTAAAATCGTCTGTGGTAATCTTAACATAGACGATTCCGCTGAACCGTCTAAAATGAAACATCTATTATAGTTTTTTTTATAGTAGTGAAACTACGCATTCTCCTTAAATTATATAACATGGTGAGCGTTCATGTTAAACAGTTATCTATTAGCTACGAAATCGGTGGACGTCGGGACGATGCATCCCGTCATTGGCCGAAATTCTTCTTCCCGGGTTGATGACGAGCACACCACGTGTATGGTCTCCTTCCATAACCCATTGCCAGAAAAAAAATTCAAAACATTTAGGTTTTAGCTAAAAAATTGAAATAATTCAACTCAAAATCTATTATTAATAAAACTGATGATGGGTGATTTATAGTTTGTAGAAAAAATGAGAAATATGCGAGAGACTCTCACAAAAAGGATAAAATACTTGAAAGTTTGGACTTTCAACACTAGTTTTCAAACTTACAATTCAAAAACTTTGATCCACAAATTACAGATTTGAGCTTTCACTTGGCATATCGCGGGTGAGGAGGTGGTGGGCGCGGTGGCACGCATTGGCAACAATAGTTGCGGTTTTTAGGGATGTTATGAAAACCGACGGCGAGATATGAAACAATGAAGAATAATCAGGAGCGTAAGATAAAATATTTAACGTGAAAAACTCTTGCGGGAAAAGCCACGGACATACAATTAACAAAATCACTGTATAAAGAGAAGTTAGAAAATGCTCTTCGCGTATTGTATGAATAAATAACTTATGTTGTGTGTGCTATCTATCATGATGTTTATATGAGGTATAAATAGCTTTAGAAACAAGAGTTTAGATGAGGAAGAAATAGAGTCCTAGTCGGTAATAAAAATAGAGACCTACTTGAAAAACTGGGACAATAACCTGCTCGAAGACGAGAACAATGCCCGCTCAGAGTTGAAATAGTGTCTCAGAAGATGATAATGAAAAGTTGTAGTCGGAAACGCCTTGAATAACCATATCTGACTTTAGTCGACACAGACATCTTTGGACATCATATCCGGTACAAGTTGATATAATGTTCATTATAAACACGAAGATGATCCTAATCATAACTTTAGACTAGTTCGCATTATCGACTATTCATGCTAATCGAAATATATATTTTTGAGCGAAATCTAGTTAGACTTTTTAAGTGGCCGAATTCGGGAGGTTGGAGTGGAAGGCACAACGAAGGCACTCTGACTAGAAGAGAGAGTGGCATCAAGCTATCAAGTCGAAGCTTAGTCATGTATGGAGTATAGGAATTTATTTCAATTTCTGCGTGAATTTAATTGTTTCCTATGATTTTGTTTTGCAAAATTCCTATGGAATTCCTATAGTCCAAACAGGTGCCGGCTCCCCACGCGATGGTACGTTTGGCACAAACGAGTGCCCGTTTAGACGTAGAAATTTCACAAGAAATAATTCAATTTCCACAAAAAAAAAATCAGGAAATTTCGTCTCCTAAACGCCCCCCGGTGATTTTGAAACATGCATGTGTTTCACACCAGATATGTCGGGCATGGATACGTGCTTGTCGTCACCTAGCATCTTCGCATGCTTTCCCTAGCTAAAATCTTGTGGCGTATGCATCGCATACGTAGTTTCTCGCGGCTCATAATCATATAGATACAAACACTTTGTAGTAGCATGCACAAACACCGAGATAGATGAAGAAGAATGCATGCATCAAGAGCCTTGTTGCACCTGCCATATATGGCCTTAAATGATTGGGCTGGGTCACCGCTAAAGCTGTAAACGAATTGAGCTTGAGCGAGCTTAATCTGGCAAGCTCGAATTCGAGCGAGCTTGAAATTGACATCGAGTTTTAAGCTAGCTTGAGCTCGAGTTGGACAAATCTCAAGCTCAGCTCGTGTAGGCTCGGTAGCGTATGAATTAGCACAGCATAGCATATGGTCGAAGTACCCACTGGCCATTGCAAACCCTCATAGCCATCGTAGGCTCACAACCACCCCATGTACACAAGTAACACAACCATCCTATAGTCGCCATCAGATATCCATCACTGAGGCACAGAGCATAAGGAGGGTAGTAGAGGAGAAAAGGAGTAGAGAGGAGAGGGAGTATCAAGGGTTGGTGCTAGCGGTTGGGGGAGCCGATGAGTAGCGGGAGGAGGCGGCACCGAAAGGCCGAGCTAGACGGAGGCACGGGGGAGGCGAGTAGACCGAAGCCAGCCTAGAGGGGGCGACGGCCTGGGGTCGGGCCGAAGGGTGGCAGAGGGAAGTCGTAGTCGGAGGACCCGTGGCCGAGCTACAAGGGGCGGGTCGGCCATAGATCTGACTGGATCCGGGTAAAGGGAGTCGGAGTGGAGGCCGAGCCAGGAGTGTCGCAGCCGAGCTGGGCACGACCGAATCAGGGCGGCACGCCGGAGGCTGGGAAGCGCGGGGGGCAAGCTGGAGCTGGAGGCGGCGTAGGGGTGGCCGAGTCGACGCTTAGAGTAGGGCGGCGCAAAGGAGAGGCAGTCAGAGGAGTTGGGCAGCGGCCAAAGCAAAGCCGTGTGGGGGCGCCGAGCGGGCAGCGTCGGAAGGCCAGTGGATGGGCCGAGGAGGCGAGATGGCTGGCGCCAACAAGAAGTGGGGATTCGGCTGGTGAAGCAGAGAAGCAAGAAGGAAAATGGGGAAAGAAAATGGAAGAAGAAAACTAGAGGTAAGGAGAGGGAGAAGAGATGGGGAGTCGGAAACTTGGGGTCTCCAGTCTCCATGCGCTGCACGCGCAATGGCGTAAGGCTGTGAGGCCGCAAGCTGGTGTACCATGACTAACCCTACTCGCCCATGCATGAACGAGCTTCATCGAACTATTCGAGCTCAGTTCGAATAGACTCGTGAGCCCCGCTCGGTTGGGCTGAAAAGCTGTGGCTTATGGTTGAAATTGCACTGTAGCGGCTAAAATTTCACTGTAGCTGAAGGTGTCTTATTTGGCGTAATTAAATTAAAAAATTTTAAAAATAGAAAAAATATACTAGCTCATCACGGACAACACAAACGAATATGAAAAAAAAAGAATCGGCAAAAAAGCTCAAAAAAATCAAAAGTTCAAACAAAAAAAATGAAATTTATAAATACTAAAAAACGAATCAAAAATCAGAAGTTAAAGCCGAAACGAGCGAGACCAGTAAACTCAACCCGAGCTTGAATCAAGTTAAACACCAAACCAAAGAGTAGCTCACAAACCTCAGACTATTCGTACGGCTCTCGTCACCAACTCTATCCTCACACGGCTCAACTCAGCTGCAGCTCCAACACCAGCGCCGTCCCCGTTCCCGTCCCCGTCCCGTCAAATTAAACGGCTGTCCCATGGCACGGCTTCGCCTTAGCCTATATACGCGCGCCCACCCTACTCGGCTACTCCTCGTCTTCACCACCACTCCCTGCGGTTGCAGTCAAAAGCTTTTCATTTTCATTCATTCACCCACCTGCTGCTCGCACCTCTCGATCTCTCCCCCCTTTCCGGGGTACGTTCCATCGATCCACCACCTGCGGAGGCGGTAGCACGTCCAGTTGGCCTCGTCGCCACTCGCGCGCCAGGTGAGATGTGCGATTTCTGTTCTGTTCTTGCTCTGCGGCTGGCTTCATGTCGCGTCGTCTCATCAGCTGAGCTGACGACTCCGGTCCAGTGTGCGTGTGTGCGCGTGTGTCAGCTCTCGGCTTCTGCAGAAGCTGAGTGGGGATGCAGTCTGGGCCACCGTACTAGCTCGGGACTAGCTGATTCCCCCATTTTAGAACCCTAGCTCGTTCTTTACTTCTTTTTTCTAGAAGCAGCAGCAAACACCAAGAAATTAATCTGATTCGATTGCACCACCGCTTGAGAATTTCTTGTCTTCTTCTTCTTCTTCTTCACAAGCTCGTCAGCCATTGCAGTCAAAAGCTGCTTTTGGTTTCAGGCCTTGTACTAACGGTCTCACCTGCGCGCATGCAGATCTGAGGTCATCGGGCGGGTAGCTCGGAACTGAAGAAGGAGAGCGGAGAGGGCATGCAGGGAGGAGGGGCGGGGGCGGACGCGCCGCGGCTGAGCCGGTACGAATCGCAGAAACGGCGGGACTGGCACACGTTTGGGCAGTACCTGCGCAACCACCGGCCGCCGCTGGAGCTCGCGCGGTGCAGCGGCGCGCACGTGCTCGAGTTCCTGCGCTACCTCGACCAGTTCGGCAAGACCAAGGTCCACGCCGCCGGGTGCCCCTTCTTCGGCCACCCCTCGCCTCCGGCGCCGTGCCCGTGCCCGCTCAGGCAGGCCTGGGGCAGCCTCGATGCGCTCGTCGGCCGCCTCCGCGCCGCCTTCGAGGAGCACGGAGGCCGCCCCGAGGCCAACCCCTTCGGGGCGCGCGCCGTGCGGCTCTACCTCCGCGAGGTCCGCGACAGCCAGGCCAAGGCGCGCGGCATCGCCTACGAGAAGAAGCGCCGGAAGCGCCCGTCCTCGTCGCCGCAGGCCGCGGCGGCGGCGACGCCCTCTCCTGCCTCCGGACCTGCAGCCCCCGCGGCGACGCCCAAGAGGCCGGACGTCGTGCGCCCCGTGCCGGAGGGGCACTTCTTCATCCCGCATCCGCAGTTCGTGCACGGGCATTTCCTGGTGCCTGACGACGCCGACGCGGTTGCTGGCAATGCCAATAGCAGCGGCGGGGGCAACGGGGACGAGATGGCGATGGCGGCGGCCGCCGCCGCCGCGGCGGGGTGCATGCTGCCGCTGTCCGTGTTTAACTAGCTGTATACTAGCAAGAAAGGTAGGGCTTAGTTAATCCGAAGGTTTATCTAGTCGAAAACTCGTAATCTTGATCGATTGATCGGTTGATCTCAATATCATGATGGAATGATGGATTCGATTCAGTCGATCAATCAAGACGTACGTACTGTTTTTCTTATCAATTCTACTACTCTCCTTTGGCTACATTTTCTGCTGGGATGCATAGTACTGTAGGGTTTTTAAGTATCGTCGTGCTTGGTTTGTGTATGCAATGATCATGGTGATGATAATATAATGGAAGGCTTAATTAAAATGGTAAGGAAATTTAATTGGCCCGTTGCTTGGCTATATATTTTTCTTGGTTTTTGCTGTCCACTGATGACCGATGATACAGTTCCTCCACCGATGATACAGTTCTTGCTGTGTTCATATATTGACTTCTCTGTGTTGTTGTCGGTCTGTGCGACTGTGCTTGCTTTGTTTCTGCCTTCCCTTCTTCCTTGGAACGGATTCGGCTTCTGCCTTCGGGCATATTTCAGTTGGTAGTCATTTAGAACGTATATGTTTTTTATTATGATTTTTTTTCAGCGTTTTTATTTTTGTTTTGTCTCTCTTTTTCCTTTCCATCGTGTGTGTGAAAATATAACGGCATTTTCTTTTTTTATTTTTTAATTAAATAACTCAGAAAAAACTATAATTTCGTCTTCAACCAGAAACGGCGGTCGTAAGCCAAAGCTACAAGTCGGATGGAGCGGCCTTCATCACTGTTATACATTTCAAGTCTTCAGAATGTTCATGTTTCCCGATTAATTTCAGGCACAGCCTGAGTTATATAAATTGTTCACTCTCGAAAGATCACGTTCACATCTGGCTAGCCACTTAATATCATGTGTGTTGGGAGTTGCTGTCATGTGAAATTCAGCTTTGCTATCTCAAAAGCTGAAGCATTGGGTTTACACTATTACAAAATAATTTATACTAGACGTTTTATTACAAATGGTTAATTAAAATCGTCAGTATTAAATACAATCGATTTTAGTTTAGAGACCGTCTGTGTTGCTGTCAGCGGTAAAAACCGTCTGTGAATAGAAAATATCATGGACGATTTATGACTTCATAGTAAAATTCATCTGTAAAGTATTACAGACGGTTATTAATAAGAATCGTATGTGATATTAACTCATTATAGACGGTTTGTATTAAAAACCATCTGTGATATTTCATCGCCCGATTTTGCCACCCCTTTATTCAAACTTTGTGTCGTAACCTGTCAACTACTGATCGGTTCTGCTACCCAAAAACCCTTATATATGCTGTTCACACGTCTCCCAAAACACACTAAACTGAAGTGTCGCCTACCTCCCCCAAACCAATCGAAGTGACACCTCCCCCAACGATGCCGACTACCTCCCCGAGCTCCTCCGCCTATTGTTGTGACGCTATGGTTCATTGCATAAAGCACTCTTGTCATAAGAGTGTCTTGTGCAGTGTCACCGTCGTGACACAACGGCGACGTTGCTGTCGCCTCTTCTTCATCGCTGGTGATATATCTGGCCCACATCCGATCCCCTCTCCTCTCTTTCTTGATGCTTAGATATGAAATTACGAAATTGTTAGATGGCTAGGGTTTCGGCCATGTAAATCTCGATGCTTGTGCTTGTGAAAATTAATTGTTGATGCCTTATAGTTCTTGTGATAATTGATGCTCTGCCACATTCCATTAATAGAGGAGAGAAAACAACAAGAATTTAAGATGAATGAAGCCACCTCTTACACACCAAAGCAACAAAACAACAGCACCTACAATCTCATAAATAGGTTTGTTTTAGTTCATCTATATTCTCTAATTGCGCTGTTTTATAGCGCAATTAGATAATATCGATAGAATAAAGGAGGCTATTTATGACAACGTGATAACATAAACACAGACGGTTCTTAACTAGAACTGTCTGTGATAATAGACTACACAGACGGTTTATAGTAAGAATCGTCTGTGATAAAGTTTATCACAGACGGTTCAAAAATCGTCTGTAATGCTCTTAGGGTTTTACTAACCCATAAGCACAGTCGGTTCAGGAAACAGTCTACGGTGATATTTTTGAACCGTCTGTGATGAATTTTTCTGTAGTAGTGTTATGGCTTGCCTTTCTACAGTAACTAGGTTTCAAACGGAGTATCTTTTCAAAACGGGATCTATAAGTTTATTATAGTAGACACTATCCCGACTTCATCTATATTGGCCAAAATCACGCACGATCGAGTACCTCTCTGTCACAAATAGTCAAAATTAAAAAATTTAAACCATAAGCTACAACTCAAAATAACCCATGTTTTGCAGTTTCTGGGTTCATATGATACCATAATGTTGAGGTATGGCTCATTTCACACATTTGAGGATTTGCCTACAGTTATGCTGGTGGTACGTAATCAATTTTCCACGGTGATGGAAAGGAACAACCATAAAAAAACGAAAGAATTTATAGTGGAATGCGGTTCAATTTCCACAAAAATTGGAAAAAATCTTTATTGCTCATGCATGGTATTGATATATTCAGAAAAGTTAGGAAAAAAAGTTAAATCCAGTAAATGTAGCCAGAATGCTTAGGGCTTGTTTGCTACGTTGTTTTTTTTTTTTTTTGTGTCTTAGGGAAGGAACTGTGTTTGCTACGTTGAATTGGGAAACTTTGGTAGCTAGAATGCTTTTGGACAAGTGTTTGATGCATTAGGTTTCTATGCACCCAAATCAACAATCATTGATTTGCTTTGAGATCCTCGATGTTTAGCGTATGTATCTTATTATACACATAAAATTGTATTTGAGATATCAAACTCTAGAAAAAAAACTCATCTTCAATTTACTAGTTTGAGCTAGTTTCTTGGTATATAATCAATATAGTCGCATTGAATTCAAAATTAGTTCAACTTGAGTTCCTATAAAATATATCAATGCATAAAACATTCATACTCCTCACATATTATCTATCTATATATACGGTAGTGCTATTATGCGTGCGTGTGTATTCTGCACGTAGTTTTGCGCCCCGACAAGTTATCACCGATTGTGCGAAAAGTTATCATCAGTTGTGAAGAAAGTTATCACCGACTATATTGTTTGCATTCGGCAGCAACTTCAATCGCTACCGATGGTAATTTCATTCAGAACCGATTTTAACTTTCTGGCACTATGAAGGTTTGGCAATAACTTCATTCAGAACTGATTGTAAATTCATTCAGAAATATCAGTAACTTTCCTAGGTATTTTACACTAGCGCGCGCGCGTGTGTGTGTGTATATATATATATATATATATATATATATATATATATATATATATATATATATATATATATATATATATATATATATATATATATATATATATATATATATATGGTCGAACGTAGAATAAGCGCGCACCCCCCTAGCGACGAGACCTGAACCCAATCCGCCAATCGCAATCGTGCCACACCCCTTTCAGTCGGCCCCATGTACAGTTGACGGTCATGTTGTTGGTAGATCGAAAAAGTTACTTGCGGTTACGTATAAAGTTATCGTATATATATAATGAGGTTACCATCTACATGGTAAAGTTATCATCCTCACGATACAGTTATTGTCTCCTGCACAGCAAGTTATCATATACAATACATGAAGATATTTACAGGTATGACGTGCGTTAAAACCGCGCTCTCAGGTCCCATGTGACTTTTTTTCGGGATTTAGTGGGGAATGGAATCCGAACGGTTTTTAGGCGTACATGGGAATCTCTCTTCGTCTTTATAGTTGGTAACTTCGTAGTGTATGGTCAGTAACATTTAGATCAATAGTCTTTAACTTTTCTTCGTCTTTATAGTTGGTAAAGTATCATCCATACGGTAAAGTTAATATCTTCTGTACAACAAGTTATCATATACAAATACAATACATGAAGTTACTTACAGATATCATATGACAATAACTTTATTAACAAACACCAGTAACTTTTCAGTTCGAACGCCGCTACTAGAACATCGTCTAATCTTCGTTGCTTCTCGAATATCGTCCAATCTCCGTTGCTTCTCGAACACTATCCGATACTCTTCGTCTTTTCGATCAAAATCGAACTTCGACTGTCCACCTGACTTCGTTAGTCAAACTCAAAATGTTACTTGCGGTTACGCACAAAGTTATCGTCTATATGCAATGAACTTACCATGCGCAGGTTAAAGTTATAATCCATACGGTAAAGTTACTGTCTCCTACGCAACAAGTTATCATATACAATAGATGAAGTTATTTATAGGTATCACGTGCGTTAAAATGCTGGCAATAACTCAACATGTATATAACAATAACTTCATTCACAAACACCAGTAACTTTCACAATAACTTAATGTTTCACGACATGTAACTTGAAGAGGGCAAGCTAATAACATTTCACAAATTGAAAATTTTCGGTTACGCACGAATCACGGTGAGAAAGCCAGTTCACAATACAATGCTAGAAAAGTTACTACTGGATAGTGCGTCCGTATGTGTGTGTGTAATGAGCACGTGTGCGCACCATGTGCACCAGGAAGTTTCTACCATTTGTGAGTAAAGTTACTATCAAATACATATAGAGTTACTACCCAGTTGTGTACTAACAATAACTCTAGATGTGTTTAGTAGTAACTTTACTCACAAACAACAGTAATTCTACATGTGTTTAGTAGTAACTTTACTTACAAACAACAGTGACTCTACGTGTGTTTAGTAGTAACTTTACTTACAAACAACAGTAACTCTATGTGTGTTTAGTAGTAACTTACCATTTGTGAGTAAATTGAAAAACAGTTTTTAGAATCCAAAAGATGATATCGTTTAATTATGTTTTGATACGACCACATGCATTCTGTGTGAAATCTTGCATGGAAACAATACTATTTCTTCAAAATCGTACCAAAACTCTTCATTTCAAACAGGGCCTAAAACAGAAGCTACGTGCTAGCCTCGTAGGCCCGTAGCTCGTAGACCTCCACTGCATCCGCCGTTCAATCTTAACCGCAGATTACCCCGAGAGCGCACCAGGAGTCACGAGTGCATATGTGCGTGGATTGACGAGACTGATGGACGTGCGCTGCAACAATTTCATCTCAAAGGAGGAAAAAGGCCGGGTGCGGTGGTGGTCAATGGTCATGTTGTACGGCTGGTGTGTGTCTTCGCTCGAGAGGCCGGCGATGGAACAGCCATGGGATGGGACTCCGTGTGCTTTCCTGTGCTTCATGATTAGGGGCAATGGATTCCCAAATCATTTGATTCCTGAAGAGATAGGAAAAGAACACTCATTGCCCCCTCCCCATCAAACCAATTGGCGAAAAATACTACACAACTGTTGCTTCTTCTGTGCATCTAATCAACTTGTGCCTTGTGAATTCACTGGATATGGATATATATATATATATATATATATATATATATATATATATATATATATATATATATATATATATATATATATATATATATATATATACTGTGCAAAATTGGACTAGGTGCGCAGGACTTTGGCTTTTTGGCCAAAATAGATGCCGTAGCATCTTATTAGTTTTTAGCTGAGTCACTCAATTAAAGAAAAATAAAAAAGTAAAAACCGTTTATATCTTTTTGGCCAAAATAGATACCGTAGCCTGACAAGGTTATGGCAAAATTACCTTTTAAAAAAATGCTACTTACTGAGTAATTTAATTTAGCATGAAAAATAAAACAGTTTTGACTGCCAAAGTTTTTCTAAATTATACATCTGCATTTAGATCATACATCTTATTATTTTACTTTTTAATTATACTACATATGCTTTGACTCACATTCCCGAGGCTTGGAACATTTGCATTTGAATCATATATTGATTATTCACTAGAAATATTTTGTTCATCCTCCGGTCTGCGGACTCCCAGGTTAATATTAATGTAGATGCAACATACCCGCGCCTCACTCTGAGCACGCATTCCTATGACCGATCATATCCAAAGAAAGCAAGAAGTCCATCGCATATTTGGTACTGCAACAATTTTTTTTACAAATTTGGTATCTGTACATACAAAATTACAAATCTATTTTTCACCGTAACAATAACAGGAGCAGCAAATGATGTGTGTCACCAGTTGTGTTGCCTCACCGTGGCAGGAAGCTATAGAGCCCTATCAGCTCGACAAGAGCCTGTCAAGCCCACCCGGTGTGGCAGGCCGACGGGTCCCACCACTGCTGAGCTAGGCAATCTGCCGCGTTGGGGCAACGCGACAGGTGACACATGTCGTTAATCAGCACTGAATTTGCTAAAGTAATTTGCTACCCCACCGTAGTAGGAAGCTGTCGAGCTCCACCAGCTCAGCAGGAACGTACCGAGCCCACCCAGCTCGACAGATCGGTGGGTCCCACCGCCTACCACGCTCATCTATCACCTGCTGAGTTGGGCAACCTGCCACGGTGGAGCAGCGCGGCAGGTGACATATGTCATCTGCCGTTGTTGCCATAAGCACATAAAAAGTTAAATTTATAATTTTATATGTACGAGTACTAGATTTATAAAAAAAAGTGCTACCGAGCATTTGTGCCATGAGCTCCAAAGCAAGGGCCCTCTCCTTTTCAAACAGTAGCTATTTAGTCTCAGCGTTGTAGTAGTAAACAACTCCAAAAGAGCACATTGGTCATTGCCTAAATGTATGCTTAATTGATCCATGCAAATAGAATAAGATGGATTCGAAGCCTGATCCTACACTGTTCCAGGCTCTGGGAGCAATAGGCTCTCTCTATCTCTCGTCTTGTTGTTTCAAGCCTCCCAACCCACAAGAGAGCATGCAGGACCCTACAGTTGCCAGTTGGTACATCCATGCCATGCTATTGCATATATATTGCATATATGCATATAAACAAAGCGGTCCTAGCTAAGGGCATAGCTCTGACAACGAGCTAGAAAGGCTAGACTAGAGGAGGACAACTATGAACCCATCCCACAAATTTCTCTCTACAGTATTTCTTTTCAAATTTGGATGGTGCTCTGTTTGGACGTGATTTATAGCTTTTTTTATTATAAATAGTTTATTTTTTACTGTAACCGATAGTTGTTTATTTAACATAATTAAATTTAAAAAAATAAAATAAAAAACTTACCACCGCACTGCAGGAGACCTACCGAGTTACAACAACTCGGCAGTGCTATAGCTACACTGTTACTGAGCTACTGTGTATGTCAGGTCTCTTGCTGCGCATGGTATGTTTGTGGAAGAAACTAGATTTAGGGCATCCATAGTGTATATAACCCAAGAGGTCTTAAGGTGAGTCTCATCTAAACCTTAAGGCCAATGCTGTAATGTATATAACCCACTAGGCCTTAAGATGGTCCCACTTGTCAGATAAAGAAAAATGTATTTTAATGCTTATGGCGGTCTTTAGCTTGAGGCCGGTCTTAAGGTTTTTGCTTATGGCCGCTTAAGGTCACCCCTGTAATGTATAAGGTCGACCTTAAGGTGGCTTAAGACCCCCTGTTTTTGCACACTGTGGATGCCCTTACAAATACGAATTCGGTACGAGTGCTCAATTCGACAAGTAGTGGCGAGCCCAGAGGGATCATGCACGGCACACAAATGCATATGTCATGCGTGAATAATGCAACCATGTGCAATTGTGCATGCATTGTGATGACCTAGCAGCTTTTCTTACTGCATCGATCAGGATTGCGTTGCATCTTCTAGAATCAAAATGATGATAGATCTCACGGTGCATGCACGTTGCACACTCCTGCAAAAGGGGAAAAGAAAAATACTAGTCATTGTAGATCTTGATTCTGCTTTTATTTTTCTCCTTTGTTCTTTGTCTTCTTTCGTTTGTACGGGTAGGGGCTGTTTAGTATATAGAGAGCAAAATGATATATATATATATATATATATATATATATATATATATATATATATATATATATATATGGTGTTTAGTTTGACGATGGTTTATAGTCTTTTTTATTGTAACTAGCTTATTGTTCACTGTAGCTGATGGTTATTTATTTGACGTAATTAAATTTTTTTTAAAAAAAATAGAGAAAACATGTTACCCGAACAATGCAAATGAATACTAGAAAATCAAAAACTAGAAAAAACTATAGAGATAAAAAAACTAGAAAAATTAGTAAATTAAAAACTAGAAATCAAAAACTAAAACTGAAACGAGCGACGGCGCCATATATATGGCCTGTTCTTTTTAATTGCGACTTATGGCTTTTGATGAAATTTTAAATTTTGGTACATTACAGACTGATTACGGAGAGACAGATACTCACTTGCGATTTTGGCAGGTACAAATGTTGGGCTTTTAACGTGTATATCGTTTAACCTGTAGACCCCATCTTGAAAAAAACTCCGTTTAAAAGTTATGTACTGTAGCAAAAGCCAAAAGCCACCGACTTCGAAGGAAAAGAACAGGCCCATAGCATCTCATGCGTGGGACGGAGAGATAATTAGGATTTGGTTTGGTTAACCGGCACAAAAACCTTGTCTGAGAGGGGGCAAGTGCGCCAATCATTTTCGCACATGGTAGGGCATGCTCTCTCACGTTCTTCCAAAACCTCATGTTCGGCGCGAGGTCCTCCTAGCTCGCTGCCTACCTACAACACCTTGCTGTCCGGTACCCAAGAACTATCACGAACTAATTCTCCCGGATTTCTAGATAAATCCATAAAAAAATTCTACAAAATTTTCGGAAATCCTGTAGGAAAACATTCTTCCAATAAAACAGACACGATAAGTTCCAGCATACATTTTTTGTGCGAGTCGTTTGCTTACAAAGGTACGATATATAGGTGAATCTGATCCGATGGCATCACCGCCTATTAATTAACAATGTAATGTCACCATACAAATAAATGGTCTATAACTATATGAACCAACTCGTGTACTGAGGTATCGAAGACAGTGGTAGACCCTAGTAATTAACCAAACGTACACCGTGTGCACAAAAAGCAGACCGTCCGATCACCGGCCAAAGGATCTAGCCCGTCGATGATCGAGTTGATAGTACATGCACATCATCACAACGACCACAGGATTCCCCAGAAAAAACGCAAGGGTTGGGCGCCGCATTTAAAGAATCTAATCGATCCAGATTTGATCGTCACCGAACCTGACCGAACCTGACGTGTCAACGACGCAAAAACGATTTCATTTTGAAAAGACGTATGGGCCTTTATGGCAGATTTGATAAGGGCGTTCCATTCGGTTGTTGCAAAACAGTTGGATTTATAATTACACAGGCAACTGATAAATTCATTGTATTTTTGGTTCGATCTCTATCGGATCAGTCCGACCATTCAAAGAAACCAATCAGATTTCGCTTAAAAAAATATATTCTGATCGGTATGACTGGTCGATAATACGAATTGATCAGAGAAATTATTTTCGTATTTGTGATAAACTCTGCACCGACTTACTTCAGACATGATATCGAAAGTACTTACATCGACTGAAGTCAAACAGTAACTAATCGAGCCACTTCATACTACAATTATTCACCGTCATTTCTGAGACTCCTTCTACCTCCAAGCGAGACGTTGTTTCCGTCTCTAAGTAGACTACTATTTTAATTTTCGAGTAGGTCTCTGTTTCGAATGACGACTAGGACTATGTTGCTTTCTTGTCTGAAACCCTTGTCCCTAAGACTATTTATAACCACTGTAAACCTCATGATAGCACACACAACACACTACAAGTTATTTATACTTATAATACATCAAGAGCATTCTGTAACTTCTTTATATACTGATTTTACCGATTATATATCCATAATTTTTTTCGTAAAATTTTTTCACTTTAAACCTTTGTCACGCGTTTCCTGCTTCTATGAACATCTACTGTTTTGCCGTGAGTTTTTATAACATCCACTGTATGCAGTCGCTCGGATCGCATCAATTCCGAACAGTGCCCAGGAAAGCTTGCGCACTGCCGCGCGAGTACGAGCCATCATAAAAATTCAGGTGGCTTTAGTTGAAAAGACCTGAAATCGACCAGAAACGAAGCGAAAGATGGCAACTAGTTTAGGGTTATCCGTGAGGCATGGCCTCACTCCAGTGGTTACTTTACCTGGGCTTGACGAGGTTGCCCCTGTGACTTCCCGTATTAACGGTACTGCCACTGTGGCACTACGTTACAGAGCTACTGGTTCATGAAGTAGGGCATGTTGTTTCTGCTACAGTATTTTGTGGACTGATGCTTTATGACTTAAATATTTAAATTATGATTGTTCGTGAGAGACAATACACAGAGAAAAATAGTTACATGTGATTTTGACCGATACAGCTGAACTCAGTACACTTTTTACTACAATTTTTCCATTGACCCTATCTTGAAAAACACACATTTAAAAGGTAGTTATTATAAATAGTACATGCATAACCTAACTTTAAGCCTAAAAGATTCAGGCCTATGACTCGTAGTTCTTCCATTGTTTGATAATCACTCGAGAACAATGAAGACGCGACATGTAACAGCCCTATTTTTTGAAATAGGCCCGTCGTACGTTACAAGTATGTTCTAGCTCACAAACATTTAAGAATGGTTAAGCTGATTAAAATATGATATAACGATCAACTTTAGAAAATTAACGGAGGTCAAAGCCAAAAACCTAACTTACATGCAAAAGAACCGAAGAAAATCTCCACATGAACGTTTAAGTGTGGTCGCAACCCTAACGCGTAAGCTTGAAGCATTCTTTATTCTTCTGGCATCTGTTCTAATGAAAATAAGCAAAATTGAGTACACTAGGTATTCATCAAGTCCCTATAGCAGAATACATTTATATAGCTATTATCTACATGAAAGCCTTAACCAAATAATGGTATTATGTCTCTTAAGCGTAAAGCCAATTTATCATATATCATATCATAGCTAGTTTTCAAACCTTTGACTTAGCCATTTTTAATTAAAATCAAAATGTCCAATTTTAATTGACTTTGTATGAGCAACTCTCCTCATAGTTATTTACCATATTCAATCCGTGGACATCATTCCATATCCTTGTTCATACCATTATTCCATGTCCATAAGCATCACTAACCAATAACCATTTTGTGAAAACTACACATTGTTGTATTTCCACGATTTGCTCATGCCGAGGGCACGACTATCCGAATAGATTAAACACTCTGCAGAGGTGTATAATTTATCCACAAGATACGATCGTTTCATAATATAGGCCATTACACGCTTCTGTAGGTGTGCGACTGAGAAATCATAGTAAGACCTTCACAATGCTTAGTTCTGATGTGTTTTCCTACTTCGAACGTTGAACCCTTCAGTGCTAAGGTACCCCTGTTGTTGTTAGGGATAATATTTCCCTTCTGACGAGTGCGCACTCTATGTAAGGGTAGGGACCTTTTGGATCCCTCCCGGGCAGTGACCCCTATAGGTTCACCCTATTACCTTTCAACAAGGCAATGACCCCGTGGATCATCCCTGAACTAACTATGATTGTGTAGGAGTCCGCACCGAAATAAAACAAATTAGTTAGTCAGATCCATCTCATACTACACATATGGTTGCACGATTGGATGTAGAATGAGCGCGCACGGATTTGGTCTTTAATCAACTCAGGTGAGACTAACCAACAAACCCAAACATTGTGTCGTCCTTGCACCGGTCTCATATCCACCACTTGCCCAAGTCTCCTTCTCTTTTTAGAAAAACATTCCCTTCTCCAGTGGTAGCCCACATTACTAATATCATTATGATATTTCAAGTTTCAGTAACGGGTTGCATAGTATCGGTTTTTATTGTTCATTGTAAATCAGGTTAGGAATAGTAACAAGTTGATATAATATAGGTCGGATCTTAAATAGTAGCATGTCGGGCCAGTGAACAGTTGCCTACAGTATTGGGCTTGGTCCGACTGGTTTATGTGGAAAGGCTTCTACTACTTGGCCCAAGCCTATGATAAACAGTCTTCTTCCTTCGATTGGTGCTACAGTGTCCCTAACAGAGGAATGGTGATGGTAGTGGATTGTAGTGTGTGTGATGGTTTCTAAGGGAATTTGAGGCCATGGATGGGTTCTAGGAGGAGAGGGGAATCTATTTGGAGGGCTTGGCGAGGTTCGAGGACCACTATAGAGGGCTAGTTGTGAGGTGAACTTCACTGGATATGACCGTGGCACATGAGCTCTAGGTGGGCTAAACGGTTGAAAATTTTGGGGTGTTTCACAACAGATAATAACCTAGGCGGATGCATGCACTATAGTATGGTTTCGTGCAATTGTACATTCTCTTTTCATGTGAGAAATAAATGAGCGGATCATCTGCTTGCAATTTCAAAAATGAAAATAAAAGGACATGTACTATATCGTGCCTTGTTCTCCACCAATGCTAGCTTACTGGTCTTAGTTGTGGCTTGATTGGACTGAAACAAGCTGACTTATGGTTGAAATTATATTTTATCTGGTTGAAATTACACTGTAACTGATGGTGGTTTATTTTGTGTAACTAAATTTAAAAAATGAAAAATAAAAAAACAGATTAGCCCATCACAGACAATACAATCGAATACGGCAAAAAAAGAACCGATAAAAAAGTTCAAAAAACCAAAAAACTAGAAAAAAATAAAACTTATGAATAATAAAAAAAGCCAAAAACTAGAAGCTCAAACCAAGATAAGCATGACCTTAATTTGAAGCTGCAGTTAGGTGAAACAAAAACTAATGCCCGGATGGAACACATGATTTTTATAGAAATTTTATATATATAAAAAAAGAATACCTGCATTCCAAACGAGGTTTAGCGTAAAATGAGAAGCCAGGAAAGCTCCGTTCTGTTTTGGGAGCTTCACGCTTCTTCCGACATCAAACCAAACAGAGCTGAAGACTAAAAAAGGCACAGATATCTTGAAGCATACGTGAAAGTAAAGGCTCTCGAATCATCTGCGGAGAAGGTGGGCTTGGCTAATAAGCCAGCAGTAACAGCGGTCATGGCATTTTGCTTGATGGCGTGCAGTCCAGGACGGGGACGAGGCAAATTAACCAGACAAGCGGGCCCCGAGGGCCAGCGAGCCAATCATGCACACGAGGGGTGTCTGCTGGAGGTCACGTCCCGTCGTGGGCTCCACCGGGCATCACACGCCCGCGTTTGGCGGATCTTGGATGCCACATTGGCGTCCGGGTTTGACCCGCCATGGACCCGCTTGAGCGAGCCAAACTACTCCAGCTTAACACTAACAGCAGCTCGATGCATGGCTTTCCTCTATGCAGGTGGGTCCTCTCACGGAGATACCCCACCTGCCAGTGAAGGAACATGCCGCGACAAGGCGTTGCACAATGCAAAAAACGCATGCTTTAGCTCAAACGATCATATGTGTCACTGCATGGCAGCGACCGGCCTTGTGTCGGCACACAATTACATTTGCTCGTGGGTGTGTCAAGATAGGTGGGTATTAGGATTTGAAATGTGGCTGTTAACCACTGTATAGTTTATGCATTCCAAGTCCATTTGGAAGGCCGTATCTTCTCTTCAAATTCATGCGTTTCAGACACGGCCGAACGTCTTTCCCTTCTAAAGAAGAGTTTTTTTAATCTTTCCTTGCTCAATGGATTGTGTTCCGAACGTCTTTTCCTTCTCAAGAAGATTTTTTGATGTTTCCTTAGTTCTGTAGCACCCACATATCAATATAAGATACTGCTATGAAACATTATCGTCAAAATAAAGAATAAATAATAAAAACAATAATAGAAATCACAAAAAAATTAAAACTTTAAAGGTACTTTATTAGAGAGCCAACGAAAGCTGAAAGTAATGTTTGGAACATGGGACCAGTCCACTTCTAACTAAATAAAGAATAAATAAAATGACATAAATAGTGGCAAGCCATGGTGCTGAAAACTCGAGTGCTCTCACCCATGCATGTTGATATCACCCCACTAGCCTTTTACCTGAGAATAGAAAGAGCAAGCGTGAGATTTAAAAATCTCATCAAGTACTCAACAACAGTCGTAGCACGGTGAGTAAAGGGCAAGTAATACAAACAAGTAATTAACACAGATTAATTGCAATGGAACTAGGTTACCGAAAACATTGCTGATAGTCAAGGATAGAGGTAACCGGAACAACGACATTAAGGATAATCATAATTTAGCAAGTTATGACAATGGCACTGGTGATTACCTCACATAACTTATTATACGAGAATAGTCAGGCACAACACTGTTCTCGACCGTATAACCGCAGACAGGGTGTAATATACTGAGTAACAAGAGTGTACGGCCCCCGTACGTTACCAGGTGGGTGAAAATCTCTCCTATTGTGGATAATCCTAGGCCAGGTAACTATCATATTGTTAACATGTTATATGATATCCTGAGTAATAAGACAACAGGAACGGTGGAATCAAAGATAATTGTTATTTAGCAGGATATGACAATGGCACTAGCGATTACTTCTCGCATACCCGATTATACGAGAATAGTCGGACATAACAATGTCCTCGACTGTATAACCGCAGACAACTTAGGGATAGGAGAGAGAAATATTGGAGATGGGAGAGGTTATTAGAGATGAGAGAGGTTAGGTATAAGGATGGGAGAGAAATTAGAGATAATATGCACCTTTTAAATCTTGGGCACCGCAGGTTCAATGGGTTGTGTTGATCGGAAAGGAATTGTATGGGAGTAGGCCCCTCCCCACCAACTGTTGGATCAAAGTTTTCTAATCTTTTACTGGCTCAATGGATTGTGTTCCGAATGTCTTTCTCTTCTTATTAGATTTTCTTCCATGTTCATCTGCAGTGATCGTTAAAGTTCTCAGTGGGGAATGGATGATGACGGCAAATGAAGCCCACTGCTGACCGATCATGTAGAGCCAGGCCAATGTTTGATCCGTCCGTTTGATTCATTAGTTCATCTCATCAATCTCCCGCAGGCGGCAGTGGATTAATTAACCGCTTTAATTTAGCACAGTACTACCACTACTGGTATCGAACGTTGATTGATCAATGGGCCATCGATGTCGCGGCGCTAGGTATCTCATTAATCCCTACCGATCCAAGGGCGTACGTACGACGTCTTCCTCCCATTAAAAAGAGAGGGTGAAAAACTAAGTACAAAAATTGATTTTATTTTTTAATACCGGGCAAAATCTGGCCAAACTTGAAAAATCACAGGAGCCCATTTGGAATGCACGATTTTTTAAAAGAACTTTACAAGATTGAAAAAAAATTCCGCATTCCCTCGCAAGTGCATTGTGATTTTTGATGGTTTACGCCGGTTTTCTGTGTCCCTACATAAGAGCAGCATAAAATACAGCAGAGTAGGCCTGCTGACCTATCCATGAATAGTATTCTAGGTGCAGTTTCACTGTTAGTTTGAGTGTTTCTTTACCGTTCTTACTAAATTATACATAAACTTTTGATATAGAAACACTCTAGTCTTAAATAGTGACTAACACACTTCTTCTAACTTGTTTTGTGTTGCCATGCGGAGGCGTGGCGCCGCGCCATGCTAACTACTATGTAAATATTAAAGTAAAAGAGTTATCACGACACAGAGGTCTATATGCAAAAAATTGAAAGCAGGGACTTCCCCGTATTTATAGGGAAAAGGATGGGTAGGTGGCACGGTGGGGGACGAGAATCCCCCAGGTTTAGTATAGTTAGTATGCTTGAGCAATTTTGATTACCTTATTTAGTTTGCAGCATCATGTCAGTCTCATCCCAACACGGTGACGATATATACATCGACAATCCTAACCTAGAAGGTTTTCAGAATCCAAGTTCATGTAGGCAACAGTCTGCAGCCGATCGGTACAACTATACAGGGGAGGAAATTTTGGGGTCAGTTGGGCTTTTATAAGCCGGTTTATGGCTTTTTTTTATTGTAGCTTGTTTATTTTGTACTATAATTGATGGTGGCTTTTTGATGTAATTGAATTTAAAATTTTAAAAATGTAAATAACATATTAGTCATCATGAACAATGCAAATAAATACGGAGAGGAAAAAAAGCAAAAATCCAAAAAACCAAAAAGTTACAAAAAAAGATGAAATTAAAAAATTAGAGACCAGGAACATAAGCCGATTTATATAAACCAAAATGAGCAGGCTGTCAAGCTGCTGGGGCCTAGCGATAACGACACAACTCTATCTGCAGGTAAGAGTTGTACAGACGACTCAGAATAGTGTGCATGCACTGTATACGAGCTGCCTCATAATGCATGAGTAGCTTGTTTTGTGACTAGCTCACTTCGGTCGGTCATCACTCACCATAGCTCTTGATGGTACGTGGACCTAATTGAGATCTTGGAAGATGTTTATAGTACGTGGACCTAAATGAGATCTTGGAAGATGTTTTTATTTGGTTCATGTATCAAGGGTCTATTTATATTATCTTTGATTTCTAGTTTTTACTTAAAGAAATCAAAATTAATACAAACACCTTAGATTATATAAACTACTTCTATCAGCCACTACTATTTATCTGTACTACTTTTTTTATTTTCGCATGTGGTAACAAACTTTGTGTTTTATGACGTCATAATTTTGTACAACATATGTCGATTTAAATATTATAGTAACTTTTATTTTAGTGTCATTTGCTCTCTTTTTTATATAATGCACTTAGCAAAAAGCCATAAGCTAATACGAATATCCCAACTTCTATGAGCCGTTTTTATCAGCTACTATTATTCATTAGCCATAGACAAAAATTATCCAATAAAAGACAATATGAATGAGCGCTAATTTTGTTCGGTTTCTAGTCTCACTCACACTCGCGCAGACATTCACGCACAATTTAGATGGCTCGATGGTTGTCAGTTCAGTAAGATTATATGTACCGTATCGCTCATTTCGACTTGAGTTTCTAGCTTATTTTTTATTATTTATAAATTTCGTTTTTTTCAAAACTTTTGGTTTTTTCTTGAGCTTTTTTGCCGGTTCTTTTTTTCCGTATTCGTTTGCGTTGTCCGTGATGATCTAACATATTTTTTTCTATTTTTAATTTTTTAAATTTAATTACATCAAATAAGCCAACTTCAGTTACAATATAATTTTAGCCAGCTACAATATAACTTTAATTATAATTCACTATTTTTTAGTCCAACTGAGCGGCGCCGTAGCAGATGGTTGAGGCATGAGGAACAAGAGCCACATCTTCTTCTTGTCCTTTTGGAAGAAAAGCGCGTATGTGCTGTCGCAATTTGTCCAAGAATCCACGAATGCACTTGAACCAGTGTTTTCATTCCAACAGTAGCTCAAGGTGATTGCGGAAGCTTGTGGGGGAGGTAAGAATGACCCAGCTATACGACACGGATCGGTTCCCTTTCCCTCGAAGCTTGTCAGTACGAGAGACAGCTGACAGTAACGCTAATCTGCGGCTCTTGCAACTACACATAGCATATTAACAGCTGCTAATTGCGGCCGATGGGACGGCACAGCCGCACAGGCGCCAAGGCGGTGGCCGTTGGTGAGGAAATCTCATTAAAAAAACAGGTAAAATCTCATTAAAAAAAACACGTGCCTTTTGCTCCTGATGATTCGTTGGGTTGTACTGGTGGTAGTGATAACTCATGCGTGAGATAGGGAGGTTTCTTGTTTCCTCATTCTTGAAATGCCCTAAAAAAGTTCAAAAATTTGAAATTTCCTTTGAAATTTGCTTGAAATCTCAAACCTTCCCAATTTAACTTCTCTTGAAAATGTGCTTTCCTTTTTTATCTTTCCGCCTTCTCCTTCCCGCTAGCGCTACCGCTACTCCATCGCCTCACTGTGCCGGCTATCCACACGCCGCCTCGTCGCCGCCCGGAATTACGGCCGCGTCGCTCCTCTCCGTTCACACCAGCCCAACGCCGCGACCCCACTCGTCAGTCACCTATCTCCAGCCCTCCCCTTGTTTCACGCGCACTCCTGGTTCGCTCGCTCTCCCGGCCGACACGCGCCTTGATTCGTATACGTAGCGTCAATTCTCACCAGCTCCCGTAGAACTCGCAGAGCCACCTCACCCGAGCCATCGCTTCCATCGCAGAGCCCTGCCCTTCTCTCCTCACCCACGCGCGTGAAAACACATGAACCGTCTCACTGTTGCGACCGCCATTCGCTGCCTTTAAAGCTCCTCTGCCACTGCCAAGAGCTTCACACTACTCCCAATTAGCCTCTCGAGCCACCAATTCGAGCTCTCACTCATCGCACCGCTGTCGGCGACTTCCCCTGCGCCCGGTGAGCTCAAACAACAGTCTCGCTCTCTTGTTGATTATATTTCGATTGCATTTGCTGACATGGTCTCCTTTGCTCCCAGATCACGCTGACGTGCTCACCTAGACGGGGGCATTCGCCGAAAACTCTGACGGCTAAAGCTACTGCCGGCCGAAAGGCCTTCCCTGTGGACAGCCTAACTGAGCTTTTCCCGACCCAAACCACCACCACCACCGTGAAGCCTATGTCTGAGACTCACCAGAGTACCTCTGAGCCACCACGGAGTCCGCCACCTTCTATCCTGCCGCTAGCCACCACCATCCATTTCCACGCCTTTCAAAACCCTAAAATGGACTCCTCATCTCCCACGAACCCGGACGTGTTTCCCTTTGCTGCCGGCGAGCACTACCGAAGCGGAATCGAGAGCCGTCGTCGTGCTCTGTTTTCCTCCTCGGGGATGAGGCCGGAGGTAGAAGACGACTCAAGGGCACGGCATGGCTCCAATGCAGCCGTCTGTGCCTGTCGTTGCCGCCTCATCTAGAGCGCTCGCGTTCGTTGCATCGCAGCCATCCGCGCGTCACCCATCAGGCGCATGTGCGCGTGCGCTAGGCCTCGCTGCCGCACGTGGCGTGGGCCAAGGCCGGTCAGCCCAATCGACCGCGCGGGAGAAAACCGTCTTGTGGCCGACTGTCTTTGGTGGGCCGACCTAATCTGTTCACCCGGGGAAATTCCAAAAATTAAGGGAAACTTCCAAGAATACACTGTCTTGATTGTTTCGACGCCGTGAACCCATTTTTGACCTCCATTCCACTAAATTGTGCTCCAAATAAATCCAACCCATCAATTTGAATTTTATTGCATTTTACTTCTTTTTAATTAGTTTATTTTCCTAACTTGATTAGATTCAAGTGTGGACTTATATTATTTTATGTATGTTTGCGCTAGCCTCTGACCTTTCTGAAGCGACGGTTCAAGGACCGGAACCAGGCAGTGAAGTTTATGAGTTTGTGATAGTTTCAGAGCAACAAGACATGTTATAAGTTTTTGATCATTTTTAATCCCATGAAATTTAAACTATTTAATTATTGTATTTACATTATTCTTAATTGTGATATGTTAATTGATTAAAAGAAATGTTTAGAATGGCATGCTAATTAGTTATGTCCTACCACTGAAAAATGCCATATTTAATTTGAGGTCATATTCACCTTAATAACATTAGTAATAATTAAATTATTGTATAAATAATTGTAGATCAGCTTACTCAAAATCTTGTACCACTAAGTGATTGGGCTGTTGGCCGGTAGGATTTATAAAATTAGTACTGTGGTAAGGGTGTGCAGTGGAAAGCCACAATGTGACCTTCGTCCACGACTTTACCCTAGGGTGAAGGTTTGAATAGAAGGGTGGTAGTGTTATCGAGCACAATTGTTGAGAATGCGGTTGGTGCCTCAAGTGAAAAATAAGGAAGAGAACCTTATGCTAAGTAGAAGATATGGTAATTGCTCAGCCACAGGAGTTGACTTGTCAACCTTGGTTTAGTAGCTGCTCAACTCGATTGAATCTCTACAGGAGGTGGGAGTGTTGATGATGGGAAGTTAGGTATGCGGATCGGTAAAACCATATCTAACAACGATAGATGTCACTCAGAGCGGGCATAAGAGTTTAGGGTTAGTGTGTGATCCATGTTTGATAAAGTTAAGAATTGAGCGGGTAGAACCTATATAAAGAATTGAGCAGTGAAACGACCTAATTTTCTTAACTCTATCACGGGAGTTAAGAAATCTTGTGGATAAAGTTGGGCAACTCTACAGAGTGAAATCAATTGTATTCGAATACGTCGTGCTTCCGGTTAATGAAGATGTGTTAATTGGGTGATTGTAGCAACGAAGCATAAGTAGATTTCATAATATTTTAATTTTTGCAGTTGTATAATTAACTGTTGAAAGAAAACCACTTTAATCTTAAAGAGAATTGCTTTACCTGTTTGCAAATGAAACTGCATCCACTCAGTTTAATAGAACCAATATATTCCCTCCCTTTGAATATCCTTGCAAGTAGTTAAATTAGAGTTTACTTTTGTGACTTGCTGGGTACGGTTGTACTCATTACTTGCTAAACAGCAAACAGAAGACCAGTGGAACCAAGATGTCTAAGCCGAATATGAAGTTCTCGAAGAACCTTTCTTCTCCGAGAAAGATTGGTTTTAGGTTTTAGCTGCGCTCAAGTACGCCTGAGAGTTTCTTGCATTGTAAGATAGTTTTGGGCTTGCAGCCTCGTTGTGTTAAAAGAAAGTTGTTAAACCTTATGTCTGTAATAAAAGTTTGGTTCTTTTGCAGTAAACACATGTTGTTGTGGTGCGCACTTATGTATAATATCTCGTAACTGTTCGGTTTTAGATAGTTGCGGGAATTAGGGCGTTACAGTTCTGCTGCAAACAATGAAACAAATGTTGAATCTTGACTCTTCAATCCTTAGTGTTCAAGTAACGAGCTGCATGTGCTCACGGAAATTTTCTTTTTCCTCTAGAGAAGCTCCGTTATATTATACTCGTACACACTACTTACATCAGCTGATCAGCAACGCCTCCATATGCACGCATCGATCTCCATTAGAGAGGAGGCCCATGCAGCATAGGCCGCACCCACCGATCAATGTACATGGCCCAATAGCCTAACTTGTATTGGGCCACATTTAAGCGCGCTACGAAGCCGGTCCAGCCCGTCAACATGACAATGATGCTTTGCCCATCTTTTTGCACGTGAAAAGGCAGTTAAAAGAAGTGGATTTACTTCACCTTTTGCACGGTTCAGCAAACTCTGTAACGTATACCCCTGCTAATTAGTCCATAATCGGAACATGAATGAATGCCATTACGGCAAGAAAGCATGAAACTTGCACATGATCGTTCATTAACCAAGCGGCATTAGCTCTAGTTCTATAAATCACCATGGATCCGTTCACAGGGATCGTTCACCGCAAGTCGATCGCATCCACGTACAGACGCGCGCAGAGAAACACGCAGCACAAGTGCAGCGCTTCGTCCGTCGTCCGGCGATCCCTTCGACCGGACGTCCGATGGCCCGCGCCGGATACGCCGCATCCACGGCCGGTACCGTCCTCGTCCTCGTCGTCATGGCCGCGGCGCTTGCACCGGCGCCGGCCCATGCGGTCCGTGATGTCCCGGAAGACGCGCTGCTCGCGGAGGAGCTCGCTGGTGCGGGTGGTTCGACGCTGTTGGCGTTCGTGGTGTCCGAGAGCCCGGTCCCGGCCGGCGCGCCGTGCAGCCTCAACGCCGAGTTCATCGAGTTCGCGAGCCCGGTCGTCGCGGATGCGCCGAGCCCGTAATACCGCGCGCCCTTATCATATACGGTGTAAGCATGGACCAATATCGAGCGAGAGAGAGAGAGAGAGCGAGATGGAGGCATGGAGCTATAGCTCGGAGAACGGCATGCGATCATGTTTGATGGAATAAAACCTCTTTTCTTCTCCTAGCTAGCTACATGTGCAGTGCTCGTCTTCTAGGTACATCATATCGCAATTTCGCATTGTTTCTGCCATCCACTCGAAAGGCAGGTTGTGCCGCCAAATCAGCAGAACAGGGCCGCGCACGGCACCGAGATCGCCGAAGAGGTTGATACATGCACGCGTTATTTCTTCATCCTCTCCGGAGGTCAAACGCAACGCCGCGGTGCAGACCGCCGGTTTCGTCGGTCGTTCCGTCTGCCGCCGGCGGTAGCCGCATTGACCAACTTGAATATGAACCACAGAACGTCGGCGAAGGCACCTCCGGTTTTGCCTCTCTTTGCTGTGCCACCGGGATGCCCAGATGGCGACGGCGACGGAGCCTGTGCAGCCTCCGCTGGCTCGGGCCAAGAGGCCTCGGCGAAGCTGGCCTCCTCATCCTCGCCTTGGAGGACGCGGCCAGCGCGACTGCGTGAGCCAGAGCAGAGGAGACGCACGGGACAACCACGGCGGCCAGAACGAACCGAGCCATTTCGATTCGATGCCTAAGCTGCCGGCGGCTTGGTAGAGATCAACGAGATGTGTAGTTGCACGATGCGATTGAGCCGGTTTGTATGCACGCCACGCATGGGAACTGAGCTGAAATCGATCGATCGGTTAATATGCGCTTTAAGTGTCGACCGACGATCGAAACCGCTGAATTACCGCGCCCGTTTCGTTCTTGTTCCGTTCGACATTGAAGAAGCGCTTCAATGTCAGTAGAAGCATCAATTCTTTTTACTCTAAAGCTCTAGTTTGGGATGTTAGTGTAGTTTGGGTAGCTACACTAACACAAATTTAAAATTTCTATCATATAAATTATAAAGTTATACAAGTAAGAGATCATCGATTGTTACCATTAGACGTATAGTGCTACAAAAAAAATAGTTGAAATAGTTTGGTTCAATGTAGAGCTCGTCGATATAGCAGAAATACTCGATCGCCCAAAAGCAGTAGTTGCTCTTTACGAGCCTATGATTTTCCTCTTCGTGATCATCTCGATTAGCGTCACAGTTGCAGCAGCGTCTCTATCTAAATCCACACGCCCGAAGATAAAATGTCGTGAGCTGGTGTGCTAACACCAGCATGCATAACAGGGCTTTCAGAAGGAGACGGCTAGAGTTTCGGTGGATGTGTATCTCTCCTACTCAATCCATAGCCCAATACACTCCTTTATATAAAGACTCTGATTGGATTCATTTCTAATACAAATAGAGATCGTATCCCACTCGGAAAGTCTCTAACATGACCTTATCCAATACGAGTAGAGATCATATTTCACTCGGAGTCTATTATTCGGACCTCTATTATTCTAACCTGTTAAGTGTGTGATCATATAGGTTATTTATACTTATTTGTAACTTGAAAACATCTTTCCGATCAGTGATCGGTAGCGATCACTAGTAGGACATATTGACCCCAAATATATATAAAGATCAATATGAACGAATCTTATACAATATAATATATAATTAAGTCTTAGTTACTCACGATCAGTTTATAACTCCTTGCGACCATATCGTATATGGTCACGACCAATTCGTATCCCTATACGAATGGAACACAAACCAATCTATCATATTATTAATTTGATATCACAATATCTACGAACTGGTGAAACATTGTCATCGATCAATACATGTTCTAGTTTATCGGTCACTAATGTTCTGACCAATGACATCTGACCAAAAATCATTTTAGAATGATACCATATAACAAATAAAGAGCTTTATCAATAAGTCACATACTTGCTAATATTTATAAATGATAATTTATTTAAGAAACATAATAATATTTATTATAAATAAATAAGCGAACACGTGTGATCCTTAAAAAAAAATGAACCGGCAACCGGTCAACAGTTCCATTCTGATACTTAAAAGCTCAGCAGAAGCTACGCCTACGATGCATCTTGATCCTGCCACTGCAACCGGCCAGCAACTTGAGTGGATGTCGGAGCCAGCTAGGTGATGTGCCTGCGCATCCATGTTGAAAACGTAGGGAATTAATTAGTGGAGCATACATGTAGCTTAGAGTGAAATCCAATCCAAGCATATACCAAACTTGCCAAGGCAAAAAAAATCTTGGGGAAGCAGACAGCTCACCGGACGTGAGCAACCAATCGAGCTTCCACCAGCGCGCGCTGGCTCACTGCTGCTCGCACGTGCGATTGCCAGCGGTGGGCTTTCCAACAGTGGGGTCGCTGGCGCATCACATCGGATCAGATCATCGGATCAGATCATGGGCTTCGATGGGCTGGTTGATTCGGTCTTGATCCACAAGCTTTTAAGCTAAATTCGACCCGGATCCTCCCTCACCGTCCAAATTACATCCAACCGGCGATGACTGTTGGGACGCATATGACACAAGCTTGAAAGTTTCACTGGTAAAAGAAAAATACATAGATAGTTTCAACATAAAGAAACAAGGGAAAAGAGATTACAAATGAGAGAGCTTCTCCTGTGTGAGTGACCTTGCATAACGGGATCGTGCTAACTAACCCCTGGATACCACTGCGCTTAGGGCATGCACAAACTACATCCCAGCTGTTTATAAACAATCAATTAATTATATGAATATATAGAAAATCCATTTATGAGTTGTTTTTAGTCATATCTATAGATAACATAGAGATGTATTACAAATAAATACCATTTTACGTGTTCTTAGTTGTAGCCTATAATTCCCATATTCATACTGGCTTCTAAAAGATGCATCTCTACAGTAAATGGCTTCTCTATAGTATCTAGTTTTTAAATAAAGTGTCTTTTTAAGGCGAGATTTACTGGTTGATTGTAGTACACACTATAGCAACTTTATTTATATCGACCAAAACAACACATGAATATCTTTTTCTACAAATTATTACTATTTATAAACTAAAATCAAAAGCTTGAATGAAGGGACCTAAAACGGTTCTCCCTTTCTCCGTTCCAGCCCGCACCAGGACGCAATTGGGATGGAAAGCATCCCACTCTCCGCCGTGCGACGGGGACACTGGCTTTAAGATTCGTGCTGACGGGAAAATCCGGCCATCTAATACTCAATAGACCCCTAGATTGCCACTCTTAAGATTGGTCAATTAACTCTGTCACTTATATATAGGCCCACCTGAGTCACTGAAAACAGACCAGGGTGGCAAATCTATTGTCACTCTACTCATAAGAGTGGCAAATGATTAAATTTCCCTGGCAAGTGAACGAACATCGGTAGAACCGAAATTTGCAGTAAAACTCACTGACTTCGTAATATTTTTTAAAGAAAACCCACATAACACATTATTTCACAGCGAAAAGTCAATAGTCACAGCCAGACGTTTGAACCAGCCCCCTAAAGGCGGTAGGATAGTGTCTCTAGAAAAAGCAGGAGGATTAACGTGTAACATTTTCACACTATTACCCCTATCAGGATGAAAGCCAGAATACAGACATTGGACAGGACGAATCAGCAAAAACACCACCACGAAGCATTTCGAACGGCCCATTCCGGTAACCTCACCCTCCTCCAATAAAACTGCCACCCACCCTCTCCTCTCTTCCCCTCCACTCCACCGTCTCCGCCTCCGCTTCCTCCCAGACCCACCCCGCCGGAACCCTAACCCGCCGCGCCCTCCGACCACTCGCGTCGCCGCCATGAGAGAGATCCTCCACATCCAGGGCGGCCAATGCGGCAACCAGATCGGGGCCAAGTTCTGGGAGGTGATCTGCGACGAGCACGGCATCGACCACACCGGCAAGTACGCGGGCGACTCCGACCTCCAGCTCGAGCGCATCAACGTCTACTACAACGAGGCCAGCGGCGGCCGCTACGTGCCCCGCGCGGTGCTCATGGATCTCGAGCCAGGCACCATGGACTCGGTGCGGTCGGGGCCCTACGGCCAGATCTTCCGCCCCGACAACTTCGTCTTCGGCCAGTCCGGCGCCGGCAACAACTGGGCCAAGGGACACTACACCGAGGGCGCTGAGCTCATCGATTCCGTGCTCGACGTCGTCCGCAAGGAGGCCGAGAACTGCGACTGCCTCCAAGGTATGTGTGTGTCCCGCCGGATCTGAGGTTTTTGCCCTTTTCTGTTCGATTTATGGAATCATGTAGCTTGTAGATCTAGGGTTTGTGCGGCGTTGTGTGTGTTCTGAGCTTGTAGATCTGAACATTTTGGCCTAGATCTAATCGATTCATGCGACTATGTAAGAATTGACCGGTTAAATTCTGGTCATTTTCTTGGGTACTTAGTCCTTAGTGACTGTAGAGTTAGATGCCTAAACGATTGATCACCTCTCTCCTGCAGGATTTCAGGTCTGCCACTCACTGGGAGGAGGAACTGGTTCCGGAATGGGCACCCTGCTCATCTCCAAGATCAGGGAGGAGTACCCGGATCGGATGATGCTGACATTCTCCGTCTTCCCATCGCCGAAGGTGTCCGATACTGTCGTGGAGCCATACAATGCTACGCTCTCTGTTCACCAGCTTGTTGAGAATGCGGATGAGTGCATGGTTCTTGACAACGAGGCTCTCTATGACATCTGCTTCCGCACGCTGAAGCTTGCAACACCCACCTGTAAGTGCTAAATTTTCTCCAGTTTCATTTCTCCGATTCTATCACGTATCAGCGCTCAGTGATTGGTATTTTGGTGGACTGTTGTCTTTATTGATAATGCAATGATTTATTTACTCATGCTTAGTGTGGCATATCCCCTTTTTTCACATGCTGTTCAGTAGTTGGTATTTTTTTGTAAAGTTTGGCCTAATTGATGATGCAATGATGTTTTTTTGCTCATGTTTAGTGCCATATATCCTGTTCATATTAGGTAGTGACTCCCGTGAGTGTTATGAATTGCATGGTACTCTAGAATCTTCATTTCCTTGTGTTAGCCTCCAGATTCTAGTATGAGTAGAGTCAGTTGTCGAGCGCAGTAACACGCTTTGCAAACATGCTTGTCTACTACTTGCTGTCACAATGTAAGCACATACACATCATTGTCTGTTTGTCTTGTTGTAGATCCTTCAGTATATATGTTTTATGCAATTAATTATCTACATGTAAACACTAAGCTAGGCACCTTGTATTGTATGGCATAATTGATGGAGACTGATGTTTTCACTTGATGCTTGCTAGTGTTCTAGGTTATATCATTAGAATCAGTGTTTGATTGCCTTTGTATTCTGAACCCTGAAGCAATATGTTACTATCATACTGCAGACTGAAAAGATGAACATTCTTATATTACCGCATCTAGCGTATTTGTTAAAGCTTCTTGTTGTTGTGTTTCTACAAATTGTTGTGTTTCTACAAGTATGTTTTTTTAGCTTTGTTTTTACCTTTCTTTTTGTTTCGCAGTTGGTGATCTCAACCACCTTATCTCCGCAACCATGAGCGGTGTTACCTGCTGCCTTCGCTTCCCTGGCCAGCTGAATTCTGACCTCCGGAAGCTTGCTGTGAACCTGATCCCTTTCCCACGTCTCCACTTCTTCATGGTCGGATTCGCTCCACTGACCTCACGGGGTTCACAGCAGTACCGTGCCCTTACTGTTCCGGAGCTGACCCAACAGATGTGGGACTCCAAGAACATGATGTGTGCTGCTGACCCCCGGCATGGCCGCTACCTTACTGCCTCAGCCATGTTCCGTGGAAAGATGAGCACCAAGGAAGTGGACGAACAAATGCTGAATGTGCAGAACAAGAACTCATCGTACTTTGTGGAATGGATCCCCAACAACGTCAAATCGAGCGTGTGTGACATTCCACCCAATGGCCTGAAGATGTCATCCACATTCATCGGCAACTCAACCTCAATCCAGGAGATGTTCCGCCGTGTGAGCGAGCAGTTCACAGCCATGTTCAGGAGGAAGGCCTTCTTGCACTGGTACACTGGTGAGGGCATGGACGAGATGGAGTTTACAGAGGCCGAGAGCAATATGAACGACCTGGTAGCGGAGTACCAGCAGTACCAGGATGCCACGGCTGAGGAGGACGACGAATATGAAGAGGAAGAGGAGGATGAGGAGGTCGCTGCCTAAGCCACCTTTTCCCATGTTTGTTATATATATCCCTTGTGTCACTCATTAGTCCTTACCGTTGATTGGGGTGCTTGTGGTGATGTTAGATACCTAGATGTTGTTATTTGCTGTTATTTCCTCTAAATGCTGTGTTGCCTTGACAAACTGCTATCTTTATGTGTTATAATGGTATGTTCGCATCGTTATTAATTTATTATGAGGTAGATTAACTGCTTAGCGTTATGTGGGAGAGCCGGCACCAGTGCTCAGTGGTGTATAATATGTATAGAGAGTAAAGTGTATGAATGGTCATTTAACTTGTGCGGGCGTGTCATCTAGATCATAAAATTTTTAAAATGTACATTTAGATCATTGATGTGATATGAGTTAAAATTTTTAAAATGTACATTTAGATCATTGATGGATGTGAGTGGGTCATTAGTTCATTATAGCTACCTACGCTGGCATAGTTCATATGTGCACAGCATGTAGGATTCAAAGCAATCGGTAAAACATTTGCAAAAAACTATTGTGCGATTTTTTTCCTCGTTTAGCCTTGTGTATGTGTCCTTACCTGAACCAAACCATATTCTATACCTTGCCTTCACTTTTTGTTCGACTCACAAGCAATCTGAGAGGAAATCATAGCCTCATTAGTTAGAGCGTGAAGTGTGCCGCGAGGACGAAGCGAGTAAGGTCGCAAGAGGATGTAGATGGAAAAAGAGAATAGGATCTCGAGTGACTGGTGCTAATAGATTCAATCTGGTTCAACTAGATCGAGGGAAAGAGATGTGGTTAAAAGAAAAATATAACATTCAGGGGTTGTGTGTAAAAATTGAAGTATTGAATCTTACATCATGCCACGCATACGAAATGTGCCAACATGGGTAACTGCTAGTATGGATTTATGATCCACTTATATCACATCAGTGATCTAGATATGTATTTTTGAAATACAACGACCTGAATGATATACAACAAATTTAGTGGCCCTTCGTGCATGTGTAGATGTGGTTAATATCCTGGGTCTGTTTTTTTTCCTCCGAAGCTGACGGTTTTTGGCTTTTGCTATAATACCTAACTTTTAAACGGAGTATTTTTCTTAAGACAAGGTCTACAAGTTAAACGATGTACACGTTAAAAGTCTAACATCTGTACCATCTAAAATCGCAAGTGAGTATCTCTCTTTCCGTAATCTGTACCGTAAACAGCCAAAATTCAAAAATTTCAACTAAAAACCATAAGCCATAGCCGTTGCCAAACAGACCCTGTTACGTTGGAATGCATATGCAGATATTGAACATGCAGGGTAGATATTGGCCAACGTGGTTCGCATCGGATGTACACTGTATTCCATTCATCGGAGATCTCCTACGTCCATTTCTAGTACAAGAAGCCATGGTAAGGGTATACCGATCGGCTCCTCTCGACTTGTGTGCGATGCCCGGCGGCGACCCCGCTGCCGTGCTGTGGTTCTGCGCCGGCGCCCGTGCCGACGTCTTCTCCGGCGGGTTGAGCATTTGAGGGTGCAGACCAGGCAAAATTTTTTGCAGTGAGAGCGAGCGGCCGTGGCTGCATCAAAAGTTCGAGAGGGAGGCTGGTTCGAGCAAAACGAGAAGGGTAGATCAAACGTTCTAAATTGGAGTGCTCAACGAAGCTCATGAAACTTCCTGTAATGATTTGATTCTTTGTATTCTCATGGCACAATAGCAACCAATGGAACAATCGCCGGTCGCCACCACACGCAAACAATGTACTTCTCTCTCTTACACAAAAAGAATGGAACGAATGTTGAATCCACACAATCTCAGCCTCCGAAGAACTTCGCTTGTACTTTCAGACATCACCGAAGCCCAAATTTCAGCACTTCTTGGCAGAGGCGCTCTTGGCCTTGTGCCTGAAGAGCACCTTCTTCTTCCTGTGCGTCCAGTTCTCGACGGTGAGCACGACCTTGCCCGGCTCGCCGGCGAGGAACGAGTTGCGGACGGCCGCCTCCGCGGAACCCATCTTCTTGCCCTTCCTGATGATGATGGTGTACGAGCCCTCGTCGCTCGGCACGAACTCCTCCTTGTACTTCACCTCCCATCCCAGCACCGTCAGGTCCCATGTCAGGGTGGTGTCAGCCTGAAACAAGACAAGTGATGTCAAACAACTCTGCAGTTCTGAACTGTCTCAAGCAACAGCTTAGTAATCGAATTTGTTCGTGAATGGCGGCTTGAAATTATACCTCAGTGGCCTCGATCTCGATGGATTCAGTGGAGTTTGCCTTGAGAATGAGCTCAGTAACTTCACCATCCTCGGCCGAGAATTCCATGTTGTCGTCGCGCTTCAGACCGCCGTACTTCACCGGGATGGCCTCAATCGGAATGTACCTTCAAGAAGCATGCATTTATCAAGAAATTTCTCCAAAATTATGCACAAAGTCACATCACATTGCAATCGAGGCAACAAGATCATGTCACTTACTTGAGGAGGGCCTCGGTGACCTTGGACGGGCGAGCAATGACGAACTTGCTCTTGGTCCTCTGCGTCAGGAACGGGTAGAAGAGGGTGCTGAATGCGTAGTACCAGAACGGCACATTGATCAAAATCTGCAGTTTGATCGATACGAATTTCAGTTAAATCTCACTTTTTGGAAGCAACTTTACGATAAAAATAATTAAATCAATCAGTACTCACGTTTCTTGCGACGAGCTCGGGGTAGTTGTCCTGGAAGAGGTCGAGGACCTGCTTCATGGCGACGCGGAGGTCCTTCTTGGCCGGCCCCGGCGAGTTCTTGAGGTCGGTCACCTGCAGCAGCGACGCGACGCCGCTGGGCTTGAAGTCGAGCTCGGCCACGTGGCTCTCCATCGCGCGCACCCTCCACCGGAGGAACCTCGCCTTGCCTTCCTCGGTTCCTAGCGCCTTCTTGTACACGGCGTCGTCGGCGAACACGCCGAGCGCGTTGTAGCACACTGGATGGCCCTCGCGGTCCGCGCCGTCGAGGTAGCACGCGTCCTTCAGCTCCTCCGGGAGCGCGCCGTCGTCATCGGCGGCGGTGGCACCGAAGCTCTTCCACTCCTTGCGCCAGTGGAGGGTCTTGCGGAGCATGTCGAAGGCGGCGCCGGCCTTGAAGTCGCGCGCTCGGAGGAACTTGAGGAGCACGACGTCGGTGGCGTCGTCGCCCTTGCTCGGCAGCAGGGGCACGCCCCACAGGGCAACGTCCTTGTCGATAACCGCCGCCGCCTCGGCCGGCTTCTCCTCTGCCACGGCGTCCGCCTTATCGCCCTCACCGGCTTCCTCTTTCTTGGGCACCTCCTCGGCCCCCTCCTTGCCTTCCCCTTCCTTCTTCTCCTCAACCTCGCCCTCCTTTCCTTCCTCCTCTTTCTTCTCCTCGGCCGCCTCCGCCTTCTTCTTGGCCTCCTTCTCCTCCACCTTGCTCCTGTCCTCGAACAGCTTGCCCTCCACGATGGCCTCCTCGACCTTGGCGCGGAGCTCCGTGAGCGCCTTCCGCTCGCCGTCCTTGAGGTCAGCCAGGAAGTTGCTCTCCTCCCTGAACGACGGGTTCTTGGACACAACAGCAGCCCGCGCCTCCTTCTCCTCCGCCTTCGCCGGCGCCACGGCCTCCGCCTCGGCTCCACCACCGGAAACGACCTCGAATGCCATAGCAGTCGCAAACAAAAACCGGAGATTTTTGAGTCGTGTCAGAGACAGGAGAAGTGGTGGTGGTGATGCGGAGAAAGAACAGATTGGTTATATGAGTAACAGAGCAACGGCTATGAGAGGGTGGGTGGCCGTTGGGTCGCTGCGCTTTCGCGGCGCCCAACCCAACCAACGGCTAGCTTGTACAGCTTTGTTCGTTTCATTGCTGGTCTCCTCTCTGTGCTACTAGCCACGGTACCAGGACCACAGGGCTACAAAGATGCAAGAGAGCTGAGATGGCTTAGGCTGTTCTTTCCTTGTTGTGGGACCAGACTGTTCTTCTGACAGCACAGCTTGGTGATTGACCGGACAGCTATGTGTTGTTTATAACTTCATATTGCTTTTAGCGGTATTGGTTTTTTATGGCATTACAAGCTGGACGGCAAAGGAAAGGATACATGTGTCTGGTGGTAGAAAAATCACTAGATTGCAGAATTCTGGTAAACGAAACGTATAGGCTTCTGACCGTAGGTACTGAAGTCTGGAATAGATATTTGTGGTGGATGATTAATATACGCCCTTCCAACCACTACAACTTTTGGAAGGGCATACGAGTAATCTAGCGGATGGAAATTTCCATACCGATAGAATCCTCCACCAAAATGCTCGTAGCACCTGGCCTGACAATTTAATTACTGTACATCACCCTAACAATGCCTTGTAGCCATCTGAGTAAGGTTAGCCTTCAACCGAATTTTGCACCACCAGGAGCCATTAGACATCGGAGGTCTTAAATCCAATTCGGGACGATCTTAGCGCAGGAAAAATAGAGATCAGTCAGCCCCAATGTATGAAGTCAGCTAATGGTCTCCAGTATGCAGCAAACCGCAACATGCCATCCAAATCAGCAACAGTACCGCCTCACTTGTGTCAATTGGTCCGGGGAGAGTAAAGCAAAACAGAAGGGACCGGTCTATTTCTTCTGCCGTGTGACCTTTGCTACAATGGCTTTATCAGCGTCCTTAAATTCACCAGTAACCCTGTGGGCAAAAATGATTGATTTGGTGATTTAGTCAGCCGTGCAGTTTAAAGACATGGTAATATATCTTGAGGTAAACAATAGAAACAAGATTTGCCCTGATTTTAAAAAAGATAGACGAAGCAGGACAAAAATGACATGTGCAAATGGTTCTAAAACATGTTCAAGAATTTCGATTTTGGAAATAAATAAAATAATTAAATTTTCTAATGTACATACCGGTCATATGACAAGAAAGCATCTCCTATTTGCCCAATCACTTTGTTCCGCACCTTCCTCACACAAACCTATGATACCCCATGCAACCCCGCATAACAGGAAAGAAAAAAAGAGTCAGGCAGAGCATTAAATTGAAGCATAGGATAAAGAGCCAAAAAAAAAAACACCTGCACAACATCAAGAGGGCCAGCATTTGGATCCCTGTTTCGGTGGATGACAATCCCATTGTCACATTTGTTTATGAAATGTGCACTTCCACTGATGTCATACATATTAGGTGGTCCACCATTCCAGTTGTGAAGCTAGCAAAACATTTAACACTAAATAAGAACTGAATGTATATTGCAATTATGTTGCAAAGATCGATATGTGATTATATGCAATTTGATTACCTGTCTAGGGTGGGCAACAAACCAGACATGACATGAATGATGCTGAGCAAAGCGCTTAATCTTGGTAAGAATCTGGCTGACATATTCTGTTTCATTTCTGTTAATAACACAAAGGAGTGATTCGCCAGAAAAAGGAAACATGCAACCAAGTACTAGCAAAGTTGACAAACTGAAGAAAGGCTGCATATCGTTGATAATGCATGTCAATAACAATTATTAGTAAATGACAAAGTCATGTTCATGAGAAGTTTAAGTGATGCTTACTGGTTTGAAGGGCGCTGATGGTCAAGTTCATTATAAGGATCAATCACAAGACCACGCACTCCATATCTTAGAACTGCAGCTTTAGCAAGTTCAAGAACCCAATTAATGGATGGAAGGCAATCATCTTCACACCTGATTAACAAAGCAGACTCAATATCACAAAAACATAATTTAAATATGAAGATATGAATCATCATCCAAGAGAGACTATATCCAAGAGAAGTAGGATGTCTATTGCATCCCAGTAAATTACTACATTAAGAGAAGCACAAGACATTGGCACTTATGCTATCAAATATGACATATACCGGATCAGATGGAATGTCTGGTTCAACCATTGTTTGCCTTCTTCAAGTTCATCTAGACTCATCCGATCCACAGAGCCCCCATACCTGTGCAACAGAAAACAAGAATTGCTGAACCAACAAAAAATAATCATGGAACCTTCAAAACAGTTAGAATAAACAGCCATCCTAGGCCCAACATGTCTGCACATATGACCCACAGACCCATATATTGCAAAGGGATTTTCATTGGACTTATATCGTACATCCTATTTCTGCTTAGTGTGCCTCTTCAAAGGAACACTCCTTGAAAAGACAGTCATTCACTTTTGGGGTCAAATATGAGATCAAACTCCGAAAGAGCACTTGCAGACTCATATCTCACCTAGCATCAAAGAATGGTTTCTTAATGTGCTTCTCTAAAAGCTTCCTAGCATGCTCCCTGACCTAAAAACCAAAATCACTGTCATTTGATAGTGTCCAATGAGATGAAGAACAAGCTTCAGTAACTAACAATGGCTTGCCTTGTTTTCCATTGAGCAGAGAACAAAATTCCACCCACACTGGTCGTTTATATTGCACAATAAAGCATCAATCCACTCACTTTTACCAGAATTTGGTACTCCTGTTACTACAGTTAACTCCCCAGGAACAACCTGCAAAAGAGAAAAGAATAAACATAAGCACATGATAAATCGTGGATGATGTATGAAAGGCTGCAACAAACACCCCCACATGCTCCGTGACAGTTCAGGTCACCTTTTCAGTGCTTGCTAGCAAGTCTAGATTGTCTCGTTTTAAGTCACATTGGGATAACATGAAAGTTAAGGCGCAGGGGAAAAAATAGAAGCAACTTCTCTCTGTAGTTTTTATCCAAATCAGTGAATCGTGATGTATGCCTACATGGCTACATATGCTGATTCATGGGTGAAAAGCAATAAGCCGCAACTGTCAGAGTTTATGCCGATTCAGAAGGCACAACAAGAATACTCCTTGAACACTGCCTGTCTACTGTAGCAGCACGTATGGCGAGGTCAAATTAGTAAGAATAGAGATAAGAATAATTAGTTTCCTTATTAGATGTGTTTACTTCCTTATTAGATGAGTTTACATAGATATATTTTATTTATTAGATATAGACTTCCTTAGAGATAGATATTATTTCTTAGAGGTCAAGTCGAACTACCCTTATAAAAAGGCTAGCATATATCTATTATCAATCAAGCAATGAAGTAATGAAGATAAATTAATCTAGTCTTGTACTCAAGTTCTATCATCCCAGCCTACAGTCAAATCTCTCATCCCACCAAGCCGATGTTGTCCGGCCTTCCTCCAGGTAGTGTTTACCCCGATGAACTAAGATTCATCATATAAGGTGATTGAAAGTTAAATTTGGAAACAATAATGCCAAAGGGTAAAGCGAAGTAAACAAGATTGCCAGTTTAACTTCAGTCAATAAATAACAACACTCTATTAACAAATACATAGATGGAACGAAAAAGAAAACACGGAAAACACTTTTAACTAAAATAAAAAAGTCAACTTCAAATCCAGATCCAGTCTTCAACCATATGAAAATTTAAAAAAAAGGCAACTAAAAATTACCTTGTAAAGCTCATCCATAGCTTTCCATCCAGTGGGAATACCAAGCTCATCCCCACGGATTCCAAGATAATAATTATCGATCTCGGAGAAGAAATCTCTGAAGGTAAAAAGACCTCTTATAGGATACAGTTCTGCGTCTTCTATAACCTTTCTCAATGCTTGTGGTCCTAAAAACATCAGTACCTGAAGTGTAGTAGAAAAAGTGTATTACAAGGACCAATTACAGAAACTGTCAAAAGTGTATAACATTAAGTCTTCTTGTTTCCATAAAAATAATGGGGCCAGTGGCAGTAGTAACTAACTTAAGTTCGTTATCAGTGAATTCAGTTTTTTGTGTTATGTTTAATTTGTAGTATGCACATATTCATACACCAGAAGAATGATTACGATCTAGTTAAAGGCAACAGGCGTTCCTTCGTTCACAGCTAGTCTACTAATCCATTAGATGTGATGAACTGCAAGTGAATGTCTACATTTGACTGGTATAAGATCGCTTATGCCAAATGCTTCAGTTGGAACAACCAATAAGGATAACAGATAAATAGGAGGAACACATTTATCCATTTATAATGTTGCAACCAATAGCAGTAAATTATTCACAGTTAGGTGGTAAGAATATTATCTATAGGTCAAAGGAGCTCATCCGTGACATGACAAACCTCATTTGCATCTTTGCAAATATCTGTCTCATTCTTCTTTGGCCAATTGACCCTCCAACATCTGATTGCACCAAAATAAATATTACAAATGAAAATAATGATGGGATTGCGTAATCATGGGAACTTATTTATCGCAAAGGCTTGTGAATGTGACACACTGATGCACAAACCTTTCTTTACCAAGACGACGGGCAAGTTCCTCAGCCAAAGCCTGCCCTGGGGGATCAGCATCTGTTGCCAGTATTATCCTAGATGCCTATAATCATGTGGAAAAATAAATCCAGTACAGTGACACCTATGTATCTCAGCAACAGACTTTGCAGATAATTTAATTCTGAAATAAAAAATGCCCACCGATTCAAGATAGTCTTTGCAGTTCCACAGATATTGGTACTTCTTATCCTAGCTTTACAGAGAATTTAAGCAGATGTTAACTAAGATTGCAACTACAGACCAGAAGTCAAAGTGAGGAACAATACTAATAATGGTAAGAAAGCATAAACCATCTCTAGGAACAAAAACTTCCAGCAATACCAAGAAATAGTTCTAACCTGTTCTTTGTCTGGGAGTTTGTTGGATACTTTTGGTGGTGCACCATCTGGCACACTGACACAATTACGATATCCAGCCTCTTCCATGGAGAGCTTATCAATTTCACCCTCAACCTACCATGGCAAAAAGACAACAAACTAGTCAATACTGCGAACCTGGAATCAAATGGATTGGCATAAATTTTCAGGGGAAAATGCCAACATAAAAATCCGATGGCACATCTTGAAAACATACAATGATAACATCACGTGCTCGCTTTATATCATCCAGACCATATAAAATTTTCTCTGTGTTTGCCTCCTGATATGAAAGGACCAAATAAGTATGGATAATAACATAAAATAAGCTCATACACCCTAAAAAGGATGAGTACCACAAACCTGTGAAAATTTCTTAGAGACTTCCCTGTATTTGCAGCCAACAAGAACTCCATCACGTCTATAGGTGAAAGCGATAACTATCTGTGAATGAAACACCATACTTACAAGTTACAATGCTATCACAATATATGCTGTGTCCAAAGTAGAACTGCCTCGGTACAGCTATACCTTATCATTCCAGCTACGTTGCATTACGCTGTTTCTTCGAAGTGTTTCCGCCGATATCATTCTTTCAGAAAAGTATGTTATGAGCTGCCAAAAATAATCGTTTTGCAGAACGCCCATGTGCAAAAGTTTTTATCAGCATACATCAAAGAAGAATGTAAGAGAAAACTATCAAGAGGGTTTCAGTATTATTTGTAGAAGTTAGTAATTTACAAAATCCAAACCTAATAATAGTTTATTACCTCATCACAAAGTGGATGAAGATTGAGGTCCTCTTCACAAAGTTTTCTGTAAACCTTATTGACTGTCTGGTTAGCTTCGACCGCCTGGTCAATTTCACTTTCTGTGTCATTTTTTGCTTGGGACACCTTGGAAACTCCATCAGGCTGCAGAGAAAACAACAGTGAATATTGATATCAAGATGGTTTATTACCTTCAGTTTTCTTTCATTTGTTTGGTAAACGCACCTGGACATAACCTTTCCAACCACAATTCGCTCTAAAACAATTCCATGTTGCATTTTTACTGGAGAAAGAAGATAGAACAAACATCAGATGACAGATAGACCCTACAGTATATGTATCTGGAGAAACAACTCTAACCGAAAGTTCAAAATGTGAAATATATGTTAAAAAAAACTCACCCATCCATTCGGATGAAGACACTGAGGCTCAGCTCCTCAGTTGATCCCCCCTTGCACTAGTGGACAGAAGGAAAGTAATACTTCATCATTTGTTGTCTGATAGCTCAAGATCTAAAATACAATGGATCACCAAAAAATCATCTATATATTTATATCATATGCAGGTGAATATGTTATCTAGAAACAAGTGGATTTTATGAACCTGTCACCAAATTGATGATTTTTACATCTTCTTCGCTCTTTAGAGAATACTTTCAATGTGGAGACATGGGAAACAGGAATAAGCTAACGAAACCGGATCGAAAAATAATAGATTTGAGGTCACAATACAGTTCATTATCACCCTCGAGGCCTCGATGTCTTGAACACGAAAACCTTACCATACTTATCTAGATAAACACTTCATAAAAAGAAAGGCAAATCGAAACAGCAACAGTCAATAATTATAAAAAAAGTCCAAACATCATACCATTGGGCACAGCATCCGTTGAAAAGTCCCAAGCCTCCATTGCTTCGGATTTATTCCTTCTTTCTTCAGCCTCTCAATTAGCTGCCCAAGTCGCTCCTCACAATCCTTCTTGTAGACCTCCGTCGAATGAACTGTTATCCCAAAATGGCACCACATCAATAAAAAAACAACAACGCTTCTACATCCAGTTGTTGCAAACCACTTGAAAATCCTTAAATTATGACAAACTAGCGACCTAAGCAGAGGATGAGAGCGCCAAAACTGCAAACACAGTGCAATTTCGAGGCACGGGCGCAATGCCTTGGACAAATGCACTAAAGAAATGTAACAAAACATTCAAAAAAATAAGTGCGGCAGGTTATTGTCCCACAATTAAAACTAAGCGAGCTTGAATCCGTAGAAAGGACGCGATTCTAAACGAAAAATACAGCAATGAGCTACGGACGCAAACGAGCACTGTTCCCCCGGTGCTTGAGCTCCCAAGCCAAAGCAGCGTGCCTACCCAGAGCTCAGAACCAAAACCCCTACAGAACCAACGAGTGCCTCAGAGCAGCACGCGCATTACCGTCCCTGGAGCGCACGGCGACGGGGCCGGCGGGCCGCGCCACGGGGGAGCTCCTGACGCAGCAGGCCACCTCAGGCCGCCTGGGGAGGCGGCTCCCGGAGAAGGAGTGAAGAAGCCGGATGCGGTGGCCCCCTGCCGCAGCCGCCGCCGCGGGGAGGCGGCGGCGCGCGGCGAGGAGGAGGGTGCCGGAGTCCCTGGCGGCGGCGGAGGAGGAGGAGGCGGAGGCGGCCATGAGGAGGAGCGAGTGGAGGGATGGCCGCGGTGGCATCACGAGGCGGTGGTCTAGGGCTTCAGGGCGCGGGGCATGGGGAGCGGCGGAGCAGAAGAGGGGATGGGAGGTGTTTGGTTTGGGGAAGAAGAAAGAGAGGCAAGGAGCAGAGGAATTTTGGATTGGGGAGGAGGTTTCGTTAGGGTTTTACAAGAGTCTATTGACGATATGCCCCTTAATAGATTGCCGCTCTACAAAATACCACCTAAAGAGTGATAATAGATTACCACTCTACAAAATTGTCTCAAACAGTAGTTAATTTTTTTTGCCACTCTTTAGGTTGTGTTCTTGATTATTTACCACTTTTGCATTATTTCAATAATTTTTACTCAAAACCCCACCTAAATTCTCCTTTTTACCCCTTCTCGACGTGCAAAGGTTGGACGAGTCGCCAGTGCCGAGGGAGAATGAGAGAGTCGTGCCGTGGAACTGGACCAGCTCGTAGCTGTGGGTGAGGTAGCATGGGTGCTTCTTGGGCTACTTGGCCTCCTTGCCTTCAGCGTCTCCCTGAACTCCTCGAACCGCGCCACCGATCTCTTGACGTTGTGAACCTTGAGGACCATCTCGACGGGGCCCAACGCATTCTCTGACTTTGGCCACCTAGGTTTGCAGATGATATCCACCACCCTCCTCGATGAGTCGCCTTTCACCAACTTTGTGACTGCAAGAACCATAATAGAGCCATCAACGATGAGACAGTACATAGCTTATCTTGAGTACTTGACATATGGAGGGGATACATAGATCAAATGGTGGTGCTTACCGGCATGGTTGGATAGGTGATGCGACTCCATGGTGTCGTGGTTGCCAAAACGATCGCCACAGTGGTGGCACCAGACACCGATCTCGTAGGAAGCCCTAGCAAGGGTGGACGACGGCACCTCAGCGTCATACTTATTGTTGTGGAGCGGCGACATTGCGGATGAGATTGTTGTCGGCGTTCGAGGAGGACGATGACCTTTAGTTGTTGTCGCATTGCTCGCACGTGTTCCACCCAGATTTCATTAACCCCGAGCCATGGAGCTCGAGATGTTGCGTAGCAAGTGGTGGGCGGCGAGGCTACCGAGGTCAAACTCGACAAGACAAATGCTCTTCGCGGTGGTGGCGATGGCCGCAATGGAGGCGGACGACCACGAGGTTCATGTTGCAGCCGCTGCAACACGTGAGGGAGGAGGTGTTCAGGTCGCAGCTCAGACTATGACAATAACCACCGCAGCTTGCTGAGCACCGATGCTTCGGGTTCCGCTGTAGTTGAGATGGTGAAGGAGAGATGAGGCAGGGGCAAAGGAGATAAGTTAGGCGGGATTTTAAGTGAAAATTATTAAAATAGTATGAAAAGTGGCAAATAATCAGGAGTCTAACATAAAACAGTGGCAATCGATCCGGATTCTAGACAGTTTTGATCATGTTATAGAGCTCGAGCATCGAGTATGGGTTGGATCTCAATCGCTTTAGCTGTCCATCCAACTATATTTATGTCCTGAAGTTGCATTCAGCCAACTTTTGCTGAGCTAACGTACTCCAAACAGAAACAGAAGGCTATTATAAGCGATTGTTTTTTTTTGGTTTCGGCATATGGTTTATGGCTGTAGCTTATGATTTTTGAGCTATTCGCAAGAGAGAATATGGAGTAACAGAAACTAGCGTGCGGTTTTAGCCGATATAAATGAAGTCACTACAGTGTGTATTACAGTCAACTTATAGACCCCGTTTTAAAAAGATATTCTATTTAAAAGCTATTTACTTAAAAAATCCAAAATGTAGCATTTAAAAACTGAAAAGAACAGACCCTAAAAATAGCATTGCATCTATATACACCAATCAATGAAAACATCGGATTAAATTTAACTAGCTAGCCTTTAACAAGAAGGAATTGCCCCAATTTTTGAGAACGTGACAACCTAGACCCGAGCAAATTCGGGCCATGCCTGACAGGGTTGGCCCAGACCAAAACTATGCTCTAGGCCGAGCCAGGCTTGGCAAATGAGGCGCACCGCTGAAACCTCCAGTGGGCCAAAACAGGGAACTACTACTGAACGGTTGTACCAAGGAGTTTTTTTAGTAAATTGCACCATGTGTCACTAAATTATTTGGCTGGTTTATTTAGTCCATCAATCTTCTAATTTGCATATCTATATCACTAATCTGTATTAAGTGAGTCATCGAAGATCACTAGCAGCGGCGGCAGCGAGGAAGCCCTCGGCGGCGCCTACCAGGCGAGGGTGTCCACAGGACGTTTCTCCACCACATTCTACGTGCGTTGTGTTCAATGAGATGCCTGGGGATTCATCGCCGGCGGCAGGGAACTCGATGCATGGAAGCTTCTGCAATCTTCTGGCTGTGCATGGAAGCTTTTGGCCATCTCCGCCGACCATGTATCCCTGCAATCATCTGTACTAATGACCACCGAACATGATGTAGCAGCACATCATCAGTTAGCACTTAGCAACTAGGAGACAACAGTAGATATCCCAATGATCTGATGCACGGATGATCTGAAGTGAAATTTTCACCTGTACACCATTGTTGGAGTTAATCTTGTTTTATTAGGTTTGGTTTATTTTAGTAAATTTTATCTTTGGAAATTGTATGAGAGTTTTTGGTAGGAAAGATTGAGTTTAGGTAGGAGACAATGAGTCGGTTTGCCGTGTATGAATACGTATAAGAGTCTGAGTATGAGTCGGTTGTCTGGTGTCTGACTGCTAGTCATGTAACCAGCCTTTAAAAGGCTATGTGGAGTCATGTAGACGAGCGAACGAGGGAAAGAGAAAGTACAGAAAAGCGGAGTGCTTTTGTGCCTCGGAATATCGACTTGTGCTCTTGGCTTGTTTTCGTGTTGTCATCGCCATACTCAAAGACCAGAGGATCAGAGGAGACTCAAGTACTTGGAAGGTCACGAGTACTGTAGTACTCGTGGATTACGAGTACCATAGCAAAGAAGTCATTGAGTATCAACTGATCGAAGCTAACGAGCGTAGAGCTATTGAAGATTCGACTATAAGCTACTCGATTGAAGTTTACGAGTACCAAGTGCAATCCAGTTGAAGTTCCCAAGGATGAGTAAATCAGTCAAAGTTCCGAGTACAGGTAAACGATCGAAGTCGTCCATGATCGAAGTCATTCACGAGCAAGCGATATAAGTCTTCAAGCAAGAAGAGAGCGGTGTTCGAGAGAAAAGAGGAAGATAATTCCCATCAGTGGTATCAGAGCTTGTTGATCTTGGTGACACTTGAAAATTATGGGTGAGAAGATAAAGACTCAGGGTGGGCTAATCTCCTTTCAGTACCCTCTCCTAACGACCGACAATTATCCAATGTGAGCAATAAAGATGAAGGCGAGTATGCGCGTCCAGAGAGTCTGGGGTGCAGTCGATCCGAAAGGGAAGAAAGAGGTAGATGACAAGATAGATCAGGCGGCACTTGCTGTGATCTATCAGGTGGTGCTAGATTCTCTGATGTATCAACTCATCGGGAAGCAGATGGCGTGGGAAGCGTGGGAGACACTTCAGACGATGCACGAGGGGGTTGATTGTGTGAAGGAGGTGCGGCTCCAGAATTTGCGGAGCAGGTTTGAGAATCTCCAGATGGGAGAGATCCAGTCGGTGGACGAGTTCACCGGCAAGCTGACTTCGCTGTACAATCAGATTAATTCTCTTGGAGAATCTGTGGCTATAAAGAAATACCCGCGCGTGTTTCCAAAGAGGTACATACCTGTCATTACAACGCTCATGTACTTCTCTGATCTAGACAAGAAGAAGATCAAGGAGATCACCGGCTCCATCAAAACGTATGAGGAGCTACTGGAGGGGTTTTAGTCACGTAACGAGTAGGGGTTCTAGTCTTATAACCAACATGCATTGCTATTAAAGGGAGATCTGAGAGATAGGTAAACAGTCGAATTCATCCATGATCGAAGTCATTCACGAGCAAGCGGTCCAAGTCTTCACGCAAGAGAAGAGCGATGTCCTAGAGCAAAGAGGAAGGAAATTTCCAATAACAATTAGGGGTGGTGATGTCGCGAGAGTACGCACAAGGTGCAACTGCCCAAGCTCCAATCCCTCTGGCCTTGCTCAGTTACTCGTCATCTCAGCCGCTGCCGAATAAGAATCAACACAAGACAGGGACATTGGAGGATAGGGAAATGAGTATAGAGTAAGTCCCACTACCAAGCTCATGTGCGCATCTTTCAACGTGTTGGGCAGTTGGCACAGGTTGGTAGCAAATTACATCTAATAATATAGTATGCATCCTCCCTTTTATGCAGGAAACTGATCACCGGATCGAGTCCTGTTGTTTTGTTCTTCTATTCAACACAGGCTGCTTGCAGCCTTGCACCGTGCGTGCGAATTCCAATGCCTATTTTCTTCGCATAGAAATCGCAGGCAAGCACCAACTGTTTCTGTTTCACCAGAGTCTACGTGTTCTCTAATCTCTAGGCATTGCTCTCTGATTAGTACACGCTTAGCTTAGCCAGGTCAATTCGCGACTGAAGCTGGTTCTAACTTTGTCTCCTCCTTCCTTGTCTCTTTCCCTCGCAGAATGCAAAACTGAAAGTTCTATCCAATCTAGCCCTGGAATTCGCGGTCGGTATGTGGTAAGCGGCTTCCTGACTGGTCGCTTTCACCGGAGCCGCTAAGCTTTGACCCTTGCAAATGCATACAGTATATATACTTTGTCAATTGGAAACGTGCTAATAGGCTCTTATGTCTACATGTCATGTCTATCATTTAAGTCGATCGATCGGCCGTGTGTCTTACGCTCTGGACCGCGCAAATTTCTTTGTGTGAAATTCTTGCACATGTTTAGCGAAAAACTCTGCTTTTTTTTTTGGGACTCTGTTTGTTTTATTTTAGTGACACGGCTGCGGTTTTTTATTTTGAAAAAAAAAACTGATCTCTTAGTTTATTTGTTTTTCAGTGGAACATATATTGGCGATCTGATTGGCACTTGGCTGAAAATAATCTGTTCATGTTGGTTGCCGTTGACATGCATCGGTCAATACCAAGTTGATTCAGACATACAAAAGAGGGTTCAAACATCACCGATCAAAGCTCCAAGCGTTTTTGGTACAGTACTTTTGAGTTCTTTTCGTGACAACTTGTATCACACACAGAAATTTAGCATTAGCTGAATGATGCGCTGCATTGTACCTCTATGTCTTGATATAATGAAATATTGATATCCATCGTACCTTGATGACGAACTTTTCACATAGCTCCAGCAATAATACTCCCCTGTTTTTCAATACCTTCTTCCCCGAATACTTAGCACCTTCCTAATCCCGATGTGGAGTTTCCCAAAATACACATGTTAACTCTAGCGTCACCCTCCACCGTTTTTGTGCATGTGGTATTATTAGAGGGTATTTTGATCCAATTATATTCAAACCACTACTTTTATTGGTATGCTTGATTTGATCAAATCTGCCAAGTATTTACATACAAAGGGAGTACCAATGATGTTTTGCTGGTCTATTTTGTAGATCTTCCATTGCATCTACTACTTTAGTGATAATAGTTACAGAAGATTCAGTGACGGACGGTGAACGTTGGTCTTGTATTTTCTTCTAATTACAAGTTAGAAGAACGTGTGCACACATCACCACGCGCGTACACTATATAAACGTATAAATGAGTGCAATATGGAGGCCGATAATAAACCTATGACCGAACTCTGATGGAAGGAGTCGTGCACCTACAACTCCACCACCTCACCAAGAGGTGGTTTCTGTTAGCCTTGCATTTGTACTCCTCATTTTATAGCTAGTTTGACTATTCTTGATTAGTGCCCTATAATTGTTGCGATGAAACTTTCCTTTTTTCCATGCAAGGAGATGTCAATTCCACTTTGACAAGCCATAATAGTAATAAGCCTTACATTTTCACTACTACAAAAAGGGTCATCACAGACGATTCGAATCGTCATCACGATTTTCAAGCTGCGAATTTTGGTCGATGATAATCGGAGGTTATCACAGACGGTTCAGAACTGTCATCACAGACGATTTTTTGAACTGTCTGAATTTACGGATCAGTGATAATCGGAGGTTATCACAGACGGTTTGTGAGCCGTCTGTGATAATACAACATAGACGGTTTGTAACTAGAACCGTCTGTGATACTCCAACATCATAAACGGCTCAACGTAAAAACCGTATGTGATACTCTAACATCACAGATGGTTCTAGCTACCAACCGTCTGTAATAGGCGAGTATCACAGACGGTTGTAATATAGAACTATCTGTGATAGTCCTTCATAGACAGTTTATACCACAAAATCGTCTGTGATAGTTCATACTATACTTAAATTTTTCTGTTTTTGACTAGCCTCAAGAAATGTTAACTATGCCCTTTGAAAACAAGCAAATACAGTAACAAATACAATAGCACATTTCATTATAATCCACCATTACAACATCACAAGATAATGAGCAGGTTACTCATCTAACAAAGCAAGAACATGGCATCAACACTTCTTAATTCTACGAACCCAATTCTTAAACATAACAAGAATACATTTCATAATTCTATGAACCCAAATCTTAAACATGGCAAAAACACATCTCCTAATCCTACGAACCTAACTCTTAAACACAGCAAGAACACATCATAATCCTATGAACCCAACTCTTAAATATGGTAAGAACACATCTCCTAATCCTACGAATCTATGGCAAAAACATATAAAAAGGAAAGATCCTAGCAGCACGCGAGCTAGATGTCCTTGACGCATACTTGAGCACTGTCTTGGTAACTAACTGCTTTCGCGGTGTCTTGCAGTGAACGAGAGGCGGCGGTAGCGTCACCTTTGTATCACGACGATGACACTGCACAAGACACTCTTACGACACTTACGACAAGAGTGTGTTGTGTAGTGGACCGTGGTGTCACAACAGAGGCGCTAACTCACAGCGGTAGTCGGCGTCATCGAGGAACAAGATATGAGTGGATGAACTAGCTAGGAGCAGCTAGTAGAACTCACGCATCTCGAAGTGAAAGGGAGAGGGGAGTAATTAATAAGGGGCGAGAGGTGGGAGGAACCGGTGCCTATCATTTGATGCGGAGAGAATGGACATGTGAGATCAAAATCCTAGGGGAGATGCCACGGATCAGTATCGTGGCATTATCAAAGACGATTTGTTATACGAACCGCCTGTGATAATGCACATATCACAGACGGTTCTTATAAATAAATGTCTGTGAATTATCGCAGATGGTTATTAATACGAACCGTCTGTGATGTCTTGCATTATCATAGACGGTTTATACTAACAGCCGTATGTGATATTTTCAAATGCGGTTGTTAATAAGAACCGTCTGTGATAAAGTAAGACATCACAGACGGTTCTTATTAACAACCGTATGTGAAAATATCACATACGAATGTTAGTATAAATCGTCTGTGATAGTTACAACACAAATAGTTCATAGGAATCGTCTGTGATGTAGCCGTCCAGTATAACCTCTTTTATAGTAGTGTTCGATCAAACATAGTTAACATTCTCAACAAAGTATTAACTAATGGACCAAGTACTCGGTGTGAATATATTGAAATTTTGACTCGGTGCATAGCCAAATGCCCTAAGCATTTCTTTGGCCGCATTGAAGAAAATTGAGAAAAACAACAACAAAATGCAGAAGATAATTAATAGAATCATACAACAACATTTACTTCGGTTTTTCCCCCTTTGGATAGAAGCACACATGAACTCTCATTCGCTAAAAAAATCCATTAAGTGCAAGAATTAAACCAATATTAGAAGAGAAATGCAGGCTGAACAATCCATTATCTCACTGGATATTTCTGACAGGAGCACTGACCTTAAATTACAGGCGCATTACGATGCGCATATGCGGCAACCCTCTCATGCCGTGCCCCAACCAAAAACCAAAAAACTATTTGTGTAGCAGTCAACTAGCCCATTGGAGCGCATGCATTCCCATTAATATAGGTATGGTCATCAGCACTAATTAAGCTACTACTAACACATACCCCTCAGTTACCGAAAGAAGTCGATCGATCTGCTTGATGATAATAAATCGGATTAATTATATTGATTCTTGGAGACGGCGTCGAGGACTTGCTTGAACTTGTAGACGGCGCAGGGGACGCGGAGGATGCCCTCCTGCTTGTACCCGAACTCCTGCGCCGCCATCTCCAGCAGCGCCGCGAACGAGGGGTGCCGCAGCGCCTCGACCCGCACCACGAACCGCTCGGCGCCGCCGTCGCCCACCAGCACCGGCACGCACCCGCGCGGCACGCCGCCGCCGCCGTCGCTCACGCGGTCCGAGAAGCTCAGCCGCCGCATCAGCTCCCTCATCGTCCCCGACTGTATGTACTATCGATCGATCGATCGATCGGTTTATGGAGCAGCTAGAGCAAACGCACGTGCTTACGTACGTACTACGTAACTAAGCTAGTTAGGTTTTGGTTTTCATGTGTGTGTTGCTTTGCTTGGCCTTGGCTTGGGGCTCCTTATATAGGCGCGCCCTGCTTAATTAGGATCATGGATAGTTCCAGTACATTTCTACTGCTGCTCTCCTAGCAACTCGAGCGTGTGGCAGGGAAAATGCAGAGAGAGAGAGAGAGAGAGAGAGAGAGTGATGTGGATTGTGGAATGCGTGGCAGCTAGCTAGCCTAGGACTGAGAAAAGACGACGTTTACTTGTCTTTGGTGGCGTTCAAACATGTTGGCTACCACGAGCATCTTTGAAAAGACCCTGGAGTTTGGTAAGCTAAATGCATTGTTACTACCCCTACTACTACTTATGTGAGAAATAGGTGGTGTAGAGAGAGGACTCGAGTGTTTTTGTTGTTAAAGCGTTTAAATTTTGAGTCTTTAGATTTAGATTAAATGGATAGAATCACTTTGCCTTCAATTCTCTCCCTCCCATTTGAGTACTATTTTGTTAAGAAGTATTCAATTTTTTAGATATTAGATGTATATCTACCTCCATCCACTAGTTTGATCATTAGTTATTAACATGTGATATGATATATTGAGAAATACTCTAATACATATTATTCTTTATTTTATAGTTTTCTTACATCAATTATATACTAGTTTTACATAAATTAAATTATGTAAAAAATGATGTGACAATTTGTAAAAAAGAGGAACAAAACAAACTATAAGGAACATAACAAAAAAAACTATACAAAACCCCTATTTGGTCGTTTATGTTGTGGCTCCTGACGACACTAAATAAATTGATTACTCGCTTATCACATTGTTGACACTGAGAGAAAAATCATAAAGTTAAAACCATAAAGCACAAATAAAGTAATATTTAATAGGTAAAAAAATTGAGTGCTCACAAATAAAAAAAATACTTAAGTCATATCTTTGGAAGAATGCACTGGAAATGCACTCGAGGGTTAAATCAAACGTATCTGTCCATGCGGAGATAATCAAGTACTTCCAAGTCATTTGAAAAACTTGCTCGAGTTCTAGAACATTGAGGTGTTGAAAGATATGCATTATTATGGAGTATAGATATGTATATGACATGCATAGTTTAAGATCCACAGAGTTTATTTTTCTGGTAATAATTTAATCATAAATAATTAAATGTCATCAAGCCCCGAGGTCCACCTTAAGCCCTGGTATAGAACATATGCATATATATATGATCCAACGGTTCATGTGAATTTTTTTTTTTGCATGGCTACACTTAAAGTATGATATTGTACTATATACACTTCATGAATGGGGAAAAGCCTTTTACATCTTAAGCTTTTTGTTTCGAGATTTGTACCTTTTTATCTCTTATTGTTTATCTATTTTGGAAAATATACATGCGTGGATCATAAGGTAAAAGAGGACAAATTGTCTGGTAGATGAGATAGTGAGACATTCCTTTAAGAGGTAAAAATTCACTTCTGCGTAAACCGAGACATTAAACTTTCTTCCTTTTCGACGTGCCTGGGAGAGGTAAAACGGCATGGATTTTCTATTACATGCAACTAGTATATTTGCCCACATAATTACACGATTATATATTATCATACAGTTGTGTTTAGTATACAACTATACATTGTATGATTGAAATATAGCTATATTTGCTATACAACTCTAATATACATATATAATTAATCGGTACTGTTATAATTTAGTCTCACTAAAATAAGTGGTTGGGATATTTCTTTTTTTCTCAATTAATATATTAATTTTTAGGATTTTTCTTTTTTAAATTTATTGTAGGATTTTCTTACCCTCAAAACGAAGAAGGTACTTTGAATCTAACCAGTTATTTTTATTTATACAAATATGCTTAAATTTCACTGTTTGTTTTTATTTATACAGACACGCCTACTTAGGCTCCGCTCATTTGGATTTGAACTTCTGACTTCTGGTTTATTTTATATTATTTCTAATTTTGTCTTTTTCTGTTTTTTTGGCTTTTTAGCTTTTTGCCGGTTCTTTTTTCCCGTATTCGTTTGCATTGTCTGTGATGGGCTAACCTGTTTTTTTCCCGTATTCGTTTGCATTATCTTAAATAGACATAATTTAAAAATTATAAACTAAAAACTAAAATCACAGTAAAAAAACCCACCCGAAACCGATCGAAGAGCTGGACAATCCGATCGACCTCGACCCATGCACACCGATCGCCACGCTCTCATCGGCATTTGCGGCTCGATCGAAGACTTGACCTGAGCCTGAGTCACAGCTCGCGACATGGACCGTACGTACTTGGTCCTCTCAATATAATACTCCCTATTGTAAAAAAAAAAACAAATATGTCTATTAGCAGATCCAGCGTACGATGATTGGGGTCATTGGACCCAATGAAAATTTCTAAATCCTATTGAAAATTACTTTTTTTATTACTGTTTATTAGTAGAAGTGATCCAATGATGCAATAGAGGTGATCTCAAATCCACCCTATCTATCAGAATGCGTGCAGTCAAACTATTTTAGTTCTGACCAACCATACTTTTATCTCTCTATAAATGCAAACTCATTATTCTTAACTAGAAAACGTAAACAGCTAAGATCCTGTTTTGAATCAAATGGAAAAAAACTGAAGAAATTGTCCTATTTCGGTAGGAAACACTAGAAATGTTGATATTTAACTAACTTCTGTACAAAGTCGATCGGAGTCATTTATCTCCATCTTGCATGCACGGTGGTGTGTTGTGTTTGTCCGAGTCCGAATGGACTGTCGAAGTTTCCGTTGAGCTTCCGGGGAGGCTGTTCCTTTCGACAAGTTTCGTTTTCTCGAGATTTTTTTTTCTATATGTTTTACTGGTTTTATATAGCACGTGTGGTTAGTTTCAGTAGTTGAGCTTCCGTGGAGAACTGTTCCTTTCGACGAGTCAAGGCTTCTTGGTACATATATGCGGCGCTGAAGTGTTCAAAGTTCTCCGGGGGGTAACACTGACCACAAAGCTTACAATTTACGTCGTACTCTATGTGTTCAGCTTTCACTATTATAAAATAAGTTATATCGGACGTTTTATCACAGACAGTTTATGGAAATCGTCTATACTGTAATTATCACAGACTATTTTATAAGCGTGATCATGTATCATCTGTGATACACAACTATCACAGACAGTTCATGGGGAACCATCTGTACTGTAATTATCACAGACTATTTTATAAGTGTGATCATGTATCATCTGTGATATACAACTATCACAGACGATTCTTGTTAATAACCGTCTGTGATAGTTCATAGACAGTTATTAATATGAATCGTCTATGATAATTGCAGACATCATAGACAGTTATTAATACAAACCATTTGTGATAGTTGTGTATCACAGACGGTTTATGGAACCGTCTGTGATATATATTTATACATATGAATTGTGTTTTGTCTCCACGATGCGCGCGTTTCTTCGATCATTTCGGCTCTCGATGCGTCTCTTCGTCTCATGCGCCGAATTTATTCCTTATTTTATAAAAATGATCGTCTTCAACTGAAGATTAATCCTCCATCGCTGATCCAGTACGAGGACCTCATCAGCGGCCCGTCTATCTTCCTTGTCTCTCAAGAACAAATAAATGGTTCCCTACTCTTCCTTATCGCTGGCATTGATGGCCAACCTGGCCATACTGTACGAGCACCTCGCCGGCCGTACACTGACGGATGCTGCGGAAGAACACTATGCCAAAATTGTTCTCCCTTCTATGTCCAAGGATTTGCGAAAGCAGTTGAAGACCACCATCCGTCGTCTTGATGTCCTCCTCCGCCGCGTCTTCCAATTGGTCTCCCGCTTACGGCGAGCTAACCTCACCATCGACGTGGTCCTCCACAACGATATTGCATGTCTTTAGGAGGCTTACCGTCACTTGGAGTGCTTAGTCGAGGTGGCGGATGATCGAGTTAATCTTGCCGAGACCCCTCAAGAAAGGAAAGAGAGCACATGAGCTCAATTCAACTTGATTGTTCAGTCGAAGGGTGTTCGGGAGACACTCGAACGAGCGCGTCAGCGGGTGGACACATTTCGGGCTTCATTCGCTGATGACCCATTGTAATTAAGATACTCAGCATGTAATTAAGGAATTATTCCATTGTAATTGATTCAACAATTTAGAAATAATTACATCTGCGATTGTATCTGCTTGCATATTTTTAGAGGGCATGACTAGCAATTCCTGAGGCTAGTTGGTACAGAAAGAACTATCACAGGCGGTTTAGTGGCATAAAACTGTCTGTGATATATGTACCACAGTCGGTTCCATAATAAATCCGTTTGTGGTATTCTTCCACATCACATGCGGCTCTATATATAATAGAACCGTCTGTGATAAGCTACCACATCACATGCGACTCCATAATAGAACCGCCTGTGATAAACTACCACACTGGGTACCAAGCCTCTCTGCCTTTGGATTGCTTTTAGATACGTGCTAATGTGATTGAGACTTTCTATCCATGATTAAGACTTTCCATATATGATTGATTTAACATGCCTGATATATTATATATCATTGCACTAGCACGCATCTAAAAGCAATCCAAAGGTAGAGAGGCTTGGTGTTCAGACACCATGGTGCCCCATTTCAGCGTCCTATATATATATACTAATGACTTTAACACTCCTAGCGACAGGCCAAGGAATTCAACTCAAGTGCATTCGATCTTGACAAACTCATCAAAGTTCGAGGAAAGATCTCCAAATTCTTGATGGCGGAGGTCATTCACCCGAATGGAGAGTTCAACCCCAATGATGATTAGATGTTCAAACATTTCATTTAATTGTAATTCACTCAGTTGTGCTTAATCAAATGATTAATGCAATTGTACTTTGTTTAGTTATTTAATTCATTTAGGAGATATGTGTAATGATTGTCGTGTGCTATATATGTGATCCGCTTACTTGTTTTTAGAGGGCATGGTTAGCATTTCCTGATGCTAACTGAAAAATAGAGAATACTTTAGTTATTCAAATAGATATCACAAACAATTATTAGTATTAGTCGTATGTGATATGTAAGATATCACAAATGGTTATGTTTAAGAATTATATGTGATATCGGACATATCACATGCGATTTTTAGTATTAGCCGTTTGTGATATCTGAGATATTACAGACGATTATTTTTAAGATCCGTCTGTGATAACTGATATATCACAGACAATTTTTGATATTAGCCATCTGAAATATGTCAGATATCACAGACGGTTCTTAAAAACAATCGTCTGTGATATGTCAGATATCACAGACGACTATTTTTAAGAATCATCTGCAATATCTAACATATCACAGATGGTTGTTTTGAAAAACCGTATGTGTTGTAATTTATCATAGACGGTTTGGGAGCCGTTTGTGATAACCATATGTTATCACAAGCATATAAATTTAGATGGTTCAGAAGCTGTCTATAATAATGGTTTTAAACCATCTCTGATAATTCTTTCTATGGTAGTGTTTAGTGATACGATGCATGAGTGCATCACACTAGTACAAGTTCAGTACTTGAAAATGGTTTTGTTTTGTGACGATAATAGAACTACTTGGAAATGCTAGTCGCATCCAGAATTTTGAATAATCTTGTGGCCAATCATTAATCAATTGCTGTTTGTTCATATCTATATCTTTTCAAATGATAACAACTAGGTAACCAGAAGTAGATTTTGGTTCTCTTCTTTCCGACTCATGGCCTATGACTGTACTCGAACAAACAAACGTGGTGGATTCTCATCGACATTTCAAAGCATTTTATTGGTTTTTCAGCATTCTATTCGTTCTAAAAAATACTCGCGTTAGAAAAAAACATAAGTCGCAATAAAAAAACAAATTCTGTTTGGTAGGAGCCCCCCAAAAAAAAACTGGACCTTGACTAGTGCCTTGGCAATAAGCTTTGACTGTATATCAAGCTAACATCCGAAAAGACAAGCTAGCTAGCCGCCTTTCTTGTCGTCCTATCTCTGTCCATGAAAAAAAAATTAAAATCCTCTTTAGCTTCGATTCAAGAACGATGACGACGTCACTATTCTCCAAGCTTTCCAACAACGAGGTGAATCCGTCCATTTCATCGTTCTAGAAGCCATGTTGATCGAGAGCGCCAATTTTTTCTCTTCCACAAGACTTTTTTTATTTGAAAATTCTTCCACAAGACCTTTTTTTAAAAAAATTCTTCCACAAGATTTGATGCAGCCCAATATTGACCTGTGAATCCTGATGCTAACATTCTTGATCTTTTTGGTTGAATTGAATCGAGTCGAAGACTTGTGCTTTCATGCATGAAAGTTGGTCGAGCAAGATATTTTTCTTGGTCTTATTAAAAACTTACAACAGAAGAAGCACACCACAAACACACTGTAAAACCATGTGATGGCAGCCCTATGAGAGTGATGAGTATTTAACATTACTTATGCCTTATTTTTGTTAATTGAGTTTGATTTTTGTGAATTTGCATTTTGATCTGTGCTTTTCTGGTAGTATCAGTCAGACTGTGCAGTTGCGGTCAGGCTGGCCAGAGGTGGCGGTCTGACCAGTGGGTCTCGGTTGCAGTCTAACCGATCATGGTGGCAATCTGACCGGCGTGCTCCATGCGGTCTGACCGGCATGTGTGCCGCAGTCAGATTGGCCCTTGCTTCCGGGAGGACTTGGTTTTGAGTTGTTTCTTGTTGTACTAGTCATGATAGGAGTCTGTGCAGGTGTTAGTCATGGTGTGTCCATACAAGAGTTAGGGCCGGTTTGATAGAACTCTAGATTCTCATTTGTCAGCTTCTACTCCTAATTATCTGACAATCCGCTTCTCTGAGAATCTGGAACTACCCCTGAAAAGTGTTTGGCTAGCAGGTTGGCTCTAGAAACCATAAGAGTGAGGATTAAGTGCAAATAGACCACAATATCCCTAGTTATAACACTTTATTTGTATATCTGCCCTACTCTTTTCTATTTGTACACAATTTATGAAAAAAGAAGTTTCTCCATGGAGTAAGAAATGGAGCCGAGCATGACAGGGAACCTAACTGCATAAATTAGTACAAAAACATGACTCTTTTGAAGATACCTGTAGAAATTACTTCATTAATGATCTTGTTTCAAATAAAATTACTTCAGTAATAACGTGGCAACTAAGTTGTAACAAGATGAAGCAGAAACATTTGTAACATGCTGAGGATAAATATCTCATACTTTCCATTTAAAGGCAAAATGCAACAGTACATGGTATCATCCCAATCCATACCAACTCTTACATATTAGAAGAGAGATGGTGCTTGTAATATTTGCACCATATCTAGTACATATACTACTACTTGTGAGATCATACAATCTGATAAATATGGGAAGAATCAAGCTGTCGTACATCCAGCATACACGATAAAATTAATCAATTCTCAGGCCTAAAGTCTAAAGACTGTTAGCTTAGGAGCTTCACTTGCCATAGTTGCCATTCTTTCTATGTACAAAAATATCGACCTTGGTGATTATCAGTGATGGTCTAGAAATCGATCTTTGTATGATCTGCTCCTTGTAACTGATCTGTGTCAATTGAACCATACAGGCTATTAGGCTAGGGTAATTGCCAAGGTGTGCAATACAAGTGAACTATCATCCATTATACAAACCATCAAAATGCGGTGCTGAAGCCCCATTCTCCTGGCTTTGCTCATTGTCGATACGCAAAGCATTTTGGAAATCCTCCTCCCAGAAATCCCTTTGCTGAAAAAAAGGTAAACAGTATTATGATAAGATGCATATTAACTCTCATTAATTAGGTAGATTGCAATTCTTCAAGCAACGATCACCTGCTTTTGAAAAGCATACTGTGGGTTGGCTGTGTGGGGTAGAGCCATGTCTAACAGACCTAGGGAGCATTGGTTCTCCATAGTACCAGAACCAAAGGACTGGAAAAGATATGCTTGGTCACAAAATGGAAAAGTGGCACCAGCACTTTCCAATGGAAAGACTGAACTCACTGAAGGGCCACAAGCTTGGTACATCTGAATATACAGAAGAAATAACATGTTAGGGGCAGATTGTTTCATAGACCAGATGCACGAGAAATGAGGTAATTCACGCTCACATCTTTGTGTAAGAGGGTTGACAAGTTGCTGAAGTCAAGTTGTGGGTTCACGGTCGCAAGCGTCATGGACAAGAACTGAAAGCGTAAAATATTGATAGGATTAGAGTTCCGTGAGAATTAAACATTGCATTTTCTTTATAGCTAACTGTCTGCCAGAACTTATTTCATTTATCAAATTAAACATTGTTGGTCAAATACCAAAATTACGGCAAATCATGCATAGAAGAATATACTTCGTAGCTAGCACAAACATGGCAGACAACCACTAGACTTCAACTCGGTAATAGAAATCACACATGTTACTACTACAATATTTGCATGAGCTGGTAAATGGTAAGATGGGCTTAACACAATAGTGTATATCTATAATCAGGGGTGGTTAATGAGCACTGCATTGAAGAGATATTAACAGAAGAATTCCCTGGAGAATATAACCAGGCAAGCACAAATACATGAGAATTGTAATTATCCCAGAAGATTAAGTCAATCTATGGTTTTTCCAGAACATGGCACTTTTTTAAATCTTGTGGTCATGCTGTTGCCATGTAATTTGTTTCCACCCTAATGCTTTTTTTTTGTTACATCGGCTTTCCACTTTTTACAGGTCTGTGCTCATACTGCTCAGCAATCAAGAAATTAAATTACAAATGTAACACACAGTACACAGATGAAATAGAATAGCAAATAGTTCCTTCTGAGAATTGATAAATAGAAAGACCAATAGTTCCTTCTGAAATGTGTACAGATTATATAAAAAGACCAAATGTTCATTCTGAAAATTGATAAATACAAACTTGACTAGTTTCATGACAAAACTCTGGAGGCCCTATGATCCAAAGATCAATCATTACCCTACGAATAGGAACTTCAATGCATGTTTAATTTGTACTTTACACGCCGGTGGACAAGCCCAAATCTAGGGTTAGGAGAGAGGGGGAGATTAGGGTTAGGGGGCCAGCACCTCACCTTGCTGGGAGTAGCGAAGGAAGGGGAGCCTTCTATGATTGCTGTGGAGGTCGCCGAGGTAGCACCGCCGAGGAATCCCCGTCGAGCCGCCGCCCTGGTCGCCACCGGACCCTATCCTCATCAACAGACGCAGCACCCAATGAGTTCTGGGGAAAAAACGAAGCGGTACCGAAGGGTATCTCAGTGCCATTTGCGGGTAAACAACTTCAAGGGCTAATTATGGTTCGAGTGTGCTGGCTACTCACGAGAATTCACCTTAAGGCTACTTCTCTTATTTAGTTTATTTTTGACTCTACTCCTCATGAGAAATAGAATCAAGTGATTTAGAGAAGCTAGTTATTTAGCACGGCTTTAACAAAAAGTTTAGAGCAGGAGCTTTCCCAAACAGGGCCTTAGTCATGGCGTAGGCCTGTGCATATATTTTACTAATTGAGAGTCAACCGCATATCATTTGTACTTGAATTGATTAATTTGTCTTTTGATGTGCAAGTGCTTTGATGATGGATTACAGCCAGCGGCAAGATTGAGGCTTGGTGGCCATGGAGTGTCGTGTAAATCTAGGTAGAGCACCATCTCAAACCGAGAGCACAAGAGAAAGACAAGGATCATGATAAGGCAAAGCGTGTATATGATGTGCCAATTGGTCTTGCGTTTAAAGTGATGTCAGTTCTCGGAGCAGATGTATGATCTTGACGGTAAGCATTAGGAATCACGGACTATGATGTGATATTAGTGTGCCATGGGATTAGGATGTTTCAAGTAGTAGCGTAGGTGTACGATCTTGGTAACAAGTCAAGATCATCACATCTTCGTGAAGACTGGTGGATGGATGATAATTTGGGAAATTGTCCAACACCAGGTGGAGTGACTATTTACAAAACTGTGGTGTTGACCTAAGTGATTTAGTTCACGTTTTTATGGATGGAATGTATTATCGGGCTATTGGAGCCTTTGGGAAGTCAAACTTTGAAAAGTGTAATGTAAAACTCGTTTGTGTGTGGGTTATCGGGTTTCCTCAAGTATAAGTAGTGTAATCCACTAAGGAGTGGTTAGTTGTTAGGGTTAAGTGAGAGGTAAAACGTCATCACTATATAAGTCCTTGTGTTGAGACAGAGATATATATAGGTTATTGAAGATTAGGGGTAAGGTTTCCTTGTGTTGAAGCCTGTGTATGCTCTAGACTTAGGTCTCTGCTATCATAAGGGGTTACCTATAAAACATATCTCTACAAGTGAAATGAACATTCAAAGTTTACATAAGTTAGTTGTGCCATGATCCCCTTTTGAGCTTTTGATTTTTTTGGCTTTTTTGTTTGATTTTCTCTCCTCTTGATCTTTTCTCGTGCCTGCAACAAGTAAGAGGTAAAGATATCTCCTGGAGATATGATCCCATCCATCTAGACATGATATAAAGTAACTTCTTGAGTTTGTTTTGTTTTCCTCAAGAGAGGTGATTTTGAGATTTTACTCTTGTGGGTGTTTTGGATTAAATTTATGTGATTTTGAAATCTTACTCTTGTGGGTGTTTTGGATTGAATTTATACTGTGATTTAGTTTGTTATGACATGTGAGAACCCATCTAAGGTCACCTAGATCATTTAGAACTCACTAGTAAGAACATATTGAGGTTTCCCTCTTTTGCCCTGTTTTGAGGCAACCTTCATTAAATGAAAGAAGGTCACAACTTCAGCAATGATTCTCTTGATCATTGATTGTAATAGGTCCATGTCATCCTACAAAAGGTGCATGCCAAATTTTAAGTTATTTGGATCATCGGAACAAAAATTCTATGCATTTTTGGTTTTGAAATTATGCTGATTTTGTTATTCATCGCATATAGGTCTGGCCGCTAACCGGTAGAGGTCAGAATAGTTGGACTTTGAATTTCCAAAATTTTACTTCTTTGCTCAGGGCTTTGATGTGTTTATGCATTTGTATTTCCGCTGCATGTTGTTATCCATATTTGAGGGAGTATTTTGTTAGATCCTACACACACGCAAATATCATATAGGATTTTAACTATGGTAAATAAAGTTGTACATTCACGACCTCATCAATCTAGCAAGAGGTGGAGTACCATGATTTTAACATCATATAGTATTTTGTTAGGTTCCCTGTACTTGCATGATGTCCTTCGAAAGGTACCATGACCATACGGTAGAGTAGGCAATTTCGTACATCGCCTTCCTGCATTTTCTCTCTTGGATAAAATCTTCCATTTCAGGTGTCTTTTTACTGATGTTTTCTCTCCTGGATAAAGTAGTTTTCATGGCGCGTATAGAAGACGGCCTCTTTTTTCCTAAAGGTAACATGACTCTAGGCGAAAAATGCTTAAGTATTCTAAGTGGCTTAAGATGGTCTACTTTCGTAATCTTCTTGGACTGTCTTTTTCTTACATAAAGTTACCATTCGAGACGCATGAAGTCTTTCAGATTTAAGTTCTCTTAAAAAAAGGTCTTTCAGAATACTTTTTTTTCAGACTTGGTACTTCCAATCTAGATGTATCATGTATGGTATTGGGCCATTGGCCATTGGGTGGTATTCTCTTGGAAAAAATCTTCATCAGAGGCGAACGGGAGAAAGCAGGCGCAAACACTAAAGGCCCAGCTTAGTGTTTTTCGTGGATGGCTGGTTTGTTTGGGCCCAACTTTTCTCCCTTGATCTCCTAGGCCCAACTTTTTTTTGTAAGTGTTTTTTGGCTTTTTTTTTTGGTAGAAAGAAAGAATAACCGAGATGTACTTTTTGTAACGGGAAACCGATATCTATTTGGTAGATCATGAGTCAACAAGAAAAAAATGTAGATTATGAGCAGCGTCTAGAACTGAGGTATCCTAGGAAATTCAAAGAGACTTTCTGCGTGCTATCTGTTATTGTAGAACAAATTAACGTGTTTTTTCAAGGGTTATTTAGATACATGCTACTGCAAAGTTTATACTTTTAAGATATGCCACTATAAAATTTATTCTTCCAGACATGCCACTACTAAGTGAATGAAATTGGAGATATGCCAGACCAAAAAAAAAAAACCCTTGCCTTTTTTCCTTTCTCCTCCACTGCCTCCCATGGCAGCCACCCCACCCGCGCCACCACTCCGCTGCTTGCACTCTCCTTTGTGACCTCTTACTGCCACCCTCTCTCCTATCCATCATTCTCCATACTCACTTAACACATAAAGAGATCGGGCAAGTTTTTGGTTCGCCGTAATCGAGGAATGGACGGCGGCGGCAAGCAGTGGCCATGGCCAGCAGCGATGGCCGAAGCTGGGGGAGGAAGAGGACCATGTCCAACGGCAGCGGCGAGTAGCGTCCATCGCGAGCAGGCAGCTGCTGGATCTTGGGAAGGAAGTGGGCCATTGCAAGTGGCAGCGGTTGGAGCTCGGGAGGTGGTGGCCCATGGCGAGCTGCGACAGGAGCTTAGGGAGGCGACAGACCATGACGAACACTTCCTCCTTCCTGAACAGCAGCTTGGGCAGGACCGCAGGATGATGTCGTGCTGCTAAGGCGTGATGAGGCTGACTGGTGCTAGGGATTGGTGGGAGAAGACGCATATGAGGAGATTAGGACTTTACCGATGCCGCCGGAGTTGTCCATGGAGAGGGCTTAGCCATGGTAGGTGGTGGTGAAAGAGGGTGGGGAGAAGGGAAGGTGGGAGGAGGAAGATAGAGAGGCATTATGGTCTTAAAAAAATTATAATGACATATTTCAAATATTGTGCACTCTTAGATAGCATATTTTGAAGAATGAACTTTGTAGTGGTATATCTCAAAAGTAAATACTTTACGGAAGCATGTATCTAAATAACCCTTTCTCAATAGCTAACAGCCCTCTTGATTAATTTAGAATATTGAATCAGGCGGCTAGTTATATTACTAGTGTGAATCAAATTTGTGCCAATTAAGGAGCTTATTTGTACTACATTTATAGTGCCAGGTGCTTGAGATATGTGTTCACTTTCTATTTCTCAAAACCGTTTCTTTATTCAACTCCACATGCCTCCTCCCTTTGTCTAGTTGACGATGGACGGTGTCCTCAACTGCAAATTAAAAAAGCCTTCCACTCGGGCACCCCTGAGAATCTCAACTCCGCAACAACACAACACGACACATGTACGGCAAGAGCCAATTCTGCTCACCGAATGAGCACGTCTTCTATGCTTTTTTTTTCTAGCAAGATGTTAGAATTAATGATCTTGTTTTCGGTCTAAAAGTTAGGATCGTGTTTGAGTCAGAAGTCATAGTCGTAACAAAGTTAGAAGTTGAAGTCGTGTTCGAGTCGTTGTGTACGAGTACGAGTCAGTCTATTGAATCCGTGTCCGAGTCGTAGAAGTAGTATAGTCGTAGTTGAGTTCGTTCCGAAGTCGTAGAGCAAGGTATAAAAAGTAGAGCCATATAACGAGAGAAGGCAAGCCAAAACGATATGTGTGATCGAAAGAGAGGCAAGGGAAAAAGAGATGAGCGATCGGGGTGATCGTAGTGATTGGTGTGATCGAACGAGAGAAAGAAATAAAGAAGAGGAGCGGATTAGCTCTGAAAATTATCGAGTATCGAGTTCATCGTGATCGCAAACATGGTCGTAGACGACTTACGACCATGGCAATCGAGCGGAGGTGTCCGCAGGATCAACATACGTGGTCTAAGCAAGTTACGACCACGGTCACAGAGCGAGAAGATGTAGTCGTAAGCGACCACAACGGAAAGACGTGATCATAAAGGAGTTACGACCACGATCGTGAAGCAGCTAACGTGGTCGTAAGGGTTACGACAACGGCAGTCGATAAAGCCTTTAGCGTGGTCGATAGAATCACTGTGTGGTCGTAATCGAGTAGCAACTACGGTGATCGAGCCTACTACGTGGTTGAAGGAAGTGCACCGCAGAGATGGTGAACGTGGTCGTAACTTCTGCAGAAGTTACGACAGCGGTCGTAACGACACAGGAGACGACCGTAGCTTCTTCAATGTGATCGTACGGCTGTTGTATGTGATCGTAGTGACTATAAGGTGATCGTATGGTTCTTAAGAGTGGTCTTAAGACTGCAACACAAATATGTAGCCGAGCAGCGGGCCGGGCCATGTGGAGCGCACAGCCGTTCGTGCTGGTTTGGTTTCAGAGCAGTAGTAGTGAACTCTCGCTCGCTTTCAGTTTCAGGAGATGCAGGCCTGCGTCAGTGTGCGCGCCGCAGTTTGTGGTACGATGAATGATTGGATTAACTGGAGAGGCTGCCAATGATAAGATCGATCTCGCAGTGATGAGAAATAGATTGCCATTTGTATGGGCTGTGCTACAGAGAGATACTCACTTGTGATTTTAGTTGATATAGATATTAAGTTTTTAACGTGTACTATAATTAACTTGTAGACTCCGGCTTGAGAAAATACTCCGTTTGAAAGTTAGGTACTGTAGCAAAAAGCTAAAAGCTGCTTTTAGAAGCCGTAAAGAACATGACCTTTGTTTTCTCTTAGCAATCACTATTTATTAAAAAACTAAAACACATAAGTCACAGTAGAAAAGAACAAACCTTTATTCTTTTGGGTTTTTGAGATGACCGTTGGCTTCTTTCTCTACAGGCTAAAATAAATAGGAAGTTTTCTCCATGCGATTTTTTAAGCCGATTCTTTAAATAGCTCTCTGAATCCGTTGTTACGTGCATCTTACACGTCAACGCCTTCATCCTCCGCTATCCTCTTAAAAAACACAGTAAAAAACTATCCGTCGCATCTTAAAATAACCGGACCCTTGGTTTAGCCTTCCCCGTGCGTGTCTGTATGTCCCGGCATTCCCATGGAGCTCGATTGAAAACTATACCGCCCTGTCACCAGACGACCACATTGTTTGATCTTTGACCACACTGGTTCTGATCGCGTTGGTTTCGACCACGTTGTGTCGACCATGTTGATTCGACCATATTGTTCTCTTCGATCACCGGTGTGGTCAAATACCATACAATGTGGCCGTTTGGTAGCAGGGCGGCATAGAAGGAGCCGCATGGTAGCCATGCGGCCGTCGCACAGCCATACTGTGGTCGGGTAGAACTCAGCCGCACAGTCACAAGGCACTGTTGTCCACGTGTCAGCTCTATAGCTCCGCCATCCAGTCACTGTGTGATTGAAGTGTTATTTTGTAATTATCTTACGACTGCGACTATTTTTGTAAACACAGGTTTAAAACGTACCAAAAGTGTCAAAACTCGAATAGCACATGTACTGATGAACACCTATATATACGTCGTTATTGCACGTGCTAGTACGTACGGATTCGAAAGTGAAGGCCAAGTTCGGGATCGATTGATCGACGGATGGTCGAAAGTAGACTACTCGATGTCTTTTACAGACCGGCAAATACGTCGTTACGCAGAGTGGTTGGTTGGGGAGGCTTGCAAGCTTGGAGCTCCCGCTTGTCTTTGTCACTACTACTAGCTCACACTGACAGGATCAAATTAAGTTAGGTTAATCTCCAACGCAACGCACGCACATGCCAGTTAATCCAAACCGATCACTCTCCGATCGAGTCGAGCTCAAGCTTTGTTCTTCTCTGCAGTCGCCGCATGTCAAACCGCCAGACCATCCGGCGATGTGGACGCGCTCAAAGAAGGAATTGAAACACACGAAACTTCTTAGCTTCGAACAAAACTAATTAGAGTAACAGAGACATCGGCAGATCGTCGATGCAACGGATCGCCCGGATTTTCATCTGCGTATCAGTTTAAAAATTCAACCTTGTAAATATATAACGACATTCCTGTGCATATAGCTAGTAAATTAATCCCATACCCTAACGCGTGATTATACACAAAGCAAGCATGGGCTTTATTTTATTGTACGGACCTGTGATAGAAAGTAGAATTGGATGATATTGCATTGAGCCTCTCGGGTGGTATATATAGAGGTACAAGACTTGGGGGGCAAGATGGTACAAGGGATAGTAATCCCAATGGACTCTAACCTACCAAATATATTGTACTCTAACATCCCCATGATCTAACGGGGCGTCGCAGACAGTGAGACCGGAGAAGAAAGTCAAGAGCCGACATCCCCAGATCATAACCGTCGATGCGTCGCGTATCTGTGAATGGAGCAGAACCGACGAGTAGCTCAAGCAAGGCGGTAGCCCTTTGTGCCGATGTCGAGATAGCCGAGCGAGGCGGAGTAGTCGTGGTCGAGGATGCCGTCTTTGGAGATGGCCGTGGTCGGCGTAGTCGTGGTGGGCACCGATGTTGAGGCGGTCGCACATGAAGCCGCGGGCGCAAAAGAGGCGCCATGGTGATGGCGGAGGCGTCGAGGCGGTCTTTGAGAAAGGGGCGATGCCGAGGTCGGCCTTGATCGGGCCGTCGAGGATGTAGACAGCGGCGATGCAATCGAGGCAAGCGGGACGGAGCAGGAGGGTCGATGCCGGCCGATGCGATCAAGCCACGAGGGCGAGGTGTGTGCGGGTTTGCCGACCCGCAACGCGCCGGGTCGAAGCACACACCGGTGTTGCCAATACCGGACGTACTAGGGAGAGGGCCCCAACCAGGCGTGGTTGTCTTGGACGAAGAAATAGCGATGCGGGAGCGGGCGCCCAACCCGGCGGCGGTCCGGCGGACGCCCGCCGCAAGGCGCGGCGATCTGACGCAAAACGGCGGCGGCGGTAGCACTCGATGTCGGCGATGAGGTCCCAATCAGCATGACGAAGACCAGGTGCAGACAGATGGCGCACAAGAGGTTGCGCAGCACAGTCGTCGATGCACAGGGACGACGATGTAGATAAAGCGGCGAGGGGACACACGTGCGGCGGTGCTGCGGCCCGAGGAGGCGACACAGCAGCAGCCCTGTTGCTCGGAGAAGATGCGCGTAGTACTTGACGACGGACGTCACGGGAGCCGGGTGGATCGCGCACAATCGGCTGATCAGACCGAGTACGAGCGAGGCGGGACGACGATGGAAGAAGTCGGCGGAGGCGTCCCGATCTGTGGTGGCGATGACGAACCGGCGATGAAGACGTGCGGACGGAATGACCGAGGCGCGGCGGAAGGCGTCCCCTCGGCATCACGTGCCCGGCCTGGCCGCATAGTCGAAGAGGTAGAGGCCGGTGTAGTCGATGCCGATGTCGGAGGAGATACGTGCGCGGTCGACAGGCGGTGGGCGACTCAATCCCGATTAATGATCGGGAAAAAAAAAGAAAAGAAAGAAAAAGAAAGATACAACAGCAGTGGGATCCTCCATGTGCAGCTCACCGTGTACACCTAGCCTTATCCTATCTTTTTTTTTGTTGGTTAACTTCTAAGAGAAGCTACCACCTCCCCGCACGGATCTTGGCGTCGTGGTGTCGCGCGCGGTCTTTGACGACGAGCCCACCGCCCGCCGCGCGAGCGCGATCGATCGCCATGGCGCGTGGTGCACCACCGCGGAGGGGCGGCGTCGTCGGTGGCGGAGGGCGGCGGCAGAGGCGGTCTCCGCCCGTGGAGATGCGCGGCGGGAGGAGGCGGCGGTGGGAGCAACGCGGCGGAGGAGCGTCGCGGAGGACCCGGTCGCGGAGGCGGCGTGGTGGAGCCGGGCGCTGCCTCCTCTGCGCCAAGCGCGGTGGTCGGTGGCGGCCGGCCGGATCCGGACGGATCCGGTGGCGGGAAGCCCGATCCGCGCGGGAGACCGGGCGATGTCGGTGCAGGCGGCGGCGTCAGCGGAGGAGCAGTAGCATCGAGAGCGGCGGCCGGCAAGACGGCCTGGCGGTGGCGGCGGCGGCCGCACCGGCAGTGGCGGCGGCGGGCGTAGTCGGTGGCGGTGGCGACCCGGCACTGGAGGGAGGCGGCGGCGGCACGAGGAGGCGCGACGGTGCCGGCGGGCTGCGGCGAGGATGATCGCGGCGATGAAGGCCCGATCTGCCGCGACGACGGCGGCGGCGGCGGCGGATCAATAGGATCCGCCACCTAAACGGTGGCGCTGCCCCCGGCGGAGATAGATCTCCGGGCGCGATCTTGAGCGGCGGCTAGGGTTAGGATCTAAGCCTAGACGTCTGATACCATGATAGAAAGTAGAATTGGATGATATTGCATTGAGCCTCTCGGGTGGTATATATAGAGGTACAAGACTTGGGGGGCAAGATGGTACAAGGGATAGTAATCCCAATGGACTCTAACCTACCAAATATATTGTACTCTAACAACCTGTACTACGATAGCATAGCAGTAACATTTATGTAGACCTTGGCAGGATTTGTTTAAGCTGAAATGCAAATTTCAGAGGCAAGTGGGGAGGGAGTGGTGCCTGGGTACCAAACACACAAACTGAAATGCAAATTATTGAAAGGGTACAAGCTGGAAACGGAATCATCAATAACGGTAAAAACGGAATCATCAATGACGTACCGTACAGGAGTAGTTGTTTTTTCTGTACTCATCTAAAAAAAAGGAGTCTTTCTGTACTGCAGTCGATCCATTTGTTCAGTGGATTCTCGGGTTCTTGACAGGTCAGCTCCCATGGCCCCCATGTGAGCAGCATGATGCGTCGACGCGCAGAAATGTCAAAATACCGCCCACGCGCAGAAGCAAGCTAGAAGTGCTGCTAGCTCCAATACCATGGAAAGAAAAATCCAAGCTTCGTCTTTAAACAAGAAACTAATTAGTACAGCTAAATAATTGTATATATGCAACGTGAGGCAAATGTCATCAAAACATCAGCAGTGGCAGTTGATTTCCACATTTTGGAGGCTCTTTTTTCCACAAGTGGTGCAGCATTGTGTTGCCCTATGTCATAATTTGGACTACAAGTCACGGTTTGGTGGAGGAACTGAACAAGATTGTCATGTGATTGATCTTCCTGCAGTGTAAGGGTGGATAATGAGCTGGCTCGGCTCGATTCATTAAGCTAACGAGCAGAAAACCATATTTGACTTAGCTTGTTAAAAAGCTCAAACTCCGCTCGGTAGGCTGGCTATAAATAAACATCCATGTAAAAAACCAAATTTGGCACATGTCCCTTCAGGAAAACCAATGGAGGATATCTGGGCCAACCAGCAGCTTTAACCCGAGCTCACTGGACGACTACAATATCTTTAGCCAACAAGTACAGAAATGCCAGTGCAAAAAAAACTAGATGAATGACTGGTATGCAAAGGTCATAATTAGTGATCTGGAAAAGCGAATACCTAGACAGCTACAAAGGAATACACAGTACGATTGAGTTTCCAATGCCCAAGTTCATGTGCAATAACAGAAACTATCTCATCCTCATTACTACACTGAAACCAACACAAGGATGCAGGTCGATTTCATGCGTGCTTTCCAACATTGCAACGAAACAAAATAACTCAACTCGGTAAAAAAAAAGTTTGGTTTGTAGCACAGAACCGGCTGAACCATACATGTAAGCCTGAAAAAGAATTGTCAGTTGAAATCATAGCAGAAAACTATAGATTACTAGTTAGCAAAGAACCCAACCCTGAAGGTAGAGCAATTAACAGACACTACTGTGGCTTGACCTGGTAGACCCATCCACCACAAAAAGTTTTCTCAAAGGAAACTTGAGGGAAGCTGCTAACTTCTCTATCTTCTCCCTAGGTGGTTATTAGTTACAATAGCATTTTTCAATGACGAATTAATGATCGATGTCCATCATCATATACATAACTCCAAAATCACAATCAATTTTGTGATTTTGTCCATCATCATATGACATCTCTATAACATGACATTTCAAGAACTTAACAACCAGATGGACCAAACCATGCATGCAAAATGCTAGTCAACATTTCCTTCAATTGATAAGACTAACACTCATCCTTGAGATCAGAGGATACATACTAGTGTCGGTCCCAGACCTGTTGGTTGGCCACGGCGATGTGGCTTTCTAGCGGACGCCGGTGTTGATGCAGGGGGTGAAACGGAGTCAGAGACGGACGACTTTCTCCCTCTGCGGCTCTTGGACTCTAGGCTCAGTTGTTGATCCATTGGTTGTTGGAGCCAGCGGGGGCGTGCTGTAGTGCGGGCTGTCGCTAGGGGTATTGGGGTGGGAGGCTGGGGCCGGACCAGGAGGTGGAGGAAGCGGGAGGCCGGGACCAGAGCAGGAGGTGGCGGAAGCGGGAGGTTGGGACCAGGGGCAGGAGCCAGTGGGGGCTTGTGGGCGGCGTGCGGCAGCCACGTGCGGGACTACGGGTCTGGGGTACTGGAGAGTTAGGGTTGCGCCTAATTGGGTTGGGCCTGTCTGGAGATGGACCGACACACTTGCTACTGGGCTGGGTCGGTGAAATGTAAACGAGCTAAACGAGTTAACCGGGTAGCTTGCGAGTCAGCTCAAACTCAGCTCATTAACGGATCGAGCTAAATAGCCAACTCGGCTTGGCTTATTAAGGGACCGAGTTTGAGTTGAGTCGAGCTGAGTTCTTAATAAGCCAGGCTGGCTCGTGGGTTTTGAGTTTTTTTCCCACTCTTAAGTGCAGTGTGGCCACCTCTAAACATAGGATGAGTAGGGTGGTTTGCTCCGTTGGTCACACGTCACTCCAAAAAAATCTTGTAGGGGTTCTCTTCTCTCCCTGAGAGATCAACCATATTACTCGAATCTGTTAAACAACACAAGCGTGTAACTAGTGTTGAGTGTTGACAAAAGATGCGTGTAACTAGCGATGATCGTTGGTTGACCGTTCGACCGAAAATCGACGCTTAAGATTAAGGCCATATTCTAAACTGCGATGGTTTTTGGTTTTCAGAAATCAAAGTTATTTAAGAACAAGTTGGTTTTTTAACACGATTTTCTCTTTTTTTTCTTGTTACATTGTCTTTCTTTAATTTTATATTTAAAAAAAACTAACAGCCACTACGGTGCTATTTAAATTTAACCAAAGACAAAAGCCACAACAATTTAGGTGAGAAAATTTAGCATAATCCGTTATATGGAGCTATACTTTTTCATTCTTCATCGTAGCTTGCTTTCTTTCTCTTTTTGAAACGGGATGCTTCATCCTACCTTTGGCATTGGGTCAACAAGCATGCCGTGAAATAGGCGCCCTACGACGACTCGACGAGCGAGTACCGACCCTTAAGTCAACATATCAGTTGGAAAGATGGAACGGAATTTCCTTTTGACTCGTTTGGCGGCACGTACGTACGGCCCACATTTAGGGTTAGCTCGTTTCTTCTTCCGTGTTTGACGATGTTAGGTTTGTGTTGAATGGCAGAGAGCTAGATATGGACTAGGTCTGGTGTGTGTGACGAGGAAAGAGGCGATGCATGCATGCATGCATGCGCACATGGCACGCCGCAAACTGATTGGCAATACTTACCTAGGATGTTTCATCACAGATATTATCAGTGATAAAGTTATCATAGATAATTTTATAAAATAGATCGTCTAAGTTCACCATGATAGAAAAACCATATGTGATAGCCTACTTATTACAGATGGTTTTTATTTTGAACCGTCTATGATACATCACAAATGGTTCGGAACAAAAATCATCTGTGGTGTTTGTACTTATCACATACGGTTTTGTTTCGAATCGTCTGTGATGTACCGTCTGTAATGACCTACTTATCACAGACGGTTCTTTGGTAATATTTGAACTTATCCACTTTCGCCGAATTTAAACTTCTCGCTCATCTCATTAGATTTGCTCTTTAAAATAGAATATTCGGTTGTTCTTCTCCTAATCTCATCTTCTGACTTCCCCTTCACTCCTTTTTTCCTCTTCTCTGTTCTCACTCTCCTCCACTCTTCTCATCACATCTTCTCCCTTCTCACTCATCCTCCACTTCTCCTCGCCAAATTTTCCCTTAAAACTAGAAGGCTTGACTAACTACCTCTCCAAGTTCCTCCGCTACCGCTTGTGATGCCGCGGTTCACTGCATAATGCACTCTTGTCGTAAGAGTGTCTTATGTAGTGTCACCTTCGTGACACAACAGTGACGCTGCCGCCCGCCAGCCTCTCCTTCATCACCGGTGATATATCCTCCACCCCTCCCTTCTCTTCCTTGATGATTAGTTCTTGTGATGATTAATGGATGGGTAGGGTTGCTGACAGACTAGGCGCTTACGACCACGGCTTACGACCGCGCGCCTACGACCACGACTTACGACCACGGCATACCAAAGCATCAAAACAACATCATCTACAACCTAAACAACGAGCCACCAAAGGCATGGTGCCAATCATAAATATGCCTTCTTTGGTTCATCTGCATTATCTGATTGCGTTGTTTTATAACGTAATTAGATAATGTTGATGAACTAAAGGAGACCTATTTATGATATCGCGAGAACACAATCACGGACGGTTCTTAACTAGAACCATTTATGATAATAGACTATCACAGACGGTTCATAGTAAGAACCATCTGTGATAATTGTTATCACAAACAATTCTAGTTACCGTCTGTGATAGGGTTACATAGACGGTTCAAAAATCGTCTGTAATAACCTTAGGGTATTACTGATCTATAAGTATACATAAGTATAGATGGTTCAAAAAATTATCTGTGCTAATGTTTTTAAGTCATTTATGATGAGTTTTTTTTAGCAGTGATGGAATCCATCGACGACCACAAATCTAACGTCCGATTTAACTACAGTGCCTGCAAAGCATGTCGTCGTTGCACGCAAATATGCAACACGCAATCGCATATATCCAAATTACCACCAGAAGAATATTACTACTTCAGTGATGCGTGCATACACTCGGCCTACAAGCTGCTCGATCCTCGTACAATTCCGTTGTTAATAATTATTTCATGCGCATAGGTGTAGACGTGAACGATGTATGTGTATCTATCTTGTACTTTAAAAAGTACTTAGTTTGCATATGGATATGAAAGAGAATGGCATCAACATGAAAATCGAACCGGTGAATTAGAGATCCGGGGCTAGAGGAGTGATGTGTGTGATCTATATAAAACCATGGTATATACGTACTATACAGGACTACATCTTGCATGTTGTATGTACGTACCAACTGGATAAGTCTCCGTTCAAAAGTGCAGTAGTTTCTAGCTAAAATAACAATGCAGTGGTTGTTTATTTTTTCGAGATATTCAATTAAAGAAAAATAAATAAAGAACAACGTAATATCTCTATCTATAGATAATGTAAAGAAAAAGTCACGTTAAAAAATCAACATATTTTAAATATAACTTATGAAATCAAAAGGTTTTTGGAACGAGTTCTAAATGTCTCTATATATTGCACGTACTAGAGTGAGCACATTTGGCTCATTTCGCTTTGTATTTGTTATAACACATGTGACCAATGTGCAGAACTGCCCAAACTGCTTTGCAACTTACACCTTTTACTTTATCCTGACACCCCCTGGTTGTCTATAAATTGTACATGATCAATGGAATAAAGCACACATTCATTCTCTCTCAATCACTTGTCAATATCTCTTGCAACACGTTATCAGCACGCTGTTCTCACACAAGTGGCAAACAGAGAAAAAAAGAAGCCGCGCCGCCTACTGACCCCTACTGACGGCCGCTCGGTGGCAGCGGCGCGGTAGGCACGACCGGCGTGGCTGGCTGCGCGGTTCGGTGAAGCTTAAAGTGGCGGACCCGTGGCGACACGCCCACGGCCGGAAGCGCCGAGGCGGCGTGGCAAGACCGGCGGTGGCGGCAACACCGCGGTGGCGCGGCTCCCATGCGCCACGACGCACCAGTCAAGACACACCACGCAAGATCGACGCAAGGCGCGGCAAGGCAAGCGCGCAGCGGCGGCGGCCGGCGACTCGGCAAAGCGGCTTTGTCTGGTGTGGCTCGGCCGGCCGGGCCTTGGCAGCCGCTGCCTGTGTTGTCGGCCGGCGCGGCGGCAGAGGCGCGAGGAGGAGGCGGCATGGCGGCGGCGGCGGCGGCGGCTTAGCCCGGCGGCAGCGGCGCCATTAGCCCGTGGCCGGCGTCGGCGGCGTGGCGTGGCGGCAGCGGCGTGGCGATCGGCACGGTGCGCGGCGCCCTCAGGCGACCAGCGGCGAAGCAACGCGCCCGAGCGGGCAGCGGCGGCGGCTGGCGGCAGCGTGGCAAGCGGCGGCGGCGCCACGACCGGCCGGCGGCGGCGGCGCCCCCAAGGGGCAGCCGGCGGCTTGGATGTGGGTTTGGGGAAACCCTAAATGCCCCCACCACCTCCCTTTTATATGCCATCCCAAAAATGGGCTTTTTGGCCCAAATCACCCCCACCTCCCCTATTGGGCCTAAAGGCCGAATGGGCCTCAGCCCAAGTTTTCTAAATTTTGCATTTTCACCCCTAGATTTCATGTAAAATGCAGAATTTTCTTTTAAATAAATTTGTATAGTAGTATTTGCAGTATAGTCCTTATGCTTATTTATAATTGTACTCGTCAATTAGTACTGTTATAAATTAACATTTCAGTCCCTACAGGACCTGAAAATTATGTAAATATTTAAATAAATGTGCATTCACATTTATATAATTTTTACATATGTAGGATTATTATTTTATTGCAATTTACTTACAATACAAATAGCGACCATATTTAAATTTGCTATATTTCGCAAATTTAAAATTTAAAATTCCCATTTAGTGAGTACCATTGTACTTAATAATTTGGAATTTTTTGCAAAATATTATACCTCACATAAATACCATAAAATCATAATTTATGGCACTTTGCTACATTTATTTGTACGCTATGCCATACAATAAATTGGTGTTCACCACCAATATTATGATTATACGGTATTATAAATATAACCACATGTTATATTTATTTTGGGTATATATTCATATGGATTACAATACTCATATTGTTTTCCACATATTTTGCATTTTATTACAACATTACCATACACATTAATTTACCTCATGTAAATTAATCATTTATGGTGCACTTTCATGTAGGTTTTAAATGGCTACCAAAGATTTTGAGTCTCTCGCTATCGATGGTACCAACTAACCTACATGGGCTATGGACTTAAAAATCAACCTCACAACACGTGGGTTGCAAAGGGTGATTTTGATCCCCCAGCAGATCAAATTTCTCTGGATATTGTGAAATATTCCGCTTTAAACATAATACGGAATCACGTACATCCAGATTTGAAGGCTGACTATTTGTATGAGGAAAATCCACTCACATTATGGTTAACCCTAAAAAAAATAGATATGAACAGCAGAAAGTTGTTATCTTACCTGAGGCTAATCATGAATTGACACATCTTAGACTCCAAGATTTTAAATCTGTTGGAGACAATAATCATGCTTTTCATACTATTTGCTCCAAATTGCGGTTTTGTGAAAATGAACCAACAGATGCGGACAAAATAGAGAAGACTCTCTCTACAAATGCTCCCATCTGATAGGGTCCTACAGCAGCAATGGCGTGCTGCAAATTATCAAACTTATTTTGATTTCATGCATACTTTACTTCAGGCAGAAAAGCATGATGAACTTCTTTTAAAGAATAATCAGCAAACGTCCCACCGGGGCTGCTCCACTTCCTAAAGTTCATGCTAATCAAAATAACAAGTTCAATGGTTCAAAAGACCATTCAAAGAACTTTAAAGGTAAACACCACTGCAATAAGAAGCAAAAACCAAGTGGATTCAAGAAAGGTAAAGGCAATTCTGGTAAAAGAATTGACAAATCTGAAATTTGTCAAAAGTGTGGTTGCTACAACCATTCTACCAAGAAATGCCGCACCCCGAAGCATCTTATGAACCTCTATCTCCAGTCTTTGACTCAAGGCAAGAATGCTCAACAGAAGAGATTTGAAGCACACTTCAATCTCACATCCAACGATGATGAAGTCGGATGTTCTCAAAAGTTCCTTCAAGAACTCAAAGACACATGTACTTCTACAAAGAAGGATGATCTCATGTGCACCGAGAACACAATTGAAGAATTTCATTCTCAAGACATGTTTGGAGATCTCAATTAGACTCCTAGTCCAATAGCTAATAAGTACTATAGTGTTGTAATATAAATAATGTTGTCATCTATATTGTAAGCTTATATGCTACAATCATATATCGAACACATTCGGTATTGTAAAATGAAGTTTGTATGTATTCTATATACCACTATAAGAATTTCATTAAATTCTTATTTTGTGTATATAGATTTTTGGAGTCAATCCAATGGAGGAGGAATTATGCCTTGTGGATAGTGGCACCACAAACTCTATACTTAGGGACACAAAATATTTCCTACCTCTTACCAGGAGGAAAGGAAATATTTTAACCATCGCTAGACGCGATGCAACGATAGTAGGCTCTGGTCGCGCCTCTATCACTCTCCCTATGGGTACACAATTGGAAATTAAGGATACACTCTTGTATCCCGATTCAACACGTACCCTACTTAGTTATAGAGATATCCGTCAGAATGGTTTCCATATTGAAACCCAAAATGACAACAAAGAGGATTATCTCCTCTTAACCAAAAACAACGGATATGGCAAACAAGTACTAGAAAAAATTCCATCTTTAAACTCCGGATTATACTATACATACATCAAACATGTTCAACATATTGCGTACAAAGTAATTTTCCACAATACAAACACATTCCAAACATGGCATGATTGCCTTGGCCACCCAGGCATTGGAATGATAAGGAAAATTATTAGCAATTCTATTGGTCATACATATCTCAAAACAAAATTTCCGGAATCCTCAGATTTTATGTGCACTTCATGTGCCACCGGAAAATTGATTTTAAGACCCTCTTATCTTAAAATCAGAGCTGAACCACTTAAATTCCTTGAACGCATTCAAGGAGATATATGTGGTCCTATACAACCATTGTGTGGACCGTTCAGATATTTCATGGTTCTCATTGACGCATCTACTAGATGGTCATATGTGTGTATTTTATCCACACGAAACTATGCATTTGCTAAATTAATTGGTCAAATTATCCAATTACGAGCACATTATCCTGAATATCGAATTCAATTAATTCGAATGGATAATGCGGCTGAATTTTCATCTCATGCCTTCAATGACGATTGCATGGCTCTTGGGATACAAGTTCAACACTCTGTTCCATATGTTCATACACAACATGGTTTAGCAGAATCTCTTATCAAGAGAATCAAGCTCATTGCAAGACCATTACTAGAATTGCGACTTACCAACATCATGTTGGGGTCATGCGATCTTACACTTGCGACTTAATACAATTGCGTCAGCGTATATCATAACATCCCACTACAATTAGTGCGTGAAATCCACGGATATTTCCCATCTGCGAAAGTTCGGTTGCGCTACATACGTCTCGATCTCACCACCGCAGCGTACCTCAATGGGACCGCACAGAAACTTGGGATCTATGTTGGGTATAAATCTCGTCGATTATAAAATACCTCGAACCCTAACAGGAACTGTTCATTCACTGACGATCTGACGATTGCATATTCAATGAGGAACATTTCCGGCATTAGGGGGAGACAACAAGTACCAAACTAAATGCCAGGAAATTAATTAGAATGTTCAAGGCATTCACGCCTCAAACCCACGTACTAGAGGCGAACTTCAAAGTTCAAAACTCATTCATTTGCAAAATATTGCAAATAATCGCGAGATGCATTTACGATTATAAGGGTGTCACAAAATCCTATAATCCACGCGAAATGTGCCGAAAGAGTGGAGGTATCGAAAATACCACTCAACTCCGATTCAAAATAAGAGGGGAGAATGCGACACAAATGGTGGATCTGACTTCTAACAAGCGACAAAGGAAACAAAAGAATGTAAATGCAGATCAACCTCATGTTGATAGACACCAAAGGATCCTTGAACCCGGATCAACGGTGCACTCAATTCGATCACGGGACATCGGAATACCCGACTCTAATGATTTGGGAAATAACATTGAGTCACCGGGGTCCAAGAAATTTTCACTAACTATTCGATTACGGAGAATCATACGATCGTAAGACTACAATTGTCGACATTAATTTCTCCACAACAATTGCAAACAACCTTCAAAATGATCCGGATCCTAAGACCATGGCAAAGTGCAAGCAAGACTTTCGGATGGAATCAATGGAAGGATGCAATTCAAGAGGAGTTAGCCTCGCTCACAAAAGAAATGTATTCACCAATGTGATACATACACCTCCCAAAGTATTCCTGTCGGTTTCAAATGGGTTTTCGTCATAAGCGGAATGAAAACAATGAGGTGGTGAGATACAAAGCAAGGCTTGTAGCACAAGGGTTCACGCAGAGACCCGACATTGATTTCAATGAAACCTATTCTCCTGTAATAAGTGGAATAACATTCCGATACTTAATATCATTGGCAGTACAAAATCATCTATTTTTCGGTTGATGGATGTAGTGTGACATACCTTTATGGGTCACTTGATTCGGACATATACATAAAAATTCCCAATGGAATTTCAATTCGAATCAAGCATAAATCGTAATATGTATTGTGTAAAATTGAACAAGTCTTTATACGGCTTGAAAGCGATCGGGTAGAATGTGGTACAACCGACTAAGTGAGTTCCTAACCAAAAGGGATACTCCAACAATGATGATTGCCCATGCGTGTTCATCAAAAGATCCTCAATAGGATTTTGAAGCACGTAATCATCTTAAGACGGAATTTGAAATGAAGGATTTGGATAAAACCAAATTTTGCTTAGGTATACAACTTGAGCACCTTCATACATGCATCATAGTGCATCAATCGACCTATGTCCGAAAAAAATAAAAAAATTTCAATATGGACAAATCATATCCATCGAAAACCTCCATGGTTGTTCGATCTCTAGACAGGAACAAAGATCCATTTAGACCCGAGATGACAATGAAGAGCTATTGGGACCGAGGTTCCATATCTCGGTGCCATCGGGCGCTTATGTACCTTGCAAAGCGCACCGGTCGGATATTGCATTTGCGGTAAATCTACTTGCTAGATATAGCGCTACTCCAACCAAAAGACATTGGGTAGGAGTGAAGAATGTCTTCAGATATCTTCAAGGCACTAAAGATCTCGGTCTATTCTTCCAAAAGAATAAAAATATGGATTTAATAGGATATCTGAGATCTTGGCTATTTATCGGATCCCCATAATGCCGGATCTCAAATAGGCTTTGTATTTCTACGGTGGAGCGACCATCTCTTGGAAGTCTTCAAAACAGACTCTAGTGGCTACATCCACTAATCATTCTGAGATAATTACATTATATGAAGTATCATGTGAATGTATATGACTTGCAGAATGATTAACCATATACATGATTATGTGGTATAGGTGCTATTACATCACCTACCATTATCCATGAAGATAATGTTGTTTGCGTTGTTCAAATGCAAGCGGGTTACATAAAGAGCAATATCACAAAGCATATTGCACCTAAACTATTTTACCCACATGAATTGCAAGAGAGTGGGAAATAAGTATTCTGCAAACTAAGTCTTGTGATAATCTTGAGACTTATTCACAAAGTCATTACCAACTTCCTCATTCCAAAAATGTGTTCATGGAATTGGTAAGCATAGACTACGTGATTTGCAGATGTCAGGGGGAGAAATCTCCTAAGACTTAACCCGTTCAAATAAAATATTGTACTCTTTTCCTTTATGAGTTTTTCCTTTAAAGGTTTCTCATCAAGGTTTTTAATGAGGCAATATGACAACGTAATCATATCTCTCTTTTCCCCACAGAGGTTTTTAGGAGATATAATCAAATATATGTCATATCATTTTCTCCTTAAAATTTTCCCTACAGGGTTTTAAAAGGAGTTTTTCGTGACATATCTACTCTATCAATTCTCCTCATATTTTTCCCTACAGGGTTTTAGAGGAGTTTTTCCAAGATGATTAATCAAGGTGATCATATGAAGATACATTGGTCAAGGGGGAGTGTTATAACACATGTGACCAATGTGCAGAACTGCCCAAACTGCTTTGCAACTTACACCTTTTACTTTATCCTGACACCCCCTGGTTGTCTATAAATTGTACATGATCAATGGAATAAAGCACACATTTATTCTCTCTCAATCACTTGTCAATATCTCTTGCAACAGTATTAGCCGTGAAGTTGTCACCGATCGATCGATTCCACGTACGTCAGTACGTGAGGACTTTGTTCGCATGGATAAGTGGGAATCCCAGTAAGCAGCTAGCTCTCGGGCACGCACGTTGACTAAGCTTTTCAAGCTGTTGACCTGCCTAACGTATGGCCGGGTATTTTTGAATTTAAAATTAACTTATGTTTATACTATTTATAATAGCTAACTTTTAAACGATGTATTTTTTAAGACAGAATTAATAGAAAAATTGTAGTAAAAAGTGTACTAAGTTTAGTTGTATCGATCAAAATCATATACGACTATTTTTCTCTACATACTGTCTCTTACGAACAGTTAAAATTTAAATATTTAAACTATAATTCATAAGATATTAGACTAAAAGAACCCACCTATATAAAGCATGCTGTCTGCCTACCCTTCAAACATTATTTCAACCACCGTTTCTGCACAACCTAATTACTATAACAACTAACATGCATGGAAGGAAATACGTGTATGTGCGTGGTGAGGGGTAGTTCAGTAAAGTGACCGGAACATAGTAAGATCACGACGAGATGCCTCTGGTTTTGGCCGTAGCGTCAGCGTGCCAGTGTCCGTACAGTCTACAGACGCCGGGCGCCTCTGCCTGGCCGTGCGCCGACCTTACTTTTTGTCCCAGCCTCCCAGGTCGCCGTGGGCCCGCCTCGCCCGTTGGTCCACGCCATCGGGGCCCACAGACTGCAGCCGTACAGCATTTAACACACTTACCTACCTACCTATCGTAGCTTTGGAATTTCGAGGGCTGGTCGTCACGGGCGCGCAAGGGGGTGAGGAGTTGTCTCCGAACGGCGAGATCTACATGATGCGTCCACGTGGTGTGCCCTTTTGGAGAAGTGAGCTCATCGCACAAATGGTCTTGTAGCAAATTTTTTATAAATCTGATATTGATAATATAAATTTGTAAATCTAGCCTCATTTGTAACCACGACAATAATGACAGATAATACGTGTCATCTGTCACACTGTCCCAACTCGGCAGGAAGCAAGAATCGCGACGTCTTGGCCTAACTCGATAGGTGAGGAATGAGCGCGGTTAGCCGCGATAGGTAGGCTCGGCAATAACTTCTATCGAGCTAGACCAGTGCGGTAGATTCATGTCAAGCTCCATTAGCTAGACATCTTCGTGCCGTGGTGGGACAGCGCGATATGTGACATGAAATTATAAATCTAGCCTCCTTAGTAACCACGACAGTAACGATAAATGATACGTGTCATCTGTTGCGCTGTCCCAGCTCAACAAGAGACGAGGACCGCGATGCCTTGGCCTAACTCAACTGGCGAGGAACAAGTGCAGCGTGCCACGCTGAGTGGGCTCGGCAGCAACTTCTGTCGAGTTGGAGATGGAGCACGGCTTCCGAGGCGAGTGCATGAGTTTTGATGCGTCCAAGATTTCGTCGATAGACTCGGATCAGATCATCTGCATGTGAATCTAGTAGTGTATTTGGAATCTAGTAGCTTTTGTACACATGTGAGGAGGGTATCAGATCATCTGCATAGTACTTCCAGTTAATTTGGTCGATGCATTGACGTGACCATTTCAGCATCACCAAATTGATTCCTACTACCGTACTACGTATGCACAGGTTTACTCGGACGAATGCACAAAGCGCACGTTTATGCGTCAGAGAGGGGCTAATCCAATCCTCAGGACGAGCTGCATGATGAGGGTTTTGTTTGGCAACGGCTGCGAATTTTTAAATTTTGGTTGTTTATGGTATAGATTACGGAGAGAGATACTCACTTGCGATTTTAGATGGTATAGATGTTGAATTTTTAACATGTATATCGTTTAACCTGTAGACCCTGTCTTAAAAAAATACTACATTTGAAAGTTATGTATTATAACAAAAATAAAAAATCTTCAGTTTTGAAGAAAAAAACATACCCAAGAAAGACACTCCCGACTGCGGAGCCCCTCGCACTCTCTGAAACGGGGGCCCTCGCGCAGAAACCTACCGAGTACGGGCGGCCGAGCGGCAGCTGCATGCAAGTTCAACTGGCACTACCAAATCAGACGTCACCGTACAGCAAGATACGAAATCGTACAATCATGAACGGACACTAACCATGAATAGCGTGCCACTGATCGCTTTTAATCGTCATCATATGATACTGTTGTAGCAGTAGTACGACTGTACAAATGCAAACCGACCGAACAAAGGTACTGTAGTAGCAGTAGTACGACTGTACAAGCTTGTTTGGAGCGAAGGGATTTCGTGCTGAAATTTTCACCGATTGCCAAGTGTAGATCGAATACCACCGCAATTAGATGAAGTGAATGAGTGGCTTTGTTTTTTAAAATCTAAAAATAAATTAGTACTGAAATTAGCTATATTTACCGCTATGCAGTTGACGGTCTGTCCTTTAGCTATATTCACCGTCTGAAATTAGCACGACTAATACGAACGAAAATCGATCTAACTTATACAAATCAACTCTAATTGACCTTAAATTTGACACATGTGATGCTAATGATATCTAGAATCTATTTCAATAAGAAATTGCAAGAATCACCAACTAGATATGAATAAATTCATATCGCAACACGAGATAATAAAAAACTACGTCAAACACTAAAATTGCAAGAACTTTCAAACGACTTGGAGATTTCCAACGAAACTTTGTAGATATATTCCTAGCCCTATTTGCAAACTATTTGTCAGAAAGAATAGAATCAAAATAGCACGGATCATGAAATAACCCGATTCCACAAAAACGAGGCCAAACCTAAGAACAAAAGCATGATTCCACCGTGGATTGGATCAAGAGTTGATTTGCATTGCTGGGTGATGATGTCCTGTGGCTACGAGTTCTCTTACGACATCCCTCAAATCCTAGCATAAAAATTCTAAAAGTTTTCTCTTTTTTGATAATGGCAGACATCACAGATGGTTTTTTGTTTAAACCGTCTATGAAGATCACAGACTGTTGTATTAAAAACCATCTGTGATATGTTTCCCGCCTCGTAATCCCCCAAAATTTCATAACATCCCTCCTGAGTCTGAGTAAGGGCGAAGATTGACCAGTGGGGGCAGGCGAAGAGAGTGACTAGAGGGGGCCGCAAGGAAGAAAGAAAGAGAGAGAAGGGGCGGTGACAGGTAGGGTTGGGAAGGGAGAGAAAGAGAGAACAGAGGGTGGCGACAAGGACGCGCTGGTGTGTGTACATGGCACCAGCTGGAAAGGAAATAAGGCTAAGAGAATAGCAAATATAGCCCAAAAATTGCAAAAAAATTACAAAAATTCCTAATGCCATTTTGGACTTAGAAAAAATATTTCTAACTTAATTTAGCCTTAATTTTTATAATAAAAATACTTTTTAATTTTAAAATTACATTTTAAACTCTAAAAAACACATAAAATTCAGATAAAATCCAAATAAGTTCAAATAATTAATTTGAATTAGCATATTTATAAAATTAAAAATATACTTTTATTTAATAATATTTTTAGGTTTTTACTTAAATTAGTTATCAAAATCAAGGCCTTTTTAAAAGCTAAAAATTGGGGCAAATAAAATCAAAAACTCAGGCAAACCAAATAACCCTTATTTTTATTTTAAATTAAATTATTATTTTTATTTTACTACTATTTTTTAAATAAAAACCTAGGATGTGACAGTCACATCAGCTCGCCCCTCGGAACCTCCGCGCTTGCTGTCGAGGTAGTAATGTTGTGGGGGTGGTCCAGCCCCCAAACGGCTGGGTCTTATAGTAGGCCTAAAAGTGTAGACCCTATAGTATAAAGGAATGTACCGATATACACCTACATTTTGTTATTATCACGGAGTAGTATGGAAATTTACGATCCTATCACACTCATGTATATAAGCCCCCAACAGTGGTATGAGGAGGGCAGATCTACTTATTCTACATACAACCTCTCTCTCTCTCCTGTCGTTAGCTCTCTTTAGATCTACTTTCTCCCTATGGAAAAATGGGTGCCCTGTACCCCATGAGGTAGCCATGCTACAACAGCTTCTTCTTGATGACGATAGAAGAATTGGTGATTTCGCATCCGTATTGTTTGGAGCCTTGAAATCCTGCATACAAATTTCGGTAATATTAGGGATTAACAATTTAACGATCATCTTTGTTCTACGCTGTCAGAAAATTGTTACAAATTGGTAAGCCAGAAAACCTAGGAACAATTAGATAACCAGTAATAACATATTAGAACAATCAGATCTTGATTTCTATGATAAAACTTCTAATGATAAAAACTAGTAAATGGTGCACCTTGAATGATTAATAGCATAGCATACTGCTTTTCTAAAGTGCTATTGTAGCAACAAAAGGGCAATCCGAGATGTGGTTGTATACGACATTTTGTTATAAATTGGTCAGATACAAACCTAGGAACTATTAAATAACCAAAAATAACAGAGTAGAACAATCAGATCTAGATTTGGTAATTCACAAATATTCTGAACCTGCAGCATGCATATTGCACCACTAGTCTAGCTACCAGCAAAAAAAACCAAGCTCGGCCTTGTCCAACTCACTTGTGATAAGCCTTTGCCTTCTCTCTTCCTAGAGGATTTGACAAGGACAAACCATGGAAGTTGATGCGTAGTTTCGTAGCCAGATCTTCTACACTGGAGCAGCAGTAATAGATACATTGTAACTAAACGAGTTTGCGACTGAGAACAGATGCAAAAACGCACCGCAAGTCTTGCGAATTGATCTGAACTTTCTATGTTTTCTCTGTGTTTTAGGAAGGCTTTGTTTGGATACTATAACAGATCCCGTGGATTTCGCATCAGCATCATTCTTCTTGATGACGACACAAGAATCGGGAAGCAGAGCATCGCGTCGCAAAACCAAGAGGGGAGCGTAGAGAGAGAGAGAGAGAGAGAGAGAGAGAGAGAGAGAGAGAGAAGAAGAAGAAAACGAAAGGAGAAGAAGAAGTACCTGGAGCACGGTGACGCTCGCCTTCCATAGTCATCTTCATCTCGTCGGAGCAGGAGCGGTGGCCATGGGAGGATACGGACAAACGACGGTCCCAGAGGAAGAGCGGTGGCCCGGGAGGAGACAACTAGCTAGATTTGCTGGCTCTTATTGCCTTTTCAGTTGATCAATAGAATGTATATGCTCTTTTATACCATATGATAAGGCACGTACTGGCACTAGACTGTTTCACGCAGTGGCGAAGCCAGGAATAAAATTGATGGTGGACTGAACTATTTATAAGTTTAAACTAAGTTGACACAAAATTAGTCTTTTACTCTTATAAAATTTTAAATTCAAATAGAAATTATAAATTAAATAAAGACAAACAATGAAAAATAGAGAAATAGAAAGTAGGTACTTTAATAATAGAAAGCGTCATGAGTGCGGAGTAGTGATAAGTCACTTATGTGTAAAACATATCAAAATTAGTGATATAATAGAAAATTATGAATGACAATAAAAAATTAGATCATATGAAATATACCAGAATCAAACTAATTTGAATTACGAGATAATAAAAACAAAAGACAACATCTTTTTCACACTCTATCTAATGTTCTTATCATTTTCACGGCAGGGGGCTCGGCGACGGCGGTGCCTTCGGGGCACGTGCAGGACCACATCATCGCGGAGTGACGGTAGAGGGAGAAGATCAACCAGAGGTTCATCGAGCTCTCCACCGTTATCCTCAGATTCAAAAAGGTTCATATATATTTCACTTTCTTTCTTGTTTTTTTCTTTGATTGATTATCTCTTCTTTAATTTTTATGATTTTCACTGCTACTCCTCCTCTTCGTCTTTTTTTATTTATATATATTATTTCGCTTTCTTTTTTTCTTTGATTGACTGATTAGTTCTTCTTTAATTTTATGATTTTCACTTTTTCTCCTCTCCTCGTCATTGTCTTCTTTAATTTCACACTTATTATTAATCTTTTCATTAAAAAGAGCTAGCTTCTCTCTAAATTTATTAATTTTTCTCTATTTTTACTCTATATAAAATTACCACCGGGGGAGGTGAGCCTGAAGCCTCACCAAGCATCCCGGTGGCTACGCCCACGCACTATACAGTGTCCATCAAGCATGCATGCTTTCTCCACATGAATATGTCTCACGCGTATAGAATTGACGTGCGCACTAGTGCGCGCATGCTTCAACTAATCCAACATATTAACAATACGGTAATCTAGACATGTACCAAGTACAACAATACATCATATGCAAAATCCTTTCTGCCTCCCAATATTGAACCTATCTTGCCATACAATAAAATAAGTCACTTGTATATATGTCACTAAACAAAATTAATCGATAGATAACTTATATAACAAGTAATTAGTAGGAACCGAAACTCAAGCTCCGCTCGGTTAGGCTAAAAAGCTGTGGTTTATGGTTGAAAATGTACTGTAGCGGCTGAAATTTCACTGTAGCTGAAGGTTGATTATTTGGTGTAATTAAATTTAACAAAAAATTAAAAAAAATAGAAAAAATATGCTAGCTCATCACGGACAACACAAACGAATTCGGGAAAAAAGGAATCAGCAAAAAAACTAAAAAAACTAAAAATTCAAAAAAAAACAAAATTTATGAATAATGAATAGCCAAAAGAGCCCGCACCAGACAGGCCCACGTCGTTTGGACCAGCGAGCTAGGGCGGCACACAAATTCGCCGGAATTTGAACAATGCGCAATGACCTCAATTTCCTCGATCAGCTATGGATTTTGTATACTATACAAAATCGTTTGTATTTGCGTATATACTGTGTACTTTTTATACACGTATTACCGATCCCAGCGAGAAGGGTATTTCCGACAAGAGCGAGTACTACAACCACCACGAGATTGACAAGAGTTCAGTGCTCCTACTAAACAGTTGCTCTCTCCGATTCCCTCTCTCTTTCTCCCCTCCTCGCGGACAACGAAGAAGCCGAGCCGCCCACGGTCACAAATGAGATGATCCAAAACCGGTCCGGCCAAACCCGAATCGGATCTGCCGGGGTCCGGCCGGAGCTAAACCGGGTGCTAATCAAGGCCCCGCCGGTTCAACCATCAAGTTTGTGTCACACTCAACCATCTGGTTTGAGAGTACGGACACACACATCTCACGCACACATCCACATTCATATGTTTATTACACACACTTTATAAGATAGAGATACAGAGTCTCACGAAACGTAGACACGTGTTCTAGATAATTAGCATATTCGACAACATGTAACAACATCCACCATTCGAGGTTGTACGGTTCTCTACAACCATCTCCTTTGTGTCACTCCACGGTGCGGCATTCTTTTGAGACCCGAGGAAACGGTACTATACCTTACATAAAAGAAAGTAGAAACTAACTCAAAGAAGGACAGATAATTAGGTCAATGGATATTAAGATAAAGGGATAAACTTGTAGTGTGCTTCTAGCAAATTATTTCTTGATATTTATTGTCTAACACACTTAATTGGTACCAAAATATAAATTTAGATACATGGCTGCTTTTTTTACACATGTCAAAAGATGTAAAAATAAGTAATTAGTCTTAAAAAAAGAACGCAACAAAGATCTTCAGATGTTAAGCCGCTAGAGTATCCTTTTTACATGCTCGGGATTTGTATGTTAAAATGTGGCAACATTTGGTAAACTATCAAGTGAGCCCAAAGCAGCAAGATAAATAAATACGACCCATTCTGAGCAAAGAATTTGTAAATGCCAGAGAAGAAAAATAATCACAAAAGGACCTTTGCAACTCGTCTTTCTTCCGTTATATAAGGAGCCATGGCCACCCCTGTCCTCTCAAGTCCAGTGCCTCTCACCTCCGGCTCACCGCCGCCGCCTCCTCCCCAGCCTTCAATTCCAAGCCCCAAGGTCTTCGGCCCCAACCGAAGCAGCAGCATGAAGCGCTTGCTCAGGCGGCTCTCCCGCGTGGCCGTGGCCGACGCCTGCGCGTACCAGCCGCTCCGGCCGGACGCGGCGGCGAAGGCCTCCTCCTTCTCCGGCGCGCGGCGGCTGGGAGGGGGGGCGCGCGTGCCGGAGGGGCACGTGCCCGTGTGCGTCGGCGAGGAGGGCGGCCCCGTGGAGCGCTTCGCCGTGCGGACCGAGCTCCTGGGCCAGCCGGCGTTCGCGGCGCTACTCCGGCGCGCCGCCCAGGAGTACGGGTACGGTCACCCGGGCGCGCTCCGCATCCCCTGCCCCATCGCCGACTTCTGCCTCCTCCTCCTCCGCCTCTCCGCCGCCGGCGACCACGCCGACGCCGACGACGCCCTGCTGTACTAGCCTTCCCCTCTCGCCGCCCTCCCCGTTTTGCCCTTCATGTTCGGGGTATTTGCGCTTTTGCCATGGAGAGCATGGTTGACAATTTGCCCCCGGCAGGAGTAAAACGGTAGCCGCAGCGCCAATGGTTTGCTGCTGCCTTTTTACCAATCTACCCCTGCGTGGGATGTGTATTAGTGTGTACATAGGGAGGGTAGGAAGGGGATTTCGCCGCATCACAATTTTAGCACCTGCTGCTTGGTGGGAATTAGGGGTATTTTTCTTTCATCCCTTTTTTTCCTAGATCTAGCTCTAGCCAGTAGTTGTGAAGGACTACTCGTTCTTCTTTTCCTAGGGTTTTTGAGACCTTGACGATACATGATGTGAGCTGCAAGGTTAACCTCGTGTGAAATGGATGAAATTGCCAGGGCAAAATCTGTTGCCATGCTAAGATCTGGGGATGTAATACAATTCGATTCTGACCAAAATGGTATGTCATGCTGGAAGACAACACGTTCTTACCTTAAAGAGCAGCAGACTGCAGCATTGCCGTGTTTCTAATTAATCTCCATTGATTTCTTTCCAAAGTGGATGCTATTGCTGCATCGCATCGCATCGCATCCAACTGGACAGTCCGAGCAAAGATGGCAAACCGAATCATCAACACGCTCCAATGTACCTACGGTGGCTTGCTTTGGAATCGACCATGCAGATCGCGCTGTGCTACAAATAGGGATGGAAAATTAGCTCGAGGTTTGTGGCTCGGCTTAAGCTCGTTACGAGCCATCGAGCTCGTAAAATTTCAAGCCGAGCCAAGCCTTCTTCGTAGCTCGCAAAAAAATTGAGCCGAGCTATTTTGGCTCGTATCTACAGTTCTATCACATTGTTTTCAATGCGGTAGTCTGCTCAATATTACTTTGTCAACTTAAAAGCATCTATCTGCATCCGCGGCGGTGCGAAACCAAAGCAGCATCCGCCCTCACTAGGAGGGCAACATCTCGAAATGCAGGTTGGGGCCGTGGCGAGAGATGGCCTCCTAGATGAAGGAGACGGGGCGGTCAATGAACTCGGGGCGTAGGAACACGAAGGCGTAGCGGGACAACTCCAGCGAGGGCGCCGGTGGCAAGTACGCGCGGCCACGATGGGGCGGGGGTGAGAGACAACGGCTGCGACTTGGCAAGGAGCGAAGAAGCGACAAGCAGTTGCTTCATGATGGACCAGCACACGAGGAGGGTGGCGGCTCGACGAGCAGGGCTGGGAGGAAGCGTGAGGAGGGTGACGGCGGAGCTGTATTCCCCGTTTTTTTAGGGACCGTGAACGCCGATCAGACTGGTCCGAACCACTATGTCCGATCGGACGGTCCAAAGCTCTTTGGTCGATCGGACTGGTCCAAAACCGCTCGGCCGATCGGACGGTCTAAACATCTTTAAAGCATTTTCTTTACCAAAATAATTCCAGAAAATGCTCCTTTTCTTTTTTCTTTAGATTCAAACTTCCGGAAGTCTGTATTTCTTCATCCTAATTTCGTTTGGACCCGTTCAAAATTTTAAATTCTTATAAAATCCTAAACTACCCATTTATGGACTCTTTTTTATTTTTGAACTTTATTTAAATTTATTTGAATTTTATTGGGCTCTTGGCTGCTTCTTGCTAAATAGCTTGGTGTGGGTCACGAGCCAAAGCGAGCCGCAGCTCCAAGTGAGCTTGGCTCGAGCCGGATCGTTTCCAGCCCTAGCTACAAATTGCAGAACGGCAAATCAAATGCCGATAAGTCGTTTTTGGAAAGACTGTCCTAATAAATCGTTTTGAAACGGCGACAGAGAAGTCGCCCCGTTTGTTTATTCGAAGAACAATAAGTTATAAACCATAGCCTGAAAAGAAATGGATCCTTTTTGTCTATGCCTGAAGGCTTTTGGTCCTAACGCGAGTGTTTGTGCGAACAGACAAAATGCTAATAAGCCACTTCAAAAAAATATTCTGATAAGTCGTTTCAAAAAAATTATCCTGATAAATCGTTTTGAAATGGCGACGAAGAAACCGTTGTGTTTGTTTGTTTGGTGGAATGTATAAGCCGAGAAGAACGTGCCAAAATCTGTATTCTGCAAGCGACAACGCAGAGCAAAGCAAGTAAAGCAACAATCCTGCATGCGCAAGTTGCGGTGCGAATCCCGGCACTGGTAGTACGGTGTTAGATTGACCTCCAGGCAGCTTGTCATGGAGTGCAGAGTACTGTAGTTTGATTGGTACCTAGTACTTGGGCTAGTGAAGAATTGCAGCCGGAAATTTTGACTTGTTTGATTGTGAGGTTCGCATCTAGCTGACTGCACACAGTACATGATAGATTGCCCGTAGATGTCCAGAATTCTGAAGAATGTGTGCTGCTCGAATTGATCAGGGTCTCTAGCTCGGTCTTAATGTGAATGTTCCAGCTGCCATATGCAGTGAAAGCGTTGAGTCGACAGTGCCCAAAAATGAGGGAAATTGGACTGAATGGTAGTGTTTCTTTGGATTATTATGTCATTTCCCCTTCCACCATACTGATAGATGTTGACATAAAAAGAATCACATTTTGCTAAAATGTTTTTCTTCCCTTGCTGAATGTTTTTCGAGTTTGAACAGATGTGAAACGAGCTTCATCATTTACTGGATGCACTAGCGCATGAGATAAGGGATCATCATTTACTGGATGCACTAGCGCATGAGATCGTGGGGAGAGTTGATGATGAGGACCTGCACGCAAGCCCTTGCATGCATGTCTGAACTTTGGTTGCTTGAGACCACGCCATGTTCAGGAAGTGAAGGCCACATTGAAGCACGCCTGCCACCACATGGCACTGTACATGTAGATGGCTAGTGTTTTCTGCATGCTTCGATATATAGCTCGTTCCGTGCTCTCTCTCTCTCTCTCTCTCTCTCTCTCTCTCTCTCTCTCTCTCTCTCTCTCTCTCTCGCCTTATCTTATGGTGCATATATGTATGGCTACATGAACTGGCATCGTGTTAAATTAGAAGACGGCATTGTGCTGTGTGAAGCAGCAGGCCAGCACTACTGTTGGAGATGCAAAAAGATTTTGCAGGTACATGGAATGGGAACAAAGTGGCAGCAAGTGAATAATGGAATTCGTTCGGTGATGCGCGCAGCACGAGCTTGCAGGTAGGATGGGAACAAAACGGGCAAGTGAATAAGCCAACGATGCAATTCTCCGGCGCCAAAACATCTGTTATACAAACCGTCTGTAATGTGAGTTATCATAGACGGTTTGGGAGCCGTCTGTGATAACCACCTATTATCACTGACAGATAAACACTGACGGTTCAGGAACCGTCTGTGATGACTATTCCAAACCGTCTGTGATAGGACTGTCTGTAGCATCCACAAGGAACTGCGTCACGTGATGGTCCACTGGAAGAGGAGGAGAGCAAGGGCAGGCGCGAAGAAGAAGAAGAAGATCGCGAACGTAAAGGCCCATAAGTAGACGAAGGCCCGCCTGAGGATTCGGGACGGCCGCCTTCGCTCCTCCCCGCGCGGCGGCCCGGCCTCCGTCTCCGGCACGCATATGCATATCTCGCTTTCTGCAGGTGATCGACGCCGCGCCGCCTTACTGCTGGCCGCACCGTACGTAGTGGGAGGGAGCTCGCCTCAAGCCTCGCCGCGCACGGCGCGCCCCCTTGTGCCATCATCGCTTCCGCCGGCGACGTCGACCCGAGTTCTTGTGAGGCGAGGAGTAGCTTGTTTTCGTGAGTTCTTGTTCGAGCGCGGGGTCAAAGAGACCTGCAGTGTTCGGTCGCTGGGTGCAAACGCAATGCACAGATGCCTGCGCTACTGGGGCACCTTTGTGCCTTTCACGAGCCAATGTGGCGATATCTGGCCATCTTCGAACGAATCCTTGGTGCTTGCTTGGCTCCTCCTCGATCTCCTGCAACCCCGGCAGCACAGCAGTAGCCTAAACTTCTTGAGCCACACTACGCTACGCCCATACCATACACAGGCACAGGCAGCACACCTGATGAACGCAAACATCGATCGATTTCTAGAGCATCCATTCTGTGAACGGTTTTGCTATTGCCAAGACGACTGAATTTTTTTTGTCTCTCAGTCACTTGAAGTTGCACTCTCAATCAATTAAAATTGCAGCCCCCCTCCAAAAAAAATAACTGCAACTTCAGGTGATTCAGAGTGCAACTAAATTTACATTTAGTTTCACTCTCAATCAACTAAAATTGCAGCCCCCCTCCAAAAAGAACAACTGCAATTTTAGTTGATTGAGAGTGCAACTCAATGTTGAGACAAAAAATTTCAATCGCCTTAGCAATAGTCACTCCCTTCTGTGAATCCTCCTAACGTCAACCAGACAGCAGTGCAGCACCGCAGTGCCGGTTACAACCCACACCGCGGCCACCTGAACGACACTAGATTATGGTTTCTCAGCAGCAAGGGTTTTATTCTGTTTGCTCGGTGTTTTCTTCGACTAGCTAGCTAAGTAGTACTAGCTACAAGCTAATGCTGCGACTAGAAGCGATCAGCAGCGAGGCGTCACGATCAAACCCTGTACGCGATGCCCACCTCGATCAGGGAGGTGTGGGGGATGCCGAGCACGACGGCGGGCCTCTGGGAGTTAATTGCGCCGGAGGAACCCGTAGACAACGTTGGTTGCGAACTTCTTGATCGCCGACGACGAGTCGTGGGCGAATACGCAGGTGTGGCCGATCATGTATGACACGCCGGCCCCCCTCTCCTCCAGCAGCTCCTTCACCTCGCTCCTCGCCTCCCCCTTCGCCCACACCGGCGCCTCCACGAAACCGCACCTTCTTCGTGTCAGCGTTGAAGCTGTCGATATCGCCGGAGCTCATCAGCGCGTTCAAGACCTCGTTGGACCCTGCAGACATGAGCGACATCTCGCCCGAAGAGGCCAGCTCGGAGCCCTCCAGCCGGAGGAACTCCGCGACCTTCATCAGCAGCTGGTTGTCGAAGTTGAAATGGTCCCATCTTCCTTCCTTGTACCCGAAGCGCACAACGTAGCGGAACAGGCGGTTCTCCGGGTGCCCGATCCTCCCCACCAGGAAACACTGGTCAGGCGAGACCTTCGGCACGGTGAGCGTCTGCAGCGAGACGAAGATGGGGGGGACTCTGTTGATGATGTTCGAGTAGACGAAGCCGATTCCCGGGACGCGGACGAGGCCAATACCGGAGCTCAACTTGAGGAGGTGATCGAGGTAGACCTTGTTCTGCAGCTCATACTCCTGCTTCTTCGCGGTCCCGTAGTGCCACGTGGGCATGACTGGCAGTGTGATCAGTAATAGCAGGAGAGGCAACCAACCTCCATGGGGGACCTTGGCAAGACATGCTGATAGATAGAGGAGCTCGATGGATCCGAAGCCAATGGTGAAGAGCGCTGCCCATAGAACAGAGCGGTTCCACACCGTTGTGATGACAAGGAACATAAGGCATGTGGTTGCGAACATCACCAAGATCACAGCAAGGCCTGAAAGAGAGATGGATATCTACTAGTAATTAGAACTAATTGCCTTGTGCAGCAGCAAATTAACCATAAACAGCTCAGTAACAAAGAACATACCATAGCCGTTTCCAATCATTCCTGTGTCGCGGAATCCAATTGTGACGGCCAAACACAAGGACATCAGAACCCAATTCACCTCCGAGATGTATATCTGCCCATGGACCTGGCTCGATGTGTGCACGACCTTTATCCGCGGGAAGCAGCCCAAAGCCCTGCACTGGCTTATGATGGAGAATGTGGCTGAGATGATTGCTTGACTCCCAACAACTGTAGCTAGTGTTGCAATGATCAAAACCGGCCAAAACACACGGTTTCAATGGGAAAAGGAACACAAACAGATGCAAACATTAGTAGGGAAGTAGCAGACCAGGCTAAATTTCTGAGACACGACCTCGAGTGCTCTAGCTCCCCCCTAGGGTTTCCCTCCCCCGTCACCATCGGCTAGCGCTCCGCCGTTGGTATCCAGTCCTCCTGTGTCGCCCCTTCACCACCGCTGCCGCCCCTCAATCCCTCACACCCTCCTCTCCTCACGACCAAGGCACCAAGATGGTGACCTAGGCCCAGCCATGGCCATCGCATGGGAAGCCCAGGTCAAATAAAAGAGTTGTGTCCAAATTGCACAACCTCATGCTGAAGTGTTTGTAGCCCACCGGGTTGGATGGAAAGTGTTTCTCCTACCTTGAAGCTGGCCATCGGATGGTGACATGCCCAAGCTTGCTTAGTGCTGAAGGTGTTGGGGAGGACACTCTGTTGTGGGGTTGTAGGATTTCAGTTGTCAGCCTCTCCCATTGCCGTTTGTCAAGAAGGACACATATTCTTTGCTGCCAACTGAGGTTGTAGGAGAGCTACACCCACTACCATCCTAACCATGCCGCTTTTGGAGGGACCGCCTTTGTCTAAAAGTGGCTTTTGGGGGTGTTTGGCAGGCCACAAGCCGATTGGCTTTTGGCAGCCGCTACAGTACCTAACTTTTAAACGAGGTATTTTCTTAAGACGGGGTCTACAAGTTAAACGTAGTACACGTTAAAAGCTTAACATCTGTACCAGTCAAAATCGCAAGTGAGTATCGATCTCTCCGTAATCTGTCATCAGTAAATGACCAAAATTTAAAATTTCATTAAAAGCCATAAGCCGAAGCCAAAAAGAACATGTCTTTTGGCTTTTGCTACAGTACCTAACTTTTAAACGGAGTATTTTCTCAAGACGGGGTTTACAAGTTAATTATAGTACACGTTAAAAATCCAACATTTGTATCAACCAAAATCACAAGCGAGTATCTCTTTCTCCGTAATCTCTATTGCAAACAGCTAAAATTCAAAAATTTCAGCCAAAAGACACAAACCGCAGCCATATCAAATAGGTTCTAGTATTTTGGATGCTGTGGTACGTAAGAAACACCAAGTTAACTACTATTGGAGATGCCCTCAAAGCAAAACCTGGAAAAAAAAATATGAACACATAAATGTAGATGGGGCTGCGCACGTTAACCAATAACACATTGTCAAACTCAAAAACTGTTCTATACCAAAGCAAAATCTGGAAAAATATGTACACATAAATGTCGATGGGGCTGCGCGCATTGCATATAATACGATTGCGATGCTCGCTTCTCCCTTCCATGTCGCCGTCCGTCCTCGACTTGCCAAGTCCGAACGACGATGACCCCTCGATCCAGTGGCGGAACCAGAATTTAGCTACACCCCGGGCTAAACTCTAACAACCTAAAACTAACGTTAATTTGTACCCATATCACGATATAACAGCAGTATATCATGATTGGCTAATTGTATTACTGATATGAAACTTGAGTTCAATACTAAACAAGTAAACACAAAACATAATAAGAAACATGGCATAATATTAAAATATAAAAAATGTAACATGACAGAGATACAATATGAGTACCTAAATTACGAAGATTTACTCTCTATCCTATCCTGTCATTTCTTCATTGATAGTTGGACATGAACCAGAACATGTAAAGGCAACATATAAGAGTAAATCAAACATGTGTATAAATAAATACGAACAACATGAAGTTTACATTTATAAGAAACTAACTTACCACTAGCACGAGATAATTGTTTCTTACGTGACCTCATCCCTTGAAAACGCTCTAAAATCTTATCATCATTAATGTTTGCAAATATGTCTCGTTCAATGTAGCATATCATAGTATGATTCATCCACTCATCATTCATCTTATTCCGTAAGACGTGATCTATATTCTTCCTCATCCTTCTTCGTGGCAACGGCCATCACATAATCTACACCCTGTCTTTGATTTTTGAAAGCCTCACAATGCTTTCTTGATTTGTTGTGATAACTACAGACTTTACCAACATGTTCATCAAAACATTTAATTGCATTCTTCCAATTAGCAAACCCTACCCTTGTGAATGATTCAATACCATAATTCTCAGCTCTAGGCTGCTTAAAGAGGAAACAATAAAAACAAAATGCTGCATCTTTCGCAACACTGTATTCCAACCAATTATACCTTGCGAACCATGATTGTTGAAAGCTCCTCTTCTGGTTCCCATATTCTTTACGTGGAAATTTATAATCAATTGGTTGGCATGGGCCTATTTGCAAATACTCTCTTCTAGCAGCATCTCTGATATCCACATCCAAACCCTCAATTGGTTTCCGAAGCCCAGGATCAGCAACAATATCATCCGGACTGAGTACAACACGAGGATTATTTTGATGTGTATTACTAGCTCCTGTTTCTGGCGTTTCGTGGGATTGTGCTTCTGTTGAAAAATAAGATGACAATGTCTTCGCCCGCTTCATTTTGTATTGACTAATAACTCCTAATTTCCTACAGCAAAAATTCAAAATTCATCATCATTCACAACCACATTACCAATCAATTCAAGAATTCATCACCATTCACCACCACATTTCAGTATAGAGTTATAGACGTAATAGCAGCTAGAATCATTCAATCGTCAGTTCGTCACATACTCACATATCAATATTGCAGCTAGAATCAATCAAACAGCAATTCATCACCATTCACCACCACATTTGACATTACCAATTAATTCATCACCATTCACAAGTCAGTAAGTCACAAACTCACAACCGATTTACCTCACCTGAGTGGCCGAGTCACCTCTGGGCTCTGGCGAGAGCCGAGCGGAGGAGGAGGCAGCAGCCTGTGTGCGGGTGGCGCCGACCGCCGAGGTTGGACGGGCCGTCTTGAGCCGAGACAGGCGGGCGGGCGGGGCGAGGCGGCTCCGGCCGCCGAGGCCGGGCGGAGAGGACCGGTCGGTGCCGAGTGCCGATCGCCGAGACGGGCGGCGCCGAGGTGGGCGCCGAGATGGGGCGGGCGGGCGGAGGCGGAGTGGCGCCGAGGCGGGCGGCGCCGGAAGCCGCGGCGGGCGGCGCGGAAGCCGAGGCGGGGCGGGCGCGGGCGCCGAGATGGGGCGTGGCGGGCGGGAGGCGGGCGGGCGCAGGGCGGCGCCGAGATGGGCGGGCAGTGGCCGAGGGCGGGCGGCGCCGGAAGCCGAGGCGGGCGGGCGGGGCATTGTTACTGTTGGCGTCTAAGCGTCTTGGCGACTGGCGCTAGGGTTGGAGGAGCAGCAGCGGCGGCGGCGGCTCTGGCGCGAGAAAATCGCTCGCGAGGTGGGCCGCGGCGGGCGCGCCATGGGCGTCGCGGCGTGCGGCAATCTCTCGGCGTGGGGACCGAAAATACCTGGGCAATCTCTCGTTCAGCGGGCCGCGCGCGTGGCTACCTGGGCTGAATATTACAAATAATACCCCGGGCTGGGCTGAAAATACCTGGGCTATGTATTGTATATTTTTTCACGCCCCGGGCTACAGCCCACCTTGCCAGGGGCCCAATTCCGCCCCTGCCTCGATCGAAAGCCAAAGGGCGCGACGGCGACGCAGGCATCGGAGATAGCGGTGACGTGAACTGTACATGTACTCTGCGCTGGTGGACCGTGGACGTGTACGATCGACATGACAATATGACATGCACGCAACCAACGGCCGGAGATAGCGTTTGGCCAGGTCCTTTTTGGTTTTGAAGCGAATTTTGGCTTTAGTTTCTTTCGAAATCAAAGTAATCGGAGCATTTTCTTTGAACGGTTTTTGAAACTACTAAACGGCTTTTGGAGCTCATCAATGTGTGCACTATTCATATCAATATTTTCACCATTTGTCACCGTCTCAAAAAACATAAAAAAAAAATTCAGCTACACGAGAGAACAGTCATACGTGCGCGTAAGGCGTAACAGTGATGTTGCGGTGCCACCGAAACACAACAATTTCGAGCCCACTTGGCGCCGCGGCGGTGGCCGGGAGATCTTCCGGCCCGTGCCGCCTACGGGGCCGAGGCCGCGACGTCCGCTCACGGGTCGGCAGCCAACGGCCCACGCAAGTGGCAGCAACCCCGTCGGCCGTGGGCTCGTTTGGCCTACGCCACCCACTCAGCTGCACCGTGGTACTCAGCCGCTTCGCCTTAGCACATGTTCACACTACGCGGAGGTGATGGAGTTCAACTTCAATCTTTGAATTAGTAACTAATAACTATATCCTGTTCAAAGATTATTTCCTAAAAATGCTTGTCCGTCACAAGAAACTCACGTGTTGGCGTGTGAGGGGAGGTAAGAGTGAACTATAACCAACTCGTATTTTTAAGTAGCAGAAATTTCAAAACTGATGGTGCAGCGGTACTTAAAAAAACAAAAATAGATGAATGGGAGTAGCTTTTGTCGTGTTTTTTCAGAAACATGCCAGTTAATTTGCGTTTATACATGACCGAAAATTGTACAATGTAATTATAGTATGGATAAGTCAAACATATACTCCCTCCATTCACTAAAAGATGACGTTTTTCACTTTGGTGTTTAATCAAGGAGGAGTGCACGTTGACAGGTTGCTGGCTTCGTTTGTCACCTACTTGTAGCCCAGGGTGGTTGGTTTGTAGCCCGTTTGGGGTTTATCTCGTAGCTGAGCTAAGCGCATTGTATCTAACTTCTTTTTAATAGAAAGATAGAAAGCCCTCATTCCATTTTTCGGAAAATTTTATTCTTGCCACTCAAAATATATGCAATATCGTTTTTGTCATCATAGATATACTTATTTCATTTTTGTCATCCTTCCATCTGTGTATGTTTCGTTTTTACCACACCATCCACTTTTCATCAAGTCAACGGGATTGATCGTTAAGACATATGGAGAAGCAATCAGAAAAATAATATAGAAAAATTGAAGGATAACTTTTGAGCTTTTTTTTTTGAAAAATTACACTAGAAAATTTCTCAAAAACATTACACTAAGGAAGCCATTTTAACCTTCCTAAACTTTTATAAAACATTGCTAAAGTTTTCCTGATATAAAACTTGTGTGCAATTTAAAATTTTATGTTCAGAAGTGGTCCCTTAATTTTTCTGTATGTTCTGGTATATTTATAGAAACAGAAAACAGCATACTCTTATTTTTGGAAGGTGTTTTCTGTTTCTCTTCATGAATCCTAACTTCAGAAAGTAAACTCGCATTTGTCTCATATAGTAGTAATAATTTGTTGTGAAGATGAACACGGCGACATTCTTTCACCACAGGATCACAAGAAAGTCAATCAGTCAGATAGTGGCCGCTAAGAAGCAAATATCTACCAGATTTTAAACTTCAATTTCGTTGGCGCTTCCTCTAGGAAGCACCTTCAAATTTAAGAGTACGTTGTTTATTATGGCGTGCACACGAAATCCTCTAGAAAACATTGGAGAGCAAGCGACAGAGAGAGATGCGTGGCCAGAATGCGTGAGAAGATAGGAAAAATGGAGAGGGTGGACGGTTGTATCCTGAGAGAGAGAGAGGAAAGAGACGAATGATCCAGATCAAATCGGATGGCTGAGAAAAGAGGAGGAAGAATGGACCAACCACCAACTCGCACGTGGAAGAGGAACATGCTGGAGGAATATGGCGACAACAAAAGGGTGCAAACCGTGTGGTGCTGAGGATGATAAACTTGGGATCATGCCCTATTGAGATGCACAATGTCCAGGTGTGTGTGGGCGCTGCTAGACGAAGATCGAACGCAGCTTCTCTGACTTTACCAAGTAAAGTCACAATGTGACTTTGCTTCGTAAAGTCCGTCCATCCAGCGATCAACGGGTCAGATTAATCTAGCGTTTTTTTATTTTTTTACTTTTAGTTTTTAGCTTTTTTATAGAGAATCCTGTGCGAAGCCCGGCGCAGCTTCTCTGACTTTGACTTTGCTTCGTAAAAGTCCGTCCATCCGGTGATCAACGGCCCAGATTAATCTAGCGTTTTTTGATTTTTTTTTTACTTCTAGTTTTTAGCTTTTTTATTATCTTTTTCTAGCTTTTTTTCTTTTTTCTTATATTTCTTTATATTATCTGTGTTAAAATAACCTATTTTTTAAATAAAAAATAGGTTATTTTTATTTAAAAAATAGGTTATCATACCAACTTCTCTCCCAATAAGAAAAAAAACTACCATACCAACGGTTGCAGGCTCACAGCCACCGTTCTTCCACACGGCAGAAACGAGCAAAATTGTTCGTTGCAGATGATGGTTAAACCAGATTGGATCGCTAGTAGAGTACACGAGAACAATCATACCACTACAGTTTAAGACAACGACCAGCTGGTACGAGTCCACACAGCAGAATATTCAGCAACCATAGTCAGGTATGGAAAAGAACGCTGTCGGCACTGGGAAGCTCTAATTATGTCTACCCCCATCCATTTTAAGCTACATGTTTTGGTGTCAGCATCGGAGTACAGGCGGCGTATCATAAATTCAACGTATGATGGAAAACATGCACGGCAAAACTAACAGTGATACAGTAACCTATCTATCACCTCTGTGCCTTCTTTCCCTGTGCTTGCTCGTCTCACGGTGTCCACCGTCTTCTCTTCTATGCTTATCTGTGTCTGGGCTTCTTTTCCTGTGGCCACTTTCGTCTCTCTTGTGACGATCGCTCTTTTCACGGTCATCATCTTCTCTGTGACGCTGCTCACCATCAGACCTATCCCTGTCATATCGACTGACTCCTGATCTTCGTCTGTAATCTTCTTCATCATCCCTATTTCTGCTCCTGCGCTGGTGCTTGCTATAGTCGCTATCATCGTATCTGCTAGAGCCTCGATCACCAGATTTATTGTAACTGTTGTAGTCATCGTACTTCCGACCCCCTCGGCTCCTATCATCTTCTTTACCTTGCCTGCTTCCTTTCTCATCACTGTGAGCTCTCTCACGGTTATTCCTATCACGATCACCCCGAGGTGGCAGCTCTGATCTCTGATCATCTACTCTTTGAATCTTTCTTTGGTCAGCACTTCCACGGTCTTGCCGATCTGTATATTTAGCACCATTGTCGTCATCAAAGACAAGATCGTAGCTGCAAAATGGGAGTAGATTATCAGAGCATGTAACAATGTTGTAAAATATTTGTGTAAGAGAAGAGATGGAGAGTGACCTTTGACGGTTATTCCCGCCTCGCTGAGTGTTTTCATCTTTCAGAACATAATTTGGGCCTTTGTTTTTCTGCTCAGCACCTTGATCACAATCCCGGGCTAGGTGATCTGGGGCACCACACTTGAAACACCCATCTGCAATGAGAAAGAATAATATCGTATAGTTTTCATTTGAGGATCTATATAGGATGATTGAATAAGAAAATATAGATGGCATGTTTGTGTGGCAATCTTGAATAGACAACAAAAGCTCTTAAGTCTTAACAAATTAGACCTGATTCCGAGTCCTGGTTTAGTGCACATATATCCTTGATAATTGACCACTTATTGGGTTCACATCTTTGTAACATTAAACAACTAACACAAGACAGAAAATCTACCTATCTGAATAATGAATACTACTCCATAGGTTAATAACTAACAAGAGACATCAAATTTACTAGTAAAACTTAAGTGTAACACAGGCAGACTGAATATGCCTTATTAAACAGATCGGTGGACTTGGTGTGATTAACCTAGCGAGACAAAATGGGATGTTGCTATTGAAGTTTCTTCATAACTTCTATAACAAAATGGGCACTCCATGGGTTAATTTTCTCTGGCAACAATGTTATGAGAACTAAGTCAGCTCTATTGTGGGAGCACTTATGGTTCAGTACTGGAAAAGGGCCGAGTGACTGACTACCTACAATTGATCACATATTACATATACAAAGAAAACAGCAATCTTAATTTCAGTAATACCTAGCAAACGATGATGCTATGTTAGTTTACTATTTCCCACTATCTGAATTGGCTGCACAGCAATTGGTTAGTTCGCAGAATAGCCAGGAAATGGTAAAATTAAGTGGCTAATGACTCACTAACAATTGGACTTATGTTCAGGCTCTTCAGATTTCATTTCACTTATACAGTATGCTCTGGTGTTCTGTGTTCAGGACACTTCTCTAATTTACAGATTGATTTGGAAGAACAGACGCATGCTTAAGCACGAAGTTTTTGTTTTGTTCTCCTTCATGGTAAGCTTAATACTAAGGAAAAATTGCTCCCTTGCCCCAAAGTTTAATGGCGTTTGCTCAAATGCCCCATGATGTCTCACTGACATACGGGTCCAGGGCCCACATGTCAGTGAGACATCATGGGGTATTTGAGCAAACGCCATTAAACTTTGGGGCACATGAGCAAATCCCCCTAATACTAAAGGGAGCCCAGGAGAAAGCAAATTTTAGTGGACTCAAATTCATGTATTCTTCACTTGTCAATTCAATAGACTGTTGGTCATTGCTGAACATTGATTGGGGCACTTCTCTGGATATCTTCGGCATGCCGCAAAAAACATTTTTTCCAATGAATTTATCAAATTTTGGATGCTGTCATATTTGGTTGCAAAGAAACTGATGCATCTTTAATGGTGTTCCAACAAAATAAATTTAAATGCAAAAAATTACTTTTATATGATTTCCCTTAGGAGTTATAATTAGGCCAGAGGTAGAGTTGACATTTCCCAGTGGCTAAGAAAGCTTTGTACAGTTTTCTTCCTTTATAAAATTCCCTTAAAAGAAAAGGAAAGCTTCCATGTGGGTTAGGTTAGGCATTAAGAGAAGTTGCAACAATAAAATAATATCATGGAAAAAAGAACACATGGTGGAGAACTGTACCTTTTTTTGCATTTTGTTTGCTTTGTCTGAACTGACCCCACAGTTTTGAAACACTTTGACTAAAATCAACATGGATCCTCCGGTCATCAATCAGACAATTGTCCATCTACAAGCATATCATTAAGCAATGTTCTCTTGAGAATGCTAAAGAAAGAAACAACAACTGAGAATCAATATCATTGTAGGGCAAAACCAAACCTATGTAAGATAACACTGAATTGTCAAAGCACTAACAACATTGGGACATTCACCAGTGAAGAGTAACTGACAAAATGTGCTAGCATACAGACACTAACTAGCAATGGGCAAATTAGAGGACAATTATGATAGAAGAAGCTTTTTCCACAATTGTAAAGTTTAAACCCACATTCATATGGGAAACCAGGTAGGATACTGACCTTGAAATATGCACGTTCACAAGCCTCCTTTGTCTCGAATTCTGACAAAAGATCATCAAGAGACATTGTTAGCATTTTCTATTACAACATGCGGGTATGAATAATTAATACAGGTAGAACAAGAAGTGTTTTCAAAGATATTATCAGTACACCACACTAGTAGCCTTTCTACTATACCAAAATTGGAACCCTGAGACAACTGGACTATCTGAACCTTCTCGGCTTCTATTTCACACAAGTATGCAATGGAGCCTCTCGTTTATTTAAAAAAAACAGAAGCCATTACTTTGAATGGTGCACAAGTAACTAAAATTTCTTCTGTTTACTATCTCATGTTCTTTCAACGTCCATTTAGTTGTTGGACATAAAGCAACATCCTTGTTGCCTGTTCATGCATTCTGTCCATTAACCAGTTTGTTAGCAAATTAAATGATGGATTTTACATGATGCAATTATATCCACAGCCACCAACATTTGAAACTCAAACGTGTATACAGCATCGACCATATTGGATGCCCAACCAGTTTCTATGCAGTTGTGAAAGGCCACTCTATTGGACCCTTCCATAAAATTACTGACCTAAGAGGCTAAGACATATATGTCCAACACAAACGAAGAATTGGATGACATATGCCCGGACAGCTACTAAAGCCTATGCAATTGTTCAATCAACAAATTGGAACCAGGATGCCCTAGATAAATAGAAAAAAATGCTATTTCTAATACTCGAATGCTTGCTCAAAGTATGTCAATGTAGTGCAGAAGTTTTCTAGGGGATAAACATACCAATAAAAGCATAACATAAGCTATCTCCAGTCTTGTAGTCACGAATTATTTCAGCTCTGCGAGCAAGAATATGAAATTGAAGGAGAGGATAAACAAGGAGATGCACACATTTATTGAAGTTAAAAAAGGCACTCACGATGTCACAGTTCCAAAACGAGAAAAGATTGTATATAAATCTTCATCCTGCAAAATGAATTACCCATATACTTACCCAGCAAAATTGCTAAAAAGCTATGGCCTAAAATATTCAACAATTTCAGTTATGATTTCCAAAATAATCAGCGACATGACCACAACAGTACGAAAAGGAAACCTCTACACACAAGAGCTGCGGAAATGTACATAATGCCAGCAAAGCAGGATGAAAACATAAAAACAAAAGGTCTAAAGGAGCAGAAAACGTAAAGGCAAGCGATCAAGAACTAATACTAACTTGGGTTACTGGGTTGAGTTTACAAACAAATAAGACATTATCTGGTGGTTTGATCTCAGCATCTGGAATGTCTCCAACCTACATAAACAAAGGTGTTTCATCAGTCATAAACACATAAGTATTAATGAGTAAGATGTTGATTTTCATTTGGCATCAGGACTTACACTCTCGAGAATCACTGCATTTGTATGTGCTTCTTTAGAGCGGATCATCTCCTCAACCTGTCCAGGAGCCACTGTTTCATCTAAAGGGACCCAGCTATCCTCTAAGCGCTCTTCTGCAATCTGTTCATTTACAACAGGAAAAAAAACTATCATGGCATATTCACGTTGACAGGACAGCATATGGCATTCAGGACATAACCACTTTTTTAGGGCTAAAAGTCTGAACATATCCAATTTTGCATAATTCGGTATCTAGAAAACAAGGGGGAAATTTTCAACGAAATCATGCTAAACAAAATAGAAGTATACTCAATAACTGCCATGACAGAAATTTCACCATCAAACTTCGAAACAGGTATGTGAACAAATAAATAGAAGATGCCTATCCAGAAAACAAGGGCAAAATTTTCAACAAAATCATGCTAAATAAAATAAAAGTATACTCAATAACTGCCATGACAGAAATTTCATCATCAAACTTCAAAACAGGTACATGGACAAATAAATAGAAGATGATGGCCTACATAACTCTTCACAGATGTAAAAGGGAAAAGAATAAAAAAAAAAGAGAGAGAGAGTAAGAACATAGTCTGTGATTGAGATTGGTGCATTCGGACTCAGCACCTCTCATCTTAGTGAAATGCACACAATTGCATCACTCAAATTACCTCATCACGTGGCTTTCCAATGGGAGAATTTTCAGGAATAAGTTCAGCAAGCTGAGGAGGATCATCGAAAGGATCATCCAAGATATATGTATGTTTAATCCTGTCCATTAAGAATTTTGCAAAAGGTCAGCAACCAGAAGTGAAGAAGGAAAGAAGGAAAGTAGTGCTGGAAAAGAAGTAAACTTTGGCAGGTATGTTGTAACCATTCAGTTTACCAAAGGTTCAAAACAGTTACCTTATGTCCTTAAATGGTCTTCCTTTATCATCAACATATGCTTCATTTATCTTTGTCAGTGTTTCAAGACCTTCAGCAACAGTCCCAAACACCTATGGTTGATAAAGCAAATAGATGAATCATTGCAGATAAAGCAGTAATCACCCCCCTTGCCCTAGCCCCCAAATAAAAAAACAATGAAATAAGGTACTACTCACAGTGTGTTTATCATCAAGGTAGTCCACATCATCCCGCAAAGTGATGTAGAACTAAAACATCACAAATACATAAATGAAAGGTTAAAGACAGCAGTGAGGTTCTCAAAAATGAATGATCAGTTGGTAATCAAAATAGTGCGGCAGGCACTGTAGCAGTGTACCTGCGAAGCGTTGCAATTTTCACCAGCACTTGCCATAGCAACAGTGCCAGTTTTTGAATGCCTCAATTCCGGACGGATCTCATCATCAAAAAATCGAGCTTGATCACCATAAAGGAACCTGCAGAAACAAGATCCACATTTCAGGCACATCTTTGACAATAGGTGACAATAAGACATCTGAGAAATCATTAGTGCTCATACATGAAAAAGAAACAAGAAAATAAAAAAAAATCTCTATTAAAACAATTCATGTATAGTAGCCACCCAAGATGCAAATTAATATTGCATGCAGGAGACCAACTCATATGGTTCAGAGCACAGTAACTCAAAAAACAAAACAGAAGTTAGGGAACTGACATTAAGTAATGCACATATTGAAAGTTCAAGTAAAAAAAAAGTGCTCACTTGTACACGGAATCACCCCCAGTGCCAGTTCCAGTTGGGTCCCCAGTTTGTGCCAAGAAATCCTTCTCCACCTTGTGGAACAGACACCCATTGTAGTACTTCATCCTGGTAAGTCAAAGCATAAGACCAGAGAATGAGCACCCTAATTATTATTTATTAGCAATAATCAACTCATCCATGAATTGCTACTGTCCATTATTACGCGGTTAAAAAGCAACCAGATTTATAAGCACTGTCATTTGTAATACTAGTTTGGAGACAGGATGAAACATAAGCCACTAAAAACACAAACGAACTACAGCATAAGCTCAATTCAGTTCCCAGAATGTCATAGGAAATTAGGAATTAATGATAATAACTCTACGCACCAGAGAGCAACCCTCTAATGCACCCTAAGATGGCGACTAGAGCGCCGCTTGTTTGAAGTGAATTAGCATCAGAGGCCAATCCTCTCATCCACAGTTCAATTGACCTTATCAGATGTTAGCTATAGCACTAAACAGCCTAACACATTTGCAACTAGAAATAACACGAACACACTAGCAGCAGCTCCAACTACAAGCAATCTTAAGCCGGTCCATACCCTGCGCAACTCTAAAATACAACCAAACCAGAAGCACTCCTGCAATGCCAAATTTGCCCTCTCGACAGCTTGGTAAAGGCTAAAGCATCAGTTAGAAACTGTGTTGCCCATGCTACCCGAATGAATCCACACAGAGAACAAGCCCTAGATGCGGGTGCTTACTTGCAGAGCTTGAGGAAGTTCTTGGTGGTGAGGGGGCACAGGTCGGTGTTGAGATCCACCTCGATGTCGCCCACGCTGGTGACTATTAGAACCGACATCTCCGCGAAACTCCCCCCTCGCCGGCGGGAAGGGATTTGGGGGAAGACGAGAGCAAGCACGGAGGAGTGCGGCGCCGGATGCTTCTGGAGTTTCCTTAAACCAGGACGGAGGCGAGGCAGCCCATTGGAGCTCCAGGGTCGAGGAGGTGTGGACGCCGGCGGAGCGCCGCTGAGGAGGCACGCGGTCGCCAAGTCCCAACCCTAAGCGATGCTACCCCCTCTCTCTCTCTCTCTCTGAATCACGAGCAGGACACGCTAGAGGTGTTCAATAGGCCGGGCCGAGCCGACCCGACGACGACATGATCTATTTAGACACAGTCCGTTATGGCTCGTTTAATAAACAGGTTGTGTCGTATCAGCCCAAGGCTCATAGTTCGAACTTAGGTATGGCCCGCGGTCGTACCGTGTCGGCACAGGCACGGTTACGGTTTAACGAGCCGTGTCGGTCCGGTCGGCTCGTTAAGCCGGGAAAAGGAGAAAAAATTTAAAAAAATATAGAAAATTATAAAAAATTATAGAAATTTAAGAATTTTTTTTGAAAAATTATAGAAAATTATAGACATTGTTAATCATGAAAATAATTATTTCCAATGACATAATGAGCTTTATTAATATGTTAAATTATATAGGATGGTTGTCTCATTAAAAACCTTACCAAGTAAAAACTCAACTTGAGAAAACCTTAGTAAAGAAAAAAAAGTACAACCTATAAAGATCATTAGTGACTACATGTGAAGAAAAATATTGAAAATCCTATTCATTGATATCTAGATATAAATTCTCAAAAGATTCTTCTAAATCTCTATTATCTGCAGTATGTTCGAGTCTTGATTCAGCTTGTTCTCAGTCTTTGATTTGTAAGGATTTCGACCATCTCGTCCGAGAGACTTGTTCGTCACTCCTCGATTATTCTTCCAGATAGACTGAAGGCTAACTCCGAGGAGACTATAGAGACAGGAACAGCCAACACATCCCGCGCTAATATGGATAGCACTGGATATGTTACTTTATAGATTAGCCACCATGAGAGGATGTTCAACTCTTACTCGAAACTGACGCTATCACTGTTGAGATAGCTTGATAGGTCTCTGGTGTTTTGTCGCCTTCCTCCTGACTGATGTATACCTGCACCTGCACGAGAATCTCTAGAGGAAGAACAAAAAATCTTGACCCATTGCATAGTCTCCCTAGAGCTGCTAGGGGCTACAGGGGGTCTTTTCAAATGCACGGACCCAAACCTATTTTCATATTTCTCATATAACTCATATAATTTATCCTTAACTACTCTATAGTATGTACAATAGTCTAAACCAGTAGCATCGTTTAAAAGTTATAATACATTTATAAATCCTTGGAGTTTGGCCCTATGATCTAAAATAAAGGCGAATGTATATAAAATAGAAATTTTCCTCCAATATTTTAAAAACTTAGTTTCCATGGCAACTACATCATCCCGTAGTATATGATCATTTTCAAAAGCCTTTAGGTAAGTGGCAATTTCAAAAATGTTATGAACAATTAGAGGAGAGGTTGCATAGTATACTCCAGAAAGACAAAGTGTAGCTTTATGAAAAAGTTCTAAAAAGAAAAATATTTTTTCACCAACAACCCAATCATCCTTGGTAAGTTCAGGGTCTTTAACTTGGGTTCTACTAGAGGAGCTACGAGATTGATGACCTTAGGTGTGACAGAAAACAGATAAGGTGCTCTTATATGGCAATATATATTTAAGTATAAGGTAAGTAGAGTTTCATCTAACAGGCATGTCTAAGCCAAATTTTCTAGGACTGGACGTTTATTGCTACACAAAAGCGCTTATATGCAGCTATTCGTTGGTTAGAACAATTAATATATGAAATTGCGTCTCTAAAAGAATCAATACAAGTATTTAATCTTTTTAAACCAGATTTAACAATAAGATTAATAATATAACAAGCACAACGTTGATACAGTAAGAAAGAGTGTGCATAAGTATTAAACAAAGGAGTAAGAATTTTCATAGCCTTAGTGTTTGCAGCTGCATTATCTAAAGTTATAGAAAAAATCTTATACGTGAAGCCAAAATCTTCTATAACTTTAATAATACTTTCTGCAATATTTTCAAGATTATGCGAAACATTAACTAATTTAAATCATATAATTCTTTTTCCATTACCCAGTCATCATTAACATAATGAGCAACAACACTAATATAATCCTCTCCAGCCCTACCACTTCATATGTCTGATGTCAAAGCAATAGAGAATGTACAAGTATGAAACATTTCTTTAAATTTTTCACGACAATTGTTATAATATTTAATTAAATCTCTAGCTATGGTTTGCCTAGATACAACACTAAATTGAGGGTTATGAACAGTCGTAATATATTTTTTTGAAAAGCATCAAACTCACCAAAATTTAAAGGTAAATCTTGAGAAGCAATTAATTTACAAAGAGATTCCCGGGCTACCTCTAGGTTGTACTCCCAAGTACGTACCGAGCCGTCGGGGTTATATTGCAGCTGTGTTTGTCGTATTTGTACTCCTTGCATTCTTTTACAGTTTGCAGCATGTTGTTGCAGCTGTGTCTAGCGCATTTGTATTCCTTGCCGTCTTTTGTATTCCTTTTCATCTTGGTAGGCAAATCTTTTTTAACCAAGCTCTTCACATATATGATATCGTTGATTTTCAAGTGATATTATTTTCAAGGGGTATCTACTCTTTTGAATTGGTACCTCTTTAATCTGAAAAATAAGTGGTATCTTTGTTCCTTTCAAGTGGCATCTTTCAAAGTGATATCCTTCTTTTTCTCTTACCGAGCAAATCTTTTTCTTTACCAAGCTCCTTCACCTATGATATCTTCTTTTTCCAAGTAGTATCCACCTTTACAAGTGGTGCATCCTCTAATGATATCATCATCTTCCTCCTCTTTCAAGTGGTATTTCAAGTGTCATCTTTTTTCAAGTGATCTAACCTTTATCAATAATCAAGTGAAAATCATTGAAGATGAAGTATCAAATATGACCCTGTGAGAATACAAGTTGATCATACAAAAGGTATCAAGTTTCTACAAATGGAATCAAGCACACTTGGTGTCATGTATGCTCACAAATAGTACAAGTGGTATCAAGTCTCTACAAAATGGATTTAATCATACTTGATATCCTTTGAGCTTAAGTGATATTTTTCATAAGTGGTATCAAGTTTTCTACAATTAGAATTAACTACTTGACATCACTCATGTTTACAAGTGGTATATTCTCACAAATAATGTCATTTTAAATGGAATAAAAGTCAAAGTGGTATGTGCTCTCATAGAAAAGACCAAAGAATCATAAAAAGGTTAAATAGCACATAGTATGAACAAAAGGCTTACAAGTGGTACAAATTTTGGACAAGTGGCTTACAAGTGATACACATTAATCTTTGTGCTAGATGACATAAGAAAAGAATAGTTAATCAAAAAGAGGAAGAGATAAGAAAAGAGAAGAAAAACAAGAAGAGGAAAATGTTTTGTATGTCAAAGGAAAAGGAAGTGCTAAGAGACCTTTGTGTAAGGGGGAGTTTTTCTTTATGAAAAACATGTATAATACTTTTGTGCTTACTAAAGAAAAAAGGTAAAATATTACTATTGGGAAAACTATTTTACTTATTTGCCCAAAATTATTTTATCGATCTTGTGAATGAATGTGTTTCATTCTCCTTTAGTGTTTAAGCTCATATATGAGATAGTTACAATTATGATATTTAATTATCAGATATTAATCAATACTGACAAATTTTTTTAGGTTTATTGGACTTTTGTAAGTCAGTTTTTCAGGAAGCTTTTGAAGGTCACTTAGAATGCAAAATCTGAAAATGATCCAAATTCTACAAGTGATTTTATATACAAGTGGTATCATATCAAGTGGTATCAAAAACCAAAAGAAGAAAATTTTAAAAGTCTTCAAGGAGCTCTCATGAGTAAGATTATTTGAATGTGTTTCAAGTATCTTTAATTATTTTAAGTGGTATCATATTGGTCATTTACTTCAAGTTTCATATTTTTATGACCATATTAAGATAAATTAACTGATACCAAGCTGCTCATAATGAAAAATCTCCTTTAATGGTTTAACTTGCCTTCTTCTCTTGTTTTTATACCAATCGATGCTATTTGGTGATAATTGCCTCTTTTTTGTGCTTAATGCCAAATGGGGGGAGAAATTTGTGATAATAGCCTTGAATGATGGGAAAGAAATTTGAATGATAATATGGGAGTATTAATGAAGAAATTTGTAATAATAGCTTTGGATATTTGGCGAAATGAAAGTGCTAATGTCGTGCTAATGCCAATGGGGGGAAATATGATAATAAGTTTAAATTGGGAGAAATTAATTGGATAATGCCAAATGGGGAGAAATTAAAGTTTTAAATATAAATGTTGAATAATGCTTCCACCTTCTCTCATGCACTTAATTTTATATTATTTAGGCATTTGCACCCAAGTGCTATTATCATAAATGGATTTATCATCAATTACCAAAAAAGGGAAGATTGAAAGATCAAGCTCCATTTTAGTTGGTTTTGGTGTTATTGACGAATACCATTATGGAGTTTGACAAACACTATATAATGTTTTGGTGTTAATGACAAATACTTTTATAATATATTGGTGATAACGACAAATATATATATATGAGACTAATATGTTTGTTTAAGTCTATCTATACTTAGTCTCATTTGGATGGAAATGTGAATTCAAAGAGATATGCATTCGAAATCACATTTTTCATATACTAATGCATTTCTTAGATCCAAAATATAGATTGAACTCATAAAATAGTCTAAAATGAATATGTGTATATGATTTCATTATATACACTTGTATGTGCACATTTAGGGGATCTCTCTATATGTTTTGAAGCTTCATGAGTATTGATCCATGCTTTTTTAATATGCATATTTATGATCTTTATGTTGAAACACATCCGTTGAGTATATATATATAGCTTGTATAGTTTATATATACTCATGTGCAATCGGGTTGTCATCTAACTCCTCCATTATGTGTTAATGGTTAGACGATTAATGACAACCGGATAAATAAGATTTGTTTAAAGCTTATCTTAGAGTATACAATTGTTGTGTACAAGTTGTATACTCGCAAATGTATTTTTATCTTATTGTTTGTTGAGATTGTCATGAATTACCAAAAATGGAAGATTGTTGAATCTAGTCCCCCATTACGTGTTAATAGTGAAGTTTGGTAATTGATGACAATTATTTTGTAGACAAACATTTTTCATGAGTTAGATGAATATGTTAGGTTCCACAAATGATGATGACCTGGGATGACTTGATGTGTTGAATATCATCAAGTCAAGATATAAGAAGAATATGACTTCATTTGTTGAAGGCCATCAAGAAAATGATGCGTTATGAGTTGATGCATTTCCAAGATGATCATGTGTTGATCAAATCAAGTAAAGACCATCATATGTTGATGGAGTTGATGAGAAGAATGCATCATGAGTTGATGCATATCAAGACGATGACTCAAGGCAAATGTATGACTAGCTAGGGCTATGGATGTGTTTCTAGTCTTTTACCGGTCTTTGTGTCTAGTTGGAAGACCAGATTACTAGTATAGATTGCCGTACTATTAAGAGGGGTCATGTCTAGTAGTTTGAGTCTCATCATGTGTTGATGGCTCATCCTCACCTGCTATAGCTCATCTTGACATGAGTCTTATATTTGCGAATGTGTTTTGCAAATAGTTGAAGCTCGTGTGTTGAATTCTTGTAACATGGTACTATGCATTGCAAATGTGTTTTGCAAATGCTTGAAGTCCATATTTTCATTCTTTGTGATATGAGGCTTATATTTGCAAATGTGTTTTGCAAATGGTTGATGCTCATATATAATCCTTGTGGCATGTGACTTAGGTTTGCGAATGTGTTTTGTAAATGAGAGAAGTCCATATACTAATTCCTTATGTCATGATTTTAAAAGTGTGCAAATGTATTTTGCAACTTGTTGAAAATTATGCTTGATCCTTGTGTGCATGATATTGTTATTTGTAAATGTGTTTTACAAAATCTGTTGAGATATCTGCACTTCTCAGGAAAAATCAGAACTACAAGACCATGTTACAAGAATGACAGGAGGAAGAAGTAGAGACGCTCCTCCCAGGGGCAACGCAGCGGAATGATGACTGGAGGCTAGGTGTGGAACATACGCTCTGATACCATGTTACATAAATAAAAGGTATGCAAATGTGAAATGTTGAGTGTATTGCAATAGCAACCCATGGGGCTATATATAATACAAGGACTACAAGACCTAAACACTAGACATATAGGAAATGACACTTATACCCTTAATAATAAGATTTGCACTTTTGCGGTTGATTGGCTAAACATGCAGACATAGTAATAGCACTTAAACGGTGAAGTTGTATCTGCCACTGAGAGTGATCAATCCATTCCATTGTGAAGTAAATTTTCATTTGTATGCAGAGTTCTCTCCCTTTGTGGGTTGCATTTTGAAAGAAGATTTGCACTTAGAGGTTTGCAATTTATGGACTAAATATGTATAGATAGTAATAGCACTTCTGAAAAAATAGGCAAACAAATGCAAAGCTTTAATGGGAAGCAAAGACGAAGAAGTATTTAGAGCACTTTGGTCTCACATTGGCTTTTGCGCGGTGGATTTAGGTGCCGCTCGGTTGGGTTGAAATAAGCTGGCTTATGGCTAAAATTGTACTGTAGCTGGCTGAAATTACACTATAACTGATAGTGGTTTATTTAAAAAAAAGTAAAAAATAAGTCAAAAACCAGAAGCTCAAGCCGAAATAAACAGTACCTTAGTTGGTCTCGTGCGTTTGCTTCATGCACCAGCAAGTGCATCGTCTATTTGACTATCTAGCATAGCCGCAGAGCCTATCTATTGGCGTCATTTTTGGGTTCAATGAACATGAAACAATGATATGTATATAAACAAAAACAACGGGTGAGATTCAAGACACCTTTTTTGCTTTGAGGGTAAAAAAATTCCATAATAATTCTAAAAAGAAAAATTTATAGAAATTCTCACATTAATCAAGAAAAAAGAGAAACATCTCCACAACTTATTTTCGTGGAGCCAGTTTATAACGGTGCAGACTAATCATATATGTATATTAGAGTTGTATAGCAAATACAATTGTATTTTAATTGTAGGTAGTAGAGTTATATACTAAAAACAATTGTATCATAATATCTAGCCACGCAATTGCGTAGGTAAATCTGTTAGTTTTCTAGTAACAGTAGGTGATTCTATTAAAATCTATCTTGGCCTAGTTTTGTATTTTAATTCCCCAGCTATCATTACTAAGCAATGTCAACATAGCGAGGGTTGGCGCGTGGTATTCTATCTAGATGTATAGAAAGAAAAAAGTGAAAATTAAATGTGATCAAATATGCATGTTTGGATGCAGGGATGCTGTAGTGCGCTATGGTATATTACTACAGAAAGCCTAATGATTTTTTATTGCTCTTACCACTCTGGAATCGAGTGCGAAAGGAACAGATCCATAATCAACAAACTTGTCAGGCTACACAAGCAATACTTGGATGGCAATCATGCACCATCCAAGTATTGCTTGTGCAGCCTGACAAGTTCGTTGATTATGGATCTGTTTCTTTTGCGAAACCTCGATTCGGAGTGATAGAGCAATAAAAAAATGCAATATTATCATCTAAGTGCAAATGCAATGTAGATCTTTTGTATTTGTGTATTTGTTAATGGATATTTTATTTTATTTCAATTAATTGATTTGCGAAATGGATGTTTTATATTTGTGAAATGAAGTGTGATGTGAATTGGATGTTTTATGTTTGTGAAATGAATTGAGATGTGAATTGGATATTTATGAAATGCATTGAGATGTGAATTGTATGTATACATGTATTGTTGATCTACTTGTTTCAGAGGGCATGGCTAGCATTTCTTGAGGCTAGCCAATAAAGAGAAATAGATTTAGGGGTAGAAATGAATATCACAGACGGTTTTTAGTTACAAATCGTCTGTGATATTTACACCACAGACGGTTAGAAAACCGTTTGTGATAGCCTTCGATTATCAATGACCCATAAATTCAGACGATTCAGAAAACCGTATGTGATGACGTTTTTGAACCGTCTGTAATACGGTTTTCTGTAGTAGTGATACTCCGGTAGTGGCATAGAACAAGACCGGTGTAATTACAGTACAGCTGTTCTCTGATTACAATTTGCACCAAATTGGCAGTGCGTAAGTTTAGCCGGTTACATCTTCGAGAGAGAGAGAGAGAGAGAGAGAGAGAGAGAGAGAGAGAGAGAGAGAGAGAGAGAGAGAGAGAGAGAGATGACTAAACAGACTAATTAGTGGTGAAATATATAGCAGTAGTAATCTCGAAAAGGGCAGAATAGATCATAAGGAGAGCTGATATATTCTGTCTAAGAAAAAACAGAAAGACTAAGAAAATAATAGTCAAGACATAGCCAGCAAGCAATAATCTAGATTGGTATCCTCTGTCATTCTGAAATGGCTAGCACTAATATATAGCACACATGCCTTTAATTCTCAGTGTCTAGGTACAATTCGATCAGAAATAGGACAGTCCAGATGATGAAAGGTGAGAAACTCAAGAGAACAATCTATCAACAGAAAAGGTGTCAAAATCTCTCACCCGTCTTCGTCTAAAGCCCCGATCTCTAATCGAACTGACAAAAAGAAAACTATACAAACGCTAAAGGCATGCATGCGCCGCCGCTAATTAAAAATGGTATGGCAGAGGATACGAAACCGAGCAGCGTAGCTAGCTAGATAGCAAGAAATCTCCCAATTTACTACTACTACGTTCTACGGTACATCATCAGGTGAACCAAGAAGATGAAATGTTCAGGTCCAGGTTTAGAGACGGCAGATTGCTCTCCTCCTTCACCGTAGCGGCGAGGTGATCACCTGCCGCGGGAGAGCCGAACCCTTCGTCCCTCGACGGCGCGGCGAGCTCCTCGCTGATCGTGCTCGAGCCGTCGGCGTCGACCTTGCTCGCTCCCTCCCACGTGCCGATCGACAGCGTCAGGTCGCAGTCCGTTTGCTTCGGAGGCTTCTTGTTAGTACTGTGACTTGGCCTAGTTGCCTGGAAACATATATATATAGTCAGGTGAAAATATATACATTGCGGACAGTATAGTAAGCTCAAGGGCTTGGACCATGCACATGCAGGTATGAACAGTCATACACGGCATGCAGTAATGGTAGTTTGGCAACCTGCTGCCTGCCACCTAATGCATATAACCAAAATGAAGCTTCCTGAGAATAGCACATGTAATTAAGATGGTAAGACAAACTATTGAAATAAACTTTGTCTGAATTTGTTCATGGCCTTTTACATCCCCATACTGATATATACATTAACTGGATATCTATATATGGTCATATGGACACTAGACTGACTAAGGAATTAAAAAATGCGGAGCAATTATAATTCATAGAAGATCACGTTTGAGGCTGATGTGCGTATAGCTTGGAAGGGGGAAAAAACCTTTTCTGATGTAAGCAAATTGGACTTCCATGGGAGACGCCCTCTACTTTGTTCCCGGCTTCTGAAAACTCCTTCTATTGATGGTCTGCAAGTATGTATAAATCAATGTTTAACAACTGAAATATGTATATAACTATACATAGCTGTACAAATTAGGAACATTGAGACCAGATTAAGTAGTCCTAGCTCACACTCACAGTTGGTATGGTGATGAGTGGCTGCAGCGGAGGATGGCGGTGCAAGCGTTCTTGTCTGAAGCTGCCGTGTTTCCATCCTGTGACGTCGCATAAACGCAGTGATCTTCACGTTTCATAAACACACGTTTGTCAATGTTGCTCGCAGTGGTTGTCATCAATTTCTGGAAGCTGGCCGGATGGTTACAGTTGTTGCTAGAGCTTGATCTGTACATCTGATCATTTTTTTAAGAAAAAAAAGATGGGCCATGGACAATTAAAGGTAGCTAATATTAGCATAAAAATCTGAAAACACTACTACAAAAAGAGTCTTTACAGACGGTTCAAAACTATCATCACAGACAGTTTTTTGAACCGTCTGAATTTATGTATCAGAGATAATCAGAGGTTATCACAAACAGTTTGTAAGCTATCTGTGATAAATACAACATAGACAGTTTATAACTTGAACCGTGTGTGAAGAATACTATCGTAGATGGTTCTAACTACCAACCATCTGTTATACTCACACATCACATATGGTTCTAGTTACCAACCGTCTGTGATATGTGGGTATCACAGACGGTTGGTATATAAAACCGTCTGTGATACTTCCCCCATCACAGACGGTTTCTAGTTCGAGTCGTCTGTGATATTTTTTCATGGACGATTTATACCACAAAATCGTCTGTGATAGTTCATTCTATATCTAAAGTTTTTCTATTTTTCGGCTAGTCTCAGGAAATGTTAAGTATATCATTAAAAAATAAGCAAATACAACACAACATATTATATTTCTATTAAATTTAGAATCCACCATTACAACATCACAAGATATCGAGCAGGTTATCCATAGCACTGCATACACAAGAGGACACTTATAATTTTACAAAGATAAGCTTCACGGCTATAAATTCAGCAAAATACTTATACTACAATAAACTTTAGACTAATGCAAGCTAGACTTACACATTCTTCATTAAACTACAATCTAAAACAAGTGGTGCGGGAAAATTTTGAAGTAGCAGAAACAGAAAGACAACAAACACCATTTTTAGCTTCTATGACAAAATCAATAGCTTCTATGCCGACGACTTAGAATAGTGCAGATTTGTCATTACCTTCTTACTTTCCATCTTGCTTCAAGCAAAATTTCAATCGCCTTTGCCGAACCCCGCATAGAAACGAGTTAGAGTAGTACTGGTGGTATTGGTTCTTTGAGTAGGGAGAGGGGGTTAATAAGGAGCGAGAGGTGGGGAGGAGAACGGTGCCTATCGTTCGATGCGGAGAAAATGGACAGGTGAGATCGGGATATGCCGAGGATCGGTGACGTGGCGGGACATCACAGACGGTTCGGATTACAAACCGTTTATAATAGAGACATCACAGACGATTCATAACAAAAATCATCTATGATAACAAGAGATATCACAGACGGTTTATAACAAAAATAGTCAGTGATAATGGCGTTACAAAGATATGCAATATATCGGTACAATATAAATAGGTAGTCTCAAAAGATAAAATAGCAAAATGTTATATAGCTTATATATACTCTTTTGAAAGATTTCGACGAGATCTACAACTTTGCAGTTGAGGCGAAACCTAAATTCTGAAAGGAAGATCAAATATTTTGGCAAAAACAGAAACTGAAAACTTAAAACACAAATTTAGGGCTAAAGATGACCGATTTTGAGGGTCTTAGGGGTGACTAGCGCCAGCTAGTCATTTTTTGAATCGGGCTCATCGTTAGCTTTTTCAACGAGTACAAAAACATCGAAAGCAGACACCGTATGCAAAAGTTATACGCCACACCTGGCGTTCCTTTCATTGAGTATATATAGCGTACGTACAGGGTATAGCATCTTATGGTACAGCATCCTTAAGATTACAACAGACCCTAACTAATTTGGTTAAGGATAATTGTATGCCAAATAAACACGCCATGCCAAATATACGTAGCTAATTACGCTAGGAGACAATCACGTACATTCATACGTTATAAATATCAATTTAATATGCCATATATATACACACACACACAAGGAAAATCGTATATAAAAGTACCTGAAGATGGCTCTTGATATGAGATATGCTAACTTCCTTCACGCCCATCAACTGAAGAATTCGCTTCGGTGTTGCTTCTGGTAGACATAACATAAGAATCGGAGATTATCAACACCGTACAAACTCTGAAGAATAAACTCCAAATTAAATTCTGGCGAGAATACGAGATGGATGAATGCCAAATAATGTGTGGATCCATGCATACATATGTTGTTATTCCATGGATCGATCTTATATCGGCAGATCCCGAGTTCTTTTTCCCTTCTGAGAACTGTACATGTGCATTTTATGGTGTTTTCGTGTGAAGATGCAGCCAAAACATGTGTGCTAGCTACTTATTTGTGCAGTAGAAAGTAGCTAGGAGAGGAACATGACTACTAGTAATAACTAAGTTGCAAGTATCGCAAGATCGATATATATGTGTTAATTTGATACCAGACAGGTTCCTAGATGAAAAATATTACAACAATGAGACAAAAATATTATTTGTAACTTTTGCAAATGAGCTACTACTCATTTCAATCTCCCACACCATGCAATAAAAGCACACACGCAATTAACATAGAAAAGGTCGCAAGTTGATTAAATTCCACAAGAAAATTTGATAAACCGACACAAATATCAAGTTTGGAAAACAATAAAGTATCAGTACGTATATATGAAGGTTGCTTACAGATATAACTTACTGACTATTGAAATGAAACTTTCTTGTACCAAACCCATTAAACTTTGTATACCTATGCATTTTGTAGGTTCTCAACTAATTTGTGACGTGTAATTAATCATCTTTCGCACCATTATTATCGTCCATAAGATAACAAACCCAAGAAATAGAGAAAAAAGAGAGAGAATCCCATGGTGTTCATCATGCATGCATATCACGTGTTTTTCCTCTCTTTTTTTCCCCGGTGGACTCCATTAACAGACTCCTGCCTAACCTACACCAAGGAGATCCAAACCTCAAAACCAAAAACAAAACTAAAATTAAGGAACGACTATCCTTAACCGATTCCCATCGAAAAAATAGTTTGGTTCGTACTCAAAGCTAATCAAATCTGCAAATTACATATCATGCGTGCATGCAGTACGCAAGAGTAATTTTTAGCCGGCCAGCCTTTGTGATGCATGCGTGCTGTGTGCATATATACATGCAAGCATGTGGAGGAGGAAGGTATTCCAGAACTCACCGTCCTGACCGCCGAGGCACTCGACGGCCTCGACGAACTGCCGGTGCAGCTCCTCCGTCCACCGCATCCGCGGCAGGTCGGATCGGTTGTACGGCCGGACTCCTCTGCTCTCAAACCCTCTGATCATTCTCCTGCCTGCTCCTGAGCCTTCACCTCTGCCCTTCAGCTGATCTCTCAATAAGCTTCTAAAACACAGATCGATGCTACTGCAAAACTAAGTACCTATATATGCAGAGAGTTTGGGCAAACGATGATGAACACCCAGCAGTATTTAAGTGCTTCTTCGTTGCCTACCGTACAGAAATGTGCTATATACGAGAGATCGATGTGTGAAGAACGCCGGGGGGTGGAGAGACCTGACTTTTCTGGCCCTAGTCCAGTCAAATATCATGCTCACTTGCTCTCTCAAAAGGGTACTGATTGAACACTCTTCTCGGGAGTGACTATTGCCAAGTGACTGAAATTTTTGTGTCTCTCAGTTACTTGAAGTTGCACTCTCAATCAACTAAAATTGCAGTTGTTCTGAGAGTGCAACTTTTGAAGGGAGACTGTTTTTTTAGGGGGCTGCAATTTTAGTTGATTGAGAGTGCAACTTTTAAGTGACTGAGAGACAAAAAAAATTTCAGTCGCCTTGGCAATAGCAAACCGAGAAGAAAATTAAAGGGTAGCGCCAGTTTGAGAAAGGTTGGGCTGTCCATGTTCATGAGACAGCGAAGTATAGTTCATGGTAGTCCTTGTATTTTTTTTTTTTTGCGTATATATGGATCGAACGACCTCACATTATCAATTGATTTGTCTGGGTCTAGCTAAAACGACCGGTGATGAATAGTTCTCCTGTTTGACAAAAAAAATTGTCGATTTTCGTTGGTTAATTTAATTTGTTCAGCGCAACATTTATTAGCCATCTCTGTCTGTGGTAGGCTTTACAAACTTATTCAAGAAAACTAGTAATAATACCTACGTACGTATGTTTTTTCGCTTATTGATATGTACGTACAGACTGTATAGAATTAATTCAGAAGTAGACATCAAACTTAAATATTTAAAGTCAATTCAACTCTTCTCCCTGGATTTTCCCAAGAAAATGGGAAACGAATATGTATGCCCAACAAGTAGCACCGTGTACTCTTGCATGCTTGCATTGTCAAAAGCTAGCATGTAGAAATGGACATATCCCTAACAAATTCGATTTCAACTACTTGTGAGTGATAAGAGTTCAAATTGCTAACTTTATTATCTTGTATTCGCGGGCGGGCGCGGGGCTACCTAGCTTGATTATATATATATATATATATATATATATATATATATATATATATATATATATATATATATATATATATATATATATATAGTGCTAAAGCCCTATTTAGTGCTAAAGCTCACCGAGCCATCCGACCTGCCCGCACGGTTTGGATAGGAGGAGGGTAGAAGACTCTCAATTCACTTAATACATCTTTCAAAAAACCCTGTGCAGAAATTTTTTTGCGAATAAGCCCCTCTTTTATTCATCTCTCCCCCTCATTTGTTCCCCATCCATGGCCGAATCTGTGCCTCCCTCTCACCTCCCTCCCGCGGCTCCCTTGCCGACCTCCCACGGCGCCGGCCCTTGGCTCCCAGCACCGCCAACCCGGCCATCATCCAAGGTTGCAGCGCCGCCACCAACGCCCGTGCCCCCCGACGCCGCCCCCGGCTCACGGCGGTTGCTCTATTCTAAAAGTGTGAGTTGGTGGTTGATCTATTCTCCCTCCTATCTTCTCAACCATCCCATTTGATCTGGACCATTCGTCTCTCTCTTCCTCTCTCTTTTAGGATACAACCACCCACCCTTTCCATTTTTCCCATCTCCTCGCGCATTCTGGTCACCATTCTCTCTCTGTCGCTTGCTTTCCAATGTTTGATGTGTGAAGTTGACCAGGCAATAAGTTCTGCCTCATTATTTTTATGACTCTGTTGCAACACACGTGTCTCTAACTAATATGTATGTGTGTGTGTATAACAGGGGTGCCATGGTGCCCAGACTCCATGATTGAGAATTTTCATCTATGATCAAGACTTTCCATCCATAATTAATTCAACATGCTAAATCAATAAATCCATTTTCAAATCGATGCTTTATCATTGCACTTGCACTTATATTATATATATATATATATATATATATATATATATATATATATATATATATATATATATATATATATATATATATATATATGTATGTATGTATGTATGTATGTATGTATATATATATATATGACTTGGCAAAATCACATTTCGTCATCATTTGAATGATTCAAGGGAGATGCTACAAAATTTCTCCTCTTTGGATGGGCATGGATCTACCCTTGATGATAAATTGATAAATGCGTGTTTGCCTCACGAAGAGTTCTGTGCTGGTGTTGCACCCTTGCAGGATGAAATGCTATCAAGTCAAGGTAGTAGTTTGCAATTGCCTATCAACGTTACACCAGCCACATCAGGAAGAAAATGCAAGAACGAGTGGAGCCAAGCATTCTCTACGTATGGGAAATGAATTGTGGACTATGGACCACGTTCTTGTCTAGCTAGAAGGTAGGCAAGAAAAAAAAAAGGGGGGGTGAGAAAAAGGCTAACTTGCATCGATATATCACATCCAATCCCAACCAATCCAAATTTACGGATGCTTCCTCAGTTCACGTCAACTCATGGATAAGGACATGGTCACATGGACACGGTCTTTTGAAATTCTTTCCCGGACCATTTCCTAGTAGCTGGGGCATTTATACTCGAAAATAAATTAATTCATATATATGTGTGTGTGTCTGTAAATTAAATATGCATGTAATTAAGTTTCATCCAGAAATTGTCATCTGGAAAAGTTTGAGAAATGCCATGAATATGAAAGTTCCACACACATCAAATCTCGAGAGATTCTTGTGTAAGGAAGTTTCTGTATGTGTGGAAAAGCATATTCATTATCATTCTTATGTTATCTCTTCCTCATGGAATTTTTTAAAAATTGTGAAAAAAAATACAAATATAGGAGGGATGTTCTACAACTCTGCAAAGTTTCAAGGTAAAATCCGATCACGTTTACAAGTAGGTATAAAAGGGTAAAGTTAATTGGCATAAACATTGATTTGCACATTCATTCACTGTTCCTTTTCTCTACCTATTCTTTTTTTTTTCAAGTTTGGTCGAGTTCGAGTTTGAAATTTTACGGATCCTAAAACATCTGTCCGCTGCATATCCAGCAATTTTTTTAGTTTTTTTAGAAACTTTCACGCGAAGTACACCCGAAGAAGAGGGTGTATATTTGCAAATCAAATTGTATTTAGTAATTTACTTATAGCGCACACCAAAGCAGAATTTGATTCTCATTATATAGAAGATTTTACAGCTAGCTTGCTAGATGACTAGATTATCTGTAGGCTTACATTCGAGATGGGATGGGAACATTGTCGTAAGGAGCTTTGCCATTGAATTAATTGTTGCCGAAATGGTCGGCATGCATGTACATTTGTCGCCTTAGCGGTACAGTTTGGCCATGCTTTTTTAGTTGTTTTTTTATTTCAGTTTATTTCAATAATTATTATTCATTAGACTAATAAATTATATTCAAAACCTATAAGCTGCAGTTTAAAAGAACATTCTTTGAATTCCATACGTGGTAGCTAGACACATCACACATGCATGTACGTACGTACATACTTCAGGAAGACAAGTTCAACCACTCAAACGTAAGAATACTACCGACGTTGTACGTTATTACACAAGCCAATTACGCACCATACAGATGTACACAAGGACAAATTTCTAGTGAACACGTTACATATAGCTATCCATGTCCATCTATCATGATACACATTCCGTGAGCTAGGATCGATGGCTAAGGAAGAAACATGCAGTATTCTTTCCCTAGCTAGCTTGTGTAAGGCTAACTGGAGTCTGCCGTGTTCCAAAAGCTCTCTCACTCCCCCCGTAGTCTTGTAGTAACTAGCTGCGTAAGCGCGGTGACACGCCGCGCTAGCTACCGTGTGATCCGAAGCAAAAGAGACGATAATTTGTTAGAAGTTTCTTAAAAAAAATCGAGAACACATGCGTAATTTCAAGAAAATCAAAGGTCTTTTTTGCAAAAAAAAAATCAAGGACTTGTAAGGACCTGTATGTAACTAAACGATGACCTGTACGTAATTTTGGAAAACCACGGGATGCTATCCAATAAAGAATACGCAATTTCGGTGAAGTGGAGGGGTTTTCGGAAAAAGCATAACATGACCTTTTTGCGAAAACGAAGGATATTTACGCTATTTCAGAAAATACAGGGGCTTTTTCGCATAAACGATGACGTGGACACGGTGAGGAGCCGGGAACTCCCCCGGCTATAATATAGGTATGATTCAAAGGAAGGTGTTGCTTTGTTTGATGATGATTTATATTTACTACAAAGGAAGGTGTTGCTTTGTTTGATGATTATTTATATTTTTTCATTATAGCTGATTTACTTTTACTGTAGATGATAGTGACTTAGTTGACGTAATTAAATTTAAAATAATTTAAAAATAAAAAATAGGTTAACATATCACAGACAATGCAAAGGAATATCGGGAAAAAAGAAAAGATAAAAAACTTAAAAAGCTAAAAAAAGATGAAATAAAAAATAGTAGATTAAAAATTACAAGGTAGAAACTGAAGTTGAAACGATGGGAAGAGCACAAGAAGATTGCGAATTCGCGATCCGTGCGAGTGATGGACAAAGCAAAGGAAAATCGTATATATGTCAAGGCATAAGATTTTAACGGGGCCCTTCATATATCACATGCAAGTACTGCGTGCTAGTACTATATATTGCCGTCATCCTCGTGCCAATTAAAGACGGTGCCGACGTAATTATGGACTTATGCTCATCGATCGTTGCCTTTTCCGTCGTGTTCCAAAAGCGTCCTCTCTTTCTCCCCCCTGTATATACACACGCGTAGATATCTCCCTCACCACAAAAAAAAAAAAGCCAGGATATATAGGAATGAACTGAGGACCATGATATTTTATATATCTTCACTTGAGCTCAAGCTAGGATATTTATCATGCATGTGGGAGTACTATTCCGGCCTCAAATCTACATAGGATCTAAACTAATCAGGTAGAATCGAATAATTAAAAATCGGTGTCCAGATATTTAAACAAGTAGAAACAGTGATTTTCAAGACATAAATCCTATAATTTGATCTCACGATGTATCTTGATCTTGTAACACAAATATATGATCCTATATATCCTGCATATATGCATGCTTAGGATTCAGATTCTAGCTAGCAACCTTGCTACAATCTCCTTTGCTTAAACTTGTGGCTTTTGGTAACTTAATGTAATTTCCTGTATCTTTCAGACAAACTCTTATTGACCAAATTAATCTGTTTGCTGAAGTATCACTACTACAGAAAGTCTAATACTAGACGGCCAATCACAGACGGTTTGATAAAACCGTCTGTGACCGACACTAACACAGACGGTTTTAATTTGGACACCGTCTGTGTAGGCGGTGTAGGAGAAAACGATTATCACAGACGGTTGATACCGATAAACCGTCTGTGATATATCCATATCACAGACGGTTTTTAGTTACAAACCGTCTGTGATATGGATATATCACAGACGGTTCGACAACCATCTGTGATAACATTCGATTATCACTGACCCATAAATTTAGATGGTTCATAAAACCGTCTGTGATGATTTTTTCTGTAGTAGTGTATCCTTTTGATCTAAGTAGGAAGAAATATTCAATCATGCGGTAATCATAGATTGGTCGCAAAAAGGTACTATATTTGTTATATATAAGAAGCAAACCATGGGATGATGGGACTCCCATCCCATCAACCAACATAGATGACAATTCACGCACGCACTAATTTAGTTTGGTTGCTTCTAATTAAGACACACACACAAGAAAAGAGTTCCAATATTCCACCTTGCCTACGTAAGTATAATGTGCCTAACTGTACATACATAAATCAACGTGCTCTTACACGTCGCAAAAAGTTTCTTCTGATAATATTTTCTACCCTATCCCTTTAAGTGTGACGTTAACAATGGCACGTGCAAACTCGAAACGATAGATGTTTCGTGTATGTTACTCTCACTACCACGCATAGTCATCACAGAAGGTTGGTAACCATCACTAGAGTTGATTTCTGAACCGTCTAATTTATAGCGTCAGCGATAACATGTGGCTATCACAGATGATTTCTAAATCATCTGTGATAAGTCATAATACAGATGGTTTTTAAAAATAATTGTTTATGATATCCGACACATCACAGACGGCTAATACAAAAAATTGTCTATGAGAAAAAGTTGAGGTTGCTAAACCCTAGAAATCGGAGGAGGAGACTAACTTGAGAGAGCTTCATCACGTTGCCGTTGCAGTGGTAGGAGGAGGCGTTGCCGGAGTTATGGGGAGAGAAGAGGAGGCGAGGGTGTGTTGAGAAAAACGTAAGTGTGCGCAGGAGTGAGTTAAGTTTTTCTCTAAGTGTTTGTATATATAGAAGAATATTATTATAGACAGATAATACAAAAAACCGTCCGTGATAAGTCATAACACAGATGATTTATAATAAAAATCGTCTGTGATGTATGGAGTTATCACAGACGGTTCGCAAGAAAAATCGTCTATGATGTATTACTGGCGGCTTTTCACAAAAACCGTCTATAATAAGTTCATACATTATAAAACGGTTTTTATTACGAACTATCTATGTGTACCATCTGTGATAAGTAGGCTATCACTAACGGTTCTTACCATCATTGCAACATAGACGATTACGCTAGTAAAATTGTCTGAGATAACTATGCTGCAGCTTAACATTGACGAATTTTATAGAACCATCTGTGATGAGGCGTATAATATAACTTTCTCTATAGTAGTGTCTGATATTATTCAACGGACATATCAAGACACTACAAGAAACAACTCACGTAGAGGCACTTCCCTATTAACATTTTCTTACTTGCCTCTACAAATTGACGTATCAAATTGTAAAGACATTTTTGCGGCACTTTACAAACCAGTGTAGAGACACTATTTGAGACGTTTTGGATAAAAAAAAAACGTGGAATGTGGACTGTAGAGGCGTTTCTTTGAGGTATCTTATAAACTGTCAAAACAAAAATCATGTAGAGACATTTTTTTGAGACACTTCCTAAATCGACATTAGCTTGTAGAGACACTATCTGAGGCACTGTTGATTCTCTAAAGACATTTTTAGATGTTTAAGACATGTTATGTACTACTCATAATAATAACAATATACGAATAAGCAAGTTGTGATATCCATGTGAGGTTTGGTTGGTTTGTGGGGATACAAAACAAAGTATCTTTTCAAGATATGATCTATTAGTTAATTGTTTTTCATAAGATCTTGAGTTTGAAGATACGAGAATGCTAGAGTATAGAGACATAATTTAGTGCACGTAGAGACGCCATCATGGTATTTTAAAAGATGTCTCTAAAATAACATAAAGACTAAAATATATGTGTCTACTATACAATAAAAATGCCTCTGTTTTTCCTACAGCGAGACTATATGGTACACGTTTATATATATATATATATATATATATATATATATATATATATATATATATATATATATATATATATATATATATACACACACACCTATCTATGGAAAATATGTACTCACCAATACACTCCCTCGCCCATTCTGCATAGAGTCGTATATTTTGAAACAAGACGAAGGCCGATCGAAAGTCTATATATATTTTGGAACGAAGAGGTTTGTAACGTCAGATGCATTCATGCAGTACGTAAGCGAATGAATCAGGAGTAGCAGATAATTAAGATAATCTATCTATCCAACAAGAAAACGATGGTAGCTAGGATGTTTTGTCAATTAGAGATAAGCTCTATCCGCGCAGTGTACACCTCATCAACTCATATTCTTGTCTCTATGCTAATTACTCGTAATTAAACTAACCTCCCATGGTTTTAGTGTGACAGTGGCCGCTCCTACTTTCCGGCCGTCACGCGCTTTCCGCAGGCCTCCAAACGTATGCCACAATCTCCTATATATCAATTACATGTCCTTAAATTTTTTGCTCCTTCGTGCGCGTCCAATTCCTTATAGAAAACTCGTTGATAGGTTAATTAAATAATTATGCATATTCTAATTAAGCTAGTTGCTCGTGCACAGACGTAACTTAATCGATCGAGTTCGATATACTTTTTGATCGCAACTTTCTGATTAGGTGCACGTGCACGTGGTTGTGTTCGATAAATTATCAGTCTCTCTCACCTACTTGCGACTCTATCCTGCCGAATCGAATGGAAAAAGTTGGACGAGACCCAAAAGCCAAAATGGTAGCACGCCAAGGTCGTAGCTCGTGACGTACCGACCGGCATCTCGCACGGCTCCGGACTCCAGAGCTTCCACGGCGCCGCACATATGTAACGCACATATGTATGTGGGTTCCGTGTGTGCATTAATTGCTAGCTGCGTGACATTCGATGGATTCCATCATGTGGTGCATATGTGTATATTACCTTGTAAAATCAACGCACGTTTATGAGTGACTGGTCTTCGTGGGATTGGCCACAGTAGTGGATAAGATAAGGCCACGCATACATATTTTCTGTAAACTTCATGTGTTCTAAATAAACCCCAAGTGTTAGACGTCGATGATCTTTAAGGGCCATGTGATGTGAGAGGGTCCGTAATTATATTGTGATTAACTATTGTAATTTAGAAAGATCGGAAAATTCAAGTTGTATTTTTGTCGGAGTTTTCTAGAAGGGTTCAGGCAGGGCGATCAAAGTAGTTTGAATTCCAGTGAGCAAGTCGTATTTATTATTTTCGTATTTTGCCTGAATTTGACTCTTGCTTAAAACTAAAAGGGTTTGAATTTTGACATGGTTTTTTTTCTATCCATGGATGGGATAGAGGGCCTGTTTTTTTAGCTGAAGCTTATGACTTTTGGCTACAGCTTGTGACTTTTAGGCTGTTCGTGCGAGAGATTACAGAGTAACAAAAACTCACGTGTAGTTTTTGTCGATATAAATGAAATCGGTACAGTATGTACTAAAATTAACTAGTAGACTCTATCTTAAAAAGATATTATGTTTAAAAGCTAGTTATGTAGAAAAGCCGAAAAACAGCTTTTAGAAGCTGAAAAGAATATGCCCAAAATTTTGAGACCTAAAGTAAAGTGTGTGTAAAATTTTATAGCATTTTGACTTGTATTTTAGGAATTGCACCATTTCTTGAGTTGCTTCAGGCTATTCTGGACAGGAAATCGATCAGACCTCTACTACCGGTTAGACCAGCTTGCACCTGGCAGTTTGACTAGCAAGAGGTCAGACCGGTGGCTTGTTGGCAGTTGGACCTTTGGGATTCAGTGCTCTCTGTAACTTTGTAGTTATTTGAGAAGAGGAGTAATAATACTTAGAAAAAAAATTTAGACGATACCATTCATTCTCTCTGTTGCCTAATCGGTTCCTACAGATCTCGTATTGTTACCGGCTATTTTCTTGAAGGCTGGAGTCACCTTCTATTGACTTTATTTATGATCCCTTATTTTGCTACCATGTGAACTGTGAACAGTACTGATCAGGACGTGCAGTAATTACGTGGATTAAAGAAGAGAACCTTCCTGTGCAGAGATTATTGTCTCCCAGTTACTATTTTTCAAACCTGCAGCAATGGCAATTCCTAGGCCACAAACTGATCAATCGACACCAAAAAACTTCAAACCCGATCTGAATATTCGATTCAAAGAAATGGCAAGAGTCATCTAGACGTGCATCCGAAGTCGTTACCGTTGAATTCCTCTTCGCTCTTCTCCTTCTCGCCATCCCATCTCGATCGACGCCAAGCTTTTCTCAACTCTTCGAAGTCTACTCCATGCATGGCACGCATGTGAAAGGTATCATATCCACTTGCATAGACACTCCATCACTCTATGCGCTTTGCATCGACATGGAATTCTTCTCCGCCTTTGGAAAGCTCACTGCAGTTCCGTCCAGATGTGCGAAGGTTGTTGCTTTCGTTTCCGTACCGGTTGTAGAATCCAGCGCCGATATATGATGGGGACTCGTTTTCTTTCGGGATGTGTCCTCTGGCTACATCCATTTTTTTTGGATCGAGTGACGTCTAATCAGATGGTAGAGATCGGGGTCAGCTCTAGGGGTGCAAATAGAACGGATAATTTTTGTCCGTTTGATCGATTGAAGGTATACAGAACGGATATAGAAGGGGTAGATGGGTATCGAGTACTATCTGTGTTCGACTCCGACTCTGAGAAAAAAATATAGAATATGATACGGGATAAGTGATATCCGTTCGTATATGAGCTTGTTCTTTTCTTCCGAAACTGGCGACTTTTAGCTTTTACTACAGTACTTAACTTTCAAACGGAATATTTTTTTAAATCGAAGTCTACAAATTAAACGAGCTACACGTTCACTGCGGCGCGGATGGACGTGGAGCAAAGTACGGGCGGTGCCCATCAAAATCGCGTGCTCCACATGTAAACGGACCGAAATCGGAGCAGCGTTTTGGTTTGATCATTCGACGTGTGTTGTTGTTTTCTTCTCGCGGCTCTGCTCGTCAAAAGGGCGGTGCCTAGCTAGCCTTTAGGCCTACTGCCGCCAAGATTTGCAGGAAAATCCTCGCGGCGAAAAGTCATTCCTGGGAATTTCCTTGCAGCTACAGCGTCATTCTAGTGCTCCCAGTCGCAGCTACAGTGTCATTCACATGCCAGATAATGAATCACTAGCTCAATCCAATCTCTGAAAAGCCCCGATTTTTCTGATTTTTGGAACAGGATATTTTCGACTGCCGAAATTACGGTGGTCTTTGCGCGATTGCGACTTGCAAAGAATCCAGACCGTTCTCGTTTTCTGGGTGCAATTTGCTCGAAACAGAGTGGATCTCAAGGTCCAAACAAAATTCCAAGGCCCAGCCGGAAAACAAAATCGGGCTGAAATTAGCAAAGCCCAGCCCAACAAAACGCCACCCCGTTCTCTCCTAACTCTCAGCCTGTCTCCTCTTCCTAGGATCCAGGTGTTCAGGATGTGTTTGGTCAGTGGGATAGGCTTAAATAGGATAGGATGGTGTTGAATCATTTGGTTTTATTATTTTTGTGAACACGATGGTTCAGTATCTAGAGCGAATATTTCTTAAATTTATACTCTTCTATTCAGGATGAGATGTTTTCATTCAAGCAGTCAAACACATGGATGATTTTTTTGTTAAATCATCTTATGCATATACTACTTTGTATGACCATGTGTTAAGTCGCGAGAACCGGACCAAAATCATGCCTAATGTAGTGTAGCGTGCAGTCTAGGCTGAGATTAGAGATAACAATCGGGTGCGACGGATACAAATAGTGATTGTCAATATTCATATTCCTGATCTCAATTTACGACCATGGGTATATTTGCGAGGTACCCGTCGTCTGTGGACATACCCATTTATCCACAAACTGAGAGTCACCATCTGAGAATTGAACTAATGATATATACATATAAGCAGCATTTATTGCTAGAAAATATAATGGCTATCAAAAAGATTTATAACAATCAATAGCAATTAGAGATATGCAAAAATTTATAATAATCAATAGCAATTAGAGATATTTACATGACTGCGTCACATGTCAATCTATATCGTGGGTAAACGGACGAGGTGGGTACGGATGGAGCTTATTCATACCTGTACCCGTTTACCTATGAGTAGAGTGTTTTCTCTATTTTCATATCTATAGGTAAAGAAAATATTTTATACTTAACTTTATTAAGTTATTTATTTATAGATATACGGATAAACAAGTACAATTGTCATCGTTAGGGGAGATTAGCTCCCTGGCTTCGCTTGACTATGTTAGGGGATCTCTCCCTCCTGTGTGTGTAGGGGTGAAAACGGATCGGATTCGGTCGGATATTGCTTAAACCGTATCCTAACCCATATTTTTTCTCCGGATTCGGAGTCGGATACGGTAAGACCGGATACGGATACGAATTCGGAATATTCGGAGTTTCGAATACGGTACCGTCGGGACGGATATGTAACGGATTCGGTTCGGAAACGGATAATATAGGCGGATAATACGGATGATTATAATTCCAAAAGCTTATACTTTAGTAACACAACATAAGTTTATACAACATATAGGTAAATTCATACAAGCCACAATAGGAACACAACATAATTTTATCTTGCCATAACAGAAACACAAAATAAGTGGTAAATTCATACAAGCCACAATAGGAACACAACATAATTAACCATTTATCAATCAGAAAATGCACTTCTTGAAATGAAAAGGAAAACCAATACAACTTGCTGCTTCAACTTTTATTTCTTTCACCAACCTCTGTTAACTCTTGCTTGCCAAGAACTTGCTGCTTCAACTTTTGCTTGCTTACTCTGATAACTCTTGCTTGCCAATAGTCCAATACTTTCAATTCTACAAACATATTCAAAGAATATAACTTACATGCAGCTGAAAGTAACATGTAAATCTGTCCTAAAAGCAGTAAAACAACTAATTCCAGTATATAACAAATTAATTGTTTTATTAGAGCTCTCAGAACAGAGTTGCGCAAGATCCTAGATCTTGGCCTTCTCATGCTAGTGTCTATACTCTCCATATATGATCTTGTAAGTAAAATCAGGATTTGAGCTCTAAATCGTTTCCTATTGACAGAGCCGATCACAAAACAGAATAATTTTGTTGTCAGTTTAGATGTTCACATGCAAGAGATAAATAACTCAGTATGCTTTGATTTACGATCATATCTGACAAGTGAAGCGCTAGAGACAGATTGAGTTTAATCAAAACCAAACACATTAAATCACTGTGTAGAACTAATCTGACATCAACAGAACAAACCAGAAACTACTACATACTCTACAGATTCAATTGCATGTTAACAAATCTGTTTGACAGATATGCAATCAATTTCGGCTCAGTCAATGAAACAATTACTAAAGCTCAGATCTGATTCTTCTATCAAGATCACAATTAGTATAAGACTAGTTCATCACTGAGCATATAATCACATCCACAAACATTCACGCGGTTCTCGGATACTTGAACAAAATTACGGATCAAGAATAAGCTGCAGTAAATGACAAGAATCGGTATACTCACAGAGCGATAAGATCGAAAAGTCAAAGCGTCAAGAAGTAAATAAACCGTAGATGAACTCAAACGGTAGATGATTCACGGAGATACAATGCCACACTTCTCCTCTCAGTCAAAACCAAAGAAGAAGCCGAGGTCCAGAGATGCCGCACAAGATCACAAGAACGCTCTGGCCGAGAGCATTCAAGACACAGCAGGGAGTCGACGAAGCCTTCTTCTCCCTCGGGTTTGCTCCCAAAGTCTCAATTCCCCACACCCAAATTAGGGTTCACGCAGAAATCAAAGACCAAGCCTCAATCGGCGATGGTCAAGCCACCAACCCACAGACAACCCAAAGAACCGAGAAGAAGAAGAAACCCAAGAGAGGAAAACCGGATCGGAACTAGAGTCTCTCACCCGGTGAAGAACTCGGCCCTTTGTAGAAGGGGGGGTGCGAGGGGATCTGGTTTATGCAGCTGCAGGCGGCGAGGTCGAGGCGGGGCGCCCGCCCCGAATTCCGCGGCGGCCGCCCACCGATCCTCGGCGGTCGCGTTCCTCGCGCCCGCAGATCAATCCCGAGCTGCAGGCCGCGCGCGATATCGAGGCGGGGAGGATTTGGGGCGGGAGCGTCGGAGCGAAGCGATGCGCTGCGCCTGCGGCGCTGCGGGATTTGGGAATCGGGACTCGGGAGGCGAGTGGCGAGCTAGGGTTGCGACTCACGACTTTGCGAGTGCGTCGGTGCCGGTGCGTGCGAATCGCGGGGGCGCGGCCGTTTTGGGCCGCTGTGGGCTGTGGCTGAACCGCTGATGGACGGACGTTCGGATACCATTTCGGTATGTATTCGGTTAGTATCCGAAAAACCGAATACCGAGATAATCGGTTCGGATATTATATAAACCGAATCCGTTACCGAATCCGACTACATGTATCCGTATCCGAACCCGAATCCGACCGGATACTAAACCAGGTTACCAGATTTGCTACCAACCGGATTCGGTACCGGATCGGTCGGGAAAAACCCGATCCGTTCTCACCCCTATGTGTGTGTGCTCCACTCCACTTTCAGCTTCCCTCGTCTTTCCCTCCCATTTCGAACGATCCCCCCCGCCTCTCTCCCCCTCCCCTTCTCGCCTCCAGATCCCCGCGAGGCGCGAAACCCTAAGCCCCGGCCGCTCGCGCTCCCCGATGTGCCGGTGGGGGGACGCGATCGCGAGGGCGGTGGTGGCCTTCCTCGACGCCGTCCTCGTCGGCTGCTTCCGCCCTCGTCCCGGCCGACGCGTAAGGAAACCCTCCCACCCGCTTCCTTTCCGGTCCTCTCCCGTCGGATTGGTCGGTTCGGGCTTTGGATCGAGGCGGTGAACGTCTTGGTGTTTCCGTGTGTAGGATCCGCTCGTGCCCAAGGATAGGCTCGGGCTAATGGTGGCGGCATTGATGAGGAGCTTAGGCGAGAGGTATGCATACCAGAGTGCGGGCTAAACGATGTGTTTTCCCCAAAGTGGTATGAGATCGTTGCGCCATTATTGTGTCTGGTGGCTACTGTCACATTCTAGTCCCTTTAGTAGTTCAGACTGATTTTGTTTGTGTATGTGTTTGCGCTGTGCATGTTACGTACTTGTGTATGTGGATAGTTTAGACTACACAGTGCAGTGCTGCACTGAACCTACCGGCTCTTGCACAAAGAATTTTCCATGCTGACTAGTAGTTGGAAAAGCTCACTGATGCTGATTTTGTTCTGCATGTATTTTCCTTACACATCAATTTTTATTTTCTGCATTATTTTGTTTCCTTTTCACTTTTTGACAGTACCTATCTTGGTTTTAGACCTTGGGAAAGATGTAAACTACTTAACTGCTAAGATATACTCTAAGGACTAAGACGTTTACTCTCTTCTAATCTGAATTTTCATGGCTTTCTTAACTCTACCCAGGCAAATTACCTCAAGTTATGTGGCACAATATCTGAAATCCCAGCTGAACTTCGGAATGTGTCATATCAATCGATTTGGAAAATACTAGTGAGGTGGGGAATGCGTTTATGAAATTATTCTGTTATTAGTTTCATTCTCTGATACCTTCGTTTTGGACATGCAGTGTGATAACATGCCCACCAATGCACTTGCAAGTTGCAACGGAAGAAACATTTGTATTTGAAGTTAATTCATCTGAAGGGTAAGAACTGCCCTAATTTTCGTCAGTGTCTTTAAGTCTTTTAGCATTATCATGATGACTGATGAGATTATATAATCGATGCCTCATGTCATAGTATGCAGTTTCAAATGTGAGGAGGATCATACTTTGAGGCCTGAACTTAACATTGAAGATACTGAACATCTTCAACGAGTTGAATCAGTTCCTCAATCAGCATTCCGAGCGAAGTCCCCGTTTCAGAGCATCAATTGCAGTAATTCTCCTTCCCAACTCCTTTAGTTCTCATAGGTGACATGCAGACCCCTGGAACAACATATACTTCACATAAAAGGTCTTCTATGTCTGGAAAGCGTGTGCGAACCTGCAAACAATTCATCTACCCTGTCCTTAGACCCATTGAGAACGAACTTCAGCAGATGGAACTGTCAGTAGATTCTTCACCAAAGGTACCCTCCAATCCTCCTAAATGGAGAAACTTGGGAGCAGATTCTTTCAAGAAGCCACAGAAACCCCTTCAAATTCAGTGGCTAAGGAAGGATTGTCCAAATCTCTACCATTTTCTTTTCCTGAATATAATGCTTCATACCAAGAAAAAGAAACACTCTCTCTGGAGAAGTCGAAGTGTCAGATAGGCAGCCCAAATCTATTGGATGGTGGAGAGCTATCAAAATCCAATTCAGGTGACAATGAGAATCAAGGCGATGTCAAAGTGTGCAGCAGGGGTTGCATACTTCAGCGCCGTAGTGCCTGGTACGAGCCTTGTGGAGAGGCAATAGCTAGTTCACAGGGCTCATACTACTAAAGCGCTGTAGCGCTTGGTACTAGGACCTCGGCTCGAGGCATTTTCTCTACCCCTTCTTACCCTAAAAAAGTAGGGTCACCTTGTGTCCTTAAAGCTATAACCATCTTTCGGCTAACCTAGCCTCCTCCGTCCCTCCGTACTAACAATGGGTAGAATAGGAATATTGACCTATTATCCATCGACTATATCTTTCGGCCTGATCTTAGGCCCTGACTCACCCTCCGTGGACAAACCTTGCGGAGGAAACCTTGGGTTTTCGGGGCATTGGATTCTCACCAGTGTTTTTGTTACTCAAGCTGACTTTCTCGCTCCTGCTTCGCCAACCCCCGCTTTCGTGTTTGCTTCCCTCTAAGGCGGAACACTCCCCTACCGATGCATTTTGACATTCCACAGCTTCGGTAGATCGCTTAGCCCCGTTCATCTTCAGCGCAAGGGTACTCGATCAATGAGCTATTATGCACTCTTTAAAGGGTTGATTCTTCTAGGCAAACCTCATGGCTGTCTTTGCACCCCACCTCCTTTATCACTAAGCAGTCATTTAGGGGCCTTATCTGGTGATTCGAACAGTTTTCCTCTCGACGATGAAGTTTATCCCCCATCGTCTCACTAGCCGACCTTGACCTCTGTTTTTTGGGTCATATCTGGCATTCAGAGTTTGCCTTGATTTGGTACCACTCGTGCAGCCCGCACCGAAACAGTGCTTTACCCCTAGATATCCAGTCAACTACTGTGCCTCAACGCATTTCGGGGAGAACCAACTAGCTCTAGGTTCTACTGGCATTTTACCCCTAACCATAACTGATCCATTGATTCTTCAACATCAGTCGGTTCAGACCTTTGATTAGTTTCATCCAAGCTTCATCCTGATCATGGATAGATCACCTAGGTTCAGGTCCATAAGCAGTGACAATCGTCTTACGAAGACTCGCTTTCGCTATGGCTCTAGTGGGTTTCGTTCCCTTAACCAAGCCACTGCCTATTCTCTTTTCCGAAGTTGTACCTACAGCTACTCATTGCAAAGAATCCTATTCCTTTGGGTAAATGCTAAATATCCAAGTGGGCTTACAAATTTGATCATGATCAATTGCTATGCCCAGGCGCCCTAGTGTCGCCTAACCGTTCGGCCGGAGATGTTGGATGCAAGATCTTTAGCTACTTGTATCAATTTGCCGCAGTGTGCTTGGATACAATGCGCTGGCAGCTGAGATTGTATGATGAGAACAGCCTTTTCACAGGGAGACCTGTCTTCACGGCTTCTGAAATGAACTGCGATGTCGAGAATCCTACTCCCAGGTTGCCCAAGGTATGGGATGGTAATGGTATCCCAAACACAACCACCAAGTACAAGCATTAACCATTTATATTTTATCTAATGCTTTCTTCCTTAACTTTCGTTCATATGCGCTGCTTGTTCTAAGATATTATTGTTATTAGGACCAAAAAGTCTGCTGGCATGCCACACCATTCGAGGAAAGGCTGTTGAAGGTTTTATCCGATGAGAACCCGTGCCCTCCAAGGTCTGTTCCTGTTTGTACATTAACCAAAACTCTCCTTTGTCTATCGGCGCACCCTGAACCATATTTGTTTATCGAATACTCTGTTCATGCACCATGCTACTTGCTACGAAACCTACTGTGCATATCACTAATGGTAATATCATGTTTTTAACGTAGGAAACTTGCCCGTGGAAGGTTGTTCCATCTTGAGGAGAAAGCTGAATAGTGAGTGATCTGGCGAGATTTCAGCCCAAATTTTGATGAATTTGTTGTCAACCTCTGAAGCAGTGAAGCTGCGCATTTTGAACCAGATAGCATGCATTTGCACGAAGTGGATCTGAAGAACAAACTTCATACTGTATTCTCTTACATCACCATATACCCCTGTCACTGAGCTTTAGCTTGTTCCCTGTTGTTGCGAGACGTGACATTATGTATAAATGGTATAGGCTATAGCTGATATGAACATCAACTGTTGATAGATGCTTAAAATCTAAGAAACTGTACTTAGCTATCCTTTCCCCTCCTGATGCAGCATTGTCTAAGCTTGACTGCTCACAACCGTGCCAATCATAGATGTATACGAGTCCGTGGATTCCATGTGATACGACCACATACTGAGCTCACACTACGGGCGCCATCGAACTAGCATAGGGCAAACTAAGAGTCCAACTAAGACTTTTGAGCATGTCGTTCTCTCTTGCTCTTCATAGTAGATGCCAAATTTAGTTCCTGGAATTAGCATGAGATGAACCTGGTTCTTCTAAGGCCAGAGATGGGTTTTTTTTCATGTTCAATTGTGCACCACATTTGCAAATACCACTGGTACGTTGTTCATAGAAACAGCAGTACTGGGAAACTATGAAATCTGAACCATGTCTGATTATACAATTTTTTCTTTTCCTCCAGTTTCTTTTGTTTTTTTTTGGGGGTCTGAAAACATGCCGTATAAGTTACATACAGGCATTTTTAAAACTACTACATACATGATACATGTAAAAACATCTTTTGTATTCATTCTAACTAAAATCTCTCCATTTTTATGTATGGAAAATATTTCGAGTGCCCACATATTTTGTAACATCCATTACCAAGCATCTTGCTGATGTTAACTTCTGTCCATATCTGTACACAAGTCATTCTGTTGAAGGGTACACTTGTTGACCCACTTGGAGCCATCTCTCTGCAACAATCTCATTTTCTCCATTTATGCCGTCTTCATATTTTAACAGGACGCCGAACAAAATCTTCCCCTGCTCACATGTGAAAAACGTCTTGAGTTACACCGCGGAAAAAGTACCGGCCCACTGACCTGCAGGCACTTTGCACATGAACTCACCTTTTTTCGTCTGTATGATGCTAAAGTTGCCAATGGTTCCTTCGACTTGAGCACCTGCCCTGAGCTTTGGTATAGGTTGATCATCTGGCAACGGTTGCATCCTCCCATGGACTGCACATGAACCATCCGGAAAAATGGAGTCAGTAATTCAGCAATTGCAAACGGGCCAAAGCATTCTCTTCTGACAATGGGATCTGAAGGGCAAAAACACTTACCGTAAAATAGGCCTCCCCAATGTGAAGCTTTTTCCAGTTATCCTCACTGTATGGAGTCGACCCAGAGATAACAATGTTGGGACGAAATCTCATCGCATCAACAAGCACCGGTTGCTTACCATTCCCGTTACCTGGAAAATGTGTAACTACAAAGTGAATTCTCCTGATCAGGTTGTCCCAAGAAAACGATGTGCAAGTGCAACTATACATTATGTACCGACTGCCGAGTACTGAATATGTCATGCAGTCAGCATTGCAAGAATGATCTTGGTCAGTTATACGAATAATTAAAGGCCTTTTTGTAATAAAATAGAGAACAGAAGAGAAAGGGAGTGACAGCTGCATACTTGAACTAAGCCGGCTGTTGAGATCAGAGATGCTCTCTTCAGATATTAGTAGCAGTTGTCCTTCATTGACAAAACTAAGTTTGCTTCGAGTATCCCTACATAGACGATCACTCCTGCCAGCAAATGTGCAGGAACGGTTCTTGGAGCTTGAGCACCTCATAAAGGTACAAGGACGTCCAATAGCTTCGCTGAACCACGTGTTTACCTTGTCATCGTAACTTTGTACCTCATACCTGAAGCAATTTGCAAGGACTCATCATTAGTGATCATTCTAAATCTAAAGCTATCTGTAAAACTTGACAGAGTATCACAACATAAAAATGCAACCTAAAATAAACTCAAGACCAAATGGTGTTGGAACCCCCGCCAACCACTTTTATTTGGTTGACATTCTTTTAATCAAAGCATAAAGAGCTTCAGGGGAAGAAAGGGAAGAAAAGAGCATGGTCGAACAGATATTGTGAAAACTGGTATGGTTGTAGAACAGCTGAACATGTATCCAATCATACGGCCATACCTATGGCCATATACATCTAGTTCTGAACTTAGATGAGTCAAATTCTCTTGAAGAGAAATTTGCAATTTATCCTTGCATTTGGGTGACTCTATGAAGAGTTTCCCAAGTTCCAGGTCGATGAGTGTGTGGATAGAGCCCAACTCTGGCACCTGAAGAATATGAAACTTAAGATTAGAAGTAAGTCCTGAAGACAGATTCGCTAAATAATTTTGAGCAGACTACAGAAAAGTGATGTAGTTCTATTTAAGTTTGGTTAAGAAATGATTTTCTGTTGCGCTGTTCAAGTCTAGGTACAAAGTCTGTCTTCACCTTATGTAACTATGTTATCTGTTTTACTGGAGGGATCAATATGTCTAATAAAGAAAGAAAGACAGCAGTAACAATATAACAAAACTGCTTATGCAAAAGACTATCCTAAATACTTATTTTAGGCTAATTTGCACAATGTAGTGGGTAGTTACAAATCATGCCTTTAATTTGCCTTACAAATTGTGCATTTTCCATTTTGGGAGAGCATTGAAGCTTATGTGAACCTTGCTTCACATCAGGATAACTACCGTGCAGAAGAAGGCCAGACGGCATGGCTTGAAGGGGATTAGGATTTCTAAAGAGGGATAGACATAGATTGGGTTGAGAGAACTAGAGGGGTTGAGAGATAGCAAATACAGAAGATAAATAGTTCTTTCTTGCTTGCCCTGATCGATAAAATGGACCCCAATATATAGAGCTAACTTATCTTGCCATCCAAGACTAGGCTCCCTAATATAGCTCCTAACATGATGCGTACTCAACTATTATTATATCTCTAACTTGCCTAATGCCCTTCTGGACACTTTCCTAATCCTCCTCCTGGACTGCCCCTGCGCCATGCGCCCATGCCTGCTCCTTCCTTTCCCAACTATGCAGCTCCTGGGGCTCACGCCACAACATTACGCTACCCGAAATTTATAAGGTTCAACACAAACACAAAAAAGGAATAATTCAGTTACCTTTTTTTGTGTCAAAATTTCACCATCTGATCCTTGGAGAAGCCATTCTCTATCATATTTTAATCCTAAGTAAAAAAGACAACATAATATGAAATGCCTGTATATTATGATCACCAAAATTGCTGTAGCCAAAGCTACACATGAAAGAATAAGTCAAGGTACAGGTTTTACTCATACCACCAACGGTCAACGGCCAACTCTGTGCACTAAATCCTTGGCAAGATTTCACAGGATAAATAGTTATGGATTTTAAGTGAACATCTGGACCAACTTGTTGACTCCAATTGTCTGCAATTAAAAAATGAACTAAACTGGTAAACGTGTACCAACTGATAAACAATACATCACTAGTTTCATATTATAAAGAAATTACCTACTAAGTTAAGAGTGTTCATATTCAACATGTACCCATTACTGGATGCTATTGGTTTGGACACAAAAGAAGACTGCAGGAACTTCAGAAATTCCTAGAAAAAAAAATATATCAGTAATAAATGCTTAGAGATGATCTTGCATGTAATTGGCTGGTTCGGAGGAATTATAGGTATAGTCTTCAAAATAAATAAAAGGGATATTTTGATAAATGCCACTGCAAATGGAATAAATATCACACCTCCGCATCTTCATAAGTGGACATATACCCAAATGATATCCTGACAGCGCCAGTTGGTTTTCCATTTATTACATCATTATCATCCCAACAAACATGCCCAGCCTGAAAAGGTAGGCACGCACATTTACTTTATGTAGATGTGAAACGTTTGAAGGTATAATAATATGCTTATTACTGTGTTGACCAGATAAGGTTGTATGATGGCACCTCAAAATTAGAAACTAGATCTGAGTGCGACAAGCCAAGATGCTTAGCACAAGCGCCAGGGTTACAGAAGCAACCCGTCTGCAAAACAGCAGAGGAAAAAAAGATCAGCCAAGGATCCAAGGTCCAGGGGAGCAATTGAAATGATCTAGTATGAATTGGACAGAAGTTCCGCTCTGTGGAACATATCATTGTTAGATAAGGTTGGACATACATAGATTTGTTCAAGTTAAGCAATCCCATATCCATCACCCACACTTATCGCACAGGACTTGAACAACACATATACCTTGTGGAACTTGTTCATAAATCTGAAAGTGTTGATGTTGCACCACAGTGCTTACTCTGGACTGATATTCCATTGGGGGATTGGGGAGGGGTTGAGTAGCATTGCTAAGGTCATATTCTCATGCTCCCATAACATGATTCTCACAAGACTAATCTATGATATGAAACATGGGTAAAAGGTCACCGCACAAGGATACTCCATTGGAGTAAGGAAAAGGAAGAACTCAATTATGCTCTTACACGCAGATGAATTCCTGATAAGGAAGCGAGCTTCTCCACCTCGCGGTATCCAAACCAGGTGCTATCTTCTCTTTTCAAATTGAATGTGATTATAGGGCCCATATTCCGATCTGCCACCTAAAACATATGTCATAGAAAAAAATGAATATAGCTAACATATTTCAGGCAAGAAGTCCAGAACATGCCTAGCACTTATATTGATGACAATCATTCTCTAGAGGTGGAAGAAAAGCAAAGCAGAAACAGCAATTCTTAAAGAAGACAGCAAAATAACTTGTTTATGAGACCTTCGAAGCTTGTTGTCCATAGATTATGCAAACATTTTTCTCATTGCTGTGCTTCAAGTCCAGCATTTTCTTTCTCACATAAATAGCAAGAGATGCGGCATGCCTACAAGAGAACAGCAGAGTGTTTACAAATACATCCAGAACATAATATTAGGCCCAAAACCAGGGATAGATAAACCGGTGGTTACCGAAAATCCCCGTGGGTGCCGGGAGGGAAAAAACGGCCGAATTTCTGATGGTTACAAATGCACTTTCTAGGTTAGTTTAAACCTTTTTTTTGTGCTAGATTATCTATTGTATGAATTAAATATGCATAAATATGCCAGCCCCAATGTTTTGTGCTAGGTTTTCTTTGGCTTTTCTCGGATTTTAGCGGTTTTTTCCTGTAATTGTTACGGTTACCGGTTTTCAAACCGCCCAAATTCAAAATTTGAAATGTGAATTTCATCCGGTTTTCCTGGGTTTTCTGGTTACCGTTACCGCCCGCCGGCCGGTTTTGCACCAGTTCCGAGATTTCTATCCCTGCCCAAAACTATCTTTAATACATACCGTGCAATAGCGGAGGTAGTTAGCATATTAATTATCTTAAACCCATGTCGAAGAGAAGCTATGCTCAAGAACGAGATTGTTCCATCCTCAAGAACTTGTTCAACACTCTTTCTTTTTTGAACAAAGTCGATGTCAGCAATTGAAGCAGCTACTGTTCCTAGAATATTATAGCAATTTAAAAACTAAATTAGTACCAAGATGTAAAACAAATAAAGCATCAAAACAAAGTAGGGCAACCACAAACCTCCACTGAAGTATGTCTTGTTCAGCAAACTAGCAGCCTCTGTCATAAAATGGAAAATATGAAAGAGATCATTAGAAAGTTGCCACACTATTGGGAGGACATTGCCAGCAGCTATGTAAAGATTGCTGTAGTAATTGAATTAATCTTATCCTATTTAATGTACCTTATAGGCTATAGCATGAGAAAATACAACATACAGCCATCATGTTAAGTTAAAGTGATAAGTGCTTGTTGCATACCATTTTTTACAATTAGAGCACCAAGACCAGTTGGATAGCCAAATATCTACAAGTTTGCCAAAAGATAGCAATTGGTTATTGGTGACATCTCTAGGACCAAGCTTTTCAAGCCAACAACAGGTGCATATGGATTACCTTGTAGAATGAACAGACAACAAAATCAGCAGGGTGCACAGCTAAATTTGGTGGTTCAGTTGCACATCCTTTTGCGGCATCTATCAGAACCATCCATTGACCCCTGCATTTCATGCACTTAATAAGCATGGTAAAGACACTGATGTCTCAGAAAAAGAGGGTGATGCCTCTGCTAGACAGATTTAGTGTCTTGTCCAAAGCATGGCTTTATATTTATCAACCATCTTACTGCTGCTGCGAAGGGAACCCAATAATTTTTCCTTCCTTGATGAGCTTGACCAAGCTAAGATTGAACTTCTGTCCTGAGAAATTGCACTCGGAAGGAAATGCAAACAGATTCCAATTGTTTCCTACATTACAGAGGGGGGAGGGGGGATGAAATAATAAGAATCACACCAGCATTGCTATTCAGTTAGATGAGGGTAAAACTTGAGATCTGCCTTTTGTTTTGACATGCTGTAGTTCATTAGTAGCAGTTTTCTATAAAATCACCTACCTTTTGTTAATATAAGTACCTTGAGAGGTAGAAACTGGCAGATGGAATTCAGTACTAAGCAAGCACAATAATTTACAGTAGTAAAGAAGTATAGAATTCATAATTTAAAAAAGAGAAGTTTTGCAGTCAAATCTTCGAGTTATTTATGTACATTGCATGGTATGACAGGTATGTCAGGTACCACCTCATCATTCCAATTATACAAAAAAAAGTTTCTTAGCAAATGTTCCCAGAAATGCTGACAAATGTGTTGCAACATGCAACTAGCTTGTGAAAGTTTCACGATGCTCTCAGAAAAAAGAAATCAAAGCTAACGAAGGAATAGCAAGTCAATCAAATGCTACGTAAAATATACAATCAAATGCTATGTAAAATATACTCCCTCTGTCCAAGTTTATAGGACGTATTTTTTAAATGACCTTGTCTATAAATATATATCGTATTTTATGTTTCAATGCAAAATTAATGTGATATTTCCTTTATGCCCCTAATAAATATGCATCTTTATTGGCTATTCTTTACATGCATATATTGAATATACTGCTTACAGATAATAATTAGGGGTAATCTAGCCATTTTCACTATCTCCTTCGTCTATGTGCCATAGAAAGTACACCTTATAAATTTGGACGGAGGGAGTAATTTGTAGCCCATTGATCGACTATTAGTCTACTACAATCCAACACATTAGATTGTATATGATGAATGATAGATATCATTCAGCCATGATGTAATATGTTATCACAGCTAAAGAAACAAAAAATATCAGAAGGAGCTTACCTGAAATGGCTGGAAGGCTTCCATTCTGACAATTGTGTGAAAGGACATATTTACCTCTCCTTTGGTTTGAGTGTCTCGATATCTTAAACAAACTATGACTTCCATGGTTCTTTTCACGATCAACATCCTCTTCAACATCAACTGCCAATACAGTAGCTCCTTTGCTCAGAGCATATCTATAAATATATTAAGGACACACAAATTCTACAGGATGCCCTGCGTCAATGTGAATTTCTCAACTTTAGACATAGACTGCCAATAAAAAAATATCTAGTCAAATTCGAATTTGAAAAACGCCAGAGCTTACTGATGAAAAGAAATGAAAAGGAAAGGAAAGTAATGTTGTTTCTACAAATCTGAAGGCGTAAAAAAATCAATCTATGTACATAAACCAGCTATATCCCATTGGACTATTGCAGCTTGTACTTGCATAGTGATATATGCTTTAACTAGCCAGCAAATAGAGTTGTAATCTGATGCTGAGCATTTTCATGGCAGGATACTCTCTTATCCCAAGCACACTATTGTGATTTTCCATTGTGTACATGTAACAGCTTTCTCTGCTCCATGGAAAACATTCACCAACTAGTTTCAGAGCCGCTGTTGCCCCAGAGGTAAATATGCATTTGTAGTCTCTCGGAGATGCATTAAAGTATTTTAGGACCTGTGAAGATAAAGTTTCATCATAAACAAGAAAAGAACTGATTGCAACTTTTCTCAAGTGCATACGATAGATTAAGATATTGGCACCAATCTGCAGTATCTTTCAAGCACAATGACACATGCAAACTTTGGCGATGCTCCGTTCCAACTTTAGTTACAGGTAGTTGAGTGTTTAGACCATTAGTTGAAAGAGACATAAAAGTAGTTACATTTAGGGCCTATAACGAAAAAATGGACACAAAACAACCTCATCAGCCTAATATACAGCATTGGCTTTCTTTACACAGAAACTGCGGCTCTGCCCTTTGGTCTTAAAAAAAGTTTCTTGGCATAGTCGTTGTAAATAGGACTGCCCAGATACAAACTATCTATGTATATCATTCCAGAATTGCAAATACAATCCTACGAAATCAGAACTATGAAAAATTATAATATGCAGTACCTGATGGCGTGCAGCAATAACAAGGTCGCTTGTGGCAATGCTCGAATCACTCTGGCTATCTAACAAACATGTCAAAGAACACATCCCCAAGAATTTGCAACGTGTATATCTATCAAAAGACAAAGAGAGAACAATATCTCTCGACAATGCAAGCACAAGTTTAAGGATACGAGGATTCCCATAGACACTGGAAGTAAGGTCTTTGACAACATCCGCCATCTGTGCTTCTGAATACAGCGTTGCACCGGCATGGTCCAGGTACACCATCCCTGCTCCTCAAAATCAAGAGAACATTAAAAGCTGCAAACATGCTTCACATACCAGCACATGAATTGAAACTAATGTTGCAAAATTGGCATCACTCTTAGCTCCACAACAAAGCTCAAGATTTTCCAATACAACAGTGCGTCAGTACAGCAAGGAAAACATGATCCTCTGAGCGAACGCCCACAAGTTTCGATCTTTCTGTAGGGGACACTAAAAAAATCCAGTTTTTGTCCTAAAATTCTCACATACGAATTAACAAAACCATGAATTAGCACCTTCCAGCCGCTTGAACTCGGCGGCCCGCATCTCATCGACGCCCCTGGGCGCGTCCGGGTAGCCGTAGTCGGCGCCGAACTGCTTCAAGAACTCCTTCTTGCTCTGATCCATGGCTCCCCCACTCCACCGGAAACCTCTCAGTTCAAATCGCAACCGGAATCAGACTGAACCGATCGGGATTAGGCCCCCGGGATTAGGTAGTAGTGAAGCCGGTGGTGGATGTCCCAAGCAGGCACCGAATCAGGTCCTTCGGGTTGGTGGGGAATCCGCTTGGTTATTCTCCCCTCGCGCTGGAAGAAGATGTGGATGCGGAATTTCTTGAAGAATTAAATACTTCTCGCCCCGGCTACGTAATGACTCACGCACGATTTGACTGCCCCCTCCATGGCTGGTTGCCGGTTCCCATGGTCAAGGGAGACACGAAAGTTCTGTAAACATCAATGGCGTCAGAACTCGGAACTGGAGTGCTACAGCTACCCATGGGCACCTTCTGCTAGGTCGGGCTGGGCCGAATTCTTGGCAGGTATCCATGTGGGATGTGTGTAACGCAGCCAGTTTTCAGATGTGTTTTTGGGTCTATTCTTTTCAGCTGCGACTTTTAATTTTTTTACTGAAATTACGGTATAGATTATGAAAAGACAGATACTCACTTGCGATTTTGACTAGTACAGATGTTGGACTTTTAACGTGTAGATCGTTTAACTTGTAGATCCCATCTTAAAAAAAATACTCCATTTAAAAATTAGGTATTATAGCAAAAATTAAAAACCACTGGCTTGTGAGGTAAAAAAACATGCCCTTCACCTTCCCTTCAACCAGGAGAATAAACTGAAGGTGTATGGACTTGTATGCAGTCTTTTATGTTTGTCAGGATGGAATGCTTTGCTAGTGTTGCTCTTGGAAATACTACTGTTACTATTTTCTTGAAGAGTTTCTTTGTTGTATACTAGTTGAATGCCCATGCATTGCTACGAATTTTAAAATTTTATTATACTATATGTTCTGAAACTAACGAGCGGTAAAAATTTTTAGAACATGCATACAAATATATTCTATTTTTAAAAAAAATCCGTAGTAACGCACGGGTATTTAGCTAGTTTCAAAACAAAGCACAGTTCTGAAGTGTAACAAAAATAGTGAGCAAGATATCCCCTCACATGAAACCAAGATGAAGACAAATAAATGCGAATGTTTACTTTTTACAAAGTTGACTGGCACATATACATATTGTTTACTGAAGAAAGAAACTGACATAATAAAATGCAACAAAACAAAAAATTTCATAGGCCAATGGTGAACATTAGCATAAGTCTTAAATTTGAGATAGCTTGAGACAATTTGAAATCTGCCTGAGTCTTTTATGCCAAAAACTTTGTATGCTTGTCTATCTAATGACAATCAACCATCCAGAATTTATCTTACAACTATACAATCACCCCATAAAAGCAGCACGTACCTTAAAGGCACCAAAGACACGGTTTCTTATGGTGGTCCTAATAAGGCCAACATCCAAAAGAGCGCAAAATGGCCTCCTCACATAAGATGGCTCAACAAAGAAGTCCTCCCCAGTGGCCCAAGTTCAAAATTAGTCATCATTACATATGTACATCAAATGCAACATGAGAAAATATTAGGGAAATGATTAATCTTTCAAACGAATATTACCTCAACACTGCCCTCATATTCCTGATCCAAATCACGGACTTGAGCAAACACATTGGTCTTCTAGGTCTTGACAAACCCCTAAATAAATAACCAAAAAACACATGAATATCATTGTAGACTTAAACAGCGAAAAGGCTACTAAACATGCACAGAGGACATTCTTCTTTACTGGTGGCACACACGAAATCCCTTATTTTCTGACTACTGAATGCTACATTTAGAATAGGCTACTACCGACAAAAGCAAGAATATTATAATTAACAAGGAATTAAAAGTCTACTTACTAAACACTATTAATTGTGAGGAGCTCAACTCCAACAATTACTGAGTGCACTATGAGTCACCTCCACTGCGAGCCACCGCACGAGCCTGAGGCACAATGTGTGCGCGATCCCAAACCTTGGGTAATTCTTCGCCCACAAAGGTTGAAGTACACGGTGACGTAGATCTTCCCTCCCCAGTACATCTGCATCCATCCACATCAACAACAATCACAATCCAAGAAAACAATTAGATACAGGGAATTCAAGAATCGAAGCAAACAAAAGCATGTTACAATCTATAGGAAGTATGAGACCTTGTGGGTCTTGCCGTCGAGGGTGTGGATCTCGATCTCGGGTGTGACCTGGGGGTAGGCAACAGGGATGTCAAACTGGATGGAGAACTCGTAGCGACGGAGGCTTGGACGTACCAGCAGGTGCCTTCCCAGCGGGTGCCCTCCGGGTTGGCGACGGTGATGCGGAACTAGTCATTGTCCTTGGATTGTTCACTCGCTGAGACGACACCTTACCCACTTTCCACCGCCCTCCATCACCTCCCTGCCAATTAGCCGCCACACTCATATTGTCACCTCTTAGTCCTTACCTCCAGCTGCCGCCTCCTCTCTCCCTCCTCTCCGGCCACTATCACGACACCCTTGACCGATGGGGACGGGAGGGCACTAGATCTGTTCAGAGGCAACCGGATCTGGGCGGAGGCGACCAGATCCAGTGACTGCGATCGGAGCCGATGGGGAGAGGTGGAGGCAGTGTTGGGGTGTGGGAGTGGGGAAGTCCGCGCTCGGGTGTAGGGAATGACGACAGCACATAGGTAGATTTGGTGGAGGAGTCAGTGTGGGGGTAGAGGAAGGCTCGCAGGGAATGGTGACTCAAGCACGAGTGAAGGTGGAGGAAGGCTCAAGCACGAGGTAGGCATGCTCCTTGAGACCCGCGGTAAAGACAATAACCTCGAAGGCCTCGGCCGCGGTGCGGAGGAAGGCCTCGACGCCCGGGCACTTGGAGATGTAGAAGGTGATGGCCTAGCCACCGATGACCGGGGGCACAGTGAAGTCGTAGAGGTCTGGGAGTGGATGAGCGTCTCATCGAGGTCCAGGAATAGCGTCTTCTTGCCTGGCTCCAACGACGGTAGGAGCACAATGGCCTATGCATGGGGAGGATGCATCGACGGAGGAGGAGGTGGCAGGGGCGAGAAGGAGCAGAGGTGGTGGAAGCCCATGGCAGCTGCGCGGTGTTTGGTCGGGGAATCGAGGACGGCGAGGTGAGTGAAGAGTTTGAGGCTAACTGTTGAGGGAATGGAGGGAAGTGACGGTTCGAGGGAGAGAGAGGGAGAGGACACAAGAGGGTCGTGGGAACTGCTATGTCCGATGTGGGGCTACTACATGAGTAGAAAAGAATGGTCTAGATGCTTCCTGGTCAGATCCAATGACTATAGAGGGCTGAGAGAATACACCAATAACCACCAACTTGCTTTTTTAAGGAGTAGAGATGTGTATTTGTAGAAATACGTGATGACAGATGCATTGAATTGATAGTACCAAATTGCATTTCTACCAGTGACACTCAAAGGTTCAGACCAGGGATTTCATGCATCAGTTTTGGATATACACTACCACTTTCCCGGGGGAGATATCCGGTGAAAATGAGCGTTTTTGTGAAAATGATGTAAATTTCACTAAAAGTGCTCCTATAAATTTTGAAAAATTTTGAAAAAATTATCATCTATAGGTAAGGGTGTGGTCTATATCTATGCAAAATTTAGAGAACAAACTCAATCCTGTTTGATAGATAGGAAAAGGACAAATATGACATATAATAGTGTAATTACTATTTAGCACTGTTGAACACTATTATACTTCGTGCTTGTCTTTTTCGTATTTCACAAAAGGAATTGAGTTTATTCTTGGAATTTTGTATGGATGTAGACCATACAATTTATTGATAATTTTTTAAAACTTGCACGGGCACTTTTAGTGAAATTTGCGCCATTTTCACGTGATACATCCCAACTCTCCCACTGAGGCAATGTATCTTTGGAACTAGCAGTATGAGCGCGGCGTCACGCCGCACTAGCTACCGTGTGTACCGAAGTAAAAGAGACGGCAATTCACGGGAAAGTTTTTCTAAAAAAAACGAGGACACATGTGTAATTTTGAGAAAATCGAAGGCCTTTTTCGTAAAAAATCGAGGACCCGTAAGGGTCTATACATAACTAAACAAGGACCCGTATATAATTTTCGAAAACACAGGGTGCTATACTGAAAAGGATACGTAATTTTGGTGAAATGGAGGGGGTTTTCGAAAAATAACCTAGTAGGGATCTTTTTGCAAGAACGAAGGATATTTACGTGATTTCGGAAAATTCAGAGATTTTTTTGGGAAAAAAGTGACGTGGCACGGGGGGAGGCCGGAGTTCCCCCGGCTCTAATATAGGGAGTATTCTGGGGATCCCACATGGCAGGCACAAGAGTAATATTTTCGACTTAGTTTGCTTAACAGTAGGAATACTCTCGGGTTGGGTAATTAAAAAAAAGTCTATTACACCCTTAACAATTCAATGGTAAGATTTGATTTCTAGTAGGATGTACCATCAAATTTCTCTTAACTAAGGCATATCTAAATAAGTTTTGACAGCATACACGCTGAAAGATTTCATGCTCTATGTTACACACACTCCAGACATGTGCTGGGTTTGAATCGGCTCATTGTTTTTGGCTTTTGGACTTACTTTTTTCGGTTTTTGAAATCAGCTTTTAGCTTTTGCTATAATACCTAACAGAGTATTTTTTCAAGACAGAGTATTTTTTCAAGACGAGATCTACAGGTTAATTATAGTACACGTTAAAAACCCAGTATCTATATCAGTCAAAATCACAAGCGAGTATCACGAACAGCCAAAAAATCAAAAATTTTAGCCAAAAAACATAAACCACATCCATAAGCCAAACAAGAACATGTCATTTATACTTTGCTACAGTAACTAACTTTTAAACGGTACGTTTCTTTAAGGTACCGTCTATAAGTTAATTATGGTAGACATTGTAAGAACTTCAGTTATACCAGCCAAAATCATATGCGGCCATCTCTCTTCGTAATCTTTCTCATGAACAGCCAAAATTCAAAAGCTATAAGCCAAAAGCCATAGAAAAAAAACCACCCGTGATTCAAGCCTATGCTTACAATGTGCTTCTGTGCTGATTAATCTAGACAAGACTCATGGAGCTGAAAGTTGTACATAAACAAGCACATGGAGAGATCATAAACTCGTAATACAGTACAAAACCGCCTGGCAATGTAGAACATAAGACTCATGGAGCTGAGAGTTGTACAGCTCCATGTGTTGTTCCTTGCGAAGTATTAAAGTTGCCTGTACATAAGCTCAAAAGTCTACACAAACTCAACTTGGGATATTATAATATCGGCCACGGCAGTCACTAGTAAGTACTGCAAACGGCGCTAGGCTGAAGGGAAAATAACAGCAGCAGCTCAAAGCAGCTCCACAACCACCCTAGAAGGCTAGAACAGCCAGTGCTTCTTCTTAGTTTTGCGAGTCAGGAGATCTGCAGTGTACAGAACAGGACCTCACTCAGAACTAACAGCCAGCCGAAATGTAAATGCAAATGGGTAGTGCACCAGGTACACTCACCGTCAGTTGCATATAAGGAATTGTAGTGTACTTCACACCAGAAGCTTAGCCACAGCTCTACAAAATGTCGGTCATGGAAGGATTAGATGCCATATTTCCAGTGGAATATTCATATGCTGCCGTGGAAATGCAAATCATAACAGATATTACCTAGATAAAAAGTTCTGCATGGAATTAAATATGTGAGCATTGGAGCATCTCAGCGCTCACCTCTTGTGGGAGTCAGATCCCTGGGGACTATCTCAATTAAGCAGGTGTCTCTAAATGATGTCAGCAAACAAATTTTGGCACCAAACTGTGAGCGAGCAGAGATACAAAAGGAAAAAGCCGTTAGACAGTTTACAAACATGACATGTGCTAATACTGTAACAACGAGTACATATGAGAACATGCTAGTTCCAAGAGAAGCATTAATACAGATGGAAACCTGATTGATCACCAAACTTCTTATTTTACGATTCAGCACAACAATATGAAGGAATGGTGACAATCAGAGAAATTTCAGGCATCTTCGACGAGGATTGCCAAATGAATTTTCATCAACAATGAACCAATGGCATCAAACACATATGTTATTTTCATATCTTGAAATAGGATCCATAAGGTATAAAAGATCTGTAAGTTCCAGCTATAGTCAGAATTCTAGAAACACAATAACATCAATGCAAAAATGCTGCAGTTAAAAGGCTTTGCTCCAATAAGCATTTGGCCATCTTGAAACTAGAAGTGCCACATTACCCGGTCTGCAGCCGCTTGTAAGGTCAGATGATCCCCCCATTCCCCAGATCTGCAGGGAGATACATATGAAGCTATGAACAACTCAAAAACTAATTGAATGTCTGAACATGATAAGCATCTCAAGTCTGTGTTCAGTGGGAACCTTTTCATTTTCTTCAAGTACACCTTATATTCCATTGGTACATAGCCTTCATATCGTTTTCTGAATTCCTTCATCTAAAAAGCAGGGATAGTTTTCAGCATAGTTGCATATCCATGAAACTATATGATCAAGTATGCACTGTAGTAATGTATTTATTTAATTTACTAAATAAGGTCCATGGGTTGAGGCAAAAATGTACCTGTTTCATGACTGCCTTTCTCACATGCTTGTGATAGTCTGGATTGCGAAATATCTGGTCTGCCAAAGCTCGGAACTGTAACAATGTGTCATTAGTGGCATTAAGAAAAATGGGAACAGATTGAAGAAGTAACAAAGCCATCTGTAGTTCTATTTATCTAGTAAAGGGGATGCATTACTGACTAAACAGTTTAATAGTATCAATAATTCAATATCAAATAACAGAGGCCAATTAATCTTTCAGTATAAGATAACAACCACAGTCTTCTAAAACAATAAATCACATGCAATCTAGCTGACTAGAAACACGAGTCTGAAGCATCGCAGATAATGTAACATATTATCTTTTTATAAATGGAATGATAATTTCTGCTAAGCATGTAAAACAAACCTGACAATTCCCATCTCCCTCTATTTGAAACTCAGCCAAACCGTAAGTGCCCAACCTGTCAAAATAAAAGGTAAGTGTAAATGAACTTAACATAGAACTAGAAAAGAGAGTCTAACAACACATATAATTCTACAAAAAAGATCTACATTCTCGTCTTGTATTTGTTAGCATGAGAGAGAGATCTGATTTTTACCTTTCCAACAATCTTTCATGATCCAAGGTTGCATTATCAACATTAGGAATTTTCCCATTAACTCGAGGAGTGTGCTGCCATAAAAGAGGGTGTTAGTAACTTCATCATAAACCTTAGCAGAAGGCATGCTATTGTAAAGCTAAGAACTTTACATCATTACTATTTGTTTTTTATTATTTGATTTAACAATGCAAATTCAAAATCATAATTGCCATTACTTATTATTGAGTACTATACTGGCAAAATTATATTCAGTTGAGAGACAATTCGTAGAGGTAATTATGGCACACCTAGAGGTAAAGTTCAAGGAAGCAAACGTACTAAAAGATTAAAGAGAAACAAATGTTGATCAACTCTTCATTACCGGGATTGAACCCAAATGAGACAGGCGCTTCCCAAGACTATGTCCATTGTTGTTCTTTGCTTGAGCTAGGAGGCTACCTATAGTTATAGGTACTTCCTCCTCGCTCTCCTGAGTACTGCTGCTGATGCTTGAGCTAGAGCTTTTACTAACATGATCCGGTTGTTCGGACATGCTATCTCCAAATGAACATTGACAAGATCTTAGACCGATGATGGGCTTCAAAGAAAACAAGTAGCAATAAATTATTGTAAGAGTCAGACAACATGTATTCACATGATAGCAAGAAGTACATACTAGATAAAAGCTACGTTGCGCGGATACTTCACAAAAGTTGCATATCTGTATCAGATAACGTATCGGATACGGATACTCCACCGATACACTCCGATACGTATCCTGCACGTATCCCCGATTTTTTAATTTTTCAAAAAAGAGATAATAAATCTCGATACTTCGTTGATACGGATTAACCTAATAACAAGCCTCCTTCAATCCATCCACAGATCAAGTCGGTCATTGCATATAGGGTCCTGCCTGTGCCCTTTTAGTTGATCTTTTAGGTGGTGAATACTCTCAGTTAGAATGTCTACTAATGCTGGAGGCTGGAGCCACCCTTAAATATCAATTATTGAATGATACCTTCTATTATTTAGGTCCCGATCAATGCAATGCCACAAATGCAATATTCTGCTCATGGATGGCTGTTGGAAATGCTCTTGGTTTTTCATTTGGTGCGAGTGGGAATTGGCACAAGTACATCTTTGATGTCTGTTCTTTTGTGCTTATACTTGAAGTTAATTATCAAGCAATTGGTGATGTCTCCAAGAGTAAACTCATGCCACTATCCATAGATAATCGAACAAACTTGCGCTAGTTGTCAATGGTTACTTGCACAGTTGGTAATATCAATATCTGAAGGCTACAAGTCAAGCTGTATCAGTAAATAATAGTTTTACTCTCCCCACCTTGATGCTATGCTTTACTCCAGGAATGGTCTTGCCAGCATAGGGGATGAGTAATCCCACAATTTGTTTCCCCACCTTTCTTTTGTTCTACCAAAATAGCGGGCATATGCTAACATGCTAATTATAAAAATTCATTAATTTCTTTTTTATCTTTATTACATATATATAAATGTATCGTCGTATTGGTATTTTTGGGAAAATAGCGAATCGCAGTGTCGCCGTATCTCATATCCGTATTGGAGTATCTGGGCTGTTAAGAAATACAGGTCATATAAGGAAATAAATAAGAGTCCTTATCTATTTCCTTTTCTTATCCTTAACATGGGCAACATAGGATAAAAGTTCCAAAGCAACTAATATCAGCCAACAAGCTCATTTTTCCTAATATTACACATCAAAACATTTCACTATTTGCCTAATTGGTACTAGGAATTAGATCAAACCTTATAAAGTGATGTTGGACCACAAAAACTCCTAGTTCTTATCATACGAGATGGAAACATATACAGATCTTAACCACCCAGTAAGGAGACATAAAGGTCATATTTGGTTACTCCATTTCCTTATATCTCATAGTAAATGCCTGAAAACTGTTTTCTCTTTGGACACTATATTCCAATTCCAATCAGCAGATGGCACATGGAAGGGACTAGCGATAATGGTCTGGATAAGAAGCAAACAACAGAGCATTTTCACAACTGCATAGCAAAGGAGGGTCCCCCAACACACTCATAAGTGTGTATCTTTTCACGGTAATCCATCTGCCTCTGATAATTTCGGGCACTTCCAACTCCCAGATCCTCTTTACTTTATAGTATTCAAAACCAACAAACAAACTAGTTTTATAGGATCGAAGCGACATTGAAGGTGGTCAGTTCTTTGATTCAGCGGTATCCAAAACCAACCAAAGGGATGTTTTTTTCAGAGGAATCAAACTGATCGACGACCAATCAATAGACAAATAATAAACACACTATCTGCAAAGAAGCTAAACTTCATGTCCTTGCATTCCTGGATCAAAGAACCCACCTTTTTTAACCAATAACCTCACCTGGGGAAGTAGCTAGTTCCAAAATTAAGTTAACCAATCAACTAAACGGATCTTGGATGAATCAATCTAAAAGGGCTATTTTTCTCTACATATCAGTCAGAACCAAGCACTAGGCGATCTTTACTCATCAATCAAAATTTAGCAAAAGGAAAGGTCATGGATTGTTGCTATCTATCAGAAAGAAAACCATCAAGCGACATAATCAAGCAAAGAAGGCATCCAAGAATCAGTAAAGAAGCAAAGCTTCACAGGTCGGCAGCACGCTGCTCATGGAGCCGAATAGCGATCGCGTAAAAACCCAGCTCATAAATCGGATGAGGGAGAAACCTTACTAGCTTTTCGGATCAGGGCCGCCGTGCGCGCGACAAGAGGGCTCGAGTTCAGTAGCTGTAGCTCACACTTCCTGTCGGACGCGAGAGCAAACAGAGAGAAATGTCGTCTTTTCTTTTGCTTTTGGTTTTTAATTTTGGGGAAATTGTAAACCTACCCCCCATAAGTCAGTCAGATTTCCACAAACACCCCTAACTTTGTTGCATTCATCCGTAAATCAATCATACTTCCAGAATTACGCATGCTCGCTACTCGTTTATCATGAGATTTAACAAAAACAGAAAACAAAAGCAAAATTGTCCTTTAGTCTGGCTTAAGCTAGACAAACTTAGCATCTTTTGGTATTACGGTGCCTTTAAAAAAACACTTATTTTATTTGACCTTTTGGATATTAACACTGGCAAGAGATCCCTTCCAAGACTTACAAAAGCATAAGCTTTTGCATCCCAATTTAATATTTTCCAAAACGTGGCTATACCGGGGCATAGCACGAGTGCAGCACCCCAGCTACGGTCTCGCTCGGTTGCGCTGAAAAGCTGTGATTTATAACTGAAATTACACTATAGTGACTGAAATTTCACTGTAACTGAAGATGGATTATTTTGTGTAATTAAATTTTAAAAAAATTAAAAATAGAAAAAATATGCTAGCCCATCACGGACAACGCAAACGAATACGGGAAAAAAGAACCGACAAAAAGCTCAAAAAAACCAAAAGTTCAGAAAAGATGAAATTTATGAATAGTAAAAAATAAGCCAGAAGCTGAAGCCGAAACGAGGGAGGCTATGTCGATGCCATTGATGTCCAGGAGCTTTGATAGTGTGGGGGTTTTCTGGCTGTAATTTATGGTTTATGGTTGAATTTTTTGAATTTTGTTGATCGCGAAAGACAATATGTAAAGGAAAATAGTCGCATGTGATTTTGGTCGGTACAGCTAAACTTGGTACAGTTTGTACTACAATTTAACTGTAGATACCGCCTTAAAAAATGCATCATTTAGCCATGAGTACTGTAGCAAATGGCATAAGCCATAAATGGAAGTCCTCGCGAACCCACCCATAGTAATGCCTGGATCTAGTAAGGGCATTTCTAATAGTGTCATCTCAGCGTCTCTTAGATATATTAAATGAGTAAATTTCTATGTGGAGAAGAGAGGAGGTAAGGAAAGATAATATAGTGTCTCTTATGCAAAAGAGGACTTGAGCTTGTAAACTAACGCAAATAGTGAGAGGATATAAAACAGAAAGTTATGATGAAAATAGTATAAAATAGTTAGAGAAATAATTTATTGTTAAAGAGACTGTCTCTAATGCTATTTTTAGATGAGATTAAATTCTTAGAGACAACCTTAAGAATAAACTATTGTACATGCCCACAACAAAACAATGGTATACCAATGAACAAAAGAATGACGCTCGGAAATATGGTCTAAAGGAACACACTCTTCGCATAATAGATCCACTTTGAAGTTGACTTATTCGCTTGGCCAATCGGCGGAATGTGTAGGAGATATCATAAAGGCCCAATATCTTCTATTTTAAAGCTATAATAGAAAATTCTTACTACAATTAGTAAAGATTTCTATAACTAACTAGATTCTATAACACGGTGTAGAAACCGCATACACTCCCCTAGGCCCAATCAATACGAAAGGAAGAATCTCATTGTTGTTGCCTTGTGCTTGATCTAAGCAATTTAAATGTTATTGTTTTTTATCATGTTAGCTCAAAAATATCTCATGTATAATCTAAACGATAGGCTTCGGCTGACCCATTGGAACAATCCAGCTCCCCGACAGCTAAAAGAAGGTTCAGTAACTTATTGTCATTATTTAATATGGAGAGCGACATCCCACACAGCCCAACTACCCAAGAGCCCGTTCGCCGCTACCGCGGCGAGGCTCACCCTTCTTCCACCTCTCTCTTCTTCTAGTGGTGGCCATGCTCAGATCTGATGCCGCCATCGGAGTTTCCTTCCTCTCTGTTGGTTGTTGTCGCCATAGGTCCCGGATCCCGATGGATCCGGTGCCTCCTTGTTGACCTTCTGGTCCCACTGCCTAGGAGTCATCTTGGTCACTGGTGCTACGCCAGTGACGTGCTGGGTGCGTCGGTGCTACCACGCCGCAGTGGCCAACACTGTAGGAGCCAACACCCTCTTGGTTCTCATGGCCCAAGGGCCTTCTAAGGCGAGCTTGGTGGGGGTAGGCCCGAGATGCCAAAGTGGTAGCAGGTGGAGTTCGAGACCAAGTAGATCCGGAGGGATCGGAGGCAGATGAGATGGGTTTCTAGATCCAGGGTTCACTGGACCCGAATTGGTGACGGTTGCTACTACTGCTTGGTCATCTTCCTTGTGCTTGGCTCGGCATGGGCGTCCCCTTCGGCATGGCTGGCCGAGACTAGTCTCAGCATGTGTGTGTACGTGGCTGGCTGAGTCTAGCCTCGGCCACACAAAGGTGTCCGTCTTGGCGGGCGGCGTGTCGGGAGCTACAGCAACACGTGTGTACTTCTCGGTGTGGCTGGCCAGGCCTAGCCATTGCCGCATGTGGTGCGCACGTGGCTGGCGGGGCCTAGCCTTGGCCTTGAGGTGGTGTGCATCTTGGTAGGTGGTACCTTGGTGGCTATAGCGGCAAGGGTGTCCTCCTTGGCATGGCTGGCCGGGGCTCGTCTCGGGCGCGCATGGGTGTGCTGTGACTGGTCGGGCCTAGCCTATATCGTGATTAGCTACCCCTAGGCTTCGTCATCTTTTGAGAGGTCGTGTTTGTTGTTCCACAAGGTACTTGCCTTGTGGATACTTTGGTAGGACCTCTAGTTTGAGACTCTTATATTGGTTTGTTTGGTGTTGCCCCTTTGGAACTAGTGTAGTTCTCTTCTCTTAAAATGAATGGCAGAGTTTCTACCCTTGGTTTCCAAAAGCTAAACTTAATATATTTGGTTAGGTTCTTTTTGACTTTGGCTTTGTCTTATCACTTTCTTCTACAATAACTAGCATTTAAATGATGCGTCTTTTCAGGATGGGTCTACAGGTAGATTATAGTAGACACTATATCGAGTTCAGCTATACTGGCCAAAATCATATGCGACTGTTTTTCTTTGCACACTATCTCTTACGAACAAACAGAATTCAAAAATCATAAGTCAAAAGTTAAAGCCATAGTTTAAAAGAACCACCCAAAGATTTGCTTGGTACCACTCTCACGGACCAATATGCAAGAATGGACATAATGCAGGATTGGAGTGCAGAGGGCCGCGACTAGGGTTAAAACCTTCGAATGGGAAAAACTTTCGGACGTTGACGAAAGGATCGAATGAACGAATTTCATTCATTTCGTTCAAAATTTCTGACGCAAAAATAAATTTTTTGATGAAATTTAACCAAAATTTGGATGAAATTTGGACAAATTTCAAATAGAGTGAAATTTGACCAAATTTTGGTTGAATAAAACTTGTTTTGAAGGGTACCAAAAGAGATGAAATTTCATTCATTTCACGAAATTCCGGACGAAAAGATGAAGCTTGGCTGCAACTTCATTCCAAGTTCCAACATCCCCAAAATTCTGTGACGCCTTTCTTCTCGGTCTAACAGACTACCACCAAACTCAACAATAAGAGATGCACAATATCACTGCCTCCTTCGAGGAACCAAACAACAGCAAGGGACTGAAGAATTTTCCTGTTCTTATCGCCTTCACCGCACAAGCATTTCTTTCACCTTTATTTATTCTTTTTCCCTGTACTTTGATTCTTTATTTTATATTTTATTCTTATCCGTATTTAAGCGGCAGCTTTGATTCTTTTTCATTTTTCTTACACCTTTATTTATTCTTTTTCTCGGAACTACACTATCCTATATTTTATTCTTATCCGTATTTAAGCGGCAGCCTTGAATCTTTTTCATTTTTTAGGCCTGTTTTTTAACGACTTCTAAAAATAATTTTTGCTTTTTTGTTATAATACCTAACTTTTAAACAGAATATTTTTTCAAGACAGGGTTTACAAGTTAATTGTAGTGCACATTAAAATCCCAACACCTGTATCAACTAAAATCGCAAATGAATATCTCTCTCAATAATCTCTATCATAAATAACTAAAATTCAAATATTTTATTTAAAAATTACAAGCCGCAGCCGTATCAAAGAGACCCTCTCCTGCATGCACTGCTCGTCCACTTACCTAGTGCATCAGCAGTTTCAGGCTTTCAGCACAGCAGCATTCTGCCGCATGCGTTTCTTTTTTTTTTTTGCGCAGAATGATAATTAGACTGGAGTTAGCTCATCGCGATCTGAACATCAGGTGTTTCAGATCGATTTGACTCTACTCAAACCGGTCGACCTGAGCTATCAGTTCCGTTGATTTCTGAGGAAGCTTCAGGCATAATTCCGTCAGGACTTTTCTGGTCCTGTCTAGCAGCAGCAAGAATGTCGGCATGCAACAACCGGAGAAAGGTTTTGTGTGATGGTGCAGCGCAAGCCTTGATCTGACGCGAGAAAACAGTGTTTAGGATAGTAACAGCAGGCGGCCGACGGAAGCACTAAGCAACCTTTTTTTCTTGCCACTCGGTAGGATTGAAATAAGCTGTTTTATAGCTAAAATTGTACTAAAGCTGACTGAAATTACATTGTTGCTGATGATGGCTTATTTAACATAACTAAGTTTTAAAGAAATTTAAAATAAAAAAACAGATTAACCCATTGCGGACAACGTAAATAAATAGAAAAAGAATTGGCAAGAAAGTTTTAAAAAAGATAAAAAACCAAAAAAATAAAAATAGTGAATAATAAATCTAAAGTCAGAAACTCAAGCGGAGCTAAACGGACAAGTGAAGTCCTGCTTTCCTGGTACAGTGGTACTGCAAGTGCCAGGCATGCCTTATCAACCACTGAACACAACAAAATACGGAGATCGGGAGATGTGCTTTAATGCTCTTCATAGCATCAAAAACTACAAATTTTACCTTGAGTTACATCTACTTACTCCTTCACTACTAACATAGTGTTTTAAAGATTTTTGGAAATTAGCTGTAGACAACATATATCCGTGTATGATATTTCACCAATAGCGTACTCATCTGCTAGTACTAAGTAAAGAACCCAAAGCATAACCTGAGAAAGTAAGAATTGAAGGCAACTCTTGGTGTTTAACTGTGCATGTCCAGAATTCAGATTTCGAATGTGCGAATTCAACTCAAATTCAAGTGTATTTTTTAAAATATCATTATACATATTAATAATAATTCGAATGCAACGTATACCTTTGAAAATATACTCGATTTCAAAGTTTTGAACGAATTTAAATCACATGCTTATATATATTATATACATAATCAGCACATAACTACAATCAAACTATCATAAAAAAGGCAACTACAATTTGAATTTCAGTTCGAATTTGTTTGAACCAGTTAAACTCAACATCCAAAAAAGTAAAAAAATTTCGCATACGATAAATAGAAAAATACATATTTTAGATCATGGTGCCTACACACAACAGTATACTAGAACAACTCACAAATGCACAATAACAACAAGAACTGAAGGCAACTTACGAGGAGATGACCTTCGAAGCCGTCTAGAAGGCAGCAAGGGCTGCAAGGCTAGGCATGCCGAAGTCAGCACTGTCCTAGAAAACCTATCGTCACTGTTTGCACCGTAGCATGGTTCTCAAAGATACAAAACCACCCACACGAGCCGGCTAGCACCATGGTCATGTGGTCGAGGGGCCAAGAACGTCGCACAGGACCAAGATCCCACACCGCCCCAAGCACTAGGCAAGTAAGATCATCGCACAAACCACAGCTGAAACCACCACGGTCACGATAGACTGACAGTGCTGTAAAACCACAACACTAGAGCGAGCTCAGAACCGGAACGAGGTTTAGCATTGCAGCAGCTCATTTGTGCCACCCTTGGACGCCACGCACAGATGGCATCATCGTAGCCTTGACCCAGCACAAGACCAGAGTCAAGCACGCCTAGACCTAGCCCTTTGACTCCGTCCTCACCGAGACAAACCCTCAGGTTGTTGGAGAAAGGACCGAGCTGTTGTTGTAAGTGCCGCCACTCACCAGAGCTCAAATCGTAGGGTAATCACTCCGTGAAGGAGGAAAAAAAGAGATGGGAAAATTCGATTGGATCTGAGACATATCCAAAGAGGAGAGTCCAACTAGTACAAGAAGAGGGGGGAGGCGAGCCACACTGCCAATGGCCAGTGCCGAGGGCGCGGGAGTTGGAGTGGTGGGGATCGGATCAATCACATGATCCACATCTCCCTCTCATTCTGGCAATACAGAATGAGCCAAAGACTCCTTATCCTCTTCCTCTCTCAACGACAAGTGGGACCGATTCCTTCTCTCTCTTTTATTTAAAACAGAAAGCAAATTGGGAAAACCCCAAATTGCCTGTAAGTCAGGTTTAGATGTATCATTGTAATCTTGTGTAATTTTGGTGATATTTGATTCTCTTAACATTTACTGATCATTCATATATGGTGTTATAATAAATTAATAATAACTCATGTAATGCTATATGCTTATATGTCTGCATCTTTCCTGTTTTTTTGTCAATTCTTCTTGGTTGTTCTTGCAATTAACTAAGCGATGTTTAGCTGTATCATTATTGCTGTTAACAATGATTAAGTATTTAACTGTTACTGCTTAGATTCTATCAAGCTTGGTTGTACTTTGTGGAGTAGATTGTATTGCAAATAAAAAAAAAGAATTGGAATACAATTTCGAAGGTCAGCCAGCACAGTAGCTCTGGGTAGTGGTCACAGTACACGTATATACGAGAAAGCTGGCTAGCAGAGGAAACACGGAGGAAGATTTGGGTGGTGTTCAGTTCGGCTTATTTTTAGTGATTTATGGCTGAAAACACTGTAGCTGGCTGAAAAAAATACTGTAGCTGACAGAGGCTTATTTAACATAATTAAATTTAAAAAAATTAAAAAATATAAAAAAATTGTTAGCCCATCACAGACAACGCAAACGAATACGGGGAAAAAAAGAACTGGCAAAAAAGCTAAAAAAAAGCCAAAAATTCAGAAAAACGGGGCTAGAATTGAAAAAAATAATTTGCTACGGGCTAAAACAATGATGGCTTGGCATGCTGCGTGGAACAAATCAGAGCTTTGGAAGAAAGGTGAAAACCCAACCAACTTCCCTTCCCACCCCGAGCTACTGAATGGTGCGATTGTGCCCACCAATCAACCTCAAGGCTGCGATCGTGCCCAGTGGCAAAGCGCCATGAAGCATAAATGCCCCCCTACTTTTCGGATTTTTAGCCAGTTTTTAACTACGATTTTTAACAATCAATATTTATAGATTAAGGGATGTTCGTGTTATTTTTGCTAATGGCTTTTGACTGTAATTTATATCTTTTGGCTAAAAATAAATAGTAATAGTTAAAAAAGTGGCTTTTAGAAGGAGTGAGTGGTGAAAAAAGTGAGGTAGAGATACATACACGTGACATGAGCGGAAAGAGTATGGTGCGTGATGCACCTGTAATTCTAGAAGCTGCTTTGAAATTCTATGTGTTCGTATTGATTTTTTATTTTTCTAAACAGAACCCAATACAAATAGGGCCTAATAAAGTGCAACCAAAAAGCCAAAAAGCATGCTTGTATTGACTTTTGTTGATGGATTTTGGTTGTGGTTGATGAATAGTAGTGGCTGATAGAAGCGGCCGATGAATATTGGTGGATGATAAATAATAGTGCATTATGTAAGCAAGATGATACAACGAAAGGTCCTATAACATTTAAATCGTTATACGACTTAAGAAATTATGACATAATAAAGGCCCCGCTCGGTTGGGCTGAAAAATAATGGCTTATGACTGAAATTGTACTATAGCTGACTGAAATTACACTGTATCTGAAAGTGGCTTATTTGACGTAATTAAATTTAATAAAAAATTAAAAATAGAAAAAATATGTTAGATCATCACAGACAATGCAAACGAATATGAAAAAAAGAACTGGCAAAAAAACTTAAAAAACAAAAATTTAGAAAAAAAACGAAATTTATGAATAGTAAAAAATAAACTAGAAGTCAGAAGCTGAAACCAAAATAAGCGGAACGAAAATATAAAATATGTTATAACATATAAAAATATAAAGTAGTGTGATGGCACAGTCCATTTGGTTTCGACACGCACGCACGCACCCGCACCCACCCACCTGTCCCCGTCCGTCTCCCCTCTTCAATTCGCAAGCCTCCATCCAGGCTCGCACTCGCACGCACCCGAACGAGCGACCGTCAGAGAGAGAGAGAAGAGAAGGCAAAAAACCCTAGCAGCCTAGCACAGCGCAAATCCCCCGCGAGGCGCGCGCCGTCTGATGGTTTCGATGAGCTCGACGCCCAAGCCGCTCGACGCCGCCGCAGCCGTCGCAGGCTGCGCTGGAGGCGGGGACTCAGGAGGAGGATGGGGCGGAGGCAAGGAGCAGCAGGCGGTGGTTGTCGCGCCGCCGCCTATGGCGGCGGCGGCGGCGGCGGAGGAGGAGGAGGAGGAGGTCAGGAAGGTGAGGAAGCCGTACACCATCACCAAGTCGCGGGAGAGCTGGACGGAGCCGGAGCACGACAAGTTCCTCGAGGCGCTGCAGCTGTGAGTGCCCAATTCTCCCCCGTCTCCTCGCGCTCTGGGTCGGGGGAAGTTCGATCGTTATGGGGTGGTGCTTACGTCTTACTTTTCTTTTCTACGCGGCGCCTGTGTCGTTGTGGAATTGGATTTGTTAGCCCATCTGCTCCTGCAAGTGCTTATTCTGGCTAGTTTGAAAGGTGTTTTTTTTTGGGTGGAGGTGATAAATTCCGAATAGGTTTTGCCTGTTGGGTCAAATTGGATGGTGAGGTTTTGGTCGAATCTGTTAAATTTCACGGTCGTGGTTGGCAGGCACTTTCGTCCATGGCTCACATTTTGGGTAGTTCATGAAATCTTGGATTTTGGTTGGTGTTTTGGCTGAATTGTGGTGCAAATCTTTGGGGTTGGGTTGAGGTGGAGTAGTGAGTGCGGGTAGTTTGATAGGTCTGCTTTGCTTCATGTTTGTAGTTTCAAGGGAATTGAGATGTTATGTTTGAGGATGGTATTCCTGTCCAATTGGTGCAATGGGATTGTGGGATGGGGATTGGTTCGAATTTAGTGAAATTTTCTGACTTTTAGCGGTTTTGGGTTGCATGCGAGCACATGGTGTGTGTTCGGAACTGGGAAGAACAAGAGTGCTGTGGTTTTGTTAGCATTTCTGCTGCGATAGTTTATGTGTATCATCTTGTTAGCTGTAGGAGTAAGTGGGGAGGTAACTGTTATTCCTATCATTGGATGTATGTGGAATTAACCTCATAATTGAGCTTAACCTCATATTAGCATTTCCTGTATTTAGGACTAAAACCTTTTGTCCTTTTTCCTCAATCCTCAACTAGCATATGATGATTATCGACAGCAACTATTTGATTGCTATGTCTGCGCAAAGGTTTCTGTTAATATCTCTTTGTGAACTTGTTCTGCATACTCTTTAACTCCAATCTTGCTTGTTGCTGCTAAACTTTCAAGCTACATATCATGTTTGTGTCTGTTTTATGTTTTTTTGCTATGACTATTTGTCTATTTGATGATTTATTGATTGTAAGAAATGTTTTTGTAGATCAATCGTACTTTCGGAATGCTTTTTCTGAGAACTAAGATGGTCTAATCACATTTCTAAAATTTTCCTATTTCCTTTGTCTGTTGTAGGTTTGATCGTGATTGGAAAAAGATCGAAGCATATGTTGGCTCAAAAACTGTGATACAGGTATAGTTCATAGCTACATTAACATTTTCTTCCGCGTTCTAAAAAAACATTTACTTCTTTTCTGCTAGCTTTTTAAAGTTCTTGCAATGTTTTAATTTTAGGTATTCTATGTTTAGCTGCTAGGCCACACATTATTTCAAAAAACTTAACATACTTCATGCCTGTTCCTTGTTGACCGATTTTATTGGTTACCAGAATATGAAAATTTAAGCTCGATGCCTAGTGTTTCACATGTGCCTTTTAGTGTAACAAACATTTGTATACATCTTGTTCAGTTTTTTGAAGTGTACTTTCAACTCAATCATGTTGAATTAAATTTGAGAATTTAACTAAATAATTCACTTGTGTTCATTAGAAGGTACACTTGCATTGTGCTGAAAAGTAGAGAGTTATATCCTCTGCAGCAGTTTGAAAGGCAGGTTTTTGTGCTAAGTAAAAGGAACCACTCCTTTGTCATTCCAGTGTCAACATGCTATGCACAAGCTAAAAAAATGTTGTTTTGACAGATAAGGAGCCATGCACAAAAGTACTTTTTGAAGGTTCAAAAAAATGGTACAGGCGAACATCTGCCCCCACCCCGGCCTAAGCGCAAGGCAGCTCATCCATATCCGCAGAAGGCCTCTAAAAATGGTTTGTATTGTTCAACAACCTAGTCTTATTATGATGAACTGTTTCTAGTGCGGCGAGTAGTAATCAGAACTATTTAGCTCCTGCAGTTTCTCAAGCTGTTTTATCACAACAAACTCCTCTTCTGAGAGAGCAAGGCTGTGTTATGCCTATGGATACATCTACTGTCATTAGAAACGCAAATACGAATGCTGCGGTGCCTTCCTGGGACAATGCTCTTGCTCAACCTTTCAGTGCAAGTCATACGCAAGGTCTGTTATTTACTATCATCATAATCTCTATCGAAGACTAATGATTTGAGGAGGAAATACTAAGGTTTCACATATTTGACAGGTTCAGGTGCTGTTGCAACAAATAACTGCTCTAGTAGCATAGAGAGCCCATCTGGAACTTGGCCAGCTTCTGAAGCAGTTGAACAAGAAAATGTTCTTCCACCACTCCGTGGTGAGTTCCCTCTTCTGCAGCATACACTATGCAAATTCACCCTTGCAATTATTCTATAGACCAACAGCTTAGTGTTATGGTCTTGTAAACCATTGCAAAATTCATTTTCCTTCCAGTCATATTAGATAAAATTCTGTTACACTTAAATTAAGGTTTGGTGCAGCCGTGCCAATCTCATTTTGTAATTTATGATCCATGTTTGGCAGCCTAAGCCAATCTTCTATGGTCAATGGAGACTAAGTTTGTCAAGTTGTTAGGCTTTGATCTTCTCTCATTTAAACTGGTTTGAGATTAGGATGGTACTAGGAAGTAAATGGCAACCTTTCGAGAGCTTTTCTACTCAAATTTGTTCAAGTTTTCCACTAACAACGAAAACCAGTAAAATTGGGATTAACCTGATCTTTTTGCCCTAGCGCTCTGTGCTTTCAACTGGAGATTGTCTTAGTTTTTTTAATTGTCGCAAGAAGAGTAGCAAACTTGTAGAGGCACTGCTGTTTAATGACAGCCACATTGTTGTGCCATCTTGGACATCCTAAGTTCCTAACATATGCAACAATATAGACACAGGCTAGATCATTTGTAATTGTGATGGTTTTCTGAGTCTTTCAGATCATTAAGGGTATTTCTCTTCCCTAGAGAAGATTTGTTCTGGTCTCGCATGTGGAATATAGGAAGAGATACATATGATTTTGTCGGAGAAATCGCTGAGGATCGGAGTGCTCTCTTGTGTATATTTAACATGACTGTTTTACAAAACACAGCTGAGAGCCTAGCTGTTGCAGGTTTAAGTATGTCCCATTGTGTTTTATTATGAAGTGACTTAGAAACATAGGCCAACCTATTACTAACAAGCCTCTCAGATAGCTGGGTTTTTTTTTTTGAGAAGCCTGACCTTTTGGTCTTACTTGACTGACATGGAAATTTATCATGTCTTAATCTGTTCTGTTAGGGACCTGTCCTTGAGTTATTACCATATTATGAAATATGATCTCTTGTTGTGTTGGTTAAATATCCCTTTAAAATAGAGGTATTGGTCTGAGACTGACTGCATTTCTACCATTGTATCTTACGCCTGCTGCTCCTGGGTACACATGCAGCTATGCCAGATTTTGCCCAAGTATACAACTTTCTGGGAAGCATATTTGATCCAGATACTAGTGGGCATCTGCAGAGATTAAAGGCAATGGATCCGATTGATGCTGAAACGGTGTGTCTTCTGTAAGCTCTACTTTTTCATTAGAACCGTTCTGCCATTCACAACTGACAACTGTATTACTTTTCCCATTTCTGGTATTAACTTGTCTACGCTATATGCCTAATTACTGTTTCTATTTGCCAGTTTCTGCTGTAGTCTTGGCTATAGTTCTCTGGTAGAAGTTAGTGGCTTACACAAGACTCTAATAGTCACGTCTTTTGATTAACATGATTATAAATAGAGTGTATTCTTGAGGATTAACATGATTATAAACAGAGTGTATTCTTGAGTTATAGATATTTTTTTAATGTTCTACTATAATTTTCTTTTTGCAGCACATTTGGAATAAAAATCTAGCACTTATGATGTTACTAAAATCATAAAAATCTAGCAGTAATAATGTTATACAAGTGGAAGTTTCTGGGCCCCACTTAGTTATAAAACACAGTAAAATTTTAAGTGTCACCAACATTTCACATCACTCTTGCTACTTTTAGAATATAAGAAACACCAAGCCCTTTTCACTCCTGAGGCCCAAACATCCAGTTGATGTATTCATTGTCCACATTGCGCAGCTCTAACTCATAACTGAAAATTCGCCTGCTGTAAAACATATTTTTCCCGAAAAGAAGTTATTCAGATATGTTGTTTAATTTTGAATTGCATGGATTTGTCTTGACTTCTGTTCTTCTCCCTTTATTTTTGACAATGTCCTGAGTCCTACTTGCTTTTTTTCCTTCTAGTTTTGTTTTGTTTCTCCCTCCACTGCATTTGATTGCTATCAATTCATGTTCTTGTATTCTATGGACAACTGTATCATTATTAGTATGTGTTCACACAACTGTGCTATTTCATGTACAATGAATATTGGTATTTTGAATTGACTAATCTTCAGGTACTACTGCTGATGAGAAATCTATCCATGAACCTGACTAGCCCTGACTTTGAGGCACATGTAAGTTGTTTTATTTCTTTCTTTCCACTCACATTTCTCTTTTAGCTTTCTGCACCTTGTAGTTGTCTAAGCATGTTGTGAGTGATATTCCAATGCTTGTACCAGACTACCATTAGGGGTTACCATGCTTTCTCTAAAGCAGTGATTCTGATGATAATATAGTGCTTTTAGATATTATTATCTGTTGTGGCTACTGGCCAAACAGTAAATTAGAAGAGTAGTGGAGTGGTTGTGTGAATGAACAATGCTTGCCCCTTCTCCATGTTCAGGGCGCACGCATATATACCTCCATAAAACATGATTACAATAGTACCCTTACAGTCATACACCCTCTGGAGGGGCATACATGTCATTACACATATCTTACTGGGCCTTATAACCCCTAAACAGGCCGGATGGGGTCAGGTGGGGGCCATCCCTACCACATTACCACTGTTGTATTACCCTAGAACTCCCTGAAATTTCAGTTTATGTTTCACAATAATAATGGAAATGGAAAATTTTCCCTTGACCTGAGGTGTTTTGAAATCTGAAGTCACATGGCCTTTCTAGCTAGTGCACAGTTAAGGTTCTTCTTACCTGGATTTTTGTTTTAAGTTTGTGCTAGCTAATAAAATTTTCTAAACAAATATTTAAGTGGCTAATATGATTATCATAGCGTCATAGCGATCTAGATTGCAGGCTTATTTCTTAAGAGAGGTGTAAACAGAAAACTTTAACTTAAATAAATTATCCTCCCCCTTGACATGTATATTCATAGCAACCGTCTGTTAGTTCCTTGAGTGGCATCTTCCCTCCTGTCATATTTTCACCTGGGAGCCTCTGTTCTTAAAAAAACATGTGCTTGCATGTTAGCATCTTGCTGATTAGTTTTTGGGCTATGAGCTATTGCATTGGTTTTCCTGTGAATTTTTAACTTGCAGGAGCTTTGAAATTGAAACAGTTCTTGATTGTTCGAATGCACTGTTCTGAAATCCTGATCAATTCGCCCCCTGCTTGCAGCGGAAGTTGCTATCGTTGTATAGTTCTGGTGTAGATCAAATTAAGCCTGAAGGCATGGAAAATTTTGGTTCTCCTCAGAGTTGCCATCTTCCATTCATGTAACACTTCAGTTACTCTCCCTGTTAATGTGCTTGTGACTTGCATCTCGATATCGACAAAGAGCATTTTCATTTTCCAGGGTAACAAGTGAATGAGAGGGCAGTGTCTGTTTGCGGTCGAAGCTTCAGTTGTTTCTATGAGACATTCTTGTGTTTTGTACTGGAGTTGTGGACTGCTGGTCTGGCAGTTTATGAATGCTAGTGACGTGTTGTGGCAGTGACATCTGTATAGCTTCCAATAATGCTCTAACCCTAGGCTAGTTTTGCTAATCAAGTTCATGTAGATAGCTAGTTTTGTGTGCCCATGCAATTCTTTTTTCCTCGGGTGGGGCATAGCTCAATATGTTTTTGTATGTATACATCTATGTAAATATGTGTGATTATGTAATAATATACTGAATTAAGGATACTGTGAGTCTTGGATTAAGGTAATAATATACTGAATAATCCAGTCGGCTGTATTCTCTACTATAATATAATGTGCCCTACTACTATACAATTGGAGTTTTGAATTGTGGATCTGTCATAGAACTGTATTGAAATGTTATGGAGACCTGGTCATTTCGAAGTTCATCTGTGTTTGCAGTTGGTTTTGCTGGCATTTGATATTTTGATCTCTTTCTGTTCAGTGTTCACTTCGGGGTGCAAACTAATCTGTCCTCAGAAAGTCAATATCCACTACAGAATGTTTCTTAACTGTGCAGTCTGTAATCTGTACGACCAGCAGCAATGTAGATGTTCTTTCATTGTGTTTCTGTAGTAAAGTTCCAATCCGTGAGTTGTGACCAGATGAAAACTTTTGTCCTGACTCCTGTGTGCATCTGGAAATGATGTGCATTATCCACACAAGGAAGGGAGAAGAGTGCATAAACTGTTGTTCTTCCGAGGAAGGAATAGTAATTATTGTATTGAGGGCTGTCCAAGTGTAGGTTGTAAGGGCTGTTCGTTTTGGCTGTGGCTTGTGGTTTTTGGGCTATTCGTGCGAGAGATTATAAAGTAACAGAAACAAGTAACAGAAAGTTACGTGCGGTTTTTGTTGATATAAATAAAGTCGGTATAATATGTATTATAATTAACTAATAGATCCTATCTTAAAAAGATACTTTGTTTAAAAATTAGTTACTGTTTAAAAACTAAAATGAGAAGTTAAAAGCTGAAAAAGAACAGGCCGTAGCAACATTTTAGACCCTTTGGGACGCAAGAAATTTCCCAAAATTCTCTAGAGTTGAACTGCTCGAAGTTCCTAGCTTCAAATTTTCCCAAAATTCTCTAGGAGTTGAACTGCTCGAAGTTCCTAGCTTCAAATATGCCCGTACCATTTTCGTTGCTATTTATGTAGCGCATATAGTATTCTCAAGAAAATCAAAAGATACTTCTCATGCTTCATGATTTAATACTACATCATCGTTTATGGTAATCAGATATGCGACTTCAAAGAAAAAGTGCAAAACTAATACGCCATCCTACACAGATTTCTGGCATGATTTTGCCTTTCCGCGAGGGAAAACACACTCCCGTAAAGTTTCATAGAAGGCGCCATCCGCAGCCGTTTCCCCCATGAACTCAACCAAACCGAGTTACTTCGGTGACGAAGTGAGGAGCCGCGGAGACGAACGACTAGGACACCTAGGCGAGCAGCTAGCAACCTCCAAACTTCAAAGCGCTCCACGTCTCTCCTTGCCCATAGCTCCGACGAGCCGAGGAGGAGGAGGAGGAGGAGGAGGGCAGTAGGGGACCCGCACGGGCGCGGCTCAGCGGGCGGTGCGGAAAATGGTGGTGGTGGACGCGTCGGAGTTCGGGGCGGAGGGGTTCGACCCGAAGCGGTGGATCAACGCGGCGCTGGACGCGCGGCACCCGTCGGAGCCGCTCGACCGCTTCCTCGCCGACGCCGAGGAGCGCCTCCGGGCCGCGGCCGACGACGCCGCGGCCGCGCTCGAGCGGGACAGCGCCGACGCGCTCCGCCGCGTGCCGCGACGCGCTCCGCCTCCGCGACGACGCCGTCGCGCTCCGCTCCCACCTCGCCTCCGTACTCCAGTCCCTCTCCCAGGTGCCCACCCTCCCCCTCGTTCCTAATTGGATCTGGATCTCACAATACCCGTGCATGTATTACGCGAAATTGTGATGGAATTGGAGGGGCTATGGAATAGTTTTCGGTGCAAATGTGCTAATTTTGAGTCAAAATTCACACACTGCTATTTAGTTTGATTCGATCATGACTACACTTCGGTCTCCTCCGCCATTGGTACCGTGTTTTCAATTGGATCTGGATCTCGCATTCCCTATCTAGTCATGTCATTTTTATCTGTGTGGGCTTCGCCTTGTACAGAGCTTACTGTTAGATAATATTATACAAAGTACTGCCAAATTCACAACTGAGGCTTTAGCTTGATCTATTTGGGCTTAGGATGTGGTGACTGGTGTCGCATTGTCTCCTTTGTTATTATTTGGAACACGATCTCGAAATTTGCCTGGGTTTGGTAAAACCAAGCTAGATTCTGGGACTTGGGTTGCGAAAAATACCGACATGTGTTGTTTATGATTAGTTTGGGATGCTACCATGTTATGTACTTATTTATGACAGCTATGCGCATAGAAACTTTGAGTATACAAATTCACAAATTCAGAGGTGATGTCCATATAAACTATGCCTTTATGTGTATCATCATAAAATACCGAGACCTGTTGTTCTAGTTAACTGCAGAATGCAGATGACAGCATCTTGTAGAACGAGATGCAACATAAAATCTCAAACCTAATATGTTTTCCCCAAAGTGTGTACTTATTATTGCAATGTAGTCATCTCCCTCTCTTAACTACAATATCAATTAGTTTGACCTTTTGTAGAATAGAAATGGATTTAACTAATACTGCATTTTTTTGGAATTAGTGATTCTTATGATAAACAAATTAGGCATTCAGTTAAATATGGTACTTAACCAAGTATTGATGATGATTTCTCCAACCAGGCTGAGGGCTCATCTGCTGAGTCCATAACTGCACTAGCACGAATTGATACTGTGAAACAACGCATGGAAGCGGCATACGGAACATTGCAGGTAAGGTGCATGTGGACCATGGCACATGTCACTGGAGTAACTGGTAAGTTCTTATCTAATAGTTGCAAGAGTTTGTTGGTTGGAATGGCAGGATGCAGCTGGACTAGCTCAGTTGAGCCAAAGTGTTGAGGATGTGTTTTCTAGTGGTGATCTTCCAAAAGCTGCAGAAACCCTGGCAACCATGAGACATTGCTTGTCAGCAGTTGGTGAGGTATTATAATCTCTCTCTCTCTCTCTCTCTAGCTTATATACAGGAGCTATTCATTTAGCTTATAAAATGTTGCTTTCAGGTTGCAGAGTTTGCTAATGTGAGAAAGCAGCTTGAAGTATTGGAAGAAAGGCTAGATGAAATGGTTCAGCCTCGTTTATTGGATGCCCTTGCTAACCGCAAGGTTTTTTTTCCTCGCAAAATTAGCTCATTTATATTAACAACACATGAAACGTTTCTATTTTACTTAGAACCTGTTTTCTGTGCAAATTTTGGTTGAAAGGTTGATGCTGTGCAAGATCTTCGTGGTATATTGCTACGTATTGGGAGGTTTAAGTCACTGGAGGTGCAATACACTAGGATCCATGTCAAGCCTCTAAAGAAACTTTGGGAAGATTTTGACCTAAAGCAAAGAGCCACCAGGGTAGATATGGAGAAGCATGGTGGTGAAAGCATAAGTAGTCTCTCATTCTCAAGCTGGCTGCCAAGTTTCTATGATGAGATACTACTTTACCTCGAACAAGAATGGAAGTGGTATGTCCATGGGATCCTGTTTTCGTTTTTTCTGAATTAACAAATCCTTGTCTTTATAAATTAGTTAAACAGAAACCTGTTTTTGGCGGTAACTTTTAACTGTCTTTGGGCCACCAAAGAAAGCAAATCTTTTTTGCCCCATTGAAACTCTATCTTTAAATTATAGATGTTCTATAATGCTAATACTCACAGGTGCTTGACTGCTTTCCCTGAAGAATACAAATCACTAGTCCCGAAACTACTTGTTGAGACCATGAGTGAGTTGAATTTAAGCTTTGTCTCTCGTGTCAACCTAGCAACTGGAGATGTTGTTCCTGAAACCAGATCTGTTTCGAAAGGTAATATTTATTTTATGGTTGCATTGCATATTTATTTCCCTATTTGACGACTTATTAGTCATTGCTTGTTTGTTGCACAAGCACACTTATTTTTCTCTCTCAATAAATTGATTGTATCTTCTCTGTGCCCAGGTATAATGGATGTTCTATCAGGTGACTTGCCAAAAAGTACCAAGTTGCAGAATAAGCATCTTGTAGCACTAATCGAACTGCACAACATGACTGGCACTTTTGCTAGGAACATTCAGCACTTATTTTCAGAAGCAGATCTTGCAGTTTTGCTGAATACATTGAAAGCTATTTATTCCCCATATGAAACTTTTAAAGTTAGGTAAACACTTAAGCCATTTTATCCAATACAGACACCCAAAAAAAAGAAGTTTCTTGCTACCTCCTGTATTTACGACAACTTTTTCTTTTTGTTGCTATTGATGTATAGTTTTAAGCAAATGGTTCTGCATACTGTTTTTCATGTCATGTAGGTATGGGCAGATGGAGCGCGCTATACTTTCTGCCGAGATGGCAGGTATAGATATCCGTGGGGCTGTTTCTCGTGGCATAGGTGCACAGGGTATAGAGCTAAGCGAAACTGTCCGTAGAATGGAGGAATCCATTCCGCAGATGATAGTACTTCTTGAAGCAGCTGTTGAGAGATGCATAAGTCTTACTGGCGGTTCAGAGGCAGATGAACTAGTACTTGCTCTTGATGACATCATGCTGCAGTACATATCTAACCTACAAGAAACTTTGAAGTCCCTTAGGACGGTATGTGGGCTGGATAATACTGCACATAGTGATGCCTTGAAAAAAGATGCAGGGTTAGAGAAAAAGGAAGCACCACGATTGGTGGATGTTTCTGAAGAGGAAGAATGGTCTATTGTCCAGGGTGCTTTGCAGATTCTTACAGTTGCTGATTGCCTAACTAGTAGAACCTCAGTATTTGAGGCTTCTTTAAGGGCTACTCTTGCCAGGATTGGAACAAACTTTTCTCTTTCCGGATTTGGTTCCAGCCAGGATAAATCATCTGCAGCAACTGCTGATGAGAATGCTGAAATGCCTCTGGCTGGGAGGGCAGCACTTGATATTGCAGCTGTTCGCCTCACAGATCTACCAGACAAATCTAAGAAACTCTTCACTGTACTAGAACAGGCAAGTTGTATGGTTTTAAATTTTCTTGCATTTAGTGTTACAACACAGGAGTCATCACTGTCTCTCTGACCCATGGTTGTCACGGCGCCTAGGCGACGCCAAGTCGTCCCGGCGGCCGGAGGGGGACGCCGAGGCTGGTCGCCTCGCCTTGTCCCGCCGTCGGTGTCGATCTCCAGCGGCGCGGGGAGGGGAGGCTGCGGGGAGAGCTCGGGCGCAGGGAAGGGAGGCGGCTGGGAGAGCTCCGGCGCGGGGAGGGGAGGCGGCGGGGAGAGATCGGGCGCGGGGAGGGGAGGATGCGGCCGACGGGAGGCGGCGGGGCCGGCGGCGGCTAGGGTTAGGAGATCCCGCTGGGAGCTGGAGGCGGTGGGGGGAGGAGAAGGAGAAGGCGGCGGGGAGAGGATGTGGTGGACGGTGGAGGCGGCGGCGGGGAGAGGATGCGGCGGACGGGGAGGCGGCGGGAGAGGAGGCGGCATGGGAGAGACGCGAGAGAGAGGAGTTCGCGAGAGACGCGAGGTCGGGAGAGGAGTTGAGGGGTATGACGCGAGAGAGACGGGAGCGGCATACATATCTGTTACCGACTACCACCGTATGCATAGCCCTCACCCTCATACTCCTGTTATGGCGCCCGCCGTGGCGTCGCCTAGGCGTCCAGGCGCCCCTCACTTGCCGTGGTCACCGACTCCGCCGTGACAACCATGCTCTGACCACAACTGTACATCTGAATAAGCTAGCGATAGAATTTGAAAATGACACATTTTCTGCAGTCATCACTGAATAGAACTTGCTAGATAAACCCTACTCATATTTAGGTAGCACTTGAAGTCCTGAGATATTTGATGTTTGATCTGATGGTCCAGATTGCATCATTTTCTGGTTGGCTTGAGTCAGCATATGCCTATTTTCTAGCAAATGATGGATTTCTGTGTTGGATGAAATATATGTATGCTTGATCATTTGATAATATGCTTTTCTATATTGTTGCTGAATGCTGATCTTGAGTAAGTCCATGACTTGCTTGAACAGCCTGGGTTCAAACATATTGAGTAAAATATAGGATTCATTTAGAATCTCTGGCTTCATAGGAAATTTGGGAGTAACTTGCATTTTTGTTGTGCATTACTATAAGTTATTCGTCTGTACCATAGAACCTATTCATGGCTGTCTTAATTTCTTGCACATGTAACTTTATTTGCCTTCTATTGTACAGTCAAAAGATCCAAGGTTCCACGCTCTTCCTGTCACATCACAAAGAGTTGCGGCCTTCTCAGACACAGTAAACGAACTTGTCTATGATGTGCTCATATCTAAAGTTCGGCAGCGTCTCAGTGAGGTTGCTCACCTCCCAATCTGGTCGTCTGTGGAGGAGCAGAGTGGTCTTCCTCTTCCAAGCTTCAGTGCCTACCCACAAGCATATGTGACCAGTGTTGGGGAGTATCTCCTCACTTTACCACAGCAGCTGGAGCCACTTGCAGAAGGTATCTCGGGCAGCGAGGCTGGCAACGATGAGGCTCAGTTCTTTGCTACCGAGTGGATATTTAAGGTAAGTAATATCTACAAAGCCCTTTTTCCTACACTGCACAAGATCTGGATTATTGCATCTCCAACAACTGTGCATCATGCTGTGCACCTGTGAAATATGCCATCAACAAAATCGAACATGCTTCAATTTTTAACTTTGCAAATTGTGTAGGGAAGAGTGAATTATATAGATTGTGCGCATAACAGATTAACAATTGAATAGAACATCACATCAAATCCCCATAATAATCTTATCAGAAATTCACATAACACCAAATCTAATGCTTTGAATCTAAACATGTGAGAGATTCTAGTCTTTGTTCGTAATCTCTGTTTCCATGTCTCAGGTCGTGGAGGGTGCTACTACTTTGTTCATGGAGCAGCTGCGTGGGATCCATTACACCACCGACCGAGGCGCGCAGCAGCTCGCGGCGGACATAGAGTACCTAAACAATGTCCTCTCTGCGCTCTCAATGCCGATCCCTCCGTTCCTCTCCACCTTCCACGCCTGCATCTCGACCCCGAGAGACCAGGTCCGTGAGCTGATCAAATCAGACGGTGGAAGCCAGCTCGACCTCCCTACCGCCCATCTGGTCTGCAAGATCCGGCGCATCTCATTAGATTAGTGATACAAACTTGTCCCTCCACATTTTGCAAATCCTAGTAGCTATGTAAAAGAATCCATTCCCACTTCCCTGAGGAATTGCTCACTTGAGCGCTTGATATATGTGCTCGTAGTTCTCTTCCTTTTCTTTTCTTTTCCTTTTTTTTTGTGACAATGAGCTTTGTGACCTTTGTCTTGTAACTGTAATGGTTGCAGATATATATATATATATATATATATATATATATATATATAGAGAGAGAGAGAGAGAGAGAGAGAGTAATCATGTTATGGAAGAATTCAGTACATTGAGTTGAGCCAGCTACCGCTTACGCAAACCAGTTGTGAATCGAGTCGGCAGGAGGTGCTGCTCGGGAAATGGACGGCTCTGGCTACACATAGCTAGCGCCAGTACGTATGCTATGCACTTCACCAAGTTGGCAAGTTGTAGGAATTACGTTAGTTCAGTAGCCACGACACCGAAGCATCAAACTCGAAGCCACTGGCCACGAAAAAGGAGGCCTTTCAGCTGGTCGCCAGAGAGATGTTTCACCCTTGGCTACTGCTACGTTACGTCTACTAGTAAGGTATCCATACTTTACAACGAAATATTAAAAGAGCGTGATACGAATTATAAATATTAATTCATAGAACTGATAAATAACACTTGTGTTATTATGACTCAATTAAGTATAGTCTAGGGTGTAAATCTGATTGTATCTTACAGAATTTTTAAGAAATCCTAATGTATCCATCAATTGTACTGACTTACAAAAATATGTTACGTTAGACATCTTGAGGTGTATCCTCCTTGTTGCATGGATACAAATATGCTTTTACTTGATCTGATGATTTCAAAATTTCCACCCTCAGATCTATAGGGTAGAAGCAATAAGCATGAGCATTAGCATGATTAGGGTACAAAAGTAACATAAAGTAGCCATTCACACATATAAAACAAGTACATGGTTTCCATCAGCAATTCAATTAGGAGAAACCATGACATGGACAGTGCACAAAAGCATTGCAATGATGTGAGTGGGGACTAAAGTTTGAACTTGTCAATATTATAATATCGATCTTACGTATGATTTATTTGGATTCGGAGAAACTCTGAAAGACTCGGTGTATGATCATGCAGTGTAAAGACATAGAAATTTTTATACAGGTTCGGGCATTCACCTAGGAGAATAATAGCCTTACGTCCTGTGTGTCTATTGTTCAGAGACACCGTGCGTCTCTGGCCACGTCGCCACCACCCACCCATTCACCTCCGCCCCCATAACGCATTTTGGTAGTCACCGAGGTGCCCTAGCCCTTCTCTGCCCCTCATTGGAGTCGCCCACACCCTCCTTTATCCTCCCACACGTGCACTCTCAGACATGGCGCAATGTCTTCCCGTGTGGGCGCGTGTGAGGTTTCACCCTATGTGGCTAATGGTGGGGGTTGACCTGTCAGAATATTTCTCTTGTGATGAGATTGTAGTTCTGTGAGAAAAAGAATATTAAATCTGTAGCTTTGCGAAATAGAAACTTAAATCCCAACACTTGTTTGTGCCCACACATAGGCCTTATATGTTGGTTTCACTCAACTTCACTTAGTAAGGTGGGATTAATAATAGCACTTGCTCATGCCTACACATGGCCCTTACATGTTGGTTTTACTCAATTTCACTTAGTAAGGTGGGACTAATCACAACACTTGCTCATTCCCGCAATGGGTCTCTATTGGGCTCATTTATCTTTTTGGGACGGGTTATCACAAACAGAACCTTTTAGGAAGCTAATAAATTAATGCGCTTTTTTCTATATATTTTTAGATACCATACAAACTATTGGTGTGATTGTATCTAAAATCTTATTTAACCAATTGTATCTAAAATATTATATTACCATTCTCTCTCCTATAGTATCAAACTTTAGTAACAAGCTACCAGGAACACCCTCTCGCACAAGAATGGTCATTGTGTGTCACAAGTTGCATGGTTAACTTGAATAGCCGGATCGACTTAAAAAAAAAAACTCAAATAACAGGATCGATGTTGGTGAGTGCTCTCACCGTTTCGCTATATTTGTTCGTGCCATCAAAAGTATCTGTTGTAATATATTTATCTATTAAGAGAATATAAAGTGTAATTATTATAATTTTTCACTCACTATTCATACTTAAATGTTTTGTAAGAATTCAAGTGGTTGTGTGATTCCATTTAATAGGGGTATGATTATTTATAGTAAAGTATTTATTAGATTTAGTGTTTTTATATGTCATACGATAGACTGTAGATAAATATAGTAAAATAGATAAAGTAATTTTTATTGACTACTACGTACGATAGACTGTAGATAAATATAGCGTAATAGATGAAGTAATTTTTATAAACTACTCCAGCTCACATTGTTTTGAACGAGGGAGATTGGAGCATTTGTCCCATGCATAAATATAGAATTTGATGATTTGCCTCATTTGTTTCATTGACATATGGATCTTGAACTCACATGTTAATAATATAATATAAGATAAATCATCAAATACAACTAAGGTGTGCCCGAGCAGCCGCCAGAAACTAGGGATCCCGGTAGGAATTAAAACGGGAAGAGAGAAGGTCACAAGTTGCAGCCAAAGTGCTTTATTTTGCATTCACTAGTTCACTTCGGGCGTCGCGCCGCGTCGGCTCCACCCGAACCGATGAGTCGTCATCACCGGCTCTTACTCTCTCTACGCCGAAGCGGCTTTTACCCTTTAAATTGCAGTCCGCCTGTGCGAAACATCTGATCTGACCTCACACCCAACAAAGAGAGAGAATTCCAGCCTCGTCGATCTCCTCTTCCCTTCCCAGCCATCACCATGCAGAACCTAACCGAGGTCGCACGCTCCACGTACGAGCTCGGGATCGAAGGTTACTCCGTGACCTTGGCCATGGCCGACGGGGAGTTCATCACATCGCGGAGATGGAGCGTCGGTGGATACGACTGGGAGATCCACCTCCGCCCGAAGGATCGCTGGGCCGGCTTACATCGCCCAGTAACACTAAAGCTCGTCTTCCTCGGTGACGAACGAACGAAAAATGTGAAGGCTAAGTTAGCCTGTCGGTTAATAGATCCTAGTGGGAAGCTCGAGCCATCTGAAGAGAAGAGCGTCTCGCACAAGTTCTGTCGTCCGGGAGATTACTCGGACGGGGCTGTGCTCACCGCAAGATCCGACCTGGAGGCATCGGGTGTTGGGTTGATCTCCAGGGCTAACTGCCCCCGAGATTTCAGGGAGACTAAGTCTCCACTTCGCGCAATGATCGGAAGCGCTACCAGCTATTTTTGGTTATGGTCCCGGTCACCTAGCGCCAATATATTCGTGGGTTTCGGCAGAGAGGTAATGACGTGAGTTATTCCCACCTCCACGAACCCAAAAGACAAATCCGATCTCTAATGAGGCGCTTAGGTGAACGAAGGCCGCCACCCGTCCGTCTCCGTCCACCTTCACCGACTCGGCCGACTACCTCTACCCCCACCGTCGGCCACCTTCTACTTCAACCGAGCATCGACAACCTAATGGCTTCCTCCTGCTCGGGTAAGTGATTTTACGCTTACGCTCTAAAGATTAATGTAGGTGTTCTTGTTATTGACCTAGGGTTAACGTTAATGCTTTCATGATTAGACTTAGTTTGTTCTATCATTGGTATCAGAGCTCCCCTAGATCTCTCATGAACCCTAGAACTCCGTTTTATTTTCGGGATCTAGAAATTTAATGTTTATGGATCGGCTAAGCATATAGAAGGAGGTGAATCAATTTTTTCCCTAAGAAAATCCCTCACCGAATATACAAACCCAAAAGAATTTTAGATCGTGACACACACACACAAAAAAACTTACGTTTTGGAGCTCGCGCGCCATCGAGGCCACCACCGACGCGCACCTAGCCCATTGCCGGGCTGCCGCCGTGACGGGTCGCACCAGTGCGCCGCCGCCGCCTCTCCGAGCCGTCGAACGGCCGCCGTGCCGCCCATGCGACGCCGGTTCTTGGCGCCGCCGCCGCCACCCTTAGCCGCCCGGGCCGCCGGCCGAGCCCTGCTCCTTGCGTTGCCGCCTCGCCGGGTCGCCCCGCCCGAGGCCTAGCTCCCCCGCCGCCACCGAGCCCCCCGCCGCCGCGGCGCCGCCCGGTTGCCGCCGCCAGCGCCGCCGAAGAGGCCGCCGCCGCCGCTTTCACCGTCGCGCAGCACGGACGCCGCAAGCCGCCGCCGCTAAGATCCATTTTTTCGGGAGCAGCCGCGCAAATAGGATTAGGTTTAGGGTTTTCACTATTTTTAATCCGGTTGCAGAAATCTCGGCCGTCCGATCGATCGGACGACCATTTGTCTTTGGGCGAATTTTGGATGGGCGGTCGGCGTGTAAACCGTCCGATGGCAATCGACGGCGCGCGAGCATGATGAGGGCCGCGACGCATCTCGGCCGTCGGATCACCATCCGATGGTGGGTGCGTGAATATGGGTCATGGGCGAAAATTTTGGGTCACACGAAATGGGCCGCCTCGGCCGGCCGGTGGGTCACACTGATTTATAACCTCGCTGAATTTTTCTTGGGTCGCTCTCGGCCCGCCCGAAGCGTGGTGGGTCACACAAAAAAAATGGGCCAAGGGCGGGAATTTATTCCCGTGGGAGATTTTCGGCCCGATTTCTTTTTTAGGCTGATTTTTAGCCTGTTTTTCTTTTAAATAATTTCACCCAAATTTTTTTTTAAGGCCGAATTTTAGCCCAAATTTTCTTATGGTGTCATTTTTCACAGATTATTATTATTATTTCAAAGGCATTTTCTTTTGTTTATGTTTATTTTAATGCACTGTTATAATTTTATTTTTTTTCAAGTGCATTTATTTTGTTTTAGTTTATTATTATGCACTGTTTAATTATTTTTTCAGAGGCCCAAATTATGATGAATAATTACGTTATTGTTATGAATAATCTCAAATTTAAATTGAGCCCCAAAGTATAATCTCAAATTTAAAATTTATGCTTAGTTTTTGGCATTATGTATACATATGGTTATATCCTGACCAACGTCGTTTATAATCATATGTCGCCATCAAGATATTTAAATTTTGAGAATTTATGCTTATTTTTTGGCATTATGTATACATATGGTTATATTCTGACCAACGTCGTTTATAATCATATGTCGCCAATGAGATATTTTATTTCTGAAATTTTATGCTTAATTTTGGCATTACGTAGGCATATGGTTATATTCTGACCAACGTTGTTTATAATCATATGTCGCCAATTAAATATTTTAAATTTTGTGATTTCATGTTCCAACTTTGGCATTATGTATGCATATGATTATATTCCGATCAACGTTGTTTATAATCATATGTAGCCATCGAGATATTTAATTTTAAGATTTTATGCTTAACTTTGGCATTATGTATGCATATGATTATATTCTGACCAACGTTGTTTATAATCATATGTAGCCATCGAGATATTTAATTTTAAGATTTTATGCTTAAATTTGGCATTATGTATGCATATGATTATATTCTGACCAACGTTGTTTATAATCATATGTAGCCATCGAGATATTTAATTTTAAGATTTTATGCTTAAATTTGGCATTATGTATTCATATGATTATATTCTGACCAACGTTGTTTATAATCATATGTTGCCATATATAATTAAGTTCTTTTCATTTTCTGCCCAACGGTGATATGAATTTGAACTATAATTTATTTTGCATGTTATTAATCAGACCAACGCAGGGTTAATTACATGCAATATATATTTATGATGTTTCTATTTTTGCCCTATATATTGAAATTCAGCACTTAATGTTTCAAACGTTGCCGCCACAATTAATAATATTGAGCAGCTCACGGGGAGTAATTTTTCCTCGTAGAGAGAAAGAATTTATGTTGTCCTTGCCGTTTTGGACCTTGATTATGCCTTAAGAATAGACGTTCCCGTTCCTCCCACCGGAGGTGAGGAGAATTTTGCTGAGAAAAAGAAGACTTATGATGACAATGCTGAAAAATGGGAACGATCTAACAGATTATCACTTATGATTATGAAAACCTCAATTTCAGTCATGATTAGGGGAGCAATTCCCAATTCTGAAAAAGCTAAAGATTACATGGCTTCAATTGAGGAGAAATTCAAAGGTTCAACTAAAGTTTATGCCAGTACCTTAATTCAGAGGCCCTTAACCTCTAAATATGATGGGTCTGGCAGTATTAGAGAGCATATCATGATAATGACTGATATGGCAGAAAAACTCAAAGGCATATGGACATGGCAATTTCTGATAGTTTTCTAGTTCCTTTTATTATGACATCACTTCCTTCTGAGTTCACAACCTTTTTTAAATTTAATTACGACACTCAGAAAGAGAAATGAAGCATGAACGATTTGATCGCCATGTGTGTCCAGGAGGAAGAAAGGATAAGAACAGAAAAGAAAGATTTTGCCTTTAATGTAGGTGGCTCTCATAAAAGGAAGTTCAAAGGGGACTTCAAATCTAAGAAGAAGCTGCATTTCTCCTCTAACTCAGATAAATCGGGGCCTAGAGTGCACAATGCACCAAAGCCTCATATTGCTTCCGCTGCAACATCTAAAGATAAGGAGAATGCCATTTCTGCAAACAGCCAGGGCATTTGTAAAAAAAACTGTGTAAATTTTCTTAGTTTTAATGTATTTCTATAGACAATAAATGTATTAATTTTAATGGTGATGGTCTTGACAAGAAAAGCTATATATGCTTCCTCTTAATTACTTCCCTGTATCTTTAGACTAATGATGAGACTTCTTCGAAATTGTGGCACTGTCGTTTAGTCCACATTTCGAGGGGGAGAATGTAGCGTCTCATTAAAGAATAAATTCTCCACCTTTAGATTTCTTTGACTCGCAGACCGCACCGATTGCATTAAAGGAAAATAAAACAAATAAAGAAGGAACTACTCACGAGACAGACTCTTAGAATTAATTCACGTGGATGGTTTGATTCTTTCATCACATTCATCGATGATATTGATATTTGTGGTCATTTTCCGTGACATCGATGGATGTTTTGATTCTTTCATCACATTCGCTAATGTTTTCTCCCGTTATGTTTTTATTTTTTCCCCATTAAAGATCGCATTGAATCACTCGACAAATTCAAGATATTTAAGACTGAAGTTAAAAATCAGCACAATTTAAGAATTCAAGATATTTAAGGATGAACTAAAGTCTATAAGCACTAATGATGTATGAGAATTAGTAGAAATTCTGACTGAGTCAAAACAAGAGGTCGTAATGGGTCTATAAAATAAAACATGACTCTAAGGGAAATGTCGAAGATTCAAAGCAAGGCTTATAGGAAAAGGCTTCTCACAAAGAGAGGAAGTACTATAATGACGTCTTTTCTTCCGTCTTAACTAAAGATTCATTCAGAATTGTTATGGCACTTGTAGCTCATTATGATTTAGAGCTGCATCAGATGGATGTTAAAACGGCATTTCTTAATGGCGACTTGCAAGAAAATGTTTACATGGCCCAACCGGAAGGTTTTGTCGTGGAAGGCAAGGAGCATATGAGATGTCGACTTAAGAAATTCATTTATGGCTTAAAATAAGTGTCGAGGCAGTGGTATCTCAAATTTTGATAAAATCATAAGAAGTTTTGATTTTATGGAAAATAAAGTTGATAACTGCATGTATATTAAGTTCAAGGGAGTAAATTCACCATCTTAGTACTTTATGTGGATGATATCTTATTGGCTAGCGATAAGGATATCTTTGTTTAAGACCAAGAGATTTCTTTCATCCAATTTTGATCTCGGTGATGCCTCTTATGTTCTTGGCATTGAAATTCACCGAGATAGGTCTAAAGGAATATTATGTTTATCTCAGAAGGCATACGTAGACAGAGTACTGAAGAAATACAATATGCATAAGTGCTCTGGCTCGCCTGCTCCTATTGTTAAGGGCGATAAGTTTGGGACATTTCAATGTCTAAGGAACCAATATGAAACTGATCAGATAAAGTCGGTTCCTTATGCTTCAGCTGTCAGAAGCATTATGTATGCTCAAGTTTGTACACGCCCTAATTTAGTTTTTGTAACCGGGATGCTTGGCAGATATCAGTCAAATCCAGAACTAGACCACTGGAAAGCCGTTGAGAAAGCTTTGCGTTATATGCAAGCTACTAAGTATTTCATGCTCACATATAAGTTTTCTGATAGCCTTGATGTTATTGGTTATTTAGATTCAGACTTTGCGGGATGTGTTGATACTAAGAAATCCACGTCAGGTTACATCTTCACACTCGCTGGAGGAGCTTTTTTCGTGGAAAAGCTCCAAACAAACCCTTAAGGCATCTTCAACGATGCAAGCTGAGTTTTGTGGCATGTTATGAGGCTACCGAGCAGGCTGTATGTCTTAAGAATTATATCCCGAGACTTAGAGTGGTAGACAGCATATCTAAACCACTCATTTTATACTGCGATAATGAAAACGCAGTCATTTATGCAAATAACAACAAGTCAAGTGGTGCTGCCAAACACATTGACATTAAGTATCATGTTGTGAAAGATAGAATCCAGGATCAAACCATAAGTATCAAGCATGTTAGTACTAAGTTAATGCTTGCGGATCCGCTTACTAAAGGCTTACCACCCAGTATTTTTCGTGATCATGTTGCCGGCATGGGTTTATAGGAAAGCCTATGATTCTGGATAAAAGGACCTTTAAACAAACCAACTCCCATTAAGAATAATGAATATCCATTCTAAGATAAAAGTAGTACACTATAGGTACTGAGGTTGTATGGTACTTTATTGACCATGCAACACATTGCCTTGGTATGCTGTTTTATCAAAGGATGGGCTTATGATGTTAGCCTTACGATCAAAGGGGAGAATGTTGGGTTGATCTCCAGGGCTAACTGCCCCCGAGATTTCAGGGAGACTAAGTCTCCACTTCGCGCAATGATCGGAAGCGCTACCAGCTATTTTTGGTTATGGTCCCGGTCACCTAGCGCCAATATATTCGTGGGTTTCGGCAGAGAGGTAATGACGTGAGTTATTCCCACCTCCACGAACCCAAAAGACAAATCCCGATCTCTAATGAGGCGCTTAGGTGAACGAAGGCCAGCCACCCGTCCGTCTCCGTCCACCTTCACCGACTCGGCCGACTACCTCTACCCCCACCGTCGGCCACCTTCTACTTCAACCGAGCATCGACAACCTAATGGCTTCCTCCTGCTCGGGTAAGTGATTTTACGCTTACGCTCTAAAGATTAATGTAGGTGTTCTTGTTATTGACCTAGGGTTAACGTTAATGCTTTCATGATTAGACTTAGTTTGTTCTATCAATCGGGTTACCTCAAAGACGATTCTTTCACAGTGCAATGCACCATCACCGTGCTCGAAGAACTACCGGATATAGCAACGATCCCAGAAAAAGAAGTGCCCTCTAACTTGCAGCAGCACCTCGCTGAGCTCCTGCAGAAGGAGACGGGAGCGGACGTCACGTTTGCTGTTTCCGGCGAGTCCTTCGCCGCGCACAGAAACATACTCGCTGCAAGGTCTCCCGTTTTCTTGGCCGAGTTCTTTGGACACATGGAGGAAAGGAGTTCGCCGTGCGTCGAGATCAAGGACATGGAGGCGGCTGTCTTCAAAGCCGTGCTTCACTTCATCTACACCGACGCAGCTCCGGAACTTGATCGGCGGGGGGAGGAGGCGACGATGATTGCGCAACATTTGCTGGCGGCCGCAGACAGGTATGGACTTGACAGGCTCAAATTGATTTGCGAAAAGAAGCTCTCTGGCTGTATCAACGTCGGCACGGCGGCGACAACTTTGGCTTTAGCGGAGCAGCACAACTGCTCGCAGCTCAAGGCTAAGTGTGTCGAGTTCATCGCTCGAGCTCAAAACCTTGATGCCGTCTTGGAGACGGAGGGGTACAAGCATCTGGAGGCCAGCTGCCCCACGGTGTTGACTGACCTTCTCAAGGTCGCGCGTGGAAAAATGGAAGTGAAACTTACCTAGGTGCTAATTGCAGATTTGATCAGTACTGTTTGTGCCTGAGACTAAATAAAGCTACGTGCCTGATCAGTACTGCTTGTATCCGTCTTCTTTATATATGAACAATGTTGCCTATGAACAGACTAGTTGCTTGTCTTTCCCTTCATTTTTCTTGTTAACACGGTGAAATGAAATTACGACTTGATGGGTTTCAGGCCTTAAAGCCCCATTTGCAACGGAGGAATTTCATATGTACTTAAGAAGAAGTGCACTAATTCCTACAAAAAATTGTGCGAATTTTCTATATATCGTGCGCGGTTACCTTTCCTACCCGCGGCCCAAGAATTTGGTGCGCTGCTACCTTTCCTCCGAGACTTTTAATTAGGCGCAGCCCACTGCGCAGGAGCGATCCTGCGAGAATTGCACGCAGCGCAAGCGTGCAACGCCTGATACACGATACGGCAGCAACCCAAGCAGAATCGAAGAAGCGATCGATTGATCAAAATCCAAACCCCTCCAAGAAAAACACCGTTGTCGCGCCACCGCCGTCGGAAGCCACCATGCAGAAGCAGGACGCCTGAGCAAACCTCAACGAGGTCGCGCGCGCCGAGCACATGTTCAAGATCAACGCCTACTCCGTCGCCAAGGACGTGGAGATGCTCACGTCGGCGGTACTGACCGTGGCTGGATTCAACTGGCAGATCCGGTGCTACCCAAGCGCCGACTGCAGCGGGTATGGCGGCAAAGGCCAGCGCGAAGACTACTGGGTCAAGCTCGATCTCACGCTCGTCTGCGACGCCGACGGCGTGTTCGCGGCGCTGACCTGCGCGCCGGTGGCTTCGAGGGGGAATTTCTGGCTCAGGCTCAAAAAACCTGTGGAGAAGACCATCTCGTGCACGTTTAGGCACCAGCAGTACTCGTCGCCGGGACCCTTCTTTCTCATCCCACGGGAGAGGCTGACGTCGTCAGGGTATCTCAAAGACGACTCCACCGTGCGACGCACCGTCGCCGTCGTGATCGACCAGTAGCGGTGTGCCAGTGTCCTCGCCGACATTGCGGTGCCGTCTCCCAATTTGCACCTCATATACCAATATAAGATACTGCTATGTAACGTCATCGTCAAAGTAAAGAATAAAAGCAATAATAGAAATCGTAAGTAATTAAAATTTTAAGAGTACTTTATTAGAGAACCAGCAAAAACTAAAATAAATATTTGAAATATGGGACCGGTCCACTTCTAACAAAAGAAGAGCAAATAAGAAAATATAAAGTGGCAAGTAACGGTGTTGAAAACTCGAGTGCTCCCACTCATATATGTTGCAATCACTTCACTGGCCTTTTTACCTGAGAATGGAAAAAGCAAGCGTGAGATTTGGAAGGCTCAGCAAGTACCCAACAACGGTCGCAACACGATGAGTAAAGGACATATAAATCAAATAAGTAATTGACACAGGTGAAATGCAATGAAACTAGATTATCGAAAACGCTGGTACGGATCAGAGATAGAGGTCACAGGAACAATGGAATTAAAGATAATTATTATTTATCAAGTTATGGCAAAGGCACTGACGATTACTTCCCACATACCCGATTATACGAGAGTAGTCAGGTACAACACTGTCTTTGAATGTACAACCGCAGACGGTATATAATATCCTAAGTAACGAAAGTGTACGGCCTCCTGTACGTTACCAGGTGGGTGGAAATCTCCTCTATATGTGGGTAATCGCTATATATATATATATATATCGGTCATGACTCACATAAGAAATCATACCAGAAATACATCATGATATCAGAAAGGTAAAACATAGAAACTTTGATATTAAAAGATTGCTAGTGGTTTAAACCTAAGACTACAACATGATCATCCACTACCCCCATTAACGATTTAAGTATGAATTCTAAACACTAATAACTGGGTATCCCAATAAATTAATCTAGAACATCATGATTTGCATACAATATTAGAAGTCTATAACCAGACCAGCATTAGTAATATGATAACAACCAGACAAGCATTAGTAATATGATAATAACCAGGTAACTTTAGTGATGTGACAATAGCCAGGTAACTTTAGTGATGTGACAATAGCTAGGTAACTTTAGTGATCTGACAATAGCCAGATAACTTTAGTGATAAGACAATAGTCTGATAACTTTAGTGATATAACAATAGTCAGATAACTTTAGTGATATGATAATTGTATTTAGTGGCAATGATAACAGGTAATCATGAAATATGTGAAATGTGGAACGGAGAGGTTATGACTGTGAATTATTTGCCTTTAAGCATGTTCGATGGGCTCGTTACACGAAAAATCAGAAGTGTGGAACTATCCGAACTCTCTCAAAGGCCACGTGCGAACAAATTGCGCTGGTTGATTTTGTTGCCGCACGAACGTGAAGTTGGTGCTGCTGACTAGTTGATGAATGAAGACTTGACTACATAAGTTGATGGCTTGTCATGAAGTAGTCTTGACTAGATAATTGATGGCTGTGCTGTGAAAGTTTTGATCTAAGTCTTAAACATGAACATTAAGTTTAACCTTAGATCTAAATATGAACACCTAACTAAATACTTAGAGCGGAAGCGTAAAAATCATATACCCGAACTAGAGGAAGCTATTAGGTTGTCGGTGCTCGGTTGGAGCAGAGGTAGCCGACGGTGTAGAGGTGGTCGGCCGGCATTGAAGACAAAAAGGGCTTCGGTCTTCATTCACTGTAGCGCACCGCGATAGATCGGGCTTGTTAGGGTTTTCTTTAGGCTTAAACAACTCGCATGTAATGAAGCCCCTCCAAGACCCTCTTATTTATCTAGCGCTACGTGATTGGGACCAAAACCAAATACGGTTGGTGCCGCCCCCGATCAGAACGCGTGAGTGAAGACGTATCTCTATGAAATCTTAGATTCTGTTAGCCGAGATCAATCTAACACATGCTGTTGTCTTACCGTAGAGAAGACTCGTGGCTTTATTAATTGGAGTCAAGTTGTGTTGACGTCTTGCGGATGACGCCTGGTCATCTGTAGAAGGCCAAGGACGAAAAGGAGTCGTGAGAGCCGCCTTCGCGCCTCGCGGCTGCCACCGCCTCCGTGCCCTAAAGAGATAGATGAAGATGTAGATTGGTTTTGCTTACTAGGGTTTTGCTTCTTGTTTTTTTTTTTGAGTGGCCCCTTCCAAAAGAAATCAGGCCGCTACAGCACCGGCCACTCGGAGAGCTCCTGAAGAGCCAGAAGGGAGTAGGCGTCAGGTTTGTCATCTCCGGTGAACCTTTCCTCGCCCATAGGAACATACTCGCCGCACGCTCTCCGGTCTTCATGGCCGAGTTCTGTGGGAAGCTGGAGGAGAGCAGCTCGGCACGATAGTGCGTCGAGATCGAAGACATGGAACCGTCGGTCTTCAAGGCCTTGCTTGATCACTTCATCTACACCGACACGTTGCCACAGGTAGAACTCGATCGGCCGCGAGAGGGGGCAACGATGATGGCGCAGCATTTACTCGACGACGTTGGTTTTAGCAGAGCAGCACAACATCTCGCAGCTCAAAGCTTGGTGCGTGGAATTCATCGTGAACAGTACTGTAAATCTGGCGGCTGTCGTTGCGACTGAGGGATACAGGGATCTGATGGGCCTTCACAAGGTTGCAGTACGTGGGAAACAAGAACTTGCTGGGTGCTAAATATAGCTGAACTCTGAACACTCAGAGCCACAGCTCGCTTTGTGCTTAGAGCTTGATCATAAGATCAATCTCCGGTCATGCAATGTGAATATGACAGCAACAACTTTTATCGGTCTATATACACGAGTTGTTACTTGGTCCATTTTTTTTTTTTTTTGCTTTTCTTTGGAGAATTGAGAACTTGAGACTACAATAAAATCTGGTAGTGGTAGTCATCTTTTTTTTTTAGCATGTTAAACAGGCTGTTCAGCACAAAATTACTAGTGGCACTACTGATAGAGACTGTCGAGCACAAAATTAATAGTGTCACTACTGCCTAGCCTCCAATAGGCAGGCTGATCCAAAAAAAGGCAGAAGTTAATATGATTTGGTAATATTATAAGAAGAGCCAACACGACTATCTTATATATCATTCAAGGTGTAGTATCGTGTAGAATATCTACTAATTTGTTTATGTTTTCTCACAGCATCTAGGATATCTTCATGATATTTTCCTTAGTTCCTACCGCCGAAAATTCCTTACGACGTTGACCTCCGGCCAAGTAGTAGGAATTGAGTAGCCCGGAACTTACGATGTATTACTAGATCTCCAGTCATGTAATCCCAAGTTAGCCTGCCGATCTGAGCCGTTTCCCTTAGCAAAGTAAGGGAACATGCAGAAAGGTTTAAAATTATGTTAGGTCACTATTATTTTGAAGAGTGAAAATTTAAATTTATAGATTTATTAGATTTTCTGGACTGCCTGTAGTCTAGACGGTTTGATTGGCCAGAGATAGTGGTCAGACCGGCCCCCGATTGTCTGATCGACCACCGTCAGCGGTCAAACCGGCCGGGGCTGACGGTCTGACCGGCTGTGATGTTTTAGTTTCAGCTGGATTTTGGAATTTGGGAATTTTGATTATGGGGTGAGTTGTGTTGATCTAGATCAGAGCATATATATTTCATGATATATGTTGCAGCTAACGTGAGTCAAGTTATGAAGAACTTATACTTGAAAAATGATTTCTTGAACTTTGAATATAGAGGGTCGCTCGGAGTCAACTATGATCAATAGCGAGGATCAGGCTACGCTCATAGAGAAGCCAAGATTTAAAACAATCAAAGATGTGCAAGATGGTTGAACTCAAGTATGGCACGAGAAAAGTGAGAAATATTGAAATGAAGTTCGAGCGACGAGTTGCACCATATGGCTTGGTGGGTCCAAGTGAGGTGTGATCCGGTGGAACCGGAACAAGAGAGACTGTTCATCCGGTCTGGCTATCGGGCATATCGAGAGTTGTTTTGATCAATTTTTGCTTGGATTTTTTTGTGTGGTGATTGATCTCTTATCTTCGTAGCTTCTGGTACTTATTGGAGTAAAGATCGACAAATGCTTGGAAAAAAATTCGAATGCACCATTCACCCCCTTGTTGTCATATCAGTGCTACACAAAGTTTGCCTTCGATCCCAAATTCTGTGAAACAATGGGCACAACGCCTTTTCGGCTATTATGGCTGTTGTTGATAGCTTTCGGTCTTAGCTTTGAGCGTTTGTGCGAATAAAATAAATGCCGATAAACTGATAAACCAATTCAAAAAGATTGTCCCGATAAGCCACTTCAAAAAAAATGATAAAAAATCGTCTTATTTATTTATTCGGGAGAAGTTATAAGCCATAAAGTTGAAAAGAAAATGTCCTTCAACAATGGCCGCGCTGCTAAGTGCTAACAAGTAGCAAAACTTTTCAAGATGCTCCCCTGCCCGTACAAATTCCTACGGGGAGATTGGATCATATACCCTCCCTTTAGTTGGGAAATTGAGGATTTACTCTCCACATCTCAATGACATGTAGGGTCATCATAAGTCACTGACTCGTGGGCCAGGAGGGTAAATCCTCAATTTCCATCTAAATGGAGGGTATATGATCAATTTTTTCATTCCTACGAGGTGACGCTCTTTAGTTAGGAAATCTCAACGACTCATCATCCTATACTTCGTTCTGTTGTTTTCCAGTTTTTTCTGAACTTTCGTATCTTGTAAAATACTTCTACAATTTCGATAATGAAATTGGGAGCGTGTTGCTGGTTCGAAAAAAAAAATCCTATACTTCGTTAGAAGGGATCTTCAATTTCTAGAATTCAGCCGGATCATATGGGTTTGTTGCCATAGGATACATCTTTCTTGTGGAATGCACAATCACCGTACTGTTTACCGACGCACGGGTAGCTGATGCGCCCGCCGTTAACGTCGCCTCCGCGCCCAGCCCCAGCGTCGCGGACCCTTCCTCCGACCTGCACCTGCACCGTCACGTTCGTTGTCTCCGGCGAGTCATTTGCCGCGCACAGGTGTGTGCTCGCCGCGCGGTCGCCGGTTTTCATGGCTGAGCTCTTCGGAGGCATGCAGGAGGCGGCCTCGCGGTGCGTCGAGATCAAGGACACGGCGGCGGACGCGTTTAGGGCCCTTCTCTATTTCATCTACACCGACACGCTGCCGGAGCTAGACCAAACGGAGGAGGAGCAGGCGACGATGATGGCGCAGCATTTGCTTGATGTTGCGGATCGGTACGGATTGGAGAGGCTCAAGCGGATCTGCCTAGAGAAGTCGTGCGTTGCCATTAGCGTGGACACGTCGCGGCGACATTGGCTTTAGCGGAGCAGCTCGGATGCTCAAAGCTCAAGGCTAGGTGCATGGAATTCGTGGCTACACCGGCGAATGTCCAAGCAGTCGTTGCAACAGAAGGTTACAAACATCTGATGGCAAGCTGCCCCTCGGTTTTGACTGACCTTCTCATGCTCATGGCTGGGAGGCACAAGTAACTGGACGGGTCTATAAGTTGATGGTTGTATATTTATTCTTCTTTAACCGTTCTATTTTGTCATCTTCTCACTATTCTCTGTCAAAGTAACTCTCTTCTATAGCATAATTCTTTATATATTCAATAAGTTTCGTTACAACGTATGAGCAAGTAACTAGTTAATTAATACGGAGCAATATCTTTTTTCCCGATGAAGTATTGCACCGTCCTAGTCATCCGTCCACGACGCGCATTGAGCCTGTTGACAAGATGACCAGCGGGGCGTCGTGGAGACCGTGCATCTGCATCAGCATGCCGCTGCTCACGTTCATGCATGCAGCGGCGCTCGCTGAGGCCCGTTGACGTGGCGACGGCCATCTCGCAGCCCTACGGGAGCCGGATGGACGTGGCGCAGCACCGCCGGTCGACGAAGTGGTCGCAGGTGCAGCTTGATAGCAGCTGTCTAGCACCCAGTGGTCAGGGTGTAAGTGGGACGTTTTGCGGTTTGATTGTGTTTGCCAGCATTGGCCGTAGATGTTTATGCAGGCTAATATAGCAGTCCGCCAAACATTTAAGCGGGACATGTGGTACCCGTCATTCCTAGTGTATTTGGTGCTAAGATAACCGACAGAGGTTCTAGTGGCTCAGTTTGCGTTATTGAAAAGAGCTGCCTTAAAAGCACCGAAGAGATTATCGAGGTAAGCTCATATGCTAAGCTTGTAGTCATAGTCAAGTAAGCAGCTTTTCTAAATGCATCCCTTTTTTCTATGACAAACTTCTTTGAATCATAGGGGTTACACTCTGGCTCATATGCTAAGCTCATATGGGAGCAGCGAGCCAGCAATGCAATTCTTTCTGGATTCAACACTTGGTGCTACTCTAGCAATTCGTTGTGGTGCATGGACACATATAATATATGTTATTAGTTCAGCTGGTGTGGGCAATAATAAGTGCTTTGTGTGGCACATTTTTTCTAGATTCGACATCTTCATTCTACTCCGTCGATTCATTGGATTGCTTTCACATGTATGTTAGAACCATCTGGCCTGGTTCCATACAGCCACACCCACATGCATGAAGGAGCGGCCAACTGGTAACGTTGGCGAGGATGACGGCCTCGAAACGTAATCGCACATTAGTCACTGCAGCGGCACGTTTGGCGACCGAGACGACTCGTCTGCTAGTTGGCCGCGTTGCCGGAACAAGATGGGCAAGAGGGGGAGGATGCCAAGACGATGGCGCAGCATCTGCTCGCCGCTGCGGATCAGTATGGTTTGTAGAGGCTCAAGCTGATTTGCGAAGAGAAGGTGTGCGCTGACATTGGTGTGGACACCGTCGCGACGGCACTGGCTTTAGCGGAGCAGCATGCATGCTCGAAGTTCAAGGCTAGCTAGGCGCGTGGAGTTCGTCGTTGCTACCCCCGTGAATCTCCACGCAGCCGCTGCAACGGAGGGTCACAAGCACCTTATGGCAAAATGCCCATCGGTTTCGAATGACCTTCTCGTGGCTGTGGTTTGGAAGGAAAGATAATAGTCCCCGATAGTTGAACACGCTAGGCGCACTTCTCTTATTTGTGTTTCCGGAATTGCTACGTTTCAATGTATCATGCGCATGATTTTTTTCGTAAACCATTTAAATTTCTATTTGTTAGAAATAATCTTGACTTAAAGTTCAAGACGTAGTACAGTTCGTCTCTATGTGTAACTCAAGTTGAAATTGTGTCCAACTTAAAGTTTGAATACATATACTAGTAGAAGAGTATTAGCATATATATTGAGAAGATTTGTAACAAGTTTAATTAAGGGAGAGCAAATAAGAGAATAAAGAAATTCAGAAATTATCATGTGTTCTCTCAATTTATTTGCGATGTGTGTGTTTTCTCCTAGACCAAAGTTAACAACTGGTATCAGAGCTACCCTACTATCCTGCGCTCAGGAAAAGGCCACATACGGAGAAAAGAAAAGGTCTCTGGAGTCCGAAGTCGGTGTGCAGTCCGGTTCCGAGGTGTATTCAAACTCCCAGCACAACACATCAATAAAAGCCAAACTTTCGGTTCAAGCCAAAGCAACAGAGAGCAGATCCAAGACATCAAGAAAAGTCACCAAGAGAAAAAAGGAAAAACAATGTAGTTTTTTTAACCGTTTTCTCGGTCCAAGAGCCGCTTAAAAGTAGCCCAAGATCTTGATCTGTGCTCAAGATCATGTCGCGTTTTTCGGGAAGTGGTGTCACCGGTGACGAAGCATTATCCAGTATAATGGCGAAGGAGAGTTCCACTGTTTCGCTGCATTATCCGGTGCTCACGACGTGCAATTATGCATCATGGGCAATCAAGATGAAGGTGTACATGAAGGCTCAAGGAGTATAGGACGCGATCGAAAACAGCAACGTCGATGTGCGCAAGGATCAAATAGCATTAGCGGCCATCTATCAGGGTATCTCAGAGGAGACGCTTTTCCTACTGACCGAAAAGGAAATGGCCAAAGCCACGTGGGAGGCGTTAAAGACGATGCATCTTGGCGTCGATTGTGTGAAGGAAGCAAAGGTACAAACTCTCAAGACCGAGTTCGAGGTGCTACGTATGAAGGAAACATAGTCGATCAATGATTTTACCATCTGGTTGACGATCATGGTCAACAAGATTCGGGCCCTTGGCGAGAAGGTGAAAAGAAACCAGAACGTTGAGGAGATGTGTCACCGTTCTGTATCAAGTATGAGTTTAGTAAGTTGTAGTTGAGACCGACTGCCTCGATGTTTTAGAATCTTTGCATCTGCATGACCTGTACCAGTTGAGTTGAGTTCCTACATGTAGCTTGCATGTAGAACGCTTCGTGTGGAGGTGTGGCTGGTAGTTCATAATGTATTGAGATTAAAACTAGAGTATGTCAAGTCAAGATTAAGGAGAAGATTGTTAGAAATAATTTTGACTTAGAGTTCAAGACGTAGTAGAATCCGTCTATGTGTATAACTCAAGTTGAAGTTGTGTCCAACTTAAAGTCCGAATACGTATGCTAGTAGGAGAGTATTAGCCTATATATTGAGAATACTTGTAACCAGTGTAATTAAGGGAAGCAAATAAGAGAATAATGAAATTCAGAAATTCTCATGTGTTCTCTTAATTTATTTATAATGTGTGCGTTTTTTCCTGAAAAAAAGTTAACACTAACATTCCGACCTGCACCACGATTCGTGCGCCTCCCTACCTCTTTTTCATCTCCAGGGAAGTTCTGGCGGTTTTATCTTCTCTGGCATCGGCGCTGATAGCGACGAGTTAGGGCAGCTATTCGTCGGATTTGTGTTCTGGTTCACTAGGACCCCGCTATAGAGTGAGGGAGGGGCGGCAGTGTCCACAAGCTTGGGGGAGGGCAGTGGGCATCAGAGGTGATGAGCAATTAGGAGGTAGCGAAGGACGGTGGCAAATCCGCCTGCGGTAGCCGCTGAAGACGAGGAAGAAGTGCAGGGGGCGGGCTGCAACGAGAGGGCTCGCCGGAAATGAGAAGGAGGGCTGTGGGGGGGGGGGGGTGGACATGGGGCGGAGCAAGGAGGACGGTGACAACGTGAGGAAGCTAGCGGGCTTCATCTGTGATGTAGCAGGAGGTGGCTACAGGAGGATGTTGTGTGGGATGGGGGAGGGGCGGTGGCTGTTGGTAGTGGATAGAGAGAGCGAGGTGGGGGAGGAGTGGTTGGGGGATTAGATCTAAGGGTTGATATCGAGGTGGGTTAGATCATATCCAATGGTCCGAAAAACGAATGATTTTTGGGATGAAATTATGCGCATGATGACTAGTCAATCCCTTATTTTTCTCTATGCTTGAAACATATTAGCACAACCAAAAGTTATGTAATCGGTCCGTACAATATCTATGAGCCCTTCTATTTTCCTTCTTCTCGTGTTGTGATAAGACAATCACAATATGGTATATTACCATATGTTTTGTCCTTACAAAAAGAAGTTTTTTTCTTAAAAATAGTCAGAATATAGACCCTTTAGGTCTTGTTTGGTTGGGCCACAATCTCAGCCCATCCACGTGGGTGGACTAGAATTTTAGTTCAAATTTCTCCATCCATCCATGTGGATCTTAATTAGAAATAAATCCTCCAAACAAGTTTTAAAACTGATTCAACCAAAAACTATTATTTCCCCTCGCACTTGGCACCCCCAACCTCTAATCCACATGTGGCCTCTGGCCGCCCCTTTTCACCTAGCTATCACCGTCGGCTCCATATTCCTCTCAACCCTCACGACAATCCATGGCTTCAACTCCCAATCTCACTGCCAGCTGCCACCCACCACTAATTGCTGACGCCCACTGATGCTTGGTGAATCTTAGAAATATAATCTTGAAATTTAAATCAGACTCGGAAAACTTCACTGTGTTTTTTCTAGAGATCAATGATGGTTATCCAGTCCTTAGTCAAATTACATACGTCTAAGGCCTTGTTTGGGAGGAAGGGGCTAAACTTTAGCCCTGAGCTAAGTTTAGCCCACTCAAATGAAGGGGCTAAAGTTTAGCCTTTAAGGTGTTTGGGAATGGGGCTAAAGTTTAGCACATGTTGTTGAAAATGTCAATTTTACCCCTGCATTGCATGCTGGTCCGCGCTTGCATGTAGCCTCCTCTCCTCTCTTTTTCTCTTTTTTTAGCCCCTTTTAGCACCTCTTGGAGGGGCTAATGGATTTAAAGGGGGCTAAATTTTAGTCCATCCAATTTAGCCCTCCTGTTTGGCATGAAGAGGCTAAAATCTGGCTAAAATGGGGGGCTAAAGTTTAGCCCCCCTCCCAAACGGGGCCTAAGTTCCCAATCTAAATGGTTTTTTGCCTTTACAGCTTTTGACATCTATCTTCTAGCGTACAGAAGTCAAAAGCTAGTTTAAATACGTTGACTTCTTAACTGGTCTTTTTTCTTTTATTTTACTTTATATTATCTGTAAAAATATAAATTTTTTTTTATTTTTTAAATTAAATACCTTAACTAAAAACTAACGATTTCAGCCAACAGCCGCCATAACTTAAAGACCGTGAAGGCCTGAACGAAAGCTGCTTTGAACGGCCCGTTACCACGCGTCCAGGACAAAGCCCATGTCCACGCAGCACAGTCCAGAAGCTTCTTCGCGAAACCCACGGCGCCGCGCCGATAAACCCCCCTCGCTGGACGCTCCCAAAACCTTACCTTACGGTTACTGACGTCTGGGCCCAGCATTTTCCCAGGCCCACGCGTCATTGAATATGCCATCCGGGCCCACGCAGCACAACGCTATAAAGAAAGTTTAGCACCTTCCCGTGCCTTCCTCGTATCCGAAGCTGCTTCCTTTACTCCTACCCCGCATCCAAATCACCACCAATTTGATCGATTTTTTCCTGGTAAATTTGTCCTCCGCTCTCCTGATCACTCCAATTCATCGATGCCCAGATTTGTATGCGATTTCTTTTTGAGATTTACGGCATCGGATGTGGTGCAGGGCGCAAGAAAATGGCGACCAAGAGGAGCGTGGGCACTCTGACAGAGTCGGATCTGAAGGGGAAGAAGGTGTTCCTCCGCGCCGATCTGAACGTGCCGCTGGATGACAACCAGAAGATCACCGATGACAACCGCATCCGCGCGTCCGTGCCCACCATCAAGTTCTTGATGGAGAAGGGCGCTAAGGTCATCCTGACCAGCCATCTGGTGAGGAGGCGCTTCTTGATCTGTATCTACTGTCGTTCGCTTTCTGATTTGTGTATTGGATAATAATCTCCTGCTGGTCTAGTGTTATATCATGAAGGAGAAGGGTATGCTACTATGGTTACAGAAGTATAGTGAACTTCAGAGTAGTAGTTGTAATTTATGTGCAATTTCATGGAGTAGGTGATCATGATAGGTAAAGGTTGTTGGTACTTTGAGCTTGGTCGCTGTTAATCTTAGTGATGGTTCCACAGAAAAGGGGGAAAGTTTTGGGTTGACCATGCTGAAAAAGTTGATTTTCTTTTTGCTGGTAGGTATACTATTTTTACTTGGATATGGTCAGATGTTGCTTAATCATGTATCTTGTTATGATGTGAATAACTGAATACTTATTCTGTTGTTCATGGTATACATCCAGGCATGGTAAGAGGTCTGTTTCTGTGCTGTTTTATCTGATCGAAATGCAAAGTCACATCTTCAATCTAACTGGCCGTGCGGCTCTGGTTTTTCGTTTGACCAGTGCCAACTATTAAACTTTATGTACTATCTTTCGTGTGTTGTATATTTGACATCTAGCTCCGTAGCACCCCACATACCGATGTGAGATACTATTACGGAACATCATCGTCAAAGTGAAGAATGAATAATAAAAGCAATAATAGAAATCACGAGTAAATAACTTTTAAGGTAATTTACTAAAGAATTAAGAACAAATAAAATAACAAATAATGATAAGCAACGGTGCCGAAAACTCGAGTGCTCCTACCTATGCATGATGCTCACTCCACTGGCCTTTTACCTGAGAATGGAAAGAGCAAACGTGAGATTTGAAAATCTCAGCAAGTACCTAGCAACGGTCGCAACACAGTGAATACAGGACAGATAATGCAAACAAGATATGTAAAGGACAAACAAAGCAAGCAAGCGACCAAGTGATACAGATTTAAGTGCAATGAAGCTAGGTTATTGAAATCACTGATCCAAATCGGAGATAGAGATCACAGGAGCAGTGACATTAAAGTTAAATGTTATTTAGCAAGTTATGACTGAGTCACCAGTGATCACTTCCCACATACCTAGTTATACGAGAATAGTCAGGCACGCCATCATCCTCAACTGTATAACCGCCGACGGGGTGTAATATCCTGAGTAAAGAAAGTGTACGGCCCCCGGTATGTTACCAGGTGGGTGGGAGTCTCCCCTATATGTGGATAATCCCAGGCCAGGTAACCATTATATTATTAATATGTTATATGGTGTGAATTTAAGGATCTAAGAGAAAGTTAAGATGAAATTAGGTAAAATGAGGGGATTTGCTAAGGTTGGAAATGAAGACACATGATTCCCGATATGAGGATGATAGGGGATGATAATATGGTGACAAGGTAATTGATACATCATGGACATATTATATAATATGAATTTAAGAAAACTAAGAGATGACGAGGACAATGCTACGATAAAATTATGAGAAGTGAAAAGAGGTGCTAGGGTTGACAATAGAGAGACATAATTCCTGACATGAGAGGGATGTGGAATAATGATAAGATGATAGTGATATAAGAATTATCCTAAAGAGGTATTATAATATAGCTCACTTGAGGTTATCAACTAATCAAATTTTATTATGTGATAAGTGATTTTTAGTCAGATTAACAGATTAAATACATACATTCTTCATGACTCAAATATAACATCATATAATTGTTGAAACATAATATTAGAAACTAAAACATAGCAGCCCTAATATCAAAAGAGTGTCAATAATTTAAACCTAAGTTAAACATGTTCATATGTTACCCTTCCATTAATGGTTGAAGCACTACTTCTAAGTCACTAATTAAAAGCATAAATTCTATAGCATAATTAACTAAACATTCTACTAAACCTAAGAGCATGTGAAACAAGATAAACAATATTAAAAGTCTATAACCAAACAAGTATCGATAATATGATAATAATCAGACAAGCAGTGGTGATGTGATACTAACCAGGTAAGGTTTAGTTAACTTTAGTGATATGATGTTGGCTAAGTATCGTTAGCGATATGATATTAGCCAAGTATTGTTATTGATATGATATTAGCCAAGTAAGCATGAGTGATATGATAATTATACTCAATGACAAGGTGATAAGTAATTTGGAACCACATGATATGCGAAACGGAAAGGTCACGGCCGCGAGATACTTGCCTTGAGCACGTTTGGCGGCCTCGCTGCACGAGGGATTCGAGGTGTGCAACTGCCCAAGCGTTCCCTTAAAAGCTGCGTGCGAACCTACAAAATGGAATAGAGGCAGATCAGATCAAAGCTGAGATAACCTGTGGAAAGACTAGACAGAAAAGCTATCGGCCGAACGAATTTGCGTTCGCTAAGCCTTCATCATGTGAATTACCGTTCGGCAGTGCGACTAGCTGTTTGGTTGTGCGAACCACGACCCACTGCCTGACTTTTGAAAACGTCGTGCGAAACGCGATTCGGCCCAACGAACTCTGCTCCCCCGGCATACGCTAAAGAAACTGCGTACGAAACGTGATTCGGTCGGGTCCAAACCAGCCGAACCTCGTCGGCACTGCACGTCGGCCGAACCACCGCGCCGGCCACCGCTGCCGCCGCCCGCGCCGCCACCTACCACCACGCCGACCGGCGCGGCTGCGCGCCGCCCGCCTACACGCCATGCGCCGCCGCGCGGCCGGCCTCGCCGCCTCGCCTACGTGCCAATCGGCCGTGCCGCTTTGCCACCGCCGCCGCTGCGCGCGCGCCCGCCGACCTTGCTCGGCCATGCGACCGCCCCTGGCGTCGGCTCGCCCACGCCACCCATGCGCCACCCCTCGGCCGGCCGTGTTGCCTCCTTGTGCACGCCCGCCTCGACGTCACCCGGCGCTCGGCCCGCACTAGACAGCTCGGCCGCGCCGCTGATAGAAAACTGGACACAGGTTTGTGCTGCGATCAAGCTGCAGCTTTTCTGTTTCTTCTTCCTGTTCTATTTATAGCAATAAGGCCAGTTACACTGTATGCTAGTGCAGCCTACTAACTGCCTTATTAATGCAGTACTAAATGCCCTGAAAAACTGCAGTCTAAATGCTCCTGAAAACTGCCTTATTAATGCAGTACTAAATGCCTTGAAAACTGCAGTCTAAATACCATAAAAACTGACTGACTCCTATACTTCTAATTGACACATGACACACACACAGGATTACTTTGACAGCCGCCGCTAGCGAAGCCGCGCCCGGCCGCTCCGACCCTGCTGTCGCTGGAGGAAGTCACCGGGCGTCTGAAGGCGGCAGAAGACCGCATCGGGAGGCGGAGCGGCCAAGCGAGGTCAGAAGGGTCTTCTGCCTCTCGATGCCGCTGTTGACACCGCCCCCACAGCCACTGGCGCACGCACGGAGAGGGGGAGAGAGAGATTGGAAGGAGATTGGAGAGGAGAGCGAGAAATACACGGGAGAGAGAGAGAGATAACGGGTGAGATATACATGGGAGAGAGAGAAACGGTTAGAGAGATTTTTTTTTTGGTGCTACAAGCTCCCCCACATCAGTGCTTAGGGAGTCTACACTTCTAGAAATGTTTGATCGTTATTTATAACAGAGGATTGACACCAGATCTTGCAGTGCTGTTATGATGTTGCACAACAGCACAAAGAATAATAAGATTGATTAAATACAACATGTCTTCAAAAATTAAATATTATAAAAAAATCTATTATGGAGAGTTGACTTTCATTTTTTAGGTTGTTATAGATATGTCTTTTTTTAAACAAAACATACAGGACAATTGTCCTCTTCATGTCGCTTCCAGTTAATGCAGTTATTTTTTTCTTATGTCGATTACTCATTAATGTACCAACAATGGTTCGAGAGCCTATTCCTTTCCAACCGTTATATGTTTGTTTGAGCATGAACTAATAAACTCTGCAAAACTGTTCATTATGTGATTGTGCTTCCACGTTGTTAGTGTTGGAACCCTGTTTGTTTATTTAATTCTGTACTCTCTTAGAAATTTCATGATGAGTCACTTATTAATGAATGAGATGAAGCAACGAGTTACGTGGTTCTTGACAACACATTAGAAAAAACATATTTAAGAAAATTTCTCCCACTGTGTTGGCCTCTTGCTAAGAAAAACATATTAGAAAGAACTCTAGAGTAAGAAAGTATCTCATCCAGTTTCCATTTAACTGGTTTGTGTGGCTTTTAACTCTTTTAAGTCAACTCAAACTGAATTTTTTTCATTTCAGAGCAAAAAAGTAAACAACAACCAACATTTCCATGCTTGGGACAGTGTTCTTTTTTGCCTATTGTTCTGCATGCCTATCTCTTATTTCTAATGCAATCAATTGTTGTCTTTTCAGGGCCGGCCAAAAGGTGTCACCCCCAAGTACAGCTTGAAGCCTCTTGTTCCACGTCTATCTGAGCTCCTTGGAGTTAATGTATGTTAATAGATGACTACACATGGTTATTTGTTTATTTAATATGAAACTAATAGTCAATGTTATATTTTCCTTTTTTTTTTGCTGGTGTACTTATAAAGGTTGTGATGGCCAATGACTGCATTGGTGAGGAAGTTGAGAAATTAGCTGCTTCTTTACCAGATGGAGGCGTTCTACTTCTAGAAAATGTTAGGTTCTACAAGGAGGAAGAGAAGAATGACCCTGAGTTTGCTAAGAAGCTGGCATCTGTTGCTGACCTTTACGTAAATGATGCCTTTGGCAGTGCACACAGAGCCCATGCTTCAACAGAGGGAGTTACCAAGTTTTTGAAGCCTGCTGTTGCTGGCTTCCTAATGCAGAAGGTATTGCTGAATTCCATCAGTCCATGAATTGTGAAGATGTTCCCCATATGTATAGTGCTTCTATTACAATAACTGATGTTGTGCTTGAACTAAGGGTCTGTTCGTATTGGCTTCTGCTTCTAGCTTCTGTTTGGAGAACCCAGAATCCAATACGAACACCGGTGTCCCGAAGCGGCTTATCCACTTCTCTCGCTCCCGTCTCGCTCTAGGGATAAGGCAGAGGGTCACGGGAGCATCGCGCACCTCACTCCTCTCGCTCCTGTCACACACGCATAACTCTTCCTCACTTTTCCCACCGCTTGCCCCTCCTTTTAAAAAACACTTCTTTCAGCCACTACTATTCATTTTAAGACAAAAATCATCAGCTGCAGCCAACATAACAAGCCCTAAATGTTCTAAATCTTTATATACTCTATTGTGAAGGATTTGTACTGTTTTTAGGTATGCTTGAACTAAATGTTCTATATCTTTACATACTCCATTGTGAATAATCTGTACTATCTAAGTTGAAAGCACTAGATGGCTTTACATTGACCAAGGGATGGGCTGCAAACCTGACATTACAAAAAAAAAAAAATTGAAGTGCCCTGGTCCTGTGTTACAGCTTGCTTGTTATTTTTTTCATAACTTACAATGAAGTCTAGCTAGGACATTTAGAAGTTTTGCAATATGTAGTCCTTTTCAAATTTGAACTAACAATTTTTACCGTTCCAGGAACTTGACTATCTTGTTGGAGCTGTTGCCAACCCAAAGAAGCCATTTGCTGCGATTGTTGGCGGGTCCAAGGTGTCAACCAAGATTGGGGTGATTGAGTCTCTTTTGGCGAAGGTTGACATCCTCATCCTGGGTGGTGGTATGATCTTCACATTTTACAAGGCTCAGGGATACGCTGTTGGAAAATCTCTTGTGGAGGAAGACAAGCTTGAACTGGCAACGTCACTTATTGAAAAAGCCAAGTCAAAGGGAGTTGCTCTCTTGCTTCCCACTGATGTTGTAGTAGCTGACAAGTTTGCCGCAGATGCTGAGAGCAAGGTATGCTCATTTACATTATTAATGAGGTTGCATTAGAATACCATTTTATTGCATGTATCCTGTTGAGTCTTACAATGTCTTGCTGAATTATCATGTATAACAAAATAATGTGGATCCTGCACCAACAAAATTCTGTTGAAATATATATTGTATTCCATACCTTGGCTGTGGCTTGGCAACACTAGATGGGCATTTTTCTCAAATTATATTTTTGCATGTCCGGCAAATACTGGCAATGTGTATGCCCAGTTGCCTGGTAGATGGATGCAAATCAGCGACACATATTCTACATAAGATGGAAATAAAATTCTTCTCCAGCTATCCTATACTCATGCTGACACTGACATCATTTGCAGATTGTTCCTGCGTCTTCTATCCCTGATGGTTGGATGGGCCTTGATATTGGCCCGGACTCCATCAAGACTTTCAGTGAAACTTTGGACACTACCAAGACTGTTATCTGGAATGGGCCTATGGGAGTCTTCGAGTTTGAGAAGTTTGCAGCTGGTACCGATGTAAGCACTCAAATCTTCAATCTGTAGCTATTTGTGTCTGTGTTTTGTACCGAAACATTTGCTACTTCTTCAGGCAATTGCTAAGAAGTTGGCTGATATTACCGCGAAAGGCGTTACAACTATCATTGGAGGCGGTGACTCTGTCGCTGCTGTCGAGAAGGCTGGGTTGGCCGACAAGATGAGCCACATTTCTACCGGAGGTGGCGCGAGCTTGGAGTTGTTGGAAGGCAAGACCCTCCCAGGAGTCCTTGCTCTTGATGACGCATAGGCCGATGGTGGCATCTTGAACTATCTTGATGATAGTTACCCTAGCTTAATGCAAGTCGATCGTCTGCTATCTTGAACTTGAAATAGGCTTTTCTCCAGGAATTGCTAGATGAGTGGTGAATAAGCTCTTGGCTTCCCTCGGCGTGAGAGAAGTGCCCGGCACAAACAAAACCTCGATGGGTGTGTTGTATTTTACCATATAGCGGCAGCCCTTTTACAGTCGTTAACGTATGGTGGTTGCTGCGATGATTGCTACGTTGTCAGTTGTCTTTAGCGCTGAATGGCTTTTGCTGTGCACTTCGACAGAATCTAAGACTGTACAGTTGTACGCATGGCGTGTTTGGACACACACGCCACTGTTCATACATTCTTTCGAGCCAGCTCATAGGCGCTTCACGGATTCCTCGAGCACACTTTGGACGAGCTCGTGTGCTGCAGTTTTGTTTTGGTTTTGGGATGTTGGCTTGTTGCTTTCAGATTCTCTCTGGAAGGAAGTGGGCACCAAAGCCAAACCATGTGAAAGAAAGGGAATTTACCCACTTTCCCCTACCTTTCTTGATTGAATTCATAGGTCAATTGCCACGGCAGCTGCCGGATGAAGCATCGTGCATCTTGCACGCGGCTCGCCGCCATGCTGCTCGATCTGGCCGGAGAGCTCCTCAGCACGGACCAACGAGAGTTCTGCGTGCATGTAAGACGATGAGGATGCTGTAAGTAGGAAGGTGAAGAAAGCTTTCTGCCCTCCAATGGCGGCACAACCGCACAGGGCAGCCCAGGCTTGCAGCACATCGGACATGTTGTCTTCCCATGGTTTGGAGAGTTCGAGGAGGCTCGGAAGGAAGAGCAGCCGAGCAGCAAGGCCTTCGCGAGCACGGAGGATCGGAGGTTGGTGTTGATCATGGGAGTGGTGGTCTTCATCCTGTTGATGTTAAGTTGGCACTAAAACGAGCGTTGGACCAGATTGTTGCAGGTTGTACGTGGCCATGTGAGAGTCAGCACAGAAGCTCAGGTGTAGCTTGTAAGGACAGCCCTCGTGGAATGCTACGGAGTTAAACCAGGGACGTGCGGGAGGAACTAGGCATCATCAATTAGGTTTTATTCATTTCGGTTTATAGCTTTTCTGGAATAAATAAATAGTACGATTTCTCTGTTGTTGTTTTTCGATTCGTGTGTATAAACGTTCGTGCTAGTCTAAAAGTCATCGGTCACAACCACAATCTATCGATCGCAGCCGAAAAAACGCACCCAAATTGAGGTTCTGTGTGGCTTGAACTTGTGATCATAACCACCACACCTAAGTGATTTACCAATACGGTGCGCATGGTCTTTCCTGATTGTTACACTGCTAAATGAGGAATTAAAATGGACTAATGGAGCCATAGGCTTGATTCAATGAGATCAACTCTTGACTTTAGTGGGGGATTATAAATACCTCTTGTTAGCATTTCTTTTAGGTCGAAAATTCTACTACAAATCATTTGGTGTTGTATCTAGAAAAACATTTTATTTCGAGAATTTTCGAAAAGGCCATTGACCGTGAGGCTGGCCGTTTGGCTGGTGAAGCTCTTTTCCGTAGTAACCGAGTAGGCCAACTTGCCCTAGCTGGCACTTGAATAGCACAGAGACACTGATAGACGTAACCTAGATGGATTAGATCCTATCAGTACATTTCTTAGCAAACTCCATCTTTTCAATAATGGAAATAAGAGGATTTTGCCCCCTCTGAACTTTTGTAAATTCAATTTCAGTCCTTTTTATGCTTGTTGTACCACATCGTAATCTTAGGACTCGCAATTACATATGCAATAGTCTTAGCAAGGACGAAGACTATTAACCGTATAACATGCATGGTACTGGGTCTGAACCTAGCACGATCTGTGTCGCTGTTAGTCACAAATAGAAGAATCTCATCATATGTTATCCTAGTTTATGCAGCATGGACACTCTTTCGGAGGCAAGGATCCCGTTGCACATGCAGATATGTTACGCTAATCTGCGACGTTGTTATGGTTGTGTGCCCCAGGCTACATGCCATGCCATGTGTACAACTCGCCGACATCGCCAATAGCTTATCTCACTTCATCGCATCATGTTTCATTCAGTTTCCCATGCATCTGTAATGCTCTCAACTTCTTGATGTGAGATAAAAAAAATAGAAAAGCTAAAGAACGGTATGATGCTGAAGACTAGAGTGGAGTACGCTGCAGCTTCATCTTCCCATCTCTCTCCGTTACCCCAAATCTGAGTGCTTATCTTTCAATCTGGCTCTCCCCGCGTTTCCCCAAAATATGAGTGCTTATTTTTCAATCTCTCTCTCTCTCTCTCTAAATCAAGCAAAGCTTGCAGCCAATCACGGACCACGACTACGGAGGATGGAGATTAGGTGGGGATGTAGCAAGCTTACTCGGAGCCGTGGTGGTCGAGGCAAACATGTGGCAAGTCGTGGATGACGGGCAGAATGGCGAGCATGGCAGCAACAATGAGAGGTGGGGCAGTGAACAGGGTGAGCTGCTACAGACCTGTATAGTGGCGGTGAGCTCACGAGGTGGCCACGGGCGCAATGGGAGCTAAGGGTGTGTTGGCAACGGGCAGTGTCAGGCAGTCTCGGTGGCATGGTCGTACCATTGTAGTTAGATGAGCTCACCAAAACTAGCTGAATTTTTTTTTAGAATTTGTTTGAAACCTATTGGAACTTCTTAAAATTTTTGGTTGAATCTTACTGAAACTTGTCGAAACTTCTTGAAAATTTTGGTTCAAATTTATCGATTGAAATTTGGTGAAACTTGAATTTCATCGATTTGAAACTTGCTAAAACTTGTGGTTGAAACTTGCTGAAATGAAACATGCTGAAACTTATTGGAATTTCTTGAAACTCGATGAAATCTGCTGAAACTTGGTCTTGAAATTTTTCCAGAATCTTCTAGAAATACATAAAACTTGCTGAAACTTAAAACCTTTTTAAATATTTTTTATGAAACTTGTTGAAATTTGTTCTAGTATGTGAAAACACTACAAAACTTTGCTATACCGTTGAAAGCACTTTTAACGATAGACCGTTGGCTAGCAGCTCCCATGTCCTCTCAAGAAACAAAATGATGGCAACGATTCCTAGATGGTTGGAAAAGATGTCACTCCACTTTTAAGAGGATGATCATGAAAGGACATACGATGTGTTTATACTTGGAATATATTTTAAACCATGAATCAAGATAGACAAACGAAATAATCCAGTAAATACTCTTATTTGGATCCATTGCAAGAGGGCAAGCCTACAGTTTAGAAATTAGGATGATCTGGCAGGGAGCTATCTGTTTCTGCCATTGATGGAGAACTTCATTTTTCCAAGAACTTTCTTTCTATCCTTTTCCTGAAACCACATTCTCCGTATCTTCCCATGACACTGTAGCGACAATGACAACTTGTGCTCCCTTCGATGTTCCAAAATGGCATGAACTGCTGCTTGCGACGACATCTAGCTGAAGGATTCATGGTTCTTGCCACGATGATGCTTGAGATAGTATAAGCAAGTTTTAAATGAACTAACAATGCTAGTGTAACACAAAATTCTCCGTGATAGAAACAAATTGAGAGACCATGTACTAGGTTTAAGATATATTTGTGACGGACAATTGGTCTTTTGGTTGAGTTGATTTTGAATTTTGTAATAGTTTCAGAAAGTTCAGATTTGTCACCAGTGCTGGCAGTTGGATCAGTCGGGGGACCAGTCGGACCAGCCTGTGAATGGTGGTCTGACTGATGGTCCGGTGTGACTGGAGTTTGGGGTGGTCAGATCGTAGGAGCGGTATGACCGATTTCTAGTTGATGGTTATTTTTTTCAGAGAGCACTTTTTGGAGTTGGGCATGTGCGGTCGGACCGGCCATGGTTGATAGTTGGATCAAGGTGAGTTGGCCAGTGTGACCGGTATTGAAAATACGGTTACATCAAGTGGCCGTCAGACCGGCCAATAGTTGACGGTCTAACCGGGGCAGTCCGACTGGCGTGAGATGAGCGGCAGACCGATGGCTGCGGCAAGAGGTCAGGATGAGTTGAGTTGATTTGAGATCGGTTCATGGCTTGAGAGCTATGATGGTTTATGTTGCATTGCATTATGCATAGGTTTGACTGACGTGAGTCAAGTGCATGGACATGAAGATAGCTTGGAGAAGTAGTGGTCGGTGGCAATAGACCGAGACTAGGCTGAGGAGTTGAGGTCCGAGCGGTCATGTAAATCTGGGTGAGGTTACGTGGCTCAAGCGAGAAGCACGAAGAAGACAGTGATTGTGACGTGAAGAGGTAAGTTGGTGCATGTGGTGCGTCAACTGACGAGGCCGACACATGTAGAGACGATTAGGAAGAGTTCGAATACGTAACAATGTGACGGTTAGCCATTGTACACTATGGCATGTGTGTCAAAGCATAAGGAGATGCTTCGATGTAAAGATAAAAACGGAGTCAAGAGAAAGTACCTGAAAGCTTTGTCGAAGGTATTTTAGTAGTTAGCCAAATACTGGGTTTGGTGTCTTAATCAAAATCGCAGTGTGGAGAGGCACAAAGGTGAAGTGGTTTAGGTCAAGGAGAGTTGGAATTATCAAGTGGATCAATTGCTAAAGAGTTAGCGATTGAGTCTTGTAAACGCTTTAAGAAGCGTGTGTAAGTGTGTAAAACCCGTGTTAGTAAGGTTGACGTGTTTTTTCAGTAAGCTTAATGGGTTAGACCTATTAGGGTTGTGCTGGTTATTTAGAAGGGAGGAGAGGGGGTGGTGAGATCCAAGGATTCAATAGTTTATTTTTCTCTACTACCTTGTATTCTTCCATAGTTGTGAGTAAGAGATCTTGAGAGAGGAAAGGGTGGTGCTTTGACTGCATATTGTAAATATTTATGAGTATGTAAACCTCATTCTTCACTGAAATAGATCAAATCTTTGTCTTGCTTGTGTTCTTGCTTGTCTTCTCTTATTCTTGAGCTAGATTTGTGATTTTAGCTTCATGGGAGTTCTAGCCAATCTCTTGCTTGGATTTTCTTGCTAGGACATGTGAGAATGGATCTGAAAGACCTGATGTCTTAGATCCTCATGAGTAAGAAGTAATTTGAGAATTAGGACTTTTAATGTTTTTGCGAGCTAGATTTGATTCTACTTAATTTGGTGAACTTGAGCATAAGAACTTTGCCATTCTTGATTGGTTTAGGTTTTTATTACATTGAACAAGTCTCCTGTAAAACCTGAAAGTGTTTGAATGAGATTTAAACAAATTCTTGAGATTTGAGCTTATGTCCTAAAAGGTTTCAGGTTGGGATCAATCGGTTGGTCAGACCAGCTCCAGACCTACGACAGACCGACCTCAGGCCAACGATCAGACCGGCCCATCAACGGGGGTTTGACCGGCTTGTGTAAGAGGCAGTTGATTTTGTTGGTTTTTGTTGCTAGATTTGTTTTGTCTTGTTATGTTGGTGTGATATGAATTTGCTGACTTTCATTATCATTCGAGTAAAGATTTTGAATACCTTAGAAAAAACGTTCCGAAAATCATTCACCCCTTTGATTGACGGCATCGGTCCTACACAAATTAAGTTAAAGTCACTAAGAGTCAGGAAAAATATAATTTATTCTACTTGAGACAATTCTGATTGAAAATGTACCAACTATAGCAAAGCTGGATAAGAATACGCTAGATAGTGTACAAAAAGAATAATTCGTGGTGCAAAGAAAATGAACAGAACTGCGCTTAACTGTTATGAAATAATGAATACTGCCCTTCTTTCTTTCTCCCCTTTTCTTGTGTTTCAGATCCTGGTAAAATTATGTAAGCAATAAGCTTTGTTTTGTGTGCAACGATCTGGAGAAGATTGGAAAGAAGTTTGCGTCATACATCTTGTCAGCTTATACTGATGACCTGCTGAGAAATCAGTAACTATCTAATGCAAACACTACTAGACTACTAGACCAGAAACAAAATCATATTGTATGGCAATCTCGCGTGCGCGCGCGCGTGTGATGATGTACATGCGTGGTGATACATGTGTGTCTTCCTTGTAATAGTAAAAAGAACATATTAGCAACCTACCTTTCACACACAATGTTGTAAACAAGCAGAAACCGGCGAAGAAACTGAAGGGCAGCCTCCACTGGATGTTTTGGCGGCGGTGAGTGAGTGAAGCTGCAACATGATCTGATGGAACCAATCCGAAGCCTCCACTGGACAACCTCAAAGGCTTCAACAGATCAAACTCATGTAAGCCTCGGCAAGCACCCACGACATGGAGCTTGCCACTCCATGCGAATTTTGGATCAGGATCTCACAACTCTGAGTTGTTGGAGTGGTGTTCATCAACCAGATCATGCTGGCAGCTTCAGCCTCTCACACCAGCAAAATCTTCTGACCCAAATGCTCAACTTAGCAAGAAAGCAAGGAAGATGAGTGGTTATGATGTATCCGTGCCTCTGTCATGGCAGTGGCACTTTGGCGCTGCTGGGAGGCGAAAGGAGGTGAGGTGACTGCACGAGCCATGCAATGCAAGGAAGGTTGTTCAAACTTACAAGCATGGTCCCTCGCGCGCCCACCCCTCGTGACGCTGCCGTTTTGCCCTCGATCGCCACCGTCCCCTCTCTGTATATGTACGTATTCGTATGCGTCTCTGTGGCTTGTCCTGTCCTTGGTAGCTCAGCATTTTGGCAGCTGCTTGCACATTGGGAACGGCAATATTTCGGTGGTGCTCATTTAGATTTATAAGTTCGGTTTTATGATTTATTTTACACTGTAACGATCAATTAAAAATACACTATAACTACCGGTAATCTTTTCAATGTAATTACATTTAAAAAAGTTTTAAAAGTTCTATCATCACAAACAATACAAAAAATAAAAAATACCAAAAATAAAAAAATCAAAAAACAAAAAAAACGAATGAAAAAACTAAAAGCTAGAAGCAGAAACTCTAATTAGCAGGGCCAGCATTTTGAGGCCCGTTTGGTATGGATGAATGCGAGACATAAACCACAGCCACAAAAGAACAGGCCATGAATTGTTGATCGTGGACCTGGAATAGATAGGAAACACGTACCTTTATCGATAACGTGGATGAGCTGTGCTTGACTTGAAACATTGGTTTCTAGTATGCAATAATTCCATTAGAGTGATTATGATGGCCTAACCACCCGATCACACTTTCAGTTTGTTAAGTATTGGCACCCAAAAAATGGTACATGTTACTTCTGTTGCCAGATTCGAAAGAGTTACCTTTTCTATCAATCAACATTTCAGCATACCATTGTCTCAAAAAAAAAATCAGCATACCATCACACCTATGAATTCGATGCACCATTCATACTCCAGTTCACTGCACAGTAAAATCTAGGGAACCATTTTGTTTTACAGATAACAATCCCCCGGGTTATTCAGCACAGAATCATATAAGCCATGTTGTTCAGTGCATTTTGGCAACGGTCGCGCTTATGGCTTCCGGTGAATTTTTGAATTTTACTGCTTAAGATAGATTACGGAGAGAGATGCTCACTTGCGATTTTGAATGATACAGATGTTAGGTTTTTAACGTGTACATCATTTAACTTGTAGACCCTGTCTTGAGAAAATACTCTATTTAAAAGTTAGATACTGTAGTAAAAGCCAAAAGTCGCTAGTTTCGGAGGAAAAGAACAGACACTTATTCAAGAAGATGCCTAGCTTTACAAGACAACGGGTGACGATGCGGCGCTTCGTTTAGGCTGTTTCTTCTATTCCATTCTTAGCAAACCCATCTCTGCAAACTCGTCGATGATACGTCTGTTGAACTTGGATGCGCATCAATGAGATCTTGCATTTCTGGTTACTCCACTTGAGGTATTTTTTTTAAAAAAAAAACCAACTTGAGGTATGTTATGTCGAGCACTTGTAAGGCTGCAACGCTAGAAGCTCCGGATGCTGTATGAAATGGATTTCATGGGTGTTACTGATACAGGAGTTGCACAACTGCACACCTCTGGAGTTTGGACCCAAAACTTTTTAGGGAACTGTTACAGTCCTGCCTTGCTAGATACATATTACACCGATAATTGAAGAGGAATTAGAGGGAATTGGATAGAGTTTAGACTAGGGAGTAGAAGTGAATCGGGGTAGACAGCAAGAATTATGGGGATACATGTGGCCCTTCTTTTTAGCTTACAATCTTCTCCGAACAAACAAAAACAAACGAGACGACTTCTTTGCCATATTTTTGAAACGATTTATTGGGATAACTTTTTTTAAACGACTTATCAGCTCATTGGTATTCAGTTGATCGCACAAACACTCACGTTAAAATCAAAATCCATCAATCATAGCCAAAAACCATCATCCACAACCAAAAAACGCACCCACAACGAGAGAGTTCGGAGGAGGTAATGATCTTGTCTTATCTTTTCGTTCTGCAGTAGGGTGTGCGCTGCTTTTAATTAACAGTCCACTTGCTGCAGCCCAGTCCGATGCCCAACATAGACGAGTCCACGACAGGCACGCGCAAACCTTGCGTGTCTTTATATTAAGAAGAGAAACAGAGTATTACAAAGTTGTCAATTGCGCCTCCAGCTCCTCTCGTGCTGCTGTTCATTGGTGCAAAAGAGGAAGCAAGAAGAAAGGAAGAGGAAGAGAATGAAGAAGAAGATAGGGAAGAGAAGAAGATGAGAAAAGATGAGGAGTGATCCCAAGGGATCCGCTAGGTAGCCTTTTCTAGTCCTAAATCATTCTGTTTTCACAATAATTAGGGTTCTTGGCACGGGATTAGAAGGGGATTAGCAAATTGATTATCCAATTAGTGATTTTCTGCTGTCTGTGTGTAGTCAGATTTGTGCAGCGCGACTGCTTGCGCAGATTAAGGCATCGAAACGATTTTTCCTACGGGTCTGACCAAACAAAAAATTGTAGAGAACGACGAGGTCTATTTTCTTTAATTTTTTCCATAATTTTAGGCCGCGGGATTTGGACGCAGCAGAGTCGGGAACTTTGCTATTTGGCAGAGATGCAGACTGAGACATATTGACGTTCGGGTGTAGTTTCAGAGTAGTAGATGATTTTTATGATTTTAGCTACAATTATGAAAATTGTAGGGAACTCAGTAATCTAACTACTGTATAAAAATTATAAATTTTAGAGCTTTGTACAGAAGGTATTGTGCGTTAGAAGTTAACTGGCCTGATTGCAGAAACAGGGCATGCCCTCTTTTTTGCGCGTTAAATTACACCATGTGTAAAATAAAATCTAGTGGCCTACTTGAAAGTTGAATATATTTCAGTGTAGTTTCCAGAAATATATCATTTATTGTAAATAGTTTAATAGTGTTAAAGATACAAAAATATTAAACAGAGTGCACACAATGGGCGAGTGTAGGACCTGATAGCGGAGAGGGTTATGTGTGGGTATGGGGTTTAGCGGCATTTTTATTTCTTAAGACGCGATTTCCTTGCTGTAGTATTATGCTGAGAGGTACTTTTGGACAGGTGGATGCGCTTCGGATCGCGCGTGATTGCTTCGCTTCGCTGGTAGAGGCAAGTAAATATAGCGAATGTGCTGCCGTTTAACTCATTATTCTTAATACTTAAAATCTACATGATTATCATAATTTGAAATGTTATGCCATGGTTGCATGTTTTTCTAAATGAGGTTATGGTAGCAAAATAATAATCAATTAATATACTTTGGATAAGTTGCTTGTAGTCATGTGGTAATTTGTATAATGTGCCAAATGCGGAATTTGAAAATAAATACATGATGGATATGTTGATGTTTCCTTGAGGTTAAATCCATGATGATCATGTTGATACCCCTTTGAGGTCGGAATGCTTTTGGTTTATGATTATCATATCATTCATAACATGTCATGATATTTGCGTTGTGGATGTCACCGCTTATAGCCGCGACCGTACCGATACATCATCGTACACTGTCGTAGTACGATGTATACTCTTACCTTGTTGGGTGAGGGTGCAGTGGTTCATAGTATGAATATGCATTTAATTGTGGATGTAATAACTGCATTTATATGGCAACTGATTAAAAACTTATGAGGCAAGACTTGTGGGAGTCTATGGTGGTTAAATGAATGTGGACATGAACTATGGTTGTGGTTGTGTGGTAGCATAAATATTGTTGTATAATTGTTTGTAGTTTGAATAGTCTATTAAACAGTTTATTTGCGGAGATTTTATCTCATTGCTGTTTTTCCCCCTTACAGGTGATACTTGAGCATGCATGGGAAAGGTAGAGCAACACCACATTAATGCACTTGGTTCATTGATTTATGCTCTAATAAAGTCAAGGAATTCTAGCCATTTGGCTAGCTATCTCGTCTATGTTTAGTTTAACTTAATAATGTTAAATTTGTGAACTATTCTTTTGGTTAAAATGTTGGAGGTTGATTTTAATTATTGAATTGTTATCATTATCCTGTTTCCTTAGTTGATTATGCTTTCGCTTAATTTATCATGTTTTAGGAATTGTTACCAGTTTATTTATTCTTGTATTTTGGTTAGTCGTGGAGAGGTTTTAGTGGCATCCCAGGGTAACGTGGGTCCTAAGGTGTTACAGTATGTTGTTGCGCCGTCCCTCCCCCCTCTTTATGTTTCATGAAGGAATAGGAAGAGTACCTCGTCGCCGCGCCACCCCGGGTAGCTCCGTGCGCCTCCTCCGCCGCCCCTACCCCTCCACCACCACCCGCGCCGACGGCGCCATCTCCACGCCGCCCCAACCCTCCCCGCCACACCGCCTTGCCCTACCCTATCCATCGCACCCCGCTGCCTCCCCCACCCTCCTTCTATGCCCGAAGGGGAGAGAGAACCCGTAGCAAATGAGCGAGATTTTCTTCCTCCGATGCCAGATCCGGAGGTGGCGCCCCTCCAGTTTGCCGGATCTGGTGCGTGGCAAGGCTGACTGTGAGCAAGGGCGAGGCGATCGGCGGCAGTGCTCACACGAGGAGAGCGAGGAGATTGAAGAAGGGAATGTGAAGCGGAGGTGGCGCATGTGTGAGTGAAGCGGATGAGTGGTTAAGGGCGACACTTTAAGATTTATGCATGGAGGGATCGAACGGCGATGGACTGTACCGTTGAACGATGTCCGAACAGAATACCGTTCTTTATATTTTCCCTAGGCATTTTGTAATTAGGATGTTACTAGAGCAAATATTGAAAGGAACGAAAATAATATTATGTTTTGTTAACAAACAATGTGACTTAAAAATGATAATCATAACCATAAAACTATTAGATGTGTATTATTACGTGTGTATTTTTTTTATTATATAAGGGATTACCTGCATATATGTCATACCTGTAGTTGTATATATATTGGCCCTCTGGCCTCATGATGAATACAAACGCTATTCATAATATGGTATCAGAGCAAATCTAGGGTTTTCATCACCTCCACTGGTTCATCTTCTCCGGACGCCGCGGCCTGGCTTTGTCTCCATTGCTCTCGCCGTCAAGTCGTTGCCGCCGTTGGATATTTCTTCAGCCACCGTCGCTGCCTGGTTTTTCTACTCTCACTGCCTCCCAAGTTGGCGCTCCCACAACCGCTGTCACTTTATGCCAGATCGGGTCATTGCTCAGTCGCCTCCCAAGTCCCACGCTACGCGCCATCGAGAGGAGGACGTTGAGGCCACTGCCTAGATAAGGACGCCAAGCCGCCCGCAAGGTAGAGCCCAAGTATCACGCCGCACAGCGCTGGGAGAAGGACGCTGAGGCCACAATGATCTCTGCCTTGTCGAGCCGCCCGCAATTCCAAGCCGCGCCCCACGCCACTAAGGCCCCGTGGTCTCCGTCTCAGCGCCGCGGTCGCCGTCCATGGCCACCGCCGTCGTCACCATTGTCGCCTCTACGATTGGATCGAGTGTGCACTGACCTCCCATGAAGCGCCGCGATGGTGGGGCAATCGCACGTGACATGCTCCCTTGCCGCGCACTTTGCCCCACAACCCTTATTGGTGCCCGTCTTCCCGAGCTCGCCCCTTCCCGCAGCCACGACCGTTTCCTCGGGCCCATCTCATTGTTTGTGGTTTGAACCCTCCTTCGGGGCCGCTGGGGTAGGTTTGGCCTTGAGGGCGGGCCCCACAACGTAGGCTTCACGTCGCATCGTGTTCTCTGCTCTCGCATACTCCATTTTGTTGAAAAATTTAGCCACCGTTTTTATGGGTTTGCGGGCATTGTACTCTATGAGCGGCCCTTCCGAAGGCCATAGATGACAGTGTTAATGATAGTCGTCTCGTTGATGTCCTTCACTAATAGTCAACCTTCGCGAAGCGCCTGATGTACTCACATAGCTTCTCCCCCAGAGCCTACCTTATTGCGAAGAGTTGATCATTGTCAACCACTTCGCATATTTGCCTTAGAAGTTGTTGTGCATAGGGTCTCGAATCTGCTCCCACGCGTAAATGGAGCCAGGCGTGATTGTGAAGAACCAGTGGTAGTCCCTTTGCCTTCATTGAGTCGTCTCCCCTTGTGGCTTTGATTACTGTCTCGTAGACGCACAAGAATTCGCGGGAATCCGTGTCATCCTTGTAAGGCTCCAGCGTGGGCATTTTTTAAGTCCTCTGACTACAGCCAACTACTAACATGTTGGATTGCTGGACAAGCATAGCCATAAGAAAATCTAACAAGAAACCCTACAAATAAGTTTTCTTCTCACAGAAAAAAGAGCGAAGACTTACCCTTTTTTTTGCAAGTAGCTGGAAAGGAACACTGATCTGCTTTTGTACTGCTACCGCCGCATTCCTCCCTACAGATTGAAGGCAAAATAACTCACATTAGCAGCACTGAAAATAATAAACACTGCAGCCGATCTCTGAGAATTAAAAGTCTTCAAAACTGGAAAAAATATGACAACAGATAACTACCATAAAGGACATCATGAATAAGCACATTCAGGCATAAAAAAAAGACCTTCGGAGGATCTATAGCATACATGTGAAAGAGCAACTTCATGATCCAAGGATTTATAGCACATGCGATAAGAAAGAATTAAGTCCAAATAGATCGGTAAGGACACCTTTAGTCAGTTCTCAATAACTCTCTTATGACATTGGAGAAATTAGGCTATGGTGCTATGCACCTAGATTTCAACATGCTGTTCATTGCTCATACACAGCCTAGTAATAGAAATGAAAGCTAAGTTGAACTCTGTTACTATAATCCTATATGGAAAAAGCTCAACAAGTGGTACATGCAGTCTATACTAGAAAAAGCAGAGGTTAATGGACTCCATAAAGAAAGGAAACTATAAGAAATTAAGTATGCACAGTACAGTCCAAACTCGAAATCCTTTTTATTGACTTAGTGTTGTGAAGTATATAGTTCCTGTTTTCAGGTACAATAAGGGTCGGTCTACATGAGCACTTGAGTTGTTTAACAACCCAGGGTCCTGGACATGGAAAAATAAAAAAACGAATTGATGTAATCAACATTAAGAACATTAACCAATGAGAGAAGTAGGCCATATTTAGTTCCTTTGACTAGTCTTGCTTTTGGGCAAGGAAATCCTTGCTTCTGGATGAGATCCTTACCCAAAAGCAAGGATGGGCGCGGGTGAGCAAAGGAACCAAACATGACTATAATTTAAGCCGTTTCACTGCATGGGAAGGAAATATGATTTCTGATATTTTAGATCACCCAGGAATTAGGATGCATATGTGCAGCACTGATAGTTAATTGCATAGACTACATATCCAAAGTTCAAACTAAATTTATAATGGAACTTAGAAATACGTTAACCACTGACAAACAGGGCCCTTGTATTCCTCATGTGAGGCCTGGCCCACCTGCTACTCAGTGCTACGAGATTTCATGAAATAATTGCTACGCTGGAAAATTTTCTAAGGAATCCCAATTACAAGGAACACTATGTACAAACACACAAAAAGAGCTTCCATTTAAGGGTTATTGTAAGTACATGACAAAACTTTGGTCACAGCTAAGCTACAACCTAACTCTCCGAAGCTAAATTGAGAGTATGCCACAGAGGAAACATGCTGATCATTGTTGAACAAATACTATCTCGCATAACAGCTGGTTTTCCATTTATGCACATGTGCATTTGTTTACATTATATTATCAGAATAGACATGGGCACAATATGCAGTATGCATTGTTAAATCATAATCTATATGCCATATGCAGCTAAAGTTCATGCAAGATGTAATTCAACAGCAAGATCATCAAACACTATATCAAGAAAAAAGGAATTTAAAAGTGAGAGATGAAGCATCATTATGCAATGTGGAGAAAAAGCTATAGTCAATGTTTAAGGCCCCGATCCAAACGGCTTCAGCTTCTGAATTTTTTTTTTCTTTGGCTTATTTAAACTAAAAGTCACTTGAAACAAGTTGACTTCTAATTTCGACTTATTTTGGCTTTTTCACCTTTTTTGCCTTTTCTTTTTTCCTATTATTCCTTTGCATTGTCCGTGACGATATAAGTTTTTTTATTTTTCTTTTAATTGAATAACTTAAAAAAAAACTAACAGACGTTACAGTGCAATTTCAACTAAAAACCAATAGCCAGAGCTAGAAGCCAGAAGCTTAAGGTCTTTAGAGCGGGCCCTAAAGACTAGAGGTCCTTTTCAAACTACCAAATGATGGAAAAATGGGTTCTGTTTCTCACTTAGCATCGGACTAGCATAGTTATCTCCTCTCTAATTTTTTACACAGAGGGCACTGAGGAAACCAAACCATAGAAAGTAAGAAACCCAAGTGCATAGCATAATCATTTTTTATGAACCACTACAGAAATTCAAAAGTTTTTCTTATCATACTTGCAATATAAAGGATGATTATTCAGTGAATTTGGCCAGTTTGTTTGGGAAAAGTGAGTTCGAATAAGATAATCAAGCAATGGTAAACAAACTAAATAATCAAGCGCTACAACTGCAAAAGGAGAAGAATAGAAAGTAATATACTGTTATCGTTTTGATCCACTATAAACATAGCAAACAAACAAAACAATATTTATTGCGACTCACTTAGTTCAAGAGACCTTTCGAGATGATCTACTGTGAGAAAAATAACAGGACTTAGAGATATGTGATCAATAGTGGGCAGTCCTGCACTTGTGCTGCCCATTTGGTGCACTAAATGGTTGATTATTTTGGATACACAGCCCTGTTCGTTGATACTGTTTATGAAACTGGCTTAGAACAGAAAAAACAGAACTACACCCAGAAAAATTCTAAACCAACAGAGATCTATTGCAATAACCAACTGAACTTTCAGTCTTTGGTCAGTTCAGCTCTATATGTTTTTAGCTTTAAATTTTCCATTATTCATCCTTAGCAATATGTACTTATATAGAGAAATCATGAAATGAACTCAATGAGGCCAGTCTTGCAAAAAGGATCTTGCTAAATCAAAGAGAGCACTCTTCCAGTGACGCATCCTTAGCAATCTGTACAATTACTTATGCACCAAATATTAGTTAACTAATCATTCAATTCTTTGCCAATTTTGAAAAAGAAAATTCAAGATGTACGAGCCCACAAAGTGCTGACAATTCACCATTGCCAAAACATGAGAGCAGAATATCCCAGTTTAAATGTACTACGAGAACCTTAGCATTATACAGGAGTCAAAGTAATGCTGAGTAGACATGTGTAATGGATTTGTCCCTAATGTATAACACCATAACCTGCACGAAATAGACCATCACTTACCAACTGCTAAGTTTGCCCCAGAGGGGAAAAAAAGGGGGGACGTATCACGTATGCGTCACTCAGCAGCCACTACCAAATCTAATTGTGGCAAATAGGCTAAACTATGCACAAACATGTTTCGTATTTCGAAGAAAACAAGGCTAGATAACACAGCCCAGAATAAGGTATTCACGTAAGCCTAAATCCTAATTCACGTCAATAACCCTTATCACTAGAATCTCACGATCTAACCACCCACAGAAGAATTAACGCAGCGCATCACACAAAAACCTAACGAAATACGTAATCGTATAGCCACCAAAGCGAAATAACTCGAGCACGGCGCCATTCGGATCAAAACAAAGGAATTGCGCCTAAATTCCCCACGAAGCCTCACCTCGGGGTCACGGAGAGCGCAGGCCGTCTCGCAGCGTAAGCGAACCGAGGTAGTAGAGGTCGGCGCTGTCTTGCGATCCAGAATTCCGTACCCCCGACCTCGTCAAGCCCTAGCACCGGAACAACAGCAGCCGCAGCAGCAACAGCCTATTCCGCACCAAAAATGAGGAGGGATTAGAGGAACGCAGAGGCTAGGGTTTCGAGCCAACGAAGGACACCAAGACGTACGTACATGGTAGAGGCGTAACGGTGAAGCGGAGGAGGACAAGGAGCCGTGACGGCGGAAGAGGAAGCGCAGCCGCTCGGCTAGTGGCCCTGGTCCGGTCGTTCCTCCGCTGGGCAAGCGCTAGGGTTTGGAGGAGGAGGCGAGCCAGCCGCCGTGGCGGCGCCCGAGAGAGAGAGAAAGAGAGAGAGAGAGAGAGACGGATCGATCGGGAGATGGAAGGGAAGCTTCGGAGAGAAGGGAAGGACGGTGGGGTCTCGCGACGAGGACAGGAGGCGCTCGGTTCTGGGCCCACCTGGGTGGAACTGAACTGGCTTCGGACGCGTTTTCACTTTCTCGTTTGGTTCGTGCGCTCGTGCCGTAATTTTTCGTGCTCTACAGGTTAGGTACGGTCATCAAGAATGTTAACCTGGCTTGCTTGTCAGGAATCTCAACAGCCAAACAACAGGTATTCCCGATGTATAGCCCTGTTTCTTCACTACAATTCCATTATATATAGACCTCCCTCTCCCTCCCGAATGTACTATATTATGTCTATAACTACTGTTATGCAACAGCTTAAGCTTAGATTAGTACGGCTATTAGTTTTACGTCCGGTTGACCAGCCCATGCATGAACTAAATCCTTGTTTCGTCGATCTGCAGAAACAACAGCAGATTGTACAACTGATCAGCGCAAAAAGCATAATCACTGACGGCAGATAGTACGTACGGGCGCTAATTTGCAGAGCCGCAGGCCGTGGCCGGTCATGCACGGCGGATCCTGCTGCACTCCGGCTGGTTGGTCTGCGTGGGCTGGACGACGTCGTCGTGCAGCGGCGGCCACAGCTGCAGCACCGTGTGCGACGCCGACGCCTCCTCCACCTCCGGGAAGAAGTTCCCGAACGCCGTCGGCGGCAGCATCGGCATCGGCGGCATCCCCTCCATCTTCACGCCCGCGGCCACACCCGACGCCTCCGCGACAGCAGGATGCTGCGCATTCTCGTTGATCTGATTCAATCATGCAATGTCAACGCACAAGAACAAGCATGAATGCAGTGTGCACTTAACGATGCTGTGAGAAAAGAAGTCATTGTACTAGCCGGGGATATTGGCGTCTTTGTCATCTGTTGCCGTCTAAAAAAGTGCAGATAAAAATCATCAACTATAACTAAAAACCATCAGCAAAAACTAATTTGAACGCGATAGTTAGCTTTAGACTGGTACTGATGTGGAGGATTGCCCGATCTTCACGGCGTAAGATCGATAAAGATAACTTGGATCCGTGCAACCTAACGAACCGATGGCGCTAACTACTATTAGAACAGCAACCTGCGACAAAAGAATTCGTCCAACCACACGCTCGTGATCCCGTCTACCCGACCACCAAGTAGATGTGTCGTCGCTCCAGCAAATCACAAGGAAACACAAGAACGACAGGGAAGAACGCCTGATTCCCCTCTAGGTTGCATCCATATACTAAACTCTAGGAAGAATAAGCGTATAGTTCTCTTTGAAAATAATAGATTGATTTCTTATGGTGTATCCCACAAAGCCTCACGAACAAAAATATTTAATGGCCCAAGTGACCGATGTGGTTCTGGTTTCGAAACGGACTCAACCAAAACACTAAAAGCGATTCGGTTTGTTGAGACGCAGGCCAAATCCCTCTTCTTTATGGCGCACGTTAAACTCAGCTCGCTTTGGCCCACACGGCCGAATCACCATGCACTCGACTGTTGGTCTATTGTTGCGTTTCTTGATTCCCTTGTGCAGAGTCTTGCTTTCTAGTTCTTCCTTAACTAAGTGCTTCTTCCTTAATCATGCATGCTGGTTATGGCCACGCCATGATACATGCATGTCTTTGACTAGAAGTTGGCTTCAAGGCTTGTACACAAATCTTGCATTTGGAATAGTTCTCACGCGCAGAAAAGCCATGTTTGTTCTTTTGGTGTTGGCCTGTATGTGTTCTCTGCATTGCTTACGTATAAAACCTAAGAATTATTAAAATATCAGCATTAGGCAGTAACCCATTCTCATAAAATTTAAAACCAAAATTAATTAGGAACAACAAGTTCACCTGTTGATTAATCATTTTAGCTAGTGCTCGCGTAATCGGTCCAGTCGTGATGTCCTCATCATCTTGTACACTCGAAGTGATGGACGATACGCTAGTGTCGACAAGACCTTCTATCCGCATCTTCACTTTAGGCTTGTACAGATCGAGTATGGGCCTGTATATAATTAAATAAAATAGTAGTAACTCTGTATCTCTAAATATAATAGTTAAGGACTCAATTAAATTAGAGTTCACCTGATAATATTTAATACGGCTCAATAATTCCTTCCAGTTAAATAATATATTTAACTGAGAAGTACAAGACATGAACGAATCCGCGTCAGGTACATTCAATTAAAGTAAAATGAAGAAAAAAGAGAGAAAAAATAAAAAGGTTATACCTTCCAGGACAGTGCAAAAGAAAAAGATAAAAAAAAACCATATTGAAAAATTAATATGTTTAGAACGGTTCCTTCCGAAAGCTAGAAAAAAAACATTTTAAAGGGACCGTAGTCCGTCAGCGAGCAACATGGTGTAGGGTCTCTATCCTCCAATCGACGCGTTTGTACCCAACACACTGTGCTCCAGAGCTACCTCGCGCATGCAGAGCAGCTGTTGAATTGACCACTAACATCATCATCACACACAAAATTCAGAGACCAGAACGAAACTAAAAAAAACAAAGAAACAGAGACCAGATCATGAAGATGACAGTGTCACGTTTGGTCTCTCTCACCTGGCAAATTGGACTCCTGGGAGTACTTAGACTGTTGGTCGGAGATGCCGGTTTGCATGGCGTCCGAAAGGTGAGGACGAGTGGAAAGCAACCGATTCTGCAGTGTGTGTGTGGGTGGACGCGCAGCCACCATGTGTGCAAGCAAGTGCGTGGCCGCCTCGCCTCGATCTCGGCAAATCTTCAGCTCGCTATGACTCGGCCCGGACCATAGAATTTCGCCGTTTTCGGGCGAAAGCAATTAAGCTGAAGACTGGTGTGCATTACCACCGAGGCCTGTTCCTCTGTTATAGTGTGGTCCTTTTGGACTTCGGCGTATAGCTTTTAAATTCTATCTGTTCATGAGAGATTATGAAGAGAAAGACAGTCATATACGATTTTAGATGGTATAACTAAAGTTGGTACAGTGTTTACTCTAATTAACTTTTAAATCCCATCTTGAAAAAACGTACCTTTTGAAAGTTAGTTACTGTAGTAAAGTATAAAAGCTCTAGACGATGAACCTTGTCGAACCCAGCCATAATTTTTGAAAACTGCAGTATTTAAAAACCACGGTTTTTGAAGATTTAGGTATGAAATACCGCAGTTTGTGATTACCATAGTTTTTTACAGTGCTGAGAAAAACCAAGATGCGTTTGGTAACATCAATGTTCAATACGGTATTTTGTCTGACAACATATGTTAGGCTAACTAGACATTATTTACCGAAAATTAAACAAGATTTACATGTGCATGGGAGTCGCTCTTCGAACCTGCATTTTGATTATATAACTATATTCCGAAGGTCTGATTGTATTCACTGCGTAAATTGACGACCAAATATCATCAATGCTATTTCGTTGATAGAAGATATGACATTAAAATAAGCACCGGAGAATTAATACCATATGGAGTACATAGGAGACGTGCTGTAGACATATTGCCGAGAAGAAACTATATACGTGCATAGATGCATTCGCGAAGGACGCTGGAGATCTTGGTTTAAAAAAAGTCATGAGTGGATATTTTAAAAACTCTCAAAATACCATGGTATTTGTCAGTTTGTAAAACTATAATATTTGTTGTATTCAAACACCTCGAGGTTTTTAATAACAAGGTATTTTCCAGAAACCATAGTGTTCTCCTAAAACACTAAAAATACTATGTATTTAGTAACAGGCCCTAACACTTTGGACGGAGCAATTGTAACAGAGCACACTGCTCATACTACTGCTATATGTATATTGTAGAAAATTACTCTATAGTAGCTGACACGTGGACCCTGGCAATGGTTTATTCATTGGGACCCTACACGCCAACGGCGGTTCGCAATGAATGAGATTCTGGTACCGTTTTTTTCAGCTTTTCAGCTAGTTTTTAGTTTTTAATTTGTTAAATAATTATTATTTATTAGACTAATAAATCGTAATAAAAAAAACATAGGCGCTAACATAAAAGACCGTCCCATCTGTCAAACCAATCACCTTCAAAAGCAATATGAATTCATAGGAAGCAGTCGCCAACCGACAATTATTCTTACCAGCGCAGTACTCATGTCTTATGGCTAAAGGTCATTACGTGTTTACTTGTGGACTTTGTATGATTTGATTCCGTGACTTCTTAGATGGTGTACCTGCTTTTACAAAGGACAGAAAGACCACAAGACCCATATTGATCAGCCGTCACCATATAACATTCTGCTTTTCTGTGACCGTGTGGTACACTACACCATCAGAAATCCAGGCATATTCAAACACGCTGATAAATACTGAATAAAATCCCTTTGATGTTCCAAGATGGACCAAGAAAGACACAAGTTCTTTCTGGTAAACTCCGTGACGATGTCCAAATTGGTTTGGAATAAACGATCACAAGTCACAACTAATCGTTTACTTGGTCTCAGAATTCAGCTAACCAGAAGTGTCATCATGCCATGCAGAAAAAAGAAATCGACCCGTTTTACCAAAGCATCAATGTGTAATCAACATGTTTCAGTTTCACCATGCTTCAACAAACCAAATGTACCATTCTACAACACCTATGTGTTCAGTTGCCAGAAAATCAAGTGCAAGGGAAATTTTCACACAGAACAACCAGATCATAGAAATAGAGGCATTATACCACTCAAACATTTCATATCAAAGTCCAACTAGAGGCCAACTTTTGGATTGAAAGGAACGGTATAGAAACTTTAACCAACTAGTCTCAAATCATAAAAATCCTTTTCTACCGACGCTACAGCAGAAATGAATCTACCATGAGGAAATGGAAATCCAAAACCTAATTAGAACCACTTATTTCGATTCGACTGACAACCAACGATATAAGCTAACAAGTTTAGACGACCTGGTTAAATTGAGAATTCTGAATCAGGTAACAGATTCTGGGCATTATATCTCAGCCACTTTCAGGCAGGAGATTGCTGCTCTGCAGGAGGCTCCTCCTGTTGTTCCTGAGGCTCCCGCCACATATAAGCCATCGGATGACCCTGCTGGTCGCCATACACCATTCCTGCACCTGGCACCTGATGCTGTGGCGCGTAGTAATATGGATACGCATCAGGCGGGACCCCCAATGGTGGCAACCCGGAGCTCAGAAGCCCAACACCCTCCTCCTTCATCTCATCCCTGGGAACTATATCCACCAGGAAGTCATAAATGTCAGTCCTAGTGATGGCAGCCGCAATGTCATTCTTCTGCAAGGTCCGGCGCTTGTTCTCCTCGGTGTGCATCCATGACCTCAGCGTCAGCTCCAGAATGAATATCTCGCATACTTTCGCAAAGACCACGGGAGCTTCTGCTGAGATCATGCGAACATCCTCATCAGCCTTCATGATCTTCTTTATCCTCGCTAGTGGCAAGCTGTGGTTCTTGAAGTCAGCGGTCTGCTCAATCTCAGAGAGTCGTTCGGCCCAGAACTGCTGGAGCTGCCTCTGTTGCAGCTGCTGGAGATGTTGGTGAAATTGCTGGGCTTGCTGGTAGACTAGCTGGTGCTGAGCACTCAGTTGAGCCGGATTGGCAGGGAATGGTGGTGTTGGCTGTGAACCGGCAGGAATGACAGCAGGGGCTGCAGGTGGATAGGTAGAGGCAGGATACACTTGTGATCCACCAGAGACAACACTCATTGCAGGCTGAGATTGTGAGGATGGTTCCATGTCCACACTTGCTTGTCCCAAGACCTATGACCTTTCCAGCACTGCGAAATAAGATTTCAGTTATTGATCAGTTGAATTTCCAAGTAGGTAAACTTAAGGACGGTAAAATAATAAAATAGTGCAGTTTTCTCTAGATGAATGCTATCTTTTGTGGTTCTATTTAAATTCAGTTTCAAACTAGTAGATTTCCTTAATAGGGTCCTTTCCAAATTTATTATGAAAATTAATTATTCCCTAGGCCAGGAACTACGAGTCTAGGATCAGTTCTAAGTAACAGCAATACAGCAGGGAAATGCATAATTGAAGAAGATCCCCCTTAATTGAAGTATTAAAAATATGCATGTACAAGCAAGCATGCACCAGGAAATTGCAAACAAGGAGTGCTTCTAATGAGTCAAAGGAAAAAAACTAACAAACTAAATGTTTGATCAGAAAGCAACAACAATAACTGGCTAAATTTCATATGTCCTAAGCCACCACGTTTTTAATATTTTTTCTGTTTCATCTATAGTGCAGTACCCCAAAGAGAACGACTTTTGAATAACATACGAAGTGTGTTCTCGGAAAAAAGGAATTACAATCAGTAAGAATTGTCCCGATTATCTCAAAGGCACGGATCTTCTCTATATAAACAGCTTAGATTATCATTAGTACTAGAAGTCACTAGTGGCAACGGGGGTTTTTGAATGCAAGTAGGCCCCAAAGGTGCCCCCTGCAAAGCACATGTACCTAGACATCCTCATTTAAATATATTCCCAGCAGATGGTGACCAGGGGTTGGAAGGGATCAAATATGATTGGATAATGCGAAACCAGATTCGTATCATGTCCATATCTAAGAGCAAGATAAATATATGAATACGAGCACATGTCAAAAGAAATACAAATCTGATGGAAATGGATACAAACATCTGGATCACAGATAAAAATACAAATCAATGAATAATTTATTTTGTGCGTAAATATCATCAGGATAAATACCAAGATTTAAATTTTGATTTCTCAATGATGTACCATATCCACACTCGTATCCCCTTCAAACACAACCTCTTTGGCACAAGATTGTCAGGATCCCAATCTGCTAGTAGATCCTATGGGATCGCTTCAATCGATACTGATCTACATTTGATAGTGATCCTTATCTTAGGATCACGATCTTGTCCATACAATCCAATCATATGTCAACCCGAGAACAATCCTACCTAAGATCCCGATCGTGACAACCTTGCTTTGGTGGATTCAAAGATTCTCAGATCGGATACAAGGCAGACTAGATATAAGTAAACCCGCATCCCTTTCCACACCTAGTGGCATCACCAATGGATGTTGGTTATACTTGTTAAGGGTATTAGAGATAGAATAAAAATTATATTATTCATTTCCTTATATGCCTCGCTTTCCTTATCTGCATATGGCATATTCCCCTGTAATATCCCCTTGTACTCGCTATATATATTGCACATTGAGTCTCTTTAATATACACACAATATTCATAACATGGTATCAGAGCTTAGGTTGAAACCCTAACCTCAATCTACTTCCGCTGTTGCTGCCCCCAGGAGGATCGATCTCCGCTCTCGGGGGCGGCCACCTCGATGGGCTGCACCGACCTGCTGCCTCCTCCAGCTATATCCGGCCGGATTCGCGCCGCATCGGCGCCCCGCGTCCGCCTCGGGCGGCCATCTCCCGACCACCAACCGTCTCACACGCGGCCGTCATCGCCCATGCTCGCCTGCGCTCGCGTGCCGCCGTCGACCGCGTCCGTTCTCACACGTCCCGGCGACTTCGTTCAGTCGTCCCCCAGATCCGGCAGTCGCCACCTTGGATCCTCACCGCTGCCACCCGCCGACGACTCTCCGCGCTCGTCTCCGCCAGATCCGGCTCGCCTCCGACCAGCTCCGGCCTGGCCCGCGCTGGATCCAGCCACCACTGGCCCTCCCAATGTGGACCCGGCCACCCGACCGCTGCGCCTCTTCGGGCGGTCGCCGGCGACTCCTCGCTCCAGATCTAGCTCGTCTTCGCCTCTTCTTGGTCGCCATTGTGCGGATCCTCGTTGTCCCGCCCGAAGGCGGTCGGATCCACCGTCGTCCGCGCCCAGATCTGGGAGTGAGTGGCGCCCGAGGGGAGAGATGGATGGTTTTTTTATGACGCTGCTAGTATCTGGTATTTTTTTGAAACAGTCTTCGAGTTATTTTTCTTTTGAGTCTTTCATTGCGTCCATTCAAATCCGTAGTTTTTAATTTCTAGTTCGTCCAAGCCGTGCGAGTCCACAAATTTATTGTCAGTCATAAAAAATAGGAATTTTCTTTTACATGGCAGCAGCCGCCACTCTACTCTCTGAGCCGCATGCAGATCGTAGAAGTCGTTATGATGCCGCTGCTTCTTTAGCCGCCGCGCGTTTTCTGCACCTTGTGCACTTCGCCGCCGCCGTCTTGGGGCTTCGATCTGCGCTGCCATGCTTCTATCTATTACTCTTCGGTTTGATTTGATAGATTATTTAAAAGCTACACGCAACGACGACATCATCAAGACTCGGACTTCGGTTTTTTCTTGTTTTAGTGTTAACTCCTGTTTTAAATGCAATGCTATTGCATACGCCTTGCATTTGAGGGAGATGTTAAGGGTATTAGAGATAAAATAGGAATTGTATTATTCATTTTCTTATATGCCTTGCTTTCCTTATCTGCATATGGCATATTCTACTGTAATATCCCCTTGTACTCCCTATATATATTGTCCATTGGGCCTCTTCAATATATACACAATATTCATAACAATTTTCATGACCTCCGAATTAAAAAGCAATGAGCCAATGACAGCTAAAAGCGTATTTAGATTTATATCTAGAGAACAGTAAATTCTGAATCACATACCAAGAGTCAGATCTGAAATAGTTTGTATTAGAACAACTATTCAGACTTATGGAAAGCCAAAATATTGCGCAACTGGATTGACATGTACATAAAAATTTGACAAACAAGCTCGTTCTTACCGATGCAATATGGATTCCTTCGCACCTGAGAATTTTTTTTTTCGAGCACAAGCCTCGGCTAACAAAAGGGTAGATTTATACCTTGACGACGGGAAGGACATTGCCTTAGGATAAGCATGACTTCATACTAATAAGGCAAGCAATTAAGATATGGGTTCACTTTCTCTTTTTGCCACTTTCCAGAGCTTTGCGAAAAATAAAGTTTTGATACTTTCGTCAGGTAAGCATTATGTGTGGTGTACTACCTTCTTTGTTTCTAAAGAATGCGGCCATTAATGGTTTACAGGGCACTCATGCATTTCACATTTTCACATGACCAAGAAAAGGCCTCTCTCTACCCAACCAACATATCTGTTGTATTAGCTTGAGATTGAAGTAGTGGACCGTGCATAGGTAGACTAGAACACAATTGGCCCAACCTGACCCAGCCCGATATGAGCTTTGCCTAGCTAGAATGCCTATAATTTGATCAGTTCTTGACAAAACTTCAACATTAAAGCTGGGCCAGGGGCGATGCGTTATGCATCAAGGTCTCTGTCAGTCTGTCCTCTTTGGCCTAGCCGTAGCTATCTTCGAGGGAAATGAAGCCAGCACAGAGTCATGCGGTTGGGCTGGGGCCTACTGAACCAATGGATAGATGGGCTCTGGATTACTTAGTAACTTTGGCACCAACTCCAGGATGAGTCCATTACTATAAGAGGATTTTTTTTTTACATTCTACTTTTCCAATATGTTTTTAGAGCTAATTTAATTCTCAACAATTAAAGTTAGAACTTTTCAGGCATCATTTGATACTTGAGAGTACAACTTTCCTTTGATTTCTCCAAGTTAGATTATTTTGCTACAAATTTGATGTTTTTAACGGGATTCTAAAGAAAACTCAGTTCATGCTCCATTCTTTGAGAAATTTTAACGGAATTAACAGTGAAGAAATCTTTGTGAACGTGTTGTGAAAACATGACATTTGACTTTCTTAACCCTAGCACACACAAGGGCAGAAATCACAGCCTACAAAGATCTCACCTGTCACAATCTCGTATTACTGATTTGGTGAACTAACTCTCAAGATAACTTTGATGGAGAAGATGTACAAAGAGATTAGTATGATCTTTATCCATGCAGCCCTGAGAGAGTTTTATCTCTATAAACAACCGTAGATTTTTCCACAAAATTCAAATTTGTTATAGCTATACGAGTACTTCGATCAAAAGCCAAGATTATTTTGCGAGTTTTCAATAACCTGGTAAAGACGAAATCCTATCTCTTGAAGATTCCTTCTACAAAAGTTTATCCATGGAAAGATAGCACATGTCGCATGACTTATAGAACAAAAATTGCTCTTCACAGAATGGATGAAGGATAATCCATTAGAAACATGCATATAAGCATAGAGCAGGGCAAAGCTCAGGTAATTGTTTCGTAAATATAGTGTATTCACGGTGTATAACTTAGCTGTTGGCATATTTGGACAGTTCAAAATAATAAGATCCTCGATGGTGTTCCTAACTTGCTGACAACTTGGAAGAGTGAACCGTAACATCGGAATTTTACGGTCAGGGGAGCAAAACTTCTTTCTACGAGAACCTGACCTTGTAACTTTCTTTTCTTTTTTGCCCATTGGTCCTTGGTGTTTCTACTTTTTATATATAAAGATATACAGTAGGACGTTTAGCGTCTCAAAAGAAGAACTATATGTAGCAACAATTGCAGTTGAAGCAAGGACCACACGGATCACCAAATTACGCCACGGCAGTAAACGAAGGGCAAACAATTTAACTACTGGGCCGATCGAAATTTCCTGACGAGAAGGTCTTCAACAAGTTGGCCCCAATATAACCAAGGGGACACAGCTTTCAGAAGAACACTATTTTAGTAGTCAACCTATCTTCAGATTAGATGAAAAGTACTTTTTGTAGCAAATGTGGAAGTATAATATGCACACCATGCATACAAGTGTCATAACTGTCTAGAGCTAATCAGACTACGTAAAACAGCTGAGAAAAATAGATCAAGCATGGAAAGCAAAAAAAAAATCCTAACAACTTAGCACTGCTCAAATCTACTCGAACAAACGCCAACTACCACCATTAGTCCACTACTACTAGGTCAATTCTTTCATCCTGTCCAATTTTGCACTGGGTATAGCGATCATACCCCCATACCCTCAATTCCACAACAAAAGCTCACATGCACAGTAAAAACACCAGAAAATCAACCACGGATGTCCTAGAAAACTCCGGATCCTAGAAACCAAGAACCGAAATTTCAGACACTTACTCTCAAAAGAACGGACCAGAAACCCCGCAGCTCGTCCGGAGAGAGACGGTGGCCGCCTCCTCGCTTGCGGCGTTGGAGTCGAAGGGCTCGGCTAGGGCACGGATTGGAGAGAGAGTCTCTCCGCCTCTCTCTCTCCCTTCCCCTCTCTGTCTTCTTGGTTCTTAAATTCTCTGGGAAGCGAGAGCTTGCTTCCCATTGGCAGGAACACCTGGCGGGTCTCGAGCCGGTTTAACGGGTCAGAATCCGATACCGTTGCGGCGAGGCTTTGGCTATGTTATTTTCGGATTCTAAAGGCTATTTTTCGACTTCTTTATCATAACTAGCTTTTAAATAAAATATCTTTTTAAAATAGAGTCTACTAGTTAATTATAATTTATACTATACCGACTTTATTTATATCGGTACAAACCACATATGAATCTCTGTTACTCTGTAATCTCTCGTACGAACAGCCAAAAACTACAGGTAAAAGTCACAAGCTACAGTAAAAAAGAATAAACCGTTTGTCTGATCCGCTCTCGGGTTTCACGCCTGGCTTTGGTGCGCCCGTTTGTTCCGGGCGGTGCCGCGGGGCCCAGGTGTCGGTGTCAGTATCGTACGGCAGGTGTTAACCCGTGTTGCTGCCGTGCTGGAAGGTGCTGGGGTTATGGAGGTAAGGGAGCTTGGATTCTTGGCTGATTAGCTTGAGAAGTTAGGAAAATGGCGGCAGATTATAGTACTGCCACGCGTTGGTTAGTGTTGTTTGTATCGAAGGTTCCAATGACTGTCACCTAGAAAACAGCAGGAGCTTATGGTTAAGTCATCCAATTCAGTGTTTGCAGGGTGTGGTGACTGGTGAGGTAGGAATAGCATGCTGCTCTTTCTCCATCGGCCATGCTTCGCATGCTACCATTCTTTTTACTTGTCAATCAGCCTTTTTAAAAAAAAAACTTTAACTACATATATGCATGAGTAGTGTTTAAATTTATCACGTAAAAATTATAGGGATTTTTGCAAAAGTCCATCTACAAGTGCGGGAGTCCGTAAAAAAGTTTACATAAATCTCAAAGTTCGTCAAAAACCAACCCGCAAGTTCTATGTGATTGTAATCCCCAAACAACCAATTTACCTGGCCAAGCTCCTACATGGCACTTTCGTGGTAATCTCAGTAGGCCAGTCTTGTGGATTATGAGTAAGAAAGATATGCCAACGCAGTGTAGGAAACAAACTGAATGCAGAAGAATAAAGCGTGACACAAAAGCGGGAGAACAGAGGGACAAAAAAGGACGATCAGGGGTGACGTTGATGTTGCGGCCGTGCGGAGGATTCTCGCGGTCTGGATGGACTTGGACGCAATCTCCTCAATGGAAGACAACCAGGTTAGTAATTATTGACTTCTAGGAGTTTCAATGAATAAATTGACTATTTGGGGTGGGGGAGATTTGCAACCACATAGAATTTACGGGTGGGTTTTTAACGAACTTTGAGATACGGATTTTTTGACAAACTCTCCCACTTGTAGGTGGGTTTTTGCAAAATCCCAAAATTATATTATATATTTGTCATCAAAAGTCTTCTTTATCATTATATGTTTAATATTTTTCTAGCATCTAATCTTTATATAATAAAAGCTCGTAACAGTCGTTTTACAACTACTAAGAAAAAATATTCTAGATTTTCACAAAAAAAAAGAAAAAATCTAGCCCCCCTGATTACATGGCCATAATTAAAGTTTAACCATAACGACCATTGGATATTATTATTATTAGAAAAGCAAATACACTAGAAATTCTAAAAAATATGATTCTTGATTGGGTGGTCCCTAATTAAAGCTAAGCTATGACGACCATAGATGTTATTCCTTAAAGATGTAGTCAAGATATATTAATTTACAAAAGAGGAGATATTCCATGCCTATAGAAAGAAAAACATGTGCACAAAAGAAAACAAAAGATAAAAGCATGCAACGACCGTCAACCCTACATCGTGCAAAACAAAATAAAAGAAAGAAAAAATATGCACGCAAGCAAAACAAAGAGAAGGGAAGACATGCAAAAAAAAAACAAGAGAGAAGGGAAGCCGTACGCACGTAAGAAAGAAATAATCACCTACTATTCACATAGTATGGAAAAGAGATTGATATTTCAAGGCTATGGTATTCTAATCATATTTTTTAAGAGCATATCTCAATCGTGGGTCTAAACTATAATGATGCAAACTTATCTTGTAAGAATCGGAAAAATCTATGCATTCTGAATGATGTCTAATATTATTGGATAGTAGGTACAATATATTGTTAATTTTATATCGACGGAGGTTTGTAGCTTCAAAACGCCCACATTCCAAAATAATGAATGCTATGATAACCCTTAACATAGGAAAAAAATCCAAAAAAAATTCTCCCATAATTGATGGAAACTTATGATTGCTACAACAACCATAAAATGAATAAAAACTAGAAATTCTCTAGCCCATAAAAAAGAGAAAAACTTACTCCACTTATATTGTGCTGCCATATTATATTGGTGCTGATTAGTAAAATATAATATTATAGTTGTAGTTACACAACATATACAACTATATTTCAATTATATGTATTAATGTTATATAACATATACAATTGTATATTTGGATAGAAACATAAAATATTAAAGTAAATTTAATAAAAACTACAACTTTAGTGACAAAATTATCATTTTGCTGCAATATTTGTTTTGGGTTTCATGGAGCTACACCTCTAGCGAGCCATTTTTTCAACAAATTGCAACACCATCACGAGCTGGTCGTATTGACAAGATGGACCTACCTGTCATACTCTTGAGTTAAGGAGCAACCGTAACGGAATGCTGACTGGGACACCACGCATGCATGCCACATCAGAGTAGTGCTGACCAGGATGTCAACAGTGGCCCTTGCGTGGCCTGCCCAGTTAGCACTAGTCTCAGTGGCATGCATGTATGGCATCCCGGTGGCAGTTTGTTACAGTTGGTCCTTAGCTTGAGAGTAGTACATGTGGGCCCATCTTGTCAGTACGGCCACTCATGACAGAGTTGCAGTTCATGTGGACAATTTAGCTAGTTAGAGAAATAGTGGTTAAATTAAGGGTGTATTAGATGTTGTGTCGATATCTAAAATAACAAGTAAAAAATAATAGATGTAGTATGTACTACTTAATAAAAAAAGATAGAAACTATGCGCCACATAAGCTTACACAGTTAGCTTAACAAATATAAATCACTGCATGTATTGAATTTGTGTCATGTGTTAGCTGAGTAATCAACGAAGCTCCTTCATTTTCTCGCTAAAAAAAACCTTAGTCTAGTAATTCCCACACCCAATCCCACCCCCTCATCAACACCAACTACCTACCTTTGGTATGAACCGCTCAACCAAACCTAGTACTACGTACAAGTGCTTACCTATACCAGTGATATGCCATTTGATAATGTTCGTTGAGATAAAAGGCCCCGCTCACTTCACTTTTAGCTTCTAACTTCTTATTTATTTCTTTTTCTGGTTTTTGACTTTTTTTAAGTTTTTTTTCGGTTCTTTTTTCCGTATTCGTTTGATTGTCTGTGATGGACTATCCTGCTTTTTTTTCTATTTTTAATTTTTTAATTTTAATTATGTCAAATAAGCCATCATCAAGTATAATATAATTTTAGTCAGCTACAATGTGATTTTAGTCATACGTCATATTTTTTCAGTCCAAATGAGCAGGCTCAAAATACGACAACTCCTGAAATTCTCACGATCTGCCTAGTTTTCGACTTGCCACAACCAACTAACCTAAACAAATCCTTTCAAATCAAGCCGAATCAATCCTATGTGACATCCAACGACAATGGGTGGCCTTTTCCCCCTATGCATCGCTGGTAATTTGGAGTACATGAGAGGGGTTGGCAAATGGCAAGTTGAGCTGAAACACCCGTCGGAGCATATACCTAACATTGACGGCGTTGGCATGATGAAGATGCTTGATTTCGGTAGGATAAGAACGAAACCAAATGCTCCTCCGAGTAATCGCGCACATCGCATCCAGAGGACGAATGCAGCCCACTCAGATTGCGTCCTTTTGGCTATTGACCAATCCATCCATCCAGGAACATATTGGCGATTAGGCATGCTACCCGCAAGAGTCTGCACGTCTCTGCACTGCACGCCGACGTATGCGTCTCGGGGTGATCAATATGGCTTAAAGCTTAAGTTTATTTTTGCACTATTTATAATTTCGTCTTTTTCTGAATTTTTGATTTTTTTGAGTTTTTTTGTCGGTTCTTTTTTTTCTCGTATTCGTTTGCGTTGTCTGTGATGGGCTAACATATTTTTAAAATTTTTCAATTTTTTTAAATTTAATTATGTTAAATAAGCCTCTCTCATTCTGAGTGTTTTTTCGACCACACGGTGTTTTCAAACCATAAACTTTCGACTTTCGGTAGAACCGATCACCACCTAACTCGTGCAAAATCCGTCGCATGCAAGCGAATCTATGGCCCTTCTTTTCTGCAGGATTGGGTGCGTGTGAACCTGGCAATCCTGCTCTAAACGGCTTTTAACTTCTGATTTTTTTTAGCTTTCAACTTATTTAAACTAGAACTATTTGGAACACATCGACTTCTAATTTTGGTTTATTTTAGATTTTTTTGCTTTTTTCAGCTTTTTTGCCTTTTTATTTTTTTCCCTTATTTCTTTATATTGTCCGTGACGATATAACATATTTTTAAATATTTTTTATTTTTTAACTATAAACTAGAAGATATAGTCATATGCTTAAGAACAAAAATTAGTTAAAGCATCACCGAAATCAACCCTTTTTAGAGAGAGACGATGGAACCAACTGGTGGCTTCTCTTGCACGACCGATGCCAATGTTTGGACCAACGTGTCAAGTCACGAGTCCTTCCGTAAAAAGCCACTTCTAGACACAGACAAGGCCCTCTCTAAGTATCCACCCTTTTTCAGATATACTTATGTCTTATAGGCTTTGGTTTTTTTTTAATAAATAATAGGTCAAGTTTTTTATCGTCTTTCTGGAGCGACTTATCGAGATAGATTTTTTAAAATAGTTTATCGAGATAACTTTTTCTAAATAATTTATCAGTATTTAATTTATTCGTATAAACACTCGTGATAAGACAAAAAAACTATCAGTGACCATTATAAACCATCGACCGCGATGGAAAAGAATCCAAACCTATGTGCAGGCTCCAACAGGCTGCATCAAAACCCCAATAGGCCCACATGACAGGCCCAACTTCTAATTCCAGCTGTACCAGGCCTACGAGGCAGCCCACCTCTCTAACTGCTCCATTTCTGTAGGTCCAAGTCACAGTCACCATTCGCCGTTACGCTCGCCGCAGCAGCGCACCCTACGTCAACCGATGCCACGCCGTGCCGCCGCCCCGAGGCTGCGTCGCCGTCTTTTTCTATACTTTTAACTTTTTTTCAGTTTTTTTGTCGGTTCTTTTTTCTCGTATCTGTTTGCATTATACGTGATGGGTTAGTATATTTTTTCTATTTTTAAATTTTTTAAATTTTAATTATGCTAAATAAATCTCCGTCAGTTACAGTGTTTTTTCAACCAGCTATAGTACTTTTTAGTCATAAGCCATCAAAAAACTCATTTGAGCAGGACCTAAGAAGCACGAGTACTGTAAATAACCTGCACCGGAAATCGCAGGTTTTCATTCACGACAAGCACGAAGGCAAGCATCTCTGATCAGACGCGTCTCGGCCGCTGCATCCCTCATGTCCATCCTCTCGTACGGCACTGGCCTGGAGCACCTGAGACCGACCCTTATGGCAGAAACCAAGCAATCATGCACCGAAACACGCACCTCGCTCGCTTCCGAACACGACACTGATGCGTCCAGCTCGTCGATCGGCAGCAGAGCCGGGTCGAGGATCTGCCCAGTTTTCTCCGGGAACGCCCTGCGGACAAAATCCGGTACATCACCAGAGGTAGAAACCTTCCCTGACGTGCCGTATTCTGAACAGTACAAACGAGAATACTTACTATTCAGACAAGTGACGTTATATGACATGCAACGGTGAGCAAGTAGCAGCAATGTAGCATTACGGACAGAGTGGAGCTACCTGGTGCAACATAGCCAATTGTGCCCCTTATGCCGATGGTCCTTTCGGTATTTGCTACACCATGGCTCCCCGGATCAAGAAGCAGCTTTGCGAGGCCAAAGTCTCCGAGGCAGGCCGTCATGTCCTCGCCAAGAAGAACATTGCTTGGCTTGAGATCACAGTGGATGATCGGTGGGTTGCAGCTGTTGTGCAGATAGTTCAACGCATCGGCAATGTCCACAGCAATGTTGAGCCTCTGGATTACGATCAGGCCGCACCCTTTGTTGAGCTCCATAGGTTTCGGATGCAGCCACCTGTCTAGGCTGTAATTAGGCATGAAGTCGAACACTAGAGCTCTGAACTCGTTACCCTCTGCGTCGACTTTGGAGCAGCAGGTGACGATGCTGATCAGGTTCCGGTGTCTCACGCTTCGCAGAGCCTCGCATTCCGAAAGGAAAGTCTTTGAAGCGCCGTCTTGCCGGAGATCGATGACTTTCACTGCCACGGCGACGTCCTCGTGCCCCAAAGCCCCTTTCATCTTCAATGACCGGGTCCCTTGGTACACGGCACCATACTTTCCGGCGCCGACGAGGTTGGCATCTGCAAAGTCATCGGTGGCTTTCGCCAGTTCGGCGTAAGAAACTCTCGGGTAATAGCTGCCGTTGAGTACGCTTCGTGCCGCGGCGTTTGCAATTCTTGACTTCCTCTTGCGCCACTGGAGAACAGTAAACAACATGGCGAAGAACAGAGCTATGACAATGATAGGGTACGCAATTGTAGCACCCCATGTACCGATGTAAGAAGTAGCGATATGGCCGGTTCTGGGTGTGGACGGGTGGAAAAAGAGCCGGATCTAAACGACCACTGCACGCAGAGTCACCATGAGGGAGAGGGGAATCATGGGATGAGGATGGCTATACCGGCAATGGCAGGGACCATGCCACGATGGAGCGGGGAGGGGGAGGTGCTGCGCACGCAGGGAGAGGAAGGCGAGCGCGAGCGGGAGCAGATGGCGTACCCCAATACCCTGTTGTACCCCCCGCTCCCCCTGACGGCCGCACACCTCCTGACCCCATCTGCTCTGTCGCGGCCCCGCAGCAGACGCTGCACCGCCGCTCTGGCCGATGTACTCCTTGCTATCACTAGCCATATCGTCGGTCCAGGACGATGGATCGACGACGATAGAGCAGCCCAGGGTGATCTAGGGTTCAGGGGCGTTGCTGGTTGGGGACGGCGGCGGCGCGGCAAACCGAGACCATGCAGAAGCGAGAGTAGTGCGGGAGGAGCGGTGGCTGGCTGGAGGCGACACCAACGATGCGGGAGCAGTCGGATCTAGGTGTGTACTAAGAGACACTCGCGTGAGTCCCCATACGATATGTGTGTAGTGATGTGTGTGGGTGTATCTTCCTTGTAACATGAAAAAAAGTTCAGCGTTGCTTTTGCCAGCCAAATGCCAAAGAACCGGAAATATTAAGAGTACTGGTGCTCTTTCATGGGCCAGACTAATGCAGAATTGCATCTACTCTTCGGCCCATGCACAACAACTTGGTCCACATTGTGAACTTGTGATCGAACCCAAAACACGGCCGAAGAGGCCCAGCAGGTATGTCCAACTGCAGTGAGTGCATTCACGGCCCATCCACTCCTCGAATCAACCTAGGAACGGCAAGACGACGAAGCCCTGCTTATTTCGACTTCAGCTTCAGACTTCTGATTTATTTTTTACTATTCATAAATTTCATCTTTTTCTGAACTTTTGACTTTTTTTAGCTTTTTTGTCGGTTCTTTTTTCCGTATTCATTTACATTGTCCGTGATGAGCTAACATATTTTTTCTATTTTTAAATTTAATTACGCTAAATAAGCTACATTCAGCTATAGTAAAATTTCAGTCGCTACAGTACAATTTTAATTATAAGCTATAGTTTTTCAGCCCAACCGAGCGAGGCTTTATCAACCAAACCAATCAACCGGCAAATAACTAATTTCAAACTTGAGGACCTAGCTTTGCTCCTGTGGCAAGCTTAAGAAAGTATGTGTTCGTGTTTCGTGAAGTGCTAGGTAAACTCGGGAAGTGTTATCTCGGGTGTCTTATCTCACGTAAGCATGTATGTTCAGTGAAAAAGAGCATAACCACACTCTGTGAGGTATTAGATAAATTCAGAATTTATCTAGTAATCGCCGTTGAAGTCTTAGATTGTACTTATTTTGGCTTAAAAGCTATGACTTATAATTTATTTTGTACTGTAGCGACTAAAATACACTGTAGCTACTGATAGCTTTTCAGTATAATTAAAATTTAAAAAATAAAATAAATTATATCATCGTGAACAATGAAAAAGAATAAAAGGATAAAATAAAATACAAAAAAACTCAAAAAATCATATCGTTCGAAAAAAGATAAAAGCAAACAATTAAAAGTCAAAAACCAAAAGCAAACGCTCTAATGAGCATAGCAATTAAATATGTGATTCAGTAGGATAGTCACACATAGGCACATATAGAATGCGGTGCGAACATAGCGTACGTTCTTTGTTGTAATTAAAAATTAATCTCACACTTCCCCCGCGTGTCGCCACTGATCGGCGCACGCACCATCCGTGGGACACGGGGCGTCCTTCTCCCACGCGAATAATCGCCGTAGTGCAGCGGCGGTGCCTCACTGCTGATGCGGACCGCAGTCTGCAGCAGCGGCAGGACAGGAGCGGGAGCAGCGGCGTCGTGAGCAATAATTGTAGTACCAACCACCACTCAATTGATGCGATCAAACTCGCCAGCCTCGCCTCATCTTGAGGCTCCTGCCATGCCAGAGATTCCTCGCTCACTGGCTAAGCTGATAAGCTCCGTTTCGTCTACCTCGGTCAGTGACCGAGTGACGTACATGCAGCCTTCTGACCAGCTGAGCTAGCTGCCTGCAAATAGGCCAGGAATCTGCCACATATACACGCAGGCTGGCTAATTTTCCCCCGTAAGCTCTCGCAGATTCGACCATTAACCGATTAATTCCAGAACGTTATGAAGAAAGAAATGTGTCAAGAACATTAGGGATGGACATGGACGAAGAAATCAACCCGAGAAATTATACCGCAATCTTCCCTAAATATCTTTAGAAAATTTAATTTCCACTTGGCTAATTCTCCTCCAGCTCCCCAAGTGACCCACCAATTTGAAGGAGCCAAGGAGGCCAGGGAATTTTTACAACCATCACTCCCACCTCATATGAACACACTCCCCTGCAGCACAAAAGAACCAAATAAAAGAGGGCGCATCTAACTCTAATGGCTAGCTAGCTAGCCAGCTACTTGCAAGACTAACTGGCCATACATGCGTCAATTGGCATTCTGGCCTACTGCGGCTGCCGAGCGGAGGAGGCGAGCACGAAGCGGGAGGCGAAGGTGTAGTGGTATATGTGGGCGGAGACGTCGTCGTCGTCCAGCGCGGTGCCGAAGCCGTTGCGGTCGAAGTTGCGGGCGTAGCTGAGCGGGTCGTACTGCCACCGGGCCGCGGCGGCGGGGCGCGCGCTGCCGGCCGCGGCCGTGCACAGCATCCTGCTCTGCCTCCGCAGCTTCCGCACCAGCCGGCCCAGCGCCAGCCCGCACCCGCCCGCGCCCCGGCCGCGGCAGGACGACGCCGGGGGCGCGGCCGAGGCGGCATTGCCCTCCGCCATCTCCGCCTATTGATTCCAAGCGAATCTTGGCGAGTGCGAGCGGTAGGTGGTTGGATAGATATACTGGCAGAGTGGAGTAGCGTGGGTTGCGAATGGTCTTGGTGGTGCCATTTATAGGAGTTGGTGACCAGTGAGTGGAGCTGTGGGAAGCAGGAAACTGCTGCTGGTGGTGGTGGCGGCAAGCGGTTAAGTATCGGTTTCTTAATTTTAATTTTTTCGTTTTTTTCTTTTTTATTATATGTGAAGATATAATTTTTTATTTTTTAATTGAATGGCCCAGCCAAAAATCACAGTTGGAAAAACTTCCGGTTGGAGCGGCCACTTAGCCAGAGAGAATGTAGCGAGTGATGATTAGGGACAGCTAGATGAGCTCTAGGAATCAAGGGAAGCTGCGTGTGTGTGAGAGCTCCTCCGACGGACTACAACAATTCTCCCAACACAAGTGTAGACGCGGAGCAGGTATAAACAAGGGGAAAGTAGAAAGCACGCGTCTATAATTTGCATGGGTGCTGACAATGTTATCCGGGAAACTAGAAGAGCGGAGGAGGATTGTTGCAAGAAGTATCGAGATAAGTGTAGAGAGAATGATTGTGTACTTTATTCATTGATGTCTCTACAATTTATAGAGAATGAGGGGTGCATACATAAAGTAAAAGGTAGAGTACAGTTGTACAGTTGCAAAACATTGAGCATATGTGTTATAACAAGGATAATGTGTGCTTCGTATTAGCGTCCCGAGGTGGGGAGGGGAACGAAGTGGCGCCTCGGCACGGCAGTTGGCGCTACGCCGGTTGTGTCCCGCGGGCCTTTGCGTTCTACAATGGTCCTAGATGTATGTCTGAGTTCGGTGTTTTTTGTCTGTATTTTTAAAATGATAATATATTATAAAGATATCGGTACGGAAAATTTATATGATTTTAAACTAAAACACCTATTTGAGAAATGGACTTTCCAAGAAATCAAAAGCTTCGAAGAACGTCGCCATTATACCAATTTGGCGGCCGCGGCCGCGCATGCAATGCCTTGCAGCACTACCGGTGTTAACTGGGACGAGACTAGCTCTCTACACATAAATAGCTGCTCTATCAAACAATGTTAAAATGACAACCGAGTCCTGGTCGATCAAACAGACTCATATCTGCTTGTGTAACGAGATGATGGTATTGTTCCATGTGTACTGTAGTAGTAGCGGGGCACAGTTCATGTGTACCGTGCGTATAATACTGTACTAGTAGTAGCGGTTTGTCCCTGCAAAGAATAAACCGTCGAGGCCCACAACGGTCGGAAAACAGCATAGGGAGATGCACGTCAACACATCATCAGTGCTTTAGTTTGTCTGTTGGGTCGAGCTGTTTCAGAAAACCCAGCATTAATAATAATAATAATAATAAGGGAATCGAACATAGCACAATTTAATATAATCAAGAACATGCTCTTTGCAGATATATTTAGAAGCAGAGAGGAGACCGAATTTCTGTACACTTGCACAGGAGGTGACACATATGAATTCCTAGCGTACGTACGTCCTTAATTAACTAGCTTCTCAAAATCTACCATCTAAATTAACTTGCTTAGCTCGCTGCCATCGGCGTGCGCCAATGTCACCGGTCAGCTACATACGAACACGAGGATTATTCCAACCGATACTGACGACGAGTAACACGATTTAAACAGGCAGAAGCACAAGCGCCTACAGTTCCCAGAAACACCGCTTCACCGTCGTGCAATCTGACCGGTCAACATTCAACACAACATGCTAGCATAGTCTCTCGCCAGTCGCCAAGGAATATATGGAGGCTATATATACACCTATTTCGGCTGTACGTACGTAGTGTATCTCATCATATTCTCATCAGAGCCATTTACTTTATAAATTCGCGCCCACCATGTGGAAACAGTGGAAGAGCACATGGTTTTTGGATACTCCACAAGCCTCATCACATGCACGCACTCCATGCATGGCTGATGCCTACGACCCTAGTCAACATTCTGATGCTTTTGCTCTCTCTCTCTATCTCTCTTTTTTTCAGTCCTATCCCCTTGCGTATTTTTTTTTTCTCATCTGAATTGCAATCTAGTACAGTACCACTCTACCGTCAGATCCATCGCGAGACAGGGAAACAAACGTCCTAAATCGCTCCCCCACACCACGTTCCCTCCATGATTCCATCAACGTTCCATTGGTCTTGCTGCATTAGAGTGTCGCCCCGTTGCTCCCACAGATCCTACACCGTTGGACCAGTCCAACTCGTCTGCCTATAGGCATTGGACTGATTATATATTGCAAGGGATCGGAAACGCATACGCGGGTCATATGTTGGATCAAAAATCAATGGCCGAAGTCGCACTTATAGCGTTGTTTTTCTTTATAAAAAAAATCTAGCCAGTCTCTACAGAAATTAAAGGTAGTGTAGCTGCGGAACATGGTGCATGTGAGATCAAATGGCCAAGCGACGAAGCGACCTAAAAGCTCGTGGACGCTTACGAAATTAAAAATCAACGCGAGAGCTTCACAAGGGGAAGCTAAAAGGTAAAGGCTGCATCATTAAACCGAGTTAGAGGACAAGAGATCCGACGAGATGGCAGTGTAGAGCCCATCATTGGCACGCTGATGAGTTAGGAATGTTGAGTTTGAGCAGTTCTAAAGGTCTAGCTTATTTCGGTTTAAACTTTTAACTTCTGATTTATTTTTTATTATTCTTAAAATTTATTTTTTTTCCCTAACTTTTTGGCTCTTTTTTGAGATTTTTGCCGGTTCTTTTTTCTCGTATTCGTTTGCATTATTCGTCATAGACTAACCTGTTTTTTATTTTTTTTAAATTTAGTTACATCAAATAAGCTAATATCAGCTATAGTATAATTTCAATCAGTTACAGTATAATTTTAGTTATAAACTAACTTATTTTAGCCCAAACCTTTATTTGATCTGACATTTTGTATTTGTTGCCCTACTCACCCACCTTTTGATAACTAGGTTACACATGCTAGCTGAATGCTTTACTGCTTTAGATGCTATGTAGGTAGGTGTGGTCCTCGAGCTACTTCACATGCCATCACACAGGTCAAGCTCTCTTAAGCTCACAATTAGTGACTCTGCTGCTCACCGTACGTTGTGTCAGTAGTAAAATGCAGTTCTGCATCGTATATGAGACGCCCTAGATTAAGGTCAAGATATAAGAAACTCTGAAGGTTTCGTTTCAGCGATAGCTTCTGTTTTTAATTCACTATTTTATATTTTTGTTTTTTCTGTTTTTCTGGCTTTTTTGCGTTTTTCGTATTTCTTCGTATTGTTTGTGATGGGTTTACTTTTTTTTAATTTTTTAAATTTTATTATATCAAATAAGTCATCTTAGTTACAGTGAAAAATAAGCCGACTACAATAAAAAGCCATAATCTATCGCCAATCTAAGCATGCCGGTCATGGTGTTCGTCTTGCTCATATTGGCATCTACAAAAAAAATTTGTATAATAAATAATTTTTTTATAATACAAACTTTCAAGCAGAATGCCTTTTTAAAATGGAATCTATTAGTCAATTATAGTACCTATTGCGGTGACTTTATTTATATCGGTTAAAATCGCACGTAGATATCTCTGTCTCTATAAACTTGTCTATAAATATTACTATTTATAATTTAAAACCAAAGGACTACATAAACAGGCCTGGCCCTCAGTGTCTGTAGCTAGTGCTTGTATGGATGCGCAGAGTTTGCCTCTTATCAGCAGATTCGTCAGTCAAGGACTTAAAAGTGGTACACTTAGCTTTGCGCTTCTCGGAAGCTAGACTACTATCGCATGCCGACATGGTTATTTCAAGGTGTCACTCGATTGGATTGAAATAAATTGATTTATAATTAAAATTATATCATAACTGATTAAAATCATATTGTAACTGATGATAGCTTATTTAGTGTAACTAAATTTAAAAAAATTAAAAAATAGAAAAAAAATATGTTAGCCTATTATAGACAATACAAACGAAGAGGGAAAAAAAGAACCGACAAAAATCTCAAAAAGGCCAAAAACCAGAAAAGATAAAATTTAGAAATAGTGAAAAATAATCCAGAAACTCAAATCAAAATAAGCGGGACCAGTCATAACATTATTATCACCATTTGCGTATAAAATAAAGCCCGTGTTTGTACTATCCGCCAGAAACCTGGTCCACAGAAGTTTGTTCTATTGCAAGTAGAAATTCGAAAATTGAACGATTGCTACCTCACCAAAGTCAGGCCATTATCTATCTATCTATCTATCTAGGCCATTATCTATCTATCTATCTATCTATCTATCTATCTATCTATCTATCTATCTATTATTTTATTAAAGTAAAAGCAAAAAAAATCAATCAAGTTCACTCTCAAGTGCTATAAATTCCAACTATAATAGGAGAAAAAAAATAAAAATCTATACTATTGTCCTGGTGGATCTAGATTAAAAAAAAGTGTCCATATCAAGTACAATATAAAATAAATAAAATTCAGAATAAAATATTAAAAATAGAATTTGATTTTCATACGAATTCCTAAGAAAAATCCCTAAATAAATATAATTTAGAATAAAAAGTAAGCAAAATAGCAATTGGATTTGTATATGAATTCCAACAAAAAATAACTAAAATTCTAAAAAAACATATATGTGCGTGCGTGTGTGTTTAGCCAAAGCTCTCTCATACGATGTGTCTCAAGCTTTTAGGAAATGATAAGAATCCCATCTTATAAATTAGCTTTCTCCACATTGTCTTAGTAATATGGTATTAAGCCATGCATACTTTAGAATTATAAAAAATACGCCTCACTCATATGGGCATATTTCTAACAAGTCCAACACTAGGAATCAATATGTGAAAAAGGTATTCCAATCTTGATGATGATATTCTCCCTCTCCCTCCGTGGCAATGATTGTGTAAGACTATGTGGAGGTCATCTCACATTTGTGATGATTATTTCACTGTTTTTGTGCTGTGTTATCGATGTTTGAGTTTGATTTTGAGTATTTGTGCATATATATGGTGAGGAGGCAAGTGCATACATATGGTGTGCCAATTGGACTTGTGCGTTTTAAGTGGTGATGATTCTCAGAGCAAATATATGATCTAGACAATAAGTAATTAGGCATCACCGACTATGATGGGATATAGTGTGCTATAGAACTTAGATGTTTTAAATAACGACGGTCTCAAAGCAGATGTGTAATCTTAGCGACTAGGCATTAGACGTCCGGGAGCTAGCCATGGCAACAACCGACAGGGTCGCAGTCATCACATCCCATTATACCCGCCTTGCCATCAAGTGGCTTCTCTGGTGGGAGGAGCATCACGCCTTCAAGATAACCCTGGGAATCACCTCCAATTTTTCCTGCTTTACTTTGTCATCTCTCACGAGTGCGACTTACCTATTCCATCCATAGTTCCATATCTCCACGGCTTTGTTGCTAGCTGATCAATGTACATACGACGTACGCTCATACTACAATGGATGGATGGTTAGTAACACAAGGACGATCTCGTCGGTCTCTTACAGAAATATATACACAGCCATACCTATGTATAGACGCCCGTGCGCACATTTAGAAAAAAATAATGATGCGGAATCCTGCACACCGTACGTCTCAGTAGTTCACAATATGATTATGCAGTAACACGGCCGGACTAAGAGACACCTGATGATTAAGCTCTCAAGATGGCAGAGTAAACCACCAAACAGGTTACGGGCTGACCATCAGTCACACTCTGAACCTGACATAGATATACGCCGAAACAATGATCCGAAGCGAGATAAAAGTAAGTTCAACTGATCGATATTTCATACAGCGGCAGCCAAAACTTGCAGGTGGCGGTGGTGTCCTTCTCCGACGCCTTCGGAGGAGAGGCGGCGCCGGCACGTCGGGCATGAGCAGTGCGACGCGAGCCACCTGTCGATGCACACGACGTGGAACCGGTGCTCGCACACGGGGAGCACCCGGATCCTCTCCCCGTCGGCGAAGTCCGACAGGCAGATGGCGCACCCAGCGGGCGTGCTGCTGCTGCTGCTGCGCCGGAGCCACCGGCGAGGCGACGTAGGTGGCCACGGGAGCGCGACGACGACCTCGCGCTTGAGCCCCACGTTGGCGCGGCGGTGCTCCACCCAGCCGACGGGGTCGGCCACAGCGCGACGGGTGCACCGCACCACGCACTGGAGCATCGAGTTGAGCCCCAGCGCGCACACCAGCGCGCACAGCATGGCCGCCAGGATCACCACCACGTCGTAGTCGAGCGGTGACGACGGCGGCTGCGCGCGCGGCGCCTCGAGGGAGGGCGTGGCCGAGACGTTGCTGCAGTTGGACATGTGGGACACCTCCATGTGGATAGGACGACGACGAATGCCAAGATGATCAGAACAGCAAGGAAAAAAAAGGAGGAGCAAGCAAAGCAAGAGAAGTGGAGCGGCCACAGCATCGGAGGGAAGGCAACGACAAAAACTGACAAGTGAAGAGCACGAGCACTAACTAAAGAGATAAAGCAGTAGTGTCTCCTGACCCTTCCCGATAATCTCGTATGTATTTATGTAGCAGTAGTACCTTTCAGTACAGGACCTTAGTACTACACTTATCTTACTGGTAAGATATGCTGTGAAAATGAGCACGTTTGTAAAAAAATGACGCAATTACCGTTAAACGTGCTCGTACAAGTTTTATAATATTTTTTTAAAAAAATTATCAAATATAGGTAAGTGCATGGTCTATATCTATACAAAACTTTAAGAATAAACTCAATTCCGTTTATGAGATATGAAAAAGCCAAATACAGTATGTACTAGTGTGAATTACTGTTTAGCACTGTTACACACCATTACACGTCTTCTTGTCCTTTTTATATCTCACAGACGTGATTGGGTTTGTTATTAAAATTTTGCATGGATATGAATCATGCCCTTTCCTATAGCTGGTAAAAAAAAAATTTGAGAATCATTGGAAAATTTGCACATTTGATTTTAGTGGTATTTATATTTTTTTCACAAAAATGCTCATTTTCACCTGATATATCATAGATACAGCAAGAGAAATCCTACGAGGACTTAGCGTTCCGTGTAACGTAGACTTAAGGGTTAGTTTACGATTGTTGTGCCATGCCGGAATCTAGTTAATTTGCTATGATAATCTTTACCTATTACAGTAACATTTTGCTATTGAAGGCTCTAAAAAGATGTCCTGGGCTAGTTATTATGCCACAAAGTAGAAAAAAAATCGTAAGTGTTTCCGAAAAGCCATCGCAATTGCAAACGCAGCCTAATTACTATGGAAATCGGTAACATAAAAGGTAAAACTACTGGTCAAAGTTATTAAAAAAGGGAATCAAATTAAGCAACTCACCAGCTTGCAGGACAGGCATCTGCTATCTTCTTTCTTGCAAAAAGAGGAAAATTGACTGATAATGAGATCACGCTGGTACTCACTTGCCCAAGATCAACAAATGATCGACACAACTGTGAGAATATTTCCTTCAAGTTGAATCGTTAAAGACGGAACATATGCAAAAAATAAATTGAAGCGCATCTGGAGGTGAACATCACTTGCGAAGATAACGGTGCACGGGTACAGGATGCAAAAGGAAGGAAGCAACCTGAATCGTAAAATGCTCTTGTACAGGAAATTAAAAGAGGATTAGCCTTTACGGAACTTCACTGAAAAATGTGTCACTCTTCATTAGCATGTTGCCGAAGGCTAAAATCCTTGAATTGTGCGTTGAGGCTTTGTTGGATTCGCTTTTTGGTTGCACTTCTCTAATGAAAATTTTAAAATATGCATGTAAAGATTCACTGAGTGTGCTTCTTAGCATATCTCTACTCTACTGGAAGGCAAAAGAAAACGTGGCTGACTGCTGCATCATCTCTCCAATTTCTCAAGCCAGCAACCCACCGAATACTGATCTGACATGCATTCTCGGTTCGATCATCCGAGAGTTTTGCCACTGTAACTCCATTCCGGCTACGCTCATATATGTCCCCACCTTCGCTTCCTAGCCAGTTCTCCGGCGAGCGGCGGCGGGGAGAATCCACCTGTTGCGAGCAGTCGAGCACGGCCGGTGGACAATGGTGTTTTGCCATTGTTAGCTGTTATAGCTTCAGTCGTCTTTACTTTGCCTGTACATGTAGCATTTAGCAGACAAGAGTGGAGATTCGTTTCCATGACTTCCGAAACCATTCTTCTTCGTGTTTTGATCAATTGGTACCGAACGGTTTTGTCTGAAGATTTGGTTCTCAAACTGATCAAGTTAGGACTCCATGTTTCGATTGAAGGTTTTCCTAGAAATGGGAGAAAAATGTGGTAGTCACCAGGGCCAGGGCAATAAGGGCATCCAACCAAGGCCCAGCACAAACAAGTACCCAGTCCGTATATATCTAAAGGTGTATATAGATAGTGACATGCCCGAACTATTTATTAACATTAGATAGTAACTGTATTAGCACCATTACCACCATTATCATCTCCTTCGGGCAGTCTCAGGATCTTCAATCTCTAAGGCTAGTTGTGGCCGCCTTAATGGCGAGCGATTATTTCTAGGATTTCTCCGATGCTCATCAGAGAACTGAGCCGGTTCATCGTTGGAGGTCTCCTCGCCATCCTCACGAGGGGTGGCAGTGCGTGATCTGCGGGGAGGATCCTCAGGTCTTCTTTCGAGAGAGTGATCAGAATCTGTGGGGAGGACAAAGACCTCCTGTCTAGTATCTCCACTTCTGACGGAGTACCCCTTGCTTGAAGAATAGTCCAGCGAGAGCGCATTGTGGCCTGGAGTAAACCCCACCAGGAAGGGAAATTCTAGGTTATAACTGTCTCCGATGAGATCTATACCTTACGAAAGTACAGGTGAACTCGCAGAGAGCCCACCCATTCCCTTTACAGATTCCACCGAGAGTTACGACCACAAGTTAGCGATGGATTCCGAGAATGATAGATTTCAAGGCTCGCTGAAACCGCTCGTTCGGTCACCAGGGGACTCGAACACTTGGGGCATGCCTATTATTGTGTTGCGAGTCCTGTTCATGGTCAGAATGATTCATGGCCTTTGGAAAAACTAGTTCCTCCATTGGACGTACTGTTGTGGGGGATATGGATCCCTCCTCAACCTTTCCTGTTGTGTGGCCTCCGAGGTCCCGGGATAGATTTTCATAGACAGCATTACCATCAGAAGCAAGCATTGTCTGCTCGTAGTTGTAGCAGGCATCCATGTCGAGATCTACATAATCAGCCGAGTCAAACTAGTTCTCCTCGTTTCGTTCCAATGCCATGAGGACATCAGAAGGAAGAGAAGTTGCTGACAAGAAAATTACCAGAGTCTTAGAAGAACTTTTCCATGGACGGCGCCAATTGTCGGTGTTTTAGTACCGATCTTACGTATGATTTGTTTGGATTTGGAGAAACTCTAGAAGACTCGAACTATAAACATGCAGAGTAGAGACAGACAATTTTTATACAGGTTCGGACCTTCTCCAGAGAGAATAATAACTCTACGTCATGTGTGGCTATTACTTAGAGAAATTGATTACAACTGAGAGAGTAATGCGTAAATGTCTAGCCCTATCTCCTGATCTGATCTCATTTTCTCTATCCCTTTCCCTCTGGCCGTTGTCCTGCACCAAAAGACGTCTCAACGCTTTGGGAGATAACTGTCTAGCTGGAGTTATTGTTAGAGAGATGTGGTGACCCGTTCGTCATGCGACAGTTGTTGTCAGAGAGAAATCGTGTGCGGTTATTAGGAATAAGCGTATGTTCTAATAGTCTTGTCAGATAGACCAACTTGTAGTAGGTTATCATAGACAAGCCAGTCAGAGATAGACTAGTCGCAGTAAGGTCCACGACCACAAGGTGGTCGTAGGATAACTTACAACTACGTGGTTATAGAAGAATTTACGACTACGGAAGGTCGTAGAAGGACTTACAACTAGATAGTCACGGAATGACTTACGATTAAGGAGTGGTCGTAGAAAAATTTACGACTACTCTGTAAAATCTCTCCATTTTCGATAAAAGATATATTCAAAGAATATAATAATTAGATGATTATTATATCCTCGTCAGGTCTCACCTGGAGAAAATTAGGGGCAAAGTGGAATGGCTGCGAGCTGTGGGGCCGTGTGTTCTAAATGTACTCGAAGTGATCTCCTGTCCGTGTCTACGTCGGTTAATCTCAATAACAAATTAAGATCACAAGTTAGATCAGCGAACTCTGTTTTTAAGTTCCGAATAAGGGGTCGCACGACCCCATTGCAAAGCAGGTCCGGCGTCCAGGAATACTTCGTTCGAACAAATGAAATGAGAAAGCAAATTTCATATCCACTGAGAACGAGCCTGAAAGGCTGGAAACTGACTGACTGACAGAGCACAAACTCTGCCTTCGGCAGCAAAAGACAGCCAAGCAGAACTTGACAGTAGTACAGGAAAAACAGTAAACCAGCAGCAGACATTTTTTGAGGAAAAGCAGAAGAACTTGATCAGATTATTCTTGGATCGAGCAACAACTTGATCAGCAACTGAAAAATAGACATACTCGGTTCACCTTAGTCACATCAGTCGAGAACGATGAGATCGAGCACTTGCATGAGCCTTTCAGCACTTGCATGAGCGTTTCTCCATTGCTCATGTTGTCTGCGAGTCTGCGACGCTTTCGGCTGGATCTTCTCAGCCACTCGCAGAAGAGAAGACAGCGAACGTCAGATCATTGTTCTTCTTCAGAGTCAGAGCGAACGTTAGATCATTGTTCTTCTTCAGAGTCAGAGAGGCAACTGATCACGAGCACAGTTGGATTCATGCCGTCGCACACGCACAGGCAAACCAATACAAGAAAATAGGAACACACACGAGAGTTATGGGAGGCCGAAATCGAACTCAGATACTAGCTGTCCGGATGCACATGCGGGCGTGACGAACACCGTGGTTACTCCAAGGTCCTAATTAACTGTGCTAATCTCAGTATTAGACTTTTCAAAAACCCAATATAAACTTGCATGCGGCATGAAAACTCTGACTTTGACCCTCCCATCATCGTCAATTCGTCGGGAAAAAAAGAGAGTAGTTTTATGTTTTTATCTCTAACCAGGGTAATACTAATTTCAAAATACATAAAGAGATAAGTAAAATCTATCTACCATTCAATCATCGTTCTTTAAAAATATAAGACCTGGTCTGTTTCCTTTTCTTCCCCAAGGCCGATCCATTCGCATCTCATCAGCGTTAGGGCTTTCTCCATCTTCATCCCAAGGCAAAAAATGTGCGCACGGGCAGGACATGGTGGATCTATGATTGATCCTGAGACCTGAGGCATTCCAACTCCACTAATGGCATCTTTATCTTCTTAACCAACACACGTCTTCGTCTCCAAATGACGGAATCATTCCCAGCCATTAAAAAAAATTGAAGACCGGAGTTCTCGAGTGACGTCTGCCGGAGTAACTCATCGCCTGTGCTTGTCGTGTTCCGTGCCAATCATCGCACGAGCACCAGTAGGGTTGCCGGTTTGTCGAAGCCATCGTCTAATCAAGTAGAGATCCCACTGGTAATCCTCGTTGCACAGAAAGTAATCGGCATGTCTTCCTCCAGCCGTAGAGGCGACGCGCCGGCCGGGGAGCAGCTCGTCGGCTATGTGCACTCCACCGTAACCGTTTCATACAGGCCCTGCCATGGCCGTGGCCGCCATTGTCAAATAGGCCTAAGCTGCAAATAACTTGCCTGAGTTTAGGGAACGAGAGGCTTTGAGATTTGTGCAAAACAGATGGCATCTTTTGAGTAGGACCCAACACGATAAGTTGTGGGTGTTTTGGGTTGTGACTAATGGTTTTTGAATTCTGATTATTTGTGAGAGACAGTATAAAGAGAAAATAGTTGTATGTAATTTAAATTGATATAGCTGAACTCGGTACAGCGTCTACGATAATTAATTTATAGATTTAGTCTTAAAATATATTGTTTAAAAAGTTAATTACTGTAACAAGAACATTAAACAAAAGCAAAATGGATTAGAACCCGACTAAGAAAAGAGAGGAGTCTTGCGTGCAGTATTGCACTCCTATTCCCGTGGGACCCCCAGCCTCTGCCGCCCACCGACCAATCAAATCCGTCGGCACTGGCCAACCCCAGCCCACACACCACCGGCCACAGAGAAGGGCGCATCAAGCAGCACATTAAGTTAACCCGCGAAAACTACATACGATTAGCGTGGCCGCCTCCAACCCGCGAAACCCATGCAGATCAAGAGATGATAATTGATCCCTCCCCGCATATCATATATAATTCGAAAGCCGCATGAGCCATGGATGAGAGTGACCAAAGTACAAACAAAATTTAGTATATTTACATCGCTGCAGCTGATAGCTAAACTGCCGTAAAACAACAGGTGAATAAAACTAAACACATGCCAAGAGGAGCTTAATTAACACCGATTAACCTTGCTTCCTGTTTCAAAGCTTCGCTCCTTCCCCTAGTAAACTCCATGCACGTACCTTGATTCGTTATTCAATCAAGCAAAGTAGCCATTAGCACTGTGGTGAGCGGTGGACGCCGGCGTCTGCGCCGCCTGCATGCTCTGCAGGAGCATCCTGTCCTCCGCCGAGTCGAGCCCATGCGGGAACACGTCGCCGTCCCTGCCAGCATGCAGGTTGCTGTAACCGAATGTTGCGCCAGTGTACTGCTGCTGCTGTGGTCGGAGGAGGTGGTCCTGGAAAGGCGTCTGCCGCTGGTGGAGGTGGTCGAAGGACATGACTGCTGCGGGCGGAGGGAAGCCGTAGTCGGCGGAGAAGTTGATGACCGGCACGCCGCCGGGACCGGCGAACGGGTTGGGGGCGGGGATGCCGGTGAACTGCTGCACCAGAGCACGGAAGTTGGCGGTGTCCGTGTTGAGCAGCGTCACGGGCGCGCGTCGCGACGCGCGCGACCGCCGCCTCGCCGCCGGCTTGCCGACTCGGGGGCCCTCGACCCCCTTGAGGGCCCTGGTTGGGCTCCCGCCGGACCCCGCCGACGTCGGGCTCGTCGCGGCAGCAGCGGCGGAGACGATGGTCGAGTCGGCCGCGCCGCCGTCAGCGTGGCCGAGGGACAAACCCGGGTTGGTCTCGTGATGGTAGAGCCCTGCCCACTGGGCCAAGCTCGAGCCAGTGTCACTCGTCGCCATGGACATGGAGTGCTCTGCTCGTAATATTGGGAGGAAGAGTTCGAGACGGGCAGAGGAGGCCTGTTTATAGCGACCCAGCCATCGGTCAAATGGAGGACCTATGGACGGTATCGTCCGTTGGATCAACGAGGTCGTGAGATGGACGGCCCGGGTTAGCCAACGTGTCTCCGTCTGGAAGGTGGCTGACCCGTGGTGGAGTGGCATTCCACCTTCCAAGAAGCGTCGTCGACCGTCCGCTTGCGCGCGCGCGCACGGAGGTCGACGAACGTGCCACGTGGGCCCACTGGACTGAGCTCCGGGACCACCTCGCCGGGGTTCCACGTTGCTACGCCGCCGCCGCGCCGTACGTACGTCGCCGTCGGCGCGGCTTTGTCACGTCGTACTGATGGACATTTCGATCGATTGGCACTGCACTTTCGGTCAGTTTCATCGGTGTGCGTGCGTGCGAAGGCGGCGAGCAGTAGCTTGCGCGCCGGGAAGGAAGCTTCGGCCGAAACTGCGAGCAGCGGAACGTACCGCCCAAAGCGGATGGATGGAGACGCCCCCGGTAATGCGTTTGTGCGGGTAGAAGAATTAATCCACGTAAAATTTCAGCACATGCGCCATTTGGACCGGAGATCGCTGTCAGTATCCTCCTCGGAGATTTTGTTTACATTCCGGCCACTAAATTTCAGTCCGGCGCATCTGTTTCCGACATGTTGGAGTGCTCAACTTCAGCTTACCGTCTCAAGGACTTTATTTATAATGCAAGGATTTTGTGGAAACGATCCAATTCTCGTAGGAATCTGAAAAACTCTCGTGCGTGCCTAAATATCTGTTCATAATTGCATCATAGCGTAGCATATATATGTAGTAAAATCTCCTGAGTTTGGTTCCTGATGACATATATGCAGTTTAGCTACATGAAAAATAATGTCTTTGACTGTAATGATTCGCTTGCCCCTCAGTCTACTTTTCGTTTTGTGCTTCTCATTTGTTTTCATATATACGTGCTTTTTTTTTTTTTACTTAAGCTGGTCATACATTCAGGATACCTCAAGCTTCAGCCTCGTGAAAAAAAGTATTTTTTTTCTCTACAAAATCACTACCGACATCTGTGTGTGTTGAACATGATCACCTTGGCTCGGTTTCATGTAGAATTACGTAAAAACGTATCTCTAACACGAAGTATATATGTTCTACGAAGAAATCACTCGTCTTCAAATATATTTTCCTGGTCAAGATACCAAATTGGTTGCGAAATGGCGGCCCTTAAACTAGGAGATTGACCAACTACTAGTCAAATAGAAATGGACCTGTCTAAATATATGCATAGTGCCCTCGATAATGTCTAACTCGACTTATTTAAGTGTAGCTCGAATAGTTCATAAAGAAAGAAGCTTAGAGTGAATTAAAAAATAGAAACAATATAATAAAAACATTTTTACATGCATGAACTACAGTTCAGAACCTTCAGATCATCTATACACAAACCAGATTGGATATACGAAGGTTAGCCCAAATTGTTCGACCAATTAACCCAACGTTCACAAATCTATGTTCATGTCTTCTCGTACGTTCAATCGAAGAGTCCACCAGCCCAGTGTACAGGACTTTATATTTTCCTTGACTTTTTTTAATAATATATTTTTATTAATATTACATAAATATATTATCACTAAAAAAATTACATAAATAACCTTCTATCGCTATTTCAAATGGTGACAAACCTCTGTCGTCATTTGAAATGTGACATTCCTACATGAAATCCCATATGGCAGTCAGCAGATCTCTATTGTCAAATTAATTGGTGACAGAACTTCTATCACCAATTGAACTGACGACAGAGGCCTATTGTCTATCACCAATTGAACTGACGATAGAGGCCTACCGTCAGTTCAATTGGCGATAGAGCATCTATCATCAATTCAATTGGTTACAGAGACACGCTGACTGCCAGACAAGATTCCGCGTAGGATTGTCACCGTTTGAAATGACGATTGAAGCTGTGGGGCCTTCTGCACCATTTCAATTGACGATTCAGGTCTTTGTTGCCAATTGAAATGGCGACAGATACCGTAGCGCCGACATAGCATTTTATCGTCCATTCGTTTGACGAGTCTCTCTTACCATTTGAAATGGCCACATAAGGTTATTTATGTAATTTTTAAACAATGATATATTTATGTAATATTAATAAAAATATATTATTTAAAAAATAGATTTTTCCTTTGGCTAGTGCGAAAGCTGGCCAAACTGTTGAATATGCCCTCGTTTTCCTTTTCAAAAGGAACTATGGATAAGCAAATACCTTATGCAGTTATGCCCTCGATCTTATGCAAGAACGTTTGCACAACATCTTCTAGTGGAAAGAACCATCGTTGTGCTATTTGTATAGACGTTTTTACTATACACGCTCTACAAAAGAAGTAAAGAACGTCAAATAAGTAGTACAACTGTTTTGCAGCCGTCTGCTACTACTCGTTCAGATCATTTCCATCTTGCTTTTGTCACTGTTTTGTGCGGTTCAAACTCATGATTATCTACTATAGTATTTATCTTAACTAACATATCTATTCTACATGAATGGACGCCTAGAGACAAAGCCGGATTTGGTAGGCACCATATTTACAAAACTAGCCATATGCTTAGCGTATTTACAAAAAATATCACTTCTGTCGTTCGGTGGGCGGGCGACACGCCGGTGAGGCGATGCGTGGCAGGGCCGCCAGCAGCAGGCTCTTGCCACCCCGCCAGCAGACGGCAGGCAGCCTGCCGTCCGGAGAGGAGACATCATGCGATTAAGCCGGTTTAATTATCTACCCTAGTTTTTTTATTAGTATTTGTGTGAATTTTCAAATATATCAAATGAGTTCAAAAAAATATGAAAATTTATATAAAGCCTCTAGACACAACATACTTCACAGTGTAATATTTTGGTAATTTTATCCATTTGTAATGTTGCTAAAAATTCATAGAATTTGATATTTGTATGAGTTTTTACATACAGAAAACGAGCTTAAAAAATTACAAAAGTTTATGTGAAGTGTACCGACATAGTTATAGTTATTATGTAATTTTTTGGTAATTTTTTGTGGTTTGAATTTATCACGATTATTTGGGTTAATTTAATCATTAATTTAACTTACAGGAAATCTACTGTCTAGACCGTGCCCACCGGACTTCATTGTGTAATTTTTTTGCAAATTTATCCCGTATGAATATTGCTCAAAAATTCATATGATTTTGATATTTGTAGGAATTGTTCCAAAACACAGCTGATCTAATTATGTATTTTTTGGGAAATTTTATGTGCTCCGAATTTACTATGTTAATTCATGATAATTTTATCGTAATTAGCGATATGCGATGCTCATGCATCTTTGGAAGTGCGTGACATCCGTCCTTCGCACATATGTCGGCCCATTGCGGCTATCTTTTCTTTCCCACTGTGTGCTTCGCACAATTGTCACTCTGCCCGTGTCATCCCGTCTCGTGTGCTCCCTCCCTCGTCCGCACTGATGTCGTTATGTCCGTGCCCCTCGTCCGCTCCCTCGTCTCTATATTTGTCAGTGTTACCATACCATCCCACCTCGTCCAAAGTGCTGCGCATCGACAAAGAGTCCTTAATTTACGGGGTGAGTGCACCGGGTTCCCTTTGCGCTCAGCCATAAGTACAAATCTCTCGCAGCTGGTCATCGGTCATCTCAGACGCTCATCACAGAAGTTCATTCTCGCGGTCATCGCTCAAAATTAAGAGTGCGTAGCTAATAATTTTGAGAAGCAAGTGCATAACTTATTAAGAACGTGGTAGGAGGGCATGGTAGTGCTGATTGCTTCTCCTGAAAGACAGGTAATTTTTTTGGATTAGGGCCGAAGTCCTCTCTCCTTTCCAAGGGAAAGTCTTCCTTTGGCTACCCCGCTCTGACTAGCCTGTCATGCTATGTTACTATATGACGCAGAAGGTTCTTCTTCCTACGAGAAGTGAAACATAGTTTAGATGAACGATTTCAAGAGCTTTGTATTTGAAGCGAGCGAAAAGAGAATCCGGTGCGTTGCCACCAGAAATTACGGACGTGTTGTCGGCATGCACCACCACGAGCGGCAGGGGATAGTATGGTAAAAGTGATATATGTGCTCACGAGAGAGCGGGCGAGGTGGGGCGATATGGGTAGACTAACATTTGTGCGGTGAGGGAGCGGGCGAGGGGGGACGGTATGTCAAGCCAACACATGTATAAAGGTGGCAGCGGGCAACGACATACAGTATGGATAGATTGGTATTTCTGTGGGTCACTTAAAATTTTTAAAATTTTACAAAATAATTATAACTGTGTCGAGATACTTTACATAAAATTTCGTAATTTTTAGAGCTCGTTTGCTATATATAAAAACTCATACAAATATCAAAATTCTATAAATTTTTGGGCAGCATTCACAGTGGATAAAATTACCCAAAAATTACAATATGAAGTACGTTTTGTTGGGAGGCTATACATAAATTTTTGTAATTATTTTAAGTTTATTTGATATATTTAAAAATTCAAATATATACTAAACGAAAAAAATTAGAGCAGATAATTAAGCCGGCTAATCAGCCGGCTTAATCATCTACCGTTCTCTCACTGGACGGTAGGCTGCCTGTCGTCTGCTGACAGTGCGGTAGACACCTACCGCCAGTGGCCCCACCACATATCACCTCATCGGTGCTGCCGCCTGTCTATCGAATAGTTAGTTTTATAAATACAATGTGCCATGTGTCACAGTATCAAATTCGGCTTTGCCTCTGGACACCCAAGGGTAGTATTCGTACCTATCACTGATTCCCTCGCTGTGTGTGTGTGTGTTGAGGTGACTGATTCCCTGTATTTGACACATGGTGTTTCTTGCGAAGTTGATGCACTTCACTGATTCGTTCATTTTTTAGGTAAAAAAAAGTGGCAACGGTGATGGGGCCCACGTCTAGAAGCAGGCGATCGATCCGTGACGTGTGAGATGACGCTAGGACATGAGCCAGTCAAGCCATTGACTGAACCATGCATCTTCTTCCCTCACGTGGTCTCTCGTATTCTCACCCCAGTTTTAACATGGCATTGCTGTTAATTGATGTTCTTACATGTTTCGTGCTGAGCAGCATCGTGTTCCATGATAAAAAGAAAAAAGGAAACAATATGACATGATGTTTCAAACACTAAATACTAAATGGTAATGTCGCTGAATTAGGAGTTTTCTTAGCTATAGAAAAAATTCGCCTCAGCTGGTGAAGGTATTCATTTCTGCTTCTTCCACCTCGCAGTAAAAATACAAAACACATTATATGTATAGATCTAGAGACATTAAATTTTTAAAAATATTAATATTATTGGACTATGTATACTCCTATTAAATAGCATACTATAATTATCAACTTATTTTTTTAGCACTAAAGTAGAGATATATGATGGAAATTATATAATAACTACATCTTTAGTCCACACAATTGATTTATATTGTGGAACAACGTTTTTCAAGAACGATGACTTATATTGCGGGAAGGAGAAAGTACTATTCAGCTGCCAACTATATATGTGTACGTTCGGATACATGGTGACATGGCTTGAAGCCCACGCTGCTCCTGTAAATCCCTAGCTTTGACACCCGACCCCCTGTACTCAACTTTTGCCAATCAATTTTGCAGGCTTCGCTCCTAAGCAAATTAATGACTGTAACACAGTGTAATGACAACATTGTGTTTCTATCTGAAAATGACCCATTTGGAGTTAACCCTCTCCAGAGTAAATAAACCATATTTTTACCACACATGCATGTGGATTAGTTGATTCGTGGTGGTAACATTGGAATGGACAGGGGGGACCCACCAAGGATTTGACCTTTGAGCCCTTGATAGGTGGCGAGGAAGCAGCGAATTGGTCAAGCTGCCTAACTACCAACTCCGAGAGGCGGCTTAGCATTGACGGCAAGAGTGGGTCGCCATGACAGCATCAGCAATGTAATCCCTGATGTGCAGCCACTCCATTTCTTATTCAGTCGTCGATCGTTTCAATGTTACTGTTGGTTTGACCCTGACAATTGTGACAACTTGCTTTTGTATTATAAAACAACAGTGACCAACAAAGACTGAACTCTTGGGTCTGATTGGCAATGGCTACGGCTTATAACTTTTGGTTAAATTTTTTGAATTTTGGCTATTTACGGTACAGATTACGAAGAGAGATACTCACTTGCGATTTTGGATGGTACAGATGTTGGGCTTTTAACGTGTACATCGTTTAACTTGTATACCCCGTCTTGAGAAAATACTCTGTTTAAAAGTTAAGTAATATAACAAAAATCAAAAACCGCCAGCTTCGAAGAAAAAGAACAGACCTTTCTTGGCAGCTACAAACTACTGTCATCAAACATCGATTTGTGTCCAGGGTTATAGCAAAAGCAACAGCACTTCCAGATGGTTCCATCTAGAAGTCTTTGAATGGAATTTTTTAGGCCATTTCAATGGCACGCTAGGGTTTAAGAATGGGGCAGCATTGCTTACTTTGCAGCAGAGCCGGGTCCTTGCCATTCCTGTACCGTACGTGCGACTGGAACCTAGCTACCAAGCAATCTCCCATGCATGCTCGGATTGGATGCGCTGATCAGCCCAAATGACGTACCGCCACGGCCCATTCGGTTGAGATTGTCTTATCAAGGTTATCCCGAACAGGAAGCCACGAATTAATGTGGTGTTCATGTTGATTTCTGTTACTGAAAAATCAAAATTAATATAAATATTTGATTTTCCAAGATGATTTTTTTACTTTTTTTGTTTTTCTCGCTCCAAAGATAAGACATAGATCATCGGCGTATCACGTACCTTACTCATCTCACTTGTCTTACGCACACATCTCTCCTTCACTTTTTCCATTGATTACGTTCTCTTTCTAAAAGTCACTTTCTTTTTCAATCACTGCTATTCATTTTTAGCTAAAAGACACCAGCCGCAACCAATACGGACACCCTCGTTAATGTTTCGCCAGGCGGCCCAGGCATGCATGCCCCGCTAGTTGTGGTGCGGAGACTTAGCTTGCGGGTATAAGGGCCTGTTCTTTACTTCACAAGCTGGCGACGTTTAGCTTTTGTTACAGTACCTAACTTTCAAACTGAGTATTTTCTTAAGATGAGGCCTACAAGTTAAACGATCTACACATTAAAAGCCCAACATCTATACTAACCAAAATTACAAGTGAGTATCGTCTTCCGTAATCACTGTAAATGCACCAAAATTCAAAATTTCAATAAAACCATAAGCCGCAGACGAAAAGAACAGGCCCTAAGCCTTTCGACTTTGGCGACCAGTGGCGGAGACATGATTTGATTACGGCCCGAGCTCAGTGGTAGAATGATCTAGGCTATCTGAGCTGGACCATAAAAATTTTACCCATGCTAGACTGAATTTACCCAGACTGTATACTAAATATTTTTTCACACCTCGAGCTGAAGCATACCCTACCCGGGGTGTGACTCCGCCCCTGTTGGCGACGGACATCGAAAGGCAACGTTGATCACCATTTGGCATGTGCGCCGGGACGTACATACTGTGCAGTCGTAGAGGTGGCAACTCCCCCCATAGGGGCAGAGCCCTGCAGGGAATATCCCCCACAGGGGTGGGCGGGGTGATCTCCCCGCCACTGGGGACCGGGCGGGACGGGTCGCCCTCCCCCGTGGGGCCCAGTAAATACAAAATTATATATTTAAAATAATAGGTTATAATTTTTAATATGAAAGATTATATTATTTTCTTATACATTTAACTAAAACTTGAATCTATATGATATATATATATTTTAAAGCTATATTTTAAAAAAAAGTATAGCTAAATAATTATAAATGAATAAATAGATTTATATTATTGTTTTTTTTAAAAAAAGTAACCTATTTTTCATCCCTGCGGGGTCCCCGTGACTAGAGGATCAGCTCCTGCGAGGATCATCAGAGACAAAGGGCATCTTCTCCCAGTAGACTTAGCGAGACGGGGCAGGACCGCAGGGCCCTATATTCAGCCGTGCATGCGGTCTACCGCCGGGAGATGGTCAAGTGGAATCGCAGTCGAATTGTTGAAGCCGTGCTGGGCCAGACGGAGTTGCCACCAGGGCTGGAATACGAAAGGCGGCCTCGGCCATCTGCGCTCAGTTGCCGCTTTGCTGCGGTGGAAGCTTCAACTGGACCTGCCAAGCTATTCCTGTGCAGTTGAGCGAGCTTTTCGGCTTGAGTTTTCACCAGTCCAGGCTGAAACATATATATAGGCTGGACCGGCCTATATGTGCTCTCTGATGGGCCCAAATCGCCTTCCAGTTTCACAGGAGGGCAGAGAGTAGAGAGAGAGAGAGAGAGAGAGGCCACTTATGTTGAACAAGTGCAGCCATACTGAGGGGAACGTAGGATCAATCATGCACAAACTGCAATGTTTCTTGCAGAAATTTTGCCAAGTACCGAGTGATCAGTACATATGCAGCTAATAACAGCCCGCCTGGTGGCCGATCTACAGCGAGGCAAATTGCGCGGACAAATTTCCACAGCCAAGACGCGACGTGTGGGCACTTGCAAACGAAGCTTGCAAGTATGTCAGCACTCACTACTCAGTAGCATCGACGTTCAGCTGCGCACGAGTATGTACCGTCGCAAGGCTCACGGCCACCACCTGTTCAACGTATGAGCTGGGGGAGTGCAATGGTCAATGGGGCAGAGGAGGAAGGGGACCAATGGTCAAAAGGATTGGACAATGATGGGAGGGGGAGTGATCTGAGTGCGCAGCTGGGGCGCTGCCTCCCTTTCCCCTGCAAGAAAGACCAAGAGAGGCAGTAGTAGCCCGTGGCGGCGCAGCAATGCATGCCCGTTGGATCACTTCTGCATGCCTCCCTTCACTTCTCCATTATTGGGCCTCTGATCTCCAACTGACATGGCGTCATAATTCGTCTCCCCCCGATGATGACCTGGATCTACACATCCTCATGCGTGACACGCCTTCTAAGGCACAGACAAGTTAGATCGCATAATCTCAGACGAAAAAAATAATAGAACAAAACGATCGCTATTGACCAAATGTGAGACTATGTGGGGTCGCCCTATGCTGTGCTGTGGGTATTTGATTTTATTGTGCTTCTTTGTCGAAGTTTGAATTTGATTTTGTATCATTTGCACAGTTACAGTTTGCTATTGGGAGTTAAGCGATCTGACCGGCCTACCAACGGTGATCTCATAGGCCAGGTATAGGTGGTCTGAACGACGGAAGGTTTCCAGTCTCACCACGTGATGAAGCCTTCAGGAACGTATCTCCCATAGCTCCATCTCGCATCATTAACCTCTGTGTAGAAGTCTTCAGGACCGCACCACCCGTAACTTCACCACGCATCACCACCTTTGATCTCCACGTACTCCAGCGTTAGCCCGACAATCTCGCATGACATCATCAACCGTCTAGACGTTAGATCTCCCCATCCTAGTCCTGGTCCTCCTTGTCATCGACCAAGGAGAGAAAATATCCACTAAATGTGTTGAGAGAAAATATCTTTTGTGCTTGGAGAGGAATTTTAGGGTTAATGTTTCTTTGTGTTGAAAGTTTTGTGTGAGTGCTCTAGATTAAGAGCTTTGTTTTCTATAATGGAGTGGTTGTAATGAATCATCTTCAATTATCAATAGATCTACTATAATTGAGTGAAAAGTTATTGAGTTTACCTAGTTTTGGCTCGTTTTGAGGTCTTTCTTGTGAAATCTTATTTCAGGGGTTTTGGCTTCGAATCTTTTAATGCTTTTACTTCCTGTGACATGTGAAAACTCATCTAACGTTATCTTGACCATCCTTAACCCACGAGCAAACATTTGGCTCCAAGTTTGATTTTGGAATGGTTTTGATACATCTTCCTTATTTTAAATAAAGATTAGAATTTGATATTGATCTTCTTGATCTTTGCTTGGAATAAGTTCCTCACATTTTTATGAAGGTCAGTGCCAAGTTTCATATGATTTGGAGCTATAGTTTTTTAATTAGGTCTTTTGGAGTTTTAAACTTGAGTTATTCTTGTCTTTGCCTGAGCTCCGGTCAGACCAGCCTACGGCAGTGGTCAGACCGCCTCGAGATCCAACCGGTTTGCGATCAAACCTCCATTGGAGTGTTTTGGTTTGATTTTTATAGGATTGGTTTATAAGTTTCGTATGTTTAACCTTTCGCTGTGTGTTTTAAAGTGGTGAACAACCCGATGGCTCCATTTGATACGAAAAAGGCCCTATAATCCCATTCAGGATCGTTGCCTTTGGTCCTACACCAAATAAGCAATTTGATTTCCGATGGGACGGTAAAGACCCACCCGATATACGAATAGCTGTCATCGTTAAAACTTTTCTCGCAGGAAAACGTGCGGGGACAGGGTAGTCACCTCACCTATCTCCCTTGGCAGGCTGCCCAATCATGCACGGTCAAGCGCACGATCGATTGGTGCGGCAGAATTCCAAACACGGCGGAGGTGGCGCGAGTCCATGTTGCAGGGGAGACATGGCCGCGATCCAGAAACCACCACCGATGGTCCAAGCCGGGTCGGAAGCTAATCAATCAGTGCGTCTCTCTCCCACCGCCATTATTTCGTTGGCTCGCAAGCTCACCGCACTAACGGCCTGCACGCACTCTGGCAGCCGTTGCCCTCTCGGCGTTATCGCTGAGATCGGTGCAATGAAACAACAACAGCTCTATCCTCAGCAGTTCTTGTAGCGGTAGCGGCGTCTTTGTTCTGCTGCAAATGCTCAATCTGTTTTGGGTTTTTCATGTCAGGTTGCTACACGATCATCAACATCAAGCCCTGGGGACCTAATCTGAAGTTAGAACCAGCTTCTCTGGAGAAATCAGGTACTCGATCGCAACGGAGCCTACCTAGATGTATGGCATTGGAGCACGGGGAGGCAACATGTGTTAAACCTTTCTACAGGTTTTGTTAGGAAGATCTGTGAACTCTTGTCAGAATCCATTGTTGATCGATGGGGGTGTCGCAGAGGGAGAAAGTCGATGAGAAGAAAGGGTGCATGGATTGGTCCGTCACTCGGTTGTTTGGTTAGGTTGCATGTGGTAAAGCTGACATGGGATGTAGGGAAAAGCGGGGTCGGACGAGACCACCAGCGGAGCAGGACGGTCAGATGGTGGTGTTTGTGATAGATTTCGCAGGTTTCAGGACAGGAGCAGGCAGGCAGGGCTTGCAATTTCGCAACACATCAATCATTGGGGAAAGGAAACGGTGTTCTTCGAGCTTGCTACTCCATGTTATTTGCAGGCAGTATTAGTTATCGCTCGTTACAGCTGCCCGTCCAAGATTGGCAAAAGAGCACAAGGAAATCCAAAGCACGCAGCTACCTAGCTAGCAACCTTTTAGTTTGGCATGCGTGTAGAGTTTGATGATCCAAGTGTGTGTTATTTTGCAGACCAAGAACTGTGATTTGTCACGCTCTAAACACCTTGCTAAGCCATTTGAAATATGTCAGTTTCTTAATTTTATTTTTGATCTTTTTTTGTTTTTTTATATTCATTTGCATTATTCCAAAAGATATAACGGTGTTTTTCATTTTTTTCTTCTAATTTTCATAATATTTTATTTAAAAAAATCTAACTGCCGCTACAGTCCAATTACAGCCAAAAGTCTATAACAAAAGCTAAAAGGTATGGGATTTAAACCATTTGGAGCACTACCTTGGATACAAAAGTTGACTTTGTGCCACTTGTTAGTACTGCTAACCAAGACAGCATTGATACTATACCTATACGTTACTTGGGCCGTAATGTTGGTGCGTTGTCCCTGTAATATGGCAACCATGTTCCTGACGTACATTGTCACACGTGTGATAGTGAATGAGTGCAACAATAAAACGGACGGGCGGACGGCCATGGAGCTACTGTTTCGGCCGGAAATATGCAGTACAAGGCAAAATCTTAGCCCTAGGGCCGGGGTTTTGGAGAATAAAACGTGGTGCCATGTTGAGCATAGGCGACCGTGGGCTCGTCGCATGAGCAAGGTGGCCAGCCCCGTAGATCTCGCTGGGCCACAGCGATCTCGCCTTCTCAGAGGAGCCAATAAGTCGCAGTGCAAAACTCTGAGCACTGGGACAGCCATTACCAGCTGCCACCGCGCCGGCCCTTTCACACGCAATGGCTAATCTACCTCATATGTTTCGTACGTGTACCGATCTGAATATGTGACCATCAGCAAGCAACTGGCAGTGTGCGTGTGTGTGGTCGCCATTGCCGAACGGTCGGGACCATGAACGCACGTACGACGATGCGTTGGGCTCAACAAGCCCTGGGACTGGGAGTCATGATTCGTGGTCCACCTCCTGCAACGATCCCAAACATAAATTGGTGCACGGCCGATCGGTCTCGCTCTCGCCAGCGCGCGCCTGCCATTGGCGCGACCACGGTCAAACGCCAGTTCCCCAGCTGCCGCTCGGCACGGCTTGCTCGCGGACGCGGCCGTGCCCACTCGCCGCGCCGCGCGCCTGGTGGCTCGGTTGTTTTTACGGCCGCGCCGAAAAAAAATGGCAGCCCAACGTAGGAGCGGGTACAAAGCGACGTAATCCTCTCCCAGCTCACGGCCAGTAGCCCAGTACGCTGTGCTGCTGCTGCTGCAACGTACGACGCAGGCGTCGTAGTAAATAATTGGACGGCCGGGGCCGGGTTCGACGTACGCGTGACATGCGATCTCCTCCACGGCCGACCGCCGATCCTCCTATTGCCGGCACTGTTCGCCAACCACCCGGCCGATCGGCCTCGCGGCGGCACTGCAGGTTCGTGATTAGGCAACAGTCGTTTGACGAGCACCACTGTGGAGTGTGGACGTCGCCCGTGACAGCGAACTCATAAGCGAGCGACGCGATATGATCCGGAACAAGTTTCGCCGTTCTAGGAGTATACAGCTCGAGAGGCGATATACACGACATTTTGCAGATGAGTTGCTGACATTTGTGAAATGTATCTTGTATCGGTTATATGTACTTAGCATTTCGCCCGCAAAATTATCGAATGATCATGCTACATTAATAAACGGAGTGGCAATCGCATCGAATGAAAAGATTGACCAGACCTAGGGGACCACAATAGTGCAATAAGCTGGGCCATCCCTATGTGGGGCCGAGACAAGACTTGACAAGCTGAAACAGCGTGACCAGAATAGTGTGTGGACAGAGGCCACGTCCATGGACACTGTGAATCTTGGACCAACTTGGCACTGTTCTTCACATTAATACCAAATATAGCTTCTTTATCACCGAAATGCCGTATAGAGCCCTCTTCCCAACCGCACGCTCACGCGAGCGCGACATGTCGCAGTCGTGCGGTCCTAGACCGCACGTTTAAGCCAGCTATAGTGATCATGCGGTATAACATATAATGATATTTAATCACCATATAGATAGGTAGTAAATAGGTTAGACAACTAAAATGATTTAATTACACTAATAAGGATTATTCGTCTCTGTTCCGGTAGACTTTAAAATAAAGATAAGGATTGAGGTTACTTGGTGGGTAGCCACTAGATGGTAGAAACCCATGACTTCACCTGTGGACTGAGGCTTTGGTATGATTTTGATGGTGTGCGCTGTGATGCACATGGTATGTGAATGAGGGCCTCATCTATGGCAAATAAGGACTAGACTCTTGTGGCAAGTAAATAGCATAGAACTCGCTCAACTACAAGCTTGACTTATCAACGTGGGCTAGTACACTGCTTAATTCGATCGAACATCCACCGGGTGATGGTTATCCTAAGACCGTCTAGAAAGACCTTGGAGAAAAGGGAGAGATGGAAGTTAGACTTGTTGTGCCACTTACCTATCTTCACAACGGTAGGTTCACTCAATGTCAGGCTACGATTTTCTCATTGGGCAGTGGGTACCCGATGATGGTTGAATGATTCCTATTCTACTAGGCAAAATCTAGAACTAAAAGGGCGGTGAAATGACCTAGTTTTCTCAGCTCAGCCACACACTATCATGCTGTGTGTCTACAGCTTGACATTACGAGTATGAGATATCTTATGAGTAAAATTGGGCAACTTTGTAGAGTATAATTAATGGTATTCGAATATACTGTGCTCTCAGTCTATGGAGCTATGTTTAATGAGTGATTCTAACAAGGCATAAGTAAGATTTAAAAAAATTTAAGGTGATAAGTAAGTTGTTAAATCCCCCTTTCTCGTAATAAAATAATATTACACATTTCGAGTTTGAAGATCTTCGCAAATAAACATGCATTTATACCCGCAATAATAAAACTTCCATGTATACCTTATTCTATTGAAATGCTGGCAAGTAGTAAAGTAGGTGTTCTCATGTGGCTTACAGAGTACAGTAGTACTCACACTTGCTTAATCATCATTAGAAGGAGTTTGGAGGATACCGAAGAACCTTTTGAGAGAGATTTCAATGACTCTCTAGAAGGTGATGATTGCTGGTTTTAGATCTTGACTACGCTCAATCATGCCTATGATTTTTGGAGGATCTTTTGTGTTGTATCATAAACTTTGGGCTTAAACACCCTTAAATAATATAAAACTTGGCTACTAAGTCGTACTCTCGTGTAATAAAAGTTTGGCTTTATGATTAGAGTTTAAGCAGGCGTGATGTACATTCTTCTTCACTCCGCGATTGAACTTCCTGGACAGTAGCGAAATCCGACAGTCTCAGAAATAGGATCGTCACAATCACATTACTGCTGTTGTTCACATATAAATTTGTTTTGATTGTTGCCTTGTATGGTTGCATGAGTGAGATCAAGAGGGTAGAGTTGAAACAATCGGCAGCTAGACATGCACGCGAAGGGAAGAGATGTACATGGATGACTAGCCTCGATACCCGCTAGCCTGGTCTCGCCCCAGCCCCGTTAGACATACCGAGGGAAGATTGCCCCTGTCCTTGGTCCCCAGGGGTTAAAAATAGGTTAAATTATATTTAAATAATAATATGAATTTATTTATTAGAAACCCTAATCAGCGCGTAGGTGTAAAATAAACGTGCGCTCCTAATTGACCCAATCAGCCAACCGTTTCACCATCCCACTCCATACTTAGTTACTAGCGTTTGTTAATTACGGTAAAGTTACTATCGAATGTACATTAAGTTATCATCTGTAATGCATGAAGTTACTTACAGTTACCATCCGCAATTAATGAAGTTACTGTCATGTGTGAGTGATATTATTGCCAACATGCATGCATTGAGAGAAAAGTTACTGCCAAACACATATAGAGTTACTGGCCGTTTGTAACGCTATAAAACTGGCAGTAACTCTACATGTATTTGACAGTAACTTCATTCATACATGATAATAATTTTATATGACATGATTTTCGTAGCGTCAAAATATATTCAGCATATATATTGTTTTGTTAAGTTCGTAATTTCGAACACAATGGTGAAAATAGATTATACATTGGATTTTTGATAAAAAAAACAATTATTGTATTTTTTAGCTTATAAACAAGATAAAAATCACAAATCAAGTGCATATATTCTCTTCTCTCTCCTGCTAGATGCATGCATGCAAGTTAAGTTACTACCCGTTGTGAGGAAAGTTACGATATGTTATGAGGAAAGTTACCACCAGCTATGTACTGTGTTCATTCGGCGGTAACTTCTCTCACAACTGATGATAACTTCATGCAGAAACGTCAGTAACTTTTCAGTACTGTGAAGGTTTGAGAATAATTTCATTTAGAACCTACGGTAACTTTATTCGGAAATAACAATAACTTTCCGGCGTGCTGGTTATCATCAATTCATGAACTGGTTATCATCAATTTGTGCGTGCAGTCAACGACCTGCGCGTAATGTGCGATTTATTAATTTATAATTATTTAGTTATACTTTTTTTAAATATAACTTTAAAATATATATTCTATTATATAGGTTCAAGTTTTAATCTAAATATATAAAAATACAATCACTCATATTTAAAACTATAACCTATTATAAAAAAAATTATTTTTATCGATTCCCATGGGAAGGGCCGCCTCCATGGGGAAATTGCAACCCATATGCATGACAGGGAGTTATGGAATTTGCACCATATATGCATGACTCACACGGCATGTAGCTTAGCTATGCATATAGGAGTATTGTTGCGCATGCGTGGTGCAGGTTTTATAGGACACAAGGCAACATGGCAAAGAGCATATGGAGGGCCCTGTTCAGTTATCCGCATAACCCCGTTGCAGTGTACAACTACAACTGTCCTGGCCTTCACTTCTTTCCCCTTCTCTCCTGGACAAATGATGGCTTTTGTCCGTGCCCCATCGAGCTCTTGATCTGATCGTCAGGCTAGCCAGGTGGTAGCTAGCTGCAGCAGGGTCTCGCCTCATGCGTGTCATGTCAGGTTCATTCAGGGCATGGCCACGCTAGCAGCACCACAGTTGCGTAAGGTTCAAGTAACGCCTTCAGTTCCATCTTGATCAGCTGGCAGTTCGTTAGTGTTGTGGTGAGATCGGTCGCCTTCAGTTCGTTAGTACTGTTTGGTTCAGCTGCGATTTACGGTTTTTGATTGAAATTTTTGAATTTTAGCTGTTTACAATCGAGATTATAGAGATATAGATACTCGCTTGTGATTTTGGTTAATACAGATGTTAGACTTTTGATGTGTACTACAATTAACTTGTAGACCTCATCTTAAGAAAATACCACGTTTAAAAGTTGCGTACTGTATTAAAAATTAAAAATCGCTAGTTTCGATCAAAAAGAACAGACCCGAGATCGGTCGCTGCCGAGGATATATGGACGACATAGCTAGCAACGGTCTCTAGATGCCAAGTTCAGTTTGGCGCCAAGGTCCCCTTGGGAAATTCTTGCATGGCAGCGTATTGTCTCTTCTTTTCACTGTTTCGACAAAATAGAACCTCGCAGATCTTAAAGCATTCGCTGTCCTTTTTTCAAAAAAAAAACAATTTGCTGTGAGTGTTTTAATTTACTAATTGCATGACATTGTGCAAATTTCATCTGATTGTTGGAACGTCAGAAGAACCACACACAGATCTTATCATTCGATTCGGATTCGAGTCATGCAATTCTTGGGCATTTTAGAGGAATTGACGACTGTATTCTAGTAGTATTCTGTAAAACATGAATTTCAAAAAAAAAACAGTGTAAGTTTTAGGTGGTGATCATTTTGGCTTATTTTTTGTGGCTTATGGCTGAAAAGCATCAGTAATTGGTGAAAAAACAGATGGTGACGGAGGCTTATTTAACATAATTAAATTTTAAAAAAATTAAAAGATATGTTAGCCCATCACAAACAACGCAAACGAATACGGCAAAAAAAGAACCGGCAAAAAAGCTCAAAAAAAGCCAAAAGTTCAAAAAAGACGAAATTATGAATAGTAAAAAATAAGCTAGAAGCCAGAAGCTGAAGCCAAAACGAGCGGGGCCTTACACGTTCTAACAAAAACCAAAGTTGACACTAGCGCTCGCATCTAGGAGATCCAGACTCCTGCCACCAGGCACCAGGTGCCTGCCACCCCGCCATCAGGTACCAGGTAATTAAGCCGGTTTAATTATATGTCTTATTTTTTATATACCATTTTTCTAGATTTTTAAATATAGTAAATGAGCTAAAAAATTACAAAAATTTTTTGCATCCTTTCGACACAAAAATACTTGATGGTGAAATTTTTTAACAATTTTATCTGCTGTGAATATTGCTCAAAAATTCGTACAATTATGATATGTGTAGAAGTTGTTACATATAGCAAATGAGCTCTAAAAATTATGAAATTTTACGTGTAGCTTCCTGACAAAGTCATAGTAATTATCTATTTTTTCAAGAATTTTATACATTATGAATATTTATAGGAGTACATATAATAGTACAAATACCCTTGCCAATTACTTGCTAATCACCTGCTAATCACTTGGAGCCCTGCCACTGGGCGGCAGGCTTTAGAACCATGCAGCAGGGGTGGGTAGGAGCGGATTTTGTTTGCTTTGTTTAGTCCATATGTGAACGAATAGAGTGGGTCGTAGGCATTTGGCTCATATAGAATTTGAGCACTCGTGCAGAAAATAGGCCACGAAAGTGTCACTTGCATTACGTCTGTCTCCCATGCGCAGTACACTCCCATCATTATCGGTGCTTCGTTAGCGCGACCGCGAGTGAGCGCGCTTTCGCTCGCGCTATAAATTGTGCACTCTCCCGCAGTCGCCCTCACAATCTCTCTTTTGCAAACTCTCTCGCGGTCGCTCTCGGAGTCTCGCAATTTTTCGTAGCCGGTTAGCAATAGTATTAGCATGTACTTTATGTGTAACACCCATGTGTGTGCATACATATATACATATATATATATATATATATATATATATATATATATATATATATATATATATATATATATATATATATATATATGTGTGTGTGTGTGTGTGTGTGTGTGTGTGTGTGTGTGTGTGTGTGTGTGTATTTATGAAATTATTTTGTTATCATAATTTTTAATTTGTAGTATTGTATCGCCATTATATATATATATATATATATATATATATATATATATATATATATATATATATATATATATATATATAGGAAAATTACAAGTCGCACCTTGGTGCTGGGCCCTTCCGATCTATCGTGCATCCTTTCTCGAAGATTGTGATTCATCTGGTGCCTAATGAAACGGGTAAAACAAAGCCAACCCGTTAAAGCAAAGCCACCGTCAATTTGAATGGGTCATTAATTAGTGGCCAATTAATCCCGAGTGAATTAAGGAGCATTTGTTTGAAGCTATATATATATATATATATATATATATATATATATATATATATATATATATATATATATATATATATATATATATTTATATATAGTAAAAATAACGAGTGCTTCTTGGTGCCCGGGCACCATAGTCTAAAATAGGTATGTATCACGTGCGAAATTTTTAAAATTTCTTGGATATCAAGTTTAACTAGTTTACTAACTAGTTCAAACTGAAATTTGAAATGTAGTTGCCTTTTTATTGATAGTTTGATTGTAGGTATGTCGATTATATATATAAATCGACAAAGCATGTGATCTAAATTGCTCAAAACTTTCAATTCGAGTATACTTTTCAAAGGTATATGTTTCATTTGAATTGTTATAGATGAGTATATACCTTAAACCGATATTTTCAAAAATATAACCGAATTAGGGTTGAATTCGTGCATTTGAAATCAAGGTGCCCGGGCACCACGGTGCCCAATTTCAGCGTCCTATATATATATATATATATATATATATATATATATATATGGTGGAGGCTTACGCTGCTGTGCACGAATGCGATAGTTCGATTAGCACCAGGTCGTGCTCCCTCCGGATGGCAGGCTCCTACCGTGAGTTGTACACTGGTAAGTCAAACTCTATCTGAGTAATATTTACACTTTATATGTCTTGCTCTGTAATATCGATGGTTTTGAAAATACAGGCAATCGAGGGTGGGTCAACATGGTACAAACTGGCATTCACTTCAGTAGGAGTGGATGACGGCATGGACGGACAAGCGCTGCTGGATGTAGTCATGGAGGAGCGTTCGTACGACATCCGGATGTACGACGAGTACCTGCAGTGGTACATACCCCAGCCGTATGGCAGACTCACCGTTCGTCCACCATATCGCCCCGAGTAGTTCACGTATGACGACAGTTAGGGGTGGAAAACGGTAATGGATAATTCGTTTTATCCGATTTTCGTATCCAAGAAAACGCGAATACGATAAGCAAAATACATATTAAAAAATGTTTGTATTCGTATTTGTGAATATTTGTATCTGTTTTTGAGAATATTCGTATTCGCATTCGTATTCGAGAATATTCATATCTGTATTCGTATTCGAGACTATTCGATTCATATTCGATCCGTTTCTAGAACCCATGAAAAATCCGTACAAATTTTGTGATTCAAAATTTGAATTTAGGCGGTTTAAAATCGGTAATCGGTCAAAAACTGGTGAAAATCGGTAAAACTGCTACGAATCTGTTTTATCCGATATTCGTATCTGAGAAAATCCGTATTTGAAAATATCTGTATTCGTATTCGAGAATATTCGTATCTGTATTTGAGAATATTCAAATTCGTATTTGTATTCGTTTTAAAAATATGGATTCGTATTCGTATTTGAGACTATCGTATCTGATCCGTTTCCACCCCTAACGACAGTCTACAACGCTCGATTAATCGTCACAGTGCTTCGCAGCGCCATGACAACGTAAGACATGTTGTAATTTCTGATCATTTCATTTACAAAATCCATACTGCTCGTTAGTGAACCCATTTCATATATCACTTTAGTTGGAGCAGGCGCAACGCATCGCAAGCGTGTCCAAGAACGCCATCAGCAGTCCGGACACACCACCGGCCCTGCAGAATACTTTGAAGTACATCCTAAAGTAGGCCAAAAAATAATACACAACCTGAGCTACAGTCGTTCGACGGAGCACGCCGTGCACATCGGGCACCCAGTGAGGGCACTATGCTCACCTGTTTGGTCATCGCGACCTAGCGAGTCTGACCGGCCACCGCAATCTACCGAGTCTGCCCGGCGTCGTAGTATTAGACGTCGATCATCCACGAGATGTATAGACGAGGAGGTTTCTTATGTACAAACCTATGTTTTATTTTCCTGTTAGGCCTTACGTTCCGCTAACATCATGGTGTTCTGTCGCCGCAGATCCATCGTCAAGATGCATCACTTTTGACCTTTGTACCACCTACACAGACTACTGCTCCTCGTCATTCATCTTTGCTGCACATCCGGGAGGCACCTAGTGCTCAGTGGCGGGGCGACAGATGACACACGTCAACCCTATGGCGTCACCGTCCGACCAACGGACGGTAATAATATCATTTTTGCTAATACGACATACATATGGCCAATTACGATTGTAAACAGTACTATATATGCCAAAAAAATCTTACACGAACTAGTCGTCTGCTTGAGGTATTGTACAGCTTTAATTTCTCTTTGGGCCCCCTTCGCTAATCACGGGGACTAACTGTCCCATTGATAAGATGCTTGTTAGTCAACTATTTCTTCAGTATGCTTTTCTCCCATTCACGCGCTCTTCATTCTTGATGAGCACCTTTTCTAGTGAAACTTTGGAACATTTCTATGTTCACGCGCTGTTCCGGCACGGCCCTTCCACACCGTTCTGTTCCAAAAGAATGTGTTTGCTAAGTTGCAAATGGGTTCCACAGAGGATGCATGCATGGCTCGATCTGTCAGATGAACATCAGTCATCGATCAAGCTAGTTAATCCACATCAAATTGCCATCAGCATGTTCGATTCACACAAGCTGACCTATCCTTTTGAAGAAACACGACATTAATTTGATGCATCTAGTGACAATCTTTTGCAGATGGTAAATTTAGGCTGTGCTCGTTTCGGCTTCAGCTTCTGGCTTATTTTTCACTATTTATAAATTCGTTTTTTTCTGAACTTTTGGCTTTTTTTAGCTTTTTTGCCCGTTCTTTTTTTCCCGTATTCGTTTGCGTTGTCTGTGATGGGCTAACATATTTTTTATATTTTTAATTTTTTTAAATTTAATTATGTTAAATAAGCATCTGTCGATTCTGATATTTTTCACCGATTCTGATGCTTTTCAGCCATAAACCACCAAAAATAAGCCCAAATAATCACCACCTTAAGAGACTAGTAGTATTTCGGTGGTTTAATAGAACAAGTACTGTACTATACATACAAAATGGAAGAAATGGAGAGTTGACTTCGTGAGAGGTGGTCATGTACTATACGTACAAAATGGAAGTAATTATTTGGATGCATTGTACCATGCTGAGGGTTATGGGCATTTTTTTTATTTCTAGGGCATAATAGAACTGCCAAGTACAGTAAAACTCTAGAAATGAGAATAGGCCATGTGCCAACACAGCAGTCTCTCTCTCTCTCTTCTAAACAAAGACAGCACGCAAAGAAAGCCAGTTTAGGCCCGGATCATTTGTATTTCTGGCTTCTAACTTATTTTTACTATTTTTAAATTTTTTTTTTCTGATTTTTTGGTTTATTTTGAGCTTTTTTGCCGATTCTTTTTTCCGGTATTCGTTTGCATTACACGTGATGTGCTAATCTTTTTTTCATTTTTAAAATTTTAAATTTAATTATGCTAAGTAAATCATCATCAGCTACAGTGTAATTTCAGTTAGCTACAGTAAAAATTCAGCCATAAACTACAAAAATTCAGACCAATCGAGCACCACCTTAAACGTGATAAAGACAAGAAGAGAAACAACAACATCCTTAAGATATGACCAAACACAACGAAGCTATTAGTAGGGCTCATCTCATGGTCTCATGGACGCGTTGCAATTTGCAAACGAGGTCGGTGTGATTACATTAGTGGAGCTCTAGCTTCTCTGCCATCAACAGCGGGAGTTGTTCACCAACAGCAAGTAGCACCGCAACCGAAGTAGTAAGTGGCATGCATGCATGCATGCGAACCCAAGGGATGGGTTCCACATGACTCGTGCTTATGCTTACGTTGCTACGGTATCAAGTTTTTTTTAAGACATATTCATAATTAGATTATATATTAAATTCAGTTATATCAATCAAGTTACATATAATTAATTTTTCTTACATACTATCTTTCTCGAATAATCTAAAATTTAAATATTACAATCAATCATAAACTAGACACCTTTTATTTTCTTTCTTTTCTGCTTTTGCCCACGTCGACAGGGCCCGTGGTTCCGATGCTTCGTGCTAGACTCAGTTTGTACGGTCGCATCGGAATTCGGAACAGGGTGGCTTCGGTTAATATGCCCTGTGAAATCAAACACAGGACAACTCCGGAAGGGTATGTACCTCCAGATTATTGTAATCTGATCATTTTTTTAAAATCAAAGGCACGACCGCACGAGCTCTATCATTTATTTTAAAAAGAAGAAAAATACATCGACTCCATAAAAACTATAATAAAGACATCAACACTGGTGCCAAAAGAGAACACCAACACCAGAAATTATCCCAAACTAAAACTCTTACCAATGCACCAACCGCCCCGTAGGACAAGCATCTTGTGCGGCAACGACAAAAAAACCTCTGCAAACAAACAAAGCCTAGGACGAGCTATCACGAGCCAAAGCACAAAACTAGATAACCACGACTCTTTGCAGGAGCTTAAGATGCAGCTGTCAACACTAGAATGCTCACTACGGTAGTAGCCATACCACGTTCACCAATGAGAACCCACCACGACACATTACACTATTGATTACGCCAGCACCAAAATAACAACAAACGGCAACTACCAGTATTATAAGTCACAACAAAAAAAGCGGGATCAAAGCTAGTACAAACCAACAACATGATAACCAACAAGAGCTTTGGGAGAGGAGGGGCTGTCCATCAACTCACACTGCGACTAGGACGCACGCCGCATGCAACCGACGGCCACATGATGCACGAACAACGGCATGCCTCAATAAGGACCCAAACCAACTACTCACAGGGGGGCTCCACCACAATCGGTCTGCACCAAAACACAATCAAAGAACAAGCACCCGCTCTTGGGGCTCCTCAATAGCGGCCTACTCCTTAGGACAACCGAACACCATGAGCATCACTAACAACGGTAGATTGACTTGTCCTTCTCTTGACACACATCGCCACTTGCTGTGTCGATCCCTCGTGGAGCTGCCTATGTACACCCTCACATGACCACGTGCCTACCAAGACGCCTTAACAATGGGCCAGCCAATCCTGACCACTGTTGCGACACCGGTGTGCACCCTCGCGTGATCACGACGGGCTACACCACTAATGGTTGACTCAATGATGAGGAGGAAGAGCGATCCAACTGGAGGATTTGAAGGCAGGGACGGCGGCGGCGGCCTTGACATAGACGAGCAGCGCTGGTGGCATTGACCAAGGTCGGTAGATCACCCCACCCTGCTGGGGAGGGTAGAGTGCGCCACCTCCTCCCCGCAAGACACCACCTCCTTGGCATGCCTCGCTGGCACACCACCAATCTAGCAAGCCCCATTGCCACTACTACCATGGCAACGTTGGCGAGGACGATGAGGAGAGGACACCCACGTTGACCACCCAACACCCAAACGGCTAAGGGCTAGTGGAGGCAACGGACGAAGTGGAGGAGCTCAAATCTGGTGATGTGGAGGGCGACGGGCGACCAGATCTGGTGAAACCAAGCGGATCCGACAACGAGCAAGCATGAGGACAACAAAAACCGACGACGATGGCTGCATGAGTGCTTGAGGATGATAGAGAGGCATCAAATTCGTTGGGATCCGGGACTGACGGCATCCTACTGAAGAAGACGAAACACGTTGGATGGAATGGGGAAAGGAGAGGAAGAGGAGTAGAGGGGTTGCTACGGAATTCCCCATTGCTGCTGGCGGCGGCAGCGACAATGACAACGAGATGGGGAGCGGTGGGTGGGGCCTCTCGGTTGCTCGGCTATGTCGCCCCTTGAGACCCTTAGGAGAGCACTCAAGAGGCCATGAGATGGGTGGAGGGGGCTGATGTTTCCTCATCGTACATTTCATTTTTAGTATTCTTACTTGTACTATAGAATACTTGTACAATAGTACTCCTCTAGTCAGCGAATAGACCGTTTTATGGGTCTGCTCTTTTTTACTGCGGTTTATGGCTTTTGGCTAAATTTTTTGAATTTTGGCTGTTTACGGTACATATTACGGAGGGACCGATACTCACGATTTTTGCTGCTACAGATGTTGGGTTTTTAACGTGTACTACGTTTAACTTGTAGATCCCGTCTTAAAAAAATACTCCATTTGAAAGTTAGGTACTGTAATAAAAGCCAAAAGTCGATCGGCTTTTGACTTGCCAAATAGGCCCTATGGTGCATATAATCAAGCATTTTAAACTTTGCTTGTTGTTACCTTTTGAATATTTATATTGTACATGGTACATATAGATTTGTCTTAAGAATTAGTTTTATAATATTATAATTTTATTACGTTTTGTATTGATGTATTATAATATAAATAGATGATTAAAATTGTATTTTGAGATCTGTAGAAACAACCTCCTTTTTATGACTGAGAAAGTACTCCCTGCTCCATATTTTTCTTTCAGCCTCTTTGTGCACTCCCGCTGGCAAAACGCTTGTTGCCTAGCCCGTCAACATCACATTTTAAATGACGTAGAAAAAAAAGAGGAGAGGGAAGAGAGAAGAAAGAGAGGTGGGGAAGTGGGACAGAGGAAAAGGAAATAGAAGGAAGAAAGCAAGATGCGTCATATACAATAATTAATTTATTGTAGAACTTTTTACAAACACCTGTCAGAGTAGCTTTATCTAAAATTTTAACTAACCATCCTCTCCTCTAGAAATAAGCTTGCCCAAAATAGTGTCACTGCCTAGATTTTTTTCTCTGTAAGAAGAAAAACGACGAAATTTATTCTCTCTATCATCTGCTGCTGCTAGTATCTCGAAGCCATTGGACTTGACGTGGAGAACGCCACCTTGCCATTGGACTTGACGTGGAGAACGCCACCGTGTCAAAACCAACCATATGTGCAGCCAGTGTCATGAACAAAATTAAGGTTCAGTAGTTTTCTACGAAAATTTTCCATGTTCTAGGTGAGCTTGTAAATCTCATTTTTTAAGTAGAATTATTTGCTACTAGTTCTTTAAGGACCTGTTTTCAATGCGAGAATTTTTCTGCTGTTTTGTGTAAAATTCATATATATATATGTATATATATATTTGCAATTGAAACGGCCATGAGTAATGTACATGTTTTTTTGGTACAGTTTATTAGATTAATGAATAGTGATTACTAAAAAATATTAAAGGAAAAAAAGGGCCATTAAAAAGCGAGTACTCCTGGCTCGATAGCACAAGTATGTTCATATGCAGTTTAGAGTCGAAAAACTGAAGGAGAGTTGAATTGAGCATCGACCTATCGTCGAAGAGAGCTAGTTACCACGAAGTGATGAGAAGCAAAGTTAGATCTGAGGTGGCTTTCTGAGAAGCCGACACTTCTAAAAAGCACTGCTTTCGGCCACTCAAAAAGGTGATAAAGCAGCTCGCCTTGGACGAGCTGCACGTACGTACGAGCGCTCCACCCTACGTAGTGCACTCTGACTTTTGAGATGCCGACGGGGTAGGGAATTTTTTAAAAATAATCTTTTTTATTTAAAAATACAAAATTATATCTATGTTTTTATTTTTTTACAAAAGTAACTACCTATAGCCTGACTGTTGGACAATGGACCATGTCGCCCAATAGCAAAGCGACAAGCAGACAAGCAGCAGTAGCTATACCGTTAGGTAACAGTGATGTATTCGCTCAACAGTCGGACGGTAGATGCTAGCCAACGTGGTTGAAATAACGTGTTCATCACGTTATTTCGATCATGTGGTTAAAATATCGTGATAGACATAACGTAATTGTGGTCAAAATATGCGTGCAGCCGATGGATTAGCTATGTACGTCTGCGTAAACGGGGTCACCATGTGATGTGTTATCTGTACGTGTAGTACTCGTAAAAGAAGGCACGGGATAGTACGTACGCACTAGCAGTATACATGAATATATATATTCAATTCAGGTTAGCTAGCCAGCCAACTAGCTCTCTCTGAATTCTGAACTAGCTAGAGCTAAGATCGATCGGGACGACACGAGAATGTACCGTGGCCCATGCATGGCAGGCAGGCACGAAGGGCATCAATAGATGAAGCACCCCGGCACCATTGGCGAGCTCGTCGGTCCGTCCATGCCATGCCGGTCAAAGGACACGCACGAACAATAACTATGGATGGGCATGCATGCAAGTACTACGGCTACCACCCTGGTATGGATGCATGGGTGACTCACGATGAACATGCATCGCATCGCAGCGCTATTTTTTTTTAAGGATAAGTCAGATTTCCGTCGAGCAAACTAGCGTATGAGCGGCACATTTCCAGCGCATCGGACGGCCAGGAAATTCGACTCGCTTCTAAAAAAATTAGTCAGCTTATATTTAAGAGAGAAAATGGAGTATATAAACTCATCACATAATACTATATTTCATACGCGGGGATATTGAGATGGTGAATATATGTAGTTATGGAAGTGTACATGGCATGCGTGCGAGCAAATTAACGTAACCCTTCCCGTTACATCAAGTACAAAATTGGTAGCCAACTTTTGGGACACTGCATCAGGGGCCCCACAAGCCTGTGCGTACCTAGTCCTGTAACGGGGGGAGTTGCAAGCAAGCTGAGAGCTCCTCTCCTATCCGTCTCCGGTCTCGTCAGAATACTGCCCTAGAAAAGGCCATCCATCTCTCTCTCATCCAGAACCAACCAGCACCTTCTCTCTCTACATGGCTAGCTAGCTAATCATAGGATTACAATGAAAGCGCTACTACAGTAGCTAGTGGTAGTGAACGACACATAGGAACACATGTGGGGGGAGTTCGATCTGTACTAGCGATCGCATGTATGGCGCATGCTAAAATTAGGCGAGTGGTGACCTATGGGGTGCACCCTTCCTCCTGTTGCTGAGCGACAGGACGATCTGGGGGAAGAACCCTCCCCCTTTCTTCTTCCTCGGGACGTCGCCGGCCGCCTCGCCGCCGCGCCGCGCGTTCCTGCCGCCGCCGTTGCTCGAGCCGCCGCTGGTGCTGCCCCCGTAGCGGTGCAGCGGGTCCTCGAGGATCGAGTTCGGCGTGACCTGACCGCCGACGTCGTCGTCGAGGAGGTCCGACCCGTCGACGCGGAGGTTCTCGAACCGCGGGAAGCAGGCGAGGTCCGGCTCGCCGGACATGTACAGGATGTTGGACAGGTCGCCTCCCTGCATCATCACATGGTCCACCTACACGCGTGCATGCATCAATTGTAGCAAAGGATTCATCGTATCATGGCTATATTTGCAAAGTAACGTGCAGGGCTGAGGCAGGACTACAGGGGGCGCCGGCCTAGGGCCCACGGCAACAAGTTCCTGTTTTTATGCAATGTTTTTTCTGTTATTGTAAATCATGCTACTCTAGTCGTTCTCCAATTAAACAAGTATATTTGTTATTATCGAAGGCTATACATAGAGATATTTAGTCACAAATTCTTCAGTTTCTAAATGTAATTTAGAACCTTGCAATGGTTTCTAAACAGTGCAGTTGAGATACTCTGCATCGCCTTTTAATCAACCATTTCTTAGAGAGCTTTTTATACTTAATAATGTCCATAAGAAGCACGGAGTTGGTTTAGAAGTCAACCCTATTTTATCTTTAACTCTACATTTTCACATATCTTTTTAGTAAGGATAAAATTGACGGTGTGACATTATAATAGACAAATTAGCGTATAATCAGTATTGCATTGTTTTTCCTTCGAAAAGATTCAATTTGTTTTAGCTACATACACATTCTGATTTATTATATATTATATAATTACAAATTATATAGCATATATAAACTTTTCTTAAGCTAAAATATTTTATAATTTATATGAAATAAACTAATAAAGGATGGTTGCTTCGCCCCAGGGCCTTAAAACGTCAGAACCGGCCCTGGTAACGTGTCAGTGTGAGACACTCGAGCACAAAAAAATTTTAGGTATGGTACCTTGCAAGAGAGGCAGCAGAAGTGGAAGGGCTGCTGGAGGATCCTGTCACATGTCAAGCAGATGTTGCCAGAGCCCTTGAAGGGCCTAGACTGAGGCCTCGGCTTCAGAAAGATCACCTTTGCACTGTTGATCGTGTAGGGCTGCGCCATGCGAGCGAAAGAAGAAGGAAACCAAAAAATATTAGGCCGCAAGTTTCAAGTAGATGCTCATCGATGTTCTCGGAGGCTGGTTAAAAATGCAGTGGAGTACTGGCTAGCGGTACGTAGTTTATTAGACTCGTCGTTCACCTGAACAAAGGAGCAGTCGATGAGCTTCTCGAGATCGTCCAGGCGCACCACGTCGTTGTATACGTACCTCCGCACCTACACAATACATTACAAACCTCTTTTATACAGACATAACTACACAAGTACCGTAACAACTATACAGTGTGTAGAATAGTACAACTACGCATACTACCACATGGTGATCTTTTTTCCTTGAGTTTTTGGCACTTTTGGCACGTTTTGAATCCGTATTTACAAGAATAATCGTAGTCTCGCGACAATTACAAAAATATCATTTTTGCCGCATGAAGACCGGACCGGACGATAGCGCCATAGAGCTGACACATGCCCAGGAATGCCCCATGGGCCGTGGCCTCGAGCCTGCTGCCCGGCCACCGAACGACAGGGAATTAGCCGGCTTAATTATCTATCTTAATTAGTACTTTATATTTACTGCTTGTGTGAGTTTTTAAATATATCAAATAAACTCAAAAATACAAAATTTTATGTGCAGCATCCCTATACAATGAACTTGATTGTGTAGTTTTTATATAATTTTACCTGCTCTGAATATTGCTCAAAAATTCATACGATTATGCTATTTGTAGGAGTAGTTACATATAGCAAACGAGCTCACAAAATTACGAAATTTTATGTGCAGCCTCCCGGCACAGTCGACCAAATTTTCTAATTTTTTGAGAATTTTATGTGCTCTAAATTTGCCCCCCTTTCCCCTCCTTCGCACATATGTTGGCTTGTCCATGCCGTTACCTCTTGCCCGCCCCCTTGTCCGCATATATGTCATTCAGTCGGTGCCGTCCCCCTCGCCCATGGTTTTGCACGTCGACAACGAGTTCGTAATTTTCGGTGGCAACACACCGGGTTCCTTTTTCGCTCGGCCACAAATACAAACACATATATAATCAATAACTTGCATCTTCTTGTCATCATTATTTGTTGTAATGCTTAATGTGGACTGGGTGGTTGTGGCTTCAGGTAGGCACAAATATGCAAGACTTGATAGTGTTCAAAGGTGGTGGTCTTGTATGGGCATGACCCAATGGTTGGACCTATAGGCATGCCAATACAAAGTGATCCATGCGAAGGGGTTCGATGTGATTTAATATTCACGAGATTCGAAGCTGCATCTGGAGGGAGTTCGCCATGTAGGTAACGGCGATGAAACTCGCGATCAAAGGAATCACCTGCATGAATGGCATGCGGGAGTTCGTCAAGGTGAATAGGACTATAACATGGAGGCAATACATGCAGATTGCCTCCCAGTCCGAGGTGGCCATTTATGGAAGGTTGTTGGTATACTTGAGTTTCGTGTGCAGGGCGCGGCGACGTGATGTTACGCTGATCCATGAATCATCCGACGTGCCCCTGCCTTGTGGACACGAATTTGCCCAAATCGAATTGGACTTACAAAGTATACACTACATGGGCTTAGCATATAAGTACTACCCATTCGGCACTGTGTTTTCTGCACCATGACTAAAACACCACATCTCTACCATGGAGAAGCAATGGGAGGGGACCGGTTGACTAGTAAGGTTCGCTGCAGTCCGAGACGAACAAGCGGCCCGTGCCAGGAGGCCACTTCCCAGAAATGAAGATCCCCGTACCTCTAACCCTAACCCATACTTGAATGTTCCTACCGAGTGTTCACCGTAGGACCCGCCCATGGGAGAGACACCCCCTCTCTGCTGGTGCAGGGGCACATGCAAGTTCTTAAGTCCAAGAACCGGTTGTGTTTGAATATGCATTACCGGACATGCGGCAACTACAGCTGAGACTATCCTGATCGGTATTGGGACCTGACCCGTTCTACGGCGTAAAGTAAGAATAGGTTCTGATATTCTCGTGCAGTTCTCTTGTATGGCACGCACTAATAGGCTCTCACATCTTCCCACACTCTCCAGATCGCGCGTACCGTAAATAGATCGACCGAGAGATCCACCCGCACGACCAGTGGCAGCTGAACTGCGAGCAATATCACTTAGCTTCGTACTTACGAATCATAAAATTAGGCAATTAGGTCGACTGTGTTGGGAGGCTGCACATAAAATTTCATAATTTTTCGAACTCGTTTGCTATATGTAAGATGTAACAATTACTACAAACATAATAATTGTATGAATTTTCAAGCAACATTTGGTGCGGATAAAATTATAAAAAAATTACACAATCAGAAACGTTATGTCGGAAGGCTGCACATAAACTTTCATATTTTTGAGCTCATTTGCTATATTTAAAAATTCACACAAGCAGTAAATATAAACTAAATTAAGCAGGCTAATTTGGCCGGCTTAATTACCTGTTGTCCACTGGTCGGATGGTAGGCGCTCTCCTTGGCGCTGCCGCTCGGTCACCATGCGGTGAAAATAATATTTTGCAATTGTTACATGACTACGACTATTCTTATAAATACGGATTTAAAATATGCCAAAAATACTAAAAAACTCTTTTTCCTTGCGAGGAATACTACATGGTAATCCTACTTGGAGCAAAAGCAAGGAGAGAATCTTCTAGAATTGACTAGTATTCAGGGCGTAGTGCGAGGTAATAATACATGCTTCCATCCGGAGAGTTTCCCCATCCGGATGCAAAGGCTGGCTCGTCGCCGGTAATAATTGCGAGCCTTTGACCGGCGACTCGTCGCCATCCCCATAGTGGGAGACCAAGGGTGCACCCATCGTGGAGGCTAGCGATGATAGCGAAACCCTAATGACGAGACCGCCCCTCGACGCCTCGCACTCTTCGCCAAAGTCCAAGCAAGTACCGGAGGGTAGCAAGGTAAAAGCGACCGGCCGATCAAAATTACAGTGACCCGGGGTGTGGGTTGGGGGTAAAAGACTAAATGTTCGTCACCAGCCAGGCAGCCAGCCACCACGGCCTCACTGTGGCCTGAATGAATGAACAGTATCGTCAAGGCCCCTTTGGACGGTAGCAGGATCATATACTACAAGGGGGAGCAACAGTACTGAGGCCTAGTTTGGTAAGAGGACAGCCTCTTTTACCGTGCACACATATGGTAAATTTTTTTACTCTACCTCGCCATGGCTGCTCTGCCTGCAGTGACTGCTGCTACACTGGCTTAACAGCTTAGCTAGCCCCAAGACGCCCAGCCATTGATTAACCAGCCAGCGTCTCTCTTTGCAGGGAGAGCAAGATCAGGGAGGGGTGCTTTCCTATACCTGGCAAAACAATCCGGATAACCCACGCCATCTCCAGGCCAATTTGTTAGGATTGCTGCATGCTCTGGGAGAAGAGAAGCATACAATAATTCAGCTCAGTTCAATAGAGAACTTAACAGTGGCATCACTATTACCACCGTTAAAAGGCAGGCCAGAGCTTTCTGTGTGTGAGAGAGAGAGTGAGGAAGGGGAAAAGGTGAGATGCGCCTAGAGAGATATGACTGTGCCCTTGCTGTAACATTTGCAGGTGAGAGCGAGCGAAAGAAGGGCACAGGAATAGCTGTGGCTGGCATGCAGCAGCAGCAGCGGTGGTACAGTGGAAAGAATTCACCTTAATTATAAGACTATATGCTTATGTGTGTTGTGTGGCCAAGGCGCAGTAACTCTCCAGCTTTTTTTTTCTCTCTTTCCACCTCTACACAGCATGCCGCCAAACAGTAGGCAGATGGTACAGAGGAAAAGGAAAGGAGGAAATACTGGAGTAATTTATTTGAAAGATTTTTTTTTGTGATTTTTCTCTGAAAGATCAAGACTTTTTTTGGAAGGCGAAAGATCAAGAATTGAGTAAATTGGCAAAGAAGACAATGTTTCATCAGAAGGAATGGGAGGAAGGGTAAAATTGTGCAAACTAAGCTATAGTAATTGGATGGGCTCATAGGGCTGGTCAATTAAGGCCGTGCTCCAACTGCCCCCTTATAAGTGGTGGCTTCAGTATTTTTTTTATATACAGCAGCAACAGTTAACTCTTTCTGGGAAATTAAATTTGAAAATAAAAAAACGTTGTTATATCAGTATAGATAATACAAAGACAATACAAAAGGGATTTCAGAAGGTAAAAAAAACGAAATTAAGAAAGACAGAAACTGAAGGAGGAGCGGGGCTGAACGAGGGGACACGGCACACAGCACAAACCGAAGCCCGGAAAACGACAAGGGGAAGCCGAAAGATGAGCACATGGTTCTAAAACGACAAGTGAGACGCTGCGCTAGCAGCTCAAACCCGCCGCAATTAAGCCCAACCAAATCTAATTAGCAAGGAAGAAAGGAACACTAGCTCCCTAAGATAAGCGTAGCGTCTTAAAAGACAAAAGGATAAGCTGAAATAACCTAAAAATTCAAAATTTTGAGCCTTCAAAAATCGAGGCGTTACATAAGCAGTCTCTTATAGTAGCAAGGCACAAACAAGATAAACCTCCCCACATCTACTTGTGCTAAATTCCTTCGTTTTTTTTTTCTGTGAGGCATCTAAATTCCTTTACAGAACAACGCAGCCCGAAAGGGTAATTAGGACTTCCTTTTTTAAAAAAAAAGGCTAATCAGGCCTGTACGTACGGCACAGGGGGGGTCCCTATACGCACAGAACCTCTGAATTACCGAATTCTAAGCAGAGAATTATACCAAGAGACGAGCACTAACAAGCCAACAACACATGTGTACCCTACCTTAACGAACTCCTACTTCACATGAGTACGCAAAAAGAAGTAGAAAATCGGCGAGAATTAACTAATTGCAAGCCTAAGCTAGACGTGCAAATTAAGAACAGAACACAGCAAATGCACACAAGGAATTTCTACATGCATGGAAAGATACAGTATCAGAGAAGAATTAACTGCCGTTTTGCTGATAATTAAGGATCGATGCATGCCAATTGGAGGAGGAGTAGAACGGCGGCGAGGCGCACCTGCAGGAGCGGGTGGTGGCGGTGCGCCGGCGCGCAGTGCTGGCAGATGCTGGCGCAGCAGCCGAGGCAGAAGATGTTCTTCTCGTTCTTCTTGCGGTTCTCGTGCGCCGCGCACCCCACGAAGAAGCTCTCCTCCACCAATCCCCCCACCCATCCCGGCCTCATCCCCATCTCCATCGATCTCTTCTCCCCCTTCGCCACAACCACTACAACTCTCTCTCTCTCTCTCTAGCTTGGTCTTAATTAGCCGTATGTTTACGCGTGCATAATACAGATGTAGTACTAGGTCGAATTGTAGTTGAGAGAGGAGAGAGCTCAAGAGGAGGCTAGGGGAGTGAGGAGAGAGTCGTCCATGGCGTCTATATATAGAGCGAGAAAGAGAGTGAGGTATCGATCGATCTTGTTCGTGAGCTGCGGCTAATGGCGTCAAGGGGACATACGGGTTCGGTGGTCAAAGCAGCACTCGGGCGTCACGGTCCAAGTGTCGGGGACCTGCTCCGTAATGGCTAACAAGTTTCAGGGGGTTTCCCGCGATTTGTCTCGTGAGAGCGTCGAGGGGTCGGGTGCGAATGGAACGGGGACGCAGGGTGGTTTCTGCAAAGATTTTTGCACGGGATAATGCAGCGGTGTCTGGGTCGTCTGACTGATTAGTACTCCCTATGGGATGATCGGCGTATTATTCCATTCGTTTCCGTTTGAGTTTCTGATTTTTAATTTAGTTTTTTATTTTTTTAAAATTATATTTTTTTTGGTTTTTAATTTTTTAGCTATTTTTATCTGTTATTTTTCTGTATTTATTTATATTATCTGTGATAGACTAACATATTTTTTTATTTTTAATTTTTTTTAAATTTAGTTACGTCAAATACCTTACCAAGCAATGATTCTTGTGGGCGAGAGAACGGAGAAATTCAATTATTTTCGTTGCTTCTTATTACAGCAGCAAGCATGGTGATCGGTGAGTTGATAATGTTCGTTTCCAAGGGAAGAGCAACCGCACACCAGTCCGAATCATAAGAATTGCCCCATCCAACTTGGTATAACTGACAAGACCTGACTTCCATTTGGAAAATCCCGATACTGGTTAGGTTAACCGAGAATTGGCATGTGGTTTTTCCAACTCTTGACCATAGAAAAACAAGAGCATGCAGGCCTGCCTTTCAACGGAACTGAAAGTGTAAAGATGAGTGATCATGCGCCTCTACACGTGTCTCTGATACGGGAGTTTCGTTTTAGTACTATTTCCGTTTCCTTCCGACCAAATTTGATATATACCACTCAGAAAGTTATCACTTTAAGATATAGCACTTAATTTCTTGAAATTCTAAATTTGCCACTTCAGTTTCTTGCTCTTTTGACATATACTATTATCACCTATTTTCTCTTATTTACTTTTCTATTATCTGATTTTACATATATTTCAAAGATAAACTGCCGGTTTTGCCCCTTAACTATTCCTTTCATTCCTTGTACTCCTCCCCGGAGCTCCTCCCTTCTCTCCCAAGACGCCCCTGAGCCCCGAGCTCCTCCCTCCTGCCCCCGTCAACCTCCCTGCCCCCATTGTCACCAGATCCGACCTCCCTGCTGCCCCTGAGCTCCTCCCTCTTTCTCGGCCCCCTCAAAGCAGGATCCGGTCTCCCCGCTACCTCGAGCTCCCCCTCCCCTCGCCGATTCGACCACGGCCGCTCACAAATCGCAGCCACGCATGACCACGGTCACCCACGACCGTAGCCTCGTACGACCACGACCGCCTTCGACCATGACCATGGCCACCGCGGCCACAATCGCCTTCGATTACGGCCGCCACAACCACGTCCGCCTTCGACCGCGACCACAGCGAGAAGGGTAGCGCGCGCGAAGGGGGCAGCGTGGAGGGGCGGCAAGGAGGGGGCTAGCAAGGAGGGGACTAGCGAGGAGGGGACCAACGCGGCTGGGAGGGCGGCGCCAGGGGAAGCTGGGGAGGGAGCCGGGGGCGGCGTCGGGTAGGAGGCAAGAGCTCTGGCAGAAGAACGACATAATGAGTGGAATAGATAAGAGGTAAAACTGAAAATTCATCTTCTGAATATATGGAAAATCAAGGAATAGAAAAGAAAATGGTAGAAAATGAGTGATAATGGTATATATCAAAAAAGGAAAAAATTGGAGTGGCAAATTTCGAATTTTAAAAAACTGAGTGGCATATTTTGAAGTGGTAACTTTTTGAATAGTATATATCAAATTTTGCCTTTTCTTTTTGGAGGTAGGAAGGGTAGGGTGGAGAGCTTTATTGGTCAGATAGGGTAGCTAATACAACCTTCCATGTCAAGCTGACAAGCTCATTCGTGAGCTACGCTATTTCGATCTCGGCTAGCTTTGATGAACACAACGCTCTCCAGTTCCGGAGAAATTAAACTCACCTGGTCCTCAAGTGCGACTTGCATTCCTTCTTTGCCACCAACAGTTTATGTAGTTTTACATTTGTCTTCATTGAAACAGGAACAATGAATTGTCCAGGTTAACTATTGGCAAGAAGCAAGATCAATCACTCGTAAATATCGCAGCTCCGGCAGTTACCACTTACCAGCACCAATCTAGCATGCATCAATCACTCTTGAAATCTCCATCCTTTCTTCAACAGAGTTTTTTTTTTACTATTATCAATCCCTGCTAATTTGCAGCTTCACAATTTTGCCAAAAGATCGAAGAGATCGGCCGGTTCGTCGTCGCTGCTGTTCATTTCGCGCGGTACTACCGTCCCTGCCTTTCCGGTTAGTATCTTCTCTGTTCTTGTTTTACGCGGCCGTTTTTGCCTTCCTTTCCGCTGTTTTCAAAGTTCTTTTCCATTTTCCCAGCTTCTCGGACTGTAGTGACGACTCTAGCCTCTCTAGTGTAGTAGAGTAGCCTCGTACGTCCTACTACAATTTTGTCATTAATTTGTTAATTTCTCGATCCATGGAAAAATAGGCAGCTGGTTGTTTGGCTTGTTTCTCCCTACCTTGTTACAAAAAAGGACACATTTCCCGAGATCAATATATACGATCAATCTTTGATCAGAAACTAGCAATTTCACAAAACTGGAGTCACAAAGCCCTGTTCCTGAGCATGAAGGCACCCTGAAGCAAAAGCGAGATGTTTTTAAAACATGCCTTGTTTCAGTTTCACCACGGGTTCTGAAGCAGTAGTTCTGAACACTAAAGGCAGAAAAACTTGCACGCAGTTTCCATCTTACATTACATTACAGGCCCTGAAAAATCCCAGGGCAAGGCGCCATAATTCGTTCAGCGACAAGCCAGCTGCTTTGCATGCAGCCCACTGTGCAGAACGGAGGGTGTACTGGTTCTACGACCATTCTCCATGATTGCCCCGGGAACGAAACGACTTGGCATACAACGGCATCACACCTGACCTACAACGCTGTTGGATCTCCCTCAATGATTAGTCCGTGCAGCCAGCCCTTGTTGCTGCTTTGGACCTGCCGGCCGGCGACAACCACCTATACTGGCTGGTCCATGACAACGCCAAGGCCAGCCACAACGTTTAGCATCACGCTAGTAAGTAACAGATTAAGCACCTGACGAAACACACGCACAGCTATTGCAGTGATGATCAGCTAGCTAGGCTTCAGAGATAGATCATCAGTGCATGAAAAGCAGTACGCAATGCAACACATGCTGTGTGGCTAACTGGATAGCAATAACTGCAAGCCATACGAGTACCGGATGCTTATGGAGCCTTGTCCTCGAGCTTGTTTCTGGCATGCCTAGCGCCGTAGGGGGCGAGCACTTCAGGCTTACATGCATGTGGCTTTCACTCACCAGCTGCCTGATCCAGATTCAGATACACGCAAGTGAAAAGAGAAACTTCCCCTGCCTGCGCCTGCAATCGGTGGCTCCATATATACAAGGAACCCTGTGGAATTATGGACGGCCATGTGAATGTTTAGCTCACATGAGCAGCTGCTGCGTGCTAGCTGCTACTGACGTACATACCTGGCCTGCATGGTATGAGGTAGTTGAAGGCCAGGAATGATTGATCCATGGATGAACACGTATTTACGACTTCATAGATGTTTGGTTCGATGTCACACACTACTCTACCACACGTCATCTGGTCGTGCCTCAGACGTAGTTGCAAAGGTAATTCGATGCACGGACGTTACTGAAAATTGTCCAGTTTGAGATATCTGTCAAGCATTTGTGCGAGGTTTGGAAGATTCAAATTAAGGTTATCTTATAATTAAGCCAAGAGCTATATAGGCTATATAGCTGTGTTTGTCAAATCAAGATCACATAGATAGACGATGTAATGTGCATGAGAGTTGAATTGCATAGGGGCCTACAACATGCAATGTTGCCTTTCTCGTACTCCTAGTCAATTTCCTGACGGTAGAGGGTCCCGATGTTGCATTTTGGCGACTATTTGGCCACATATGCATTGCATGCCGAGTACCTTGAGAGTTCAAAACTTTGCGCCTTTTTAGAACTTACATCACCTTTGTTTAAAAAGAAAGCCGCACGTGTTTATTAATGAACATATTAATACTACTTTTTTAGACGTATTAAAGGACGTACGTAGTACCGCTAGTAAGAAAGAATAGCAAATACTGAAAGCTCTTGAGAACAAATATTCTACGAAGAAGAAAGAAGAGCAAGTTTGGTCACCAAATTTAACGTCGAATCCAAATCCAGGTCACTCTCTACGAAAGAAACTAGTCGTTGAGCAAAAGAGAGAAGAACACGAACAGGCCGTCGGCTGAGACCATGAATGCACATGTACCAGAGTTGCAGCCCACATCTCGGGAGGCCCTCAAGCGGCTTGCTCGCTCGAAATATGCTAAAAGAAAGCCCATGTCGCCATTCGTGTTTGGGCCGGGGACGGATGGAAACGATCGCATGCTTTTTTTTCCCCGCTCTTCTTCTTTTCCATGGAGACATTCGCTGTTACACAGATCGAGCCGAATGAACACTGAGACACTGGGAACATAAGCTATACTATCTGTTTATTTGAGAAAAATCGTAAAACATAAGCTAAAAGTAATGCGACGGCACACGCAGGGAGAGATGTGTGGGAGGCACGCAGATGTAGTAAACTACGGAGACCGTCTTGCATGCCATTATGGCAACATGCGCGTTCGTACGCATGGACGAGATAGTATCATGCACGCACGCAGGCAGCAGAGTTTCGCGTAGCAATGAATTCTGTTCTTGAAAATTTGATTTAGATATGTCTATTAGATAAAACTCTATTTATCTTATGTTTAAATATATATTGCTATATAAGAGTATCTTATCTGTTTTCCTTCACACCCAAGGTCATCAATCTCATACCTCTTCTAGCAAAACCTAAGTTAGAGACCCTGAACTATCTGAGGACGAATAGGTTGTTGGTGAAAAAATATTTTTCTTTTTAGAACTTTTTCATAAAGCTACACTTTATCTTTCTGGAGTATACTATCCAGCCTCTTCTCTAATTGTTCATAATATTTTTGAAATTGCCACTCACCTAAAGGCTTTTGAAAATGATCCTATATTACGAGATGTTGTAGTAGTTGCCATGAAAACTAAGTTTTTAAAATATTGGAGAGAAATTCCTATTTTATATGTATTTGCCTTTATTTTGGATCCTAGGGCTAAACTCTAAGTATTTATAAATGCATTACAACTTTTAAGTGATGCTACAGGTTTAGACTATTGTACATACTATAGAGTAATTAAAGATAAATTATATGAGGTATATGAGAAATATGAAAACAAGTTTGGATCCGTGCGTTTGGAAAGACCCCCGATAGCCCCTAGCATCTCTAGGGGACTATGCAATGGGGCAAGAGTTTTGGTTCTTCCTCTAGATATTCTCGTGCAGGTGCAGGTATACATCAGTCAGGAGGAGCAAGACGACAAAGCACTGGAGACTTATCAAGCTATCTCAACAGTGATAGCGTCAACTTCGAGCAAGAGTTGAACATCATCTCATGGTGGCAAACCCAGAAAGTAACATATCCAGTGCTATCCATATTAGTGTGGGATGTATTAACTGTTCCTGTCTCTACAGTCTTCTCGGAGTCAGCCTTCAGTCTATCTGGAAGAATAATCGAGGAGCGATGAACAAGTCTCTCGAACGAGATGGTCGAAATCCTTCTGACCGTCAAAGTCTGGGAACAAGCTGAATCAAGACTCCAACATACTACAGATAATAGAGATTTCGAATGAACTTTTAAGAATTTATATCTAGATATCAATGAATAGGATTTTCAATATTTTTCTTCACATGTAGTCACTAATGAGTTTTATAGGATGTACTCTTTTTTCTTTACCAAGATTTTCTCAAGTTGAGTTTTTTACTTGGTAAAGATTTTAATGAGGCAGTCATTTCATGTAATTTAACAAGTTAATAAAGCTCATTATGTCATTGAAAATAATTATTTTGATGATTAACAGTGTCTACAATTTTCTATATTTTTTCTGAATTTTTTTCTTATTTTTCTATTTTTTTACATTTTTTCTTAATTTTCTACATTTTTTGAATTTTCTCTCTTTTGTCCAACTTAACGGGTCGGCCGGGCCAAGACGGCCGTTGTCGTAGAACCGTGCCGTGTCGACGCGGCATGGTCGGGGCCGTGCCTAGGCTCGGGGCCGTGGCTGCAGTTGGCATGGCATGGGCCGTGTCTTGCGTCGTCGCGGGCCCCGTCTTGTCCAAGACAAACCTGACCCATTGGACACCACTAAGTCATACTGTTTTAGCTTTTAAATAAAACATTTTGGTACAGTCTATTCCGCCAAAAAGTTCCAAAGTATAATATAATAATATAAATTTATGAATATAGATAAAGATGAGAGTAAATATTAACTATATTTACCGTATTGTCTATCAGTTTTTGAGAAAAAGATAGCCAAAGGGTATATTGGGCTGGCCCAACAAGCCAAGCCTCAACAACCCGTGACCTAGGGCTCTTAGCCCTCAGGAACCCACATAGGGGTGCAATCGGATCGGATTTGGACGAATATTGCTCATATTGTATCTTAACCCATATTTTTTCTCGGATTCGGGGTCGGATACGGTAAAACCGGATACGAATACGAATTCGGAGTATTCGGAATTTCGAATACGGTGCCGCTGGAACAGATACTTGACGGTTTCAGATCGAAAACGGATAATGTAGACGGATAGTACGTGCATACAGAAAGAAACATATACTAAACCATACCACCATCACTTCAAGCCTTAAACTGTTAGACATAAGTACATAATAGTGATTATAATTCATTAGCCGAAGATGGTGTGGCGTTTCCCCCAAAATTGCTCATTGAGGTGTGGCGTTTTAAGATGAATCTTGATTCTTGATGGACACCATTTTCTTTTTCTAGGTTAAAGAAATTTTACTAAATTAAGGTAGAGATAGTAGACAATTAGGGATAATAGACTTTTGATAAATTTACCTGTTCATTTACTGAAGCATGCCAAAGTTTATCGTTTAATAATACTTTCATTCTCTAGGAAGAGTGATCTTAATGAGCAAATTTAGGATTCCAATTGCACAAGCAGCAGAATTAGAAATAAAACACTATTTTAGTATTTGTATATTTATAGTTGCCACAACTGAATGTTATATTCCTTTTAGAGAACTTAAGCTTGCACGATTCAGGAAAACTTTCTATACACTGCACACCTCAACCAAACAACATGACAAAAAAAAACAAATACTAGCAAAATAAAAGCTGAATTCTTAGCTCTTACCAGATATCCGACCGAATATCCGACCGGATAATTATCCGGTATCCGAATACCGATACTGTTCGGTCGGATAACAACTCTCCCGAATCCGAATCCGACAAGAATTATCTGAATCCGAATCCGACCGGATACCAAATTCCCTTCCCGAATCCGGTACCAACCGGATCCGATACCGGATCGGTCAGAATTAACCCAACCTATTTACACCCCTAAACCCACATACGCACTACATCCTCACATACACAACAGAGCAGGGCAAGTTGCTAGCGTCGCCGACACAAAATAATGGAACACACACGAGAAGAGAGAGATGGAACCGTCGCTCGCCATCCGTCAGAACCGCCGCTCTCCTCTCTTGTTCTTCTGCAGCTGGGGTTTTATTTATTTATTTTTTTTGCTTTCTTCTCAGATCTATTTTTTCCCCTTGATTTCTTGCCTTCGAGATGGACTGGGCGGAGTCTGTGTTTCTTGATTTCTTGCCTTTGAGATGGATTAGAATGCGATATTATCTGTATGTTGGCTGCTGCCAGAATCGACCGTAAACATAATTCCACCCGAAAATGGCCAGGATTGACTAGAATGGCCGGAATAGAGGCTGGCACTGGATGTAGCCTGCTATGTGCCAGTTTGGATGACGATATGGCACATTCCGCCCATTCCAATTGTTACCGAAATAAAATTCATCTTCTCTCTCGCTCCATCACGCTCTCTTTTGTTCACACTTGTGTCGACAGGGGGAGCGCAGTCGTTGATGATGGGTTCACCGCGCCCCTGGAGGTAGAGAGAGGCTAGGGAGACGGTGGTTTGTCCGTGGGTAGGGGGAGACGCGACGAGGCAACGCACTAGAGAGGGAGGGCAACGGGGGAGGAGAGAGGGGACGAAGGTATAATGTTCCTTAGCCGCCCTATTTTCAATTGCATACATACTTGCTTCTTGTGTCGACAGGGGGAGCGCAGTCGTTGATGTGTTGTTTCTATTCAATTTCTTGCCGCTGTTTTGGATCTACGATCTGTGTTCCAGCTGATATGACAAATAAGAGTGGGTAAACGATGCCTTTAAATTTTATTCCTCAAATGTTATTCTAAAACTTTCACTTCACTGGCTACTAAAATTTAAAAAGATCATATTTACTTATCAATTAAGAACTCACAGGAACACGAGAGCATATTCAATTTAGGCCGGATTGTCTTTTTACTGTATCGGCAGAGAGAGCAGATCGAGCGCGAGATCGGATGGATTCATTTGGCATGCAACGATATAGGCATCGTAATCTGCACCGGACAACTCAAAACGTTCAACATGCAAATCTTCCATCCGGTTGCTACACAGCAGGCATCTGCTCGGATGCTGTAAGGCTGCGCGTACCACTAGTGCAGGCTGGGCCTCTCGGCAAACAGGGGAGGGAGAAAGAAAGATGGACATGCATCTGCACGGTGCAACGTTTCGTACTTTTCGGATGCTGATGACGGTGAGACCAAAACAAAATAATTCCAGGCGCGATGGGTTGTGACAAAGGCCCAGATTTCGTTCAAGTCAATCCCAACCGTAAGGGAGTGGCACCGGAGTATACAGATTCGTTGATCCTGCTAAATTCACGTGCAGATCGCGTACAAAAGCTGTGTATTATAAATCCAGATTTCGATATACTGAGGCCAACCCTTTTTTTCCCAATCCAAACATAACAAAATATCTGAAGAAGGTTGCCTAAGCATAAGTTTCAATGTCATGTACGTTGATAGAAATCAGAAGCGTTACAACCTCTTTCACTTCATGCACGGAACACGAAAGGAACTGTCCCCCCTCCAGGTCAAGCTCTTCTATGAAACTTCTACTGCTGCCTGTACAACAAATGTACAATATCAGTACAGTTGCGATATAGACAGCTAAGTGCTGGACACAGGTTTATGATGGACTAATCACATATCTTATCATGCAGATAACTGGCAGCCCAGGTTTTGTTTGTAGTAACTGTTATGAATATTGTGTGTGTATTGATATGAGACCCAAAGGGCCATATATATAGGAGGATACAAGAGAAGATATACCATATAGAGATAAGGAAGGAGATAGAATAACAATCCTACTCTATCTCTAATACCTTATCTCTAATACCCTTAACACCCCGCTCAAATGCAAAGCGTATGCAATAGCATTGCATTTGAAAAAAAAGGGTAAATACTAAGAACAAGAAAAATCCGAAGTCCGAGTCTCCTGAAACGAACGGCGTAGCGGCAGTGGAGTCGAGCGGGGTCGGTAATGGCCGACCTCAGACGACGGAGTCGGCAGAGCGACAGCAGAGAGCCGGGGTGGCCGGGAGCGGTAGACGAGGCCGAGGAAGACGACCACAGCGCGAGCGCGACAAGAAAGAGATGCCGTGAAGCGGCGAGCACAGCGAGCCATGCGGGAGGCCGACGTGCGGCGCAGAAGAGGAGGCCGACGTGCGGCGCGGCGGGAGGCCGACGCGGCGGCGAAGAGGCGGCACCTCGGGCGGCGGCCGGAGGCGACGAGCATGACGGAGCCATGCGGATAAGCGCGGCGATCCGGCTGGCGGAGAGGCCGACGCCTCGGCGTCGGCCGGGCGGCGAGCATGACGGAGCCATGCGGGAGGCCGACGTGCGGCGCGAAGAGGAGGCCGACGGCGCGCGCGGAGGAGGCCGGATCGGCGACGAAGAGGCCGACACCTCGGGCGGCGGCCCGAGGGCGACGAGCACGCGAAGCGGCCACGCGGAGGAGGCCGGATCCCGCGGGAGGCCGGATCGGCGGCGAAGAGGCACCTCAGGCGGCGGCCGGGCGGCGAGCATGACGGAGCCATGCGGAGAAGCGCGGCCGCAGCCGCGCAGAGACGATGGGAGGCCGGATCGGTGGCGAAGAGGCGGTGCCTCGGCGGCGGCCGGCGGCGGCGAGCACGGCGGAGCCATCGGAAGAAAGCGCGGCCGCAGCCGCCAGCGGAGACGGCGGAGGCCGGACCGCACGCGGAGACCAGCGGAGTTTCGCGTGGACGCCAAGCACACGGATCGCCGCACGCCGCCGCACCGGGCCGGCCGGTGGAGTTGGCGAGGCAGCAAGACTCTCAGGGGGTCAAGCGAAGAGTCGATGATGATCCGACGAAACCAACGCCGAGAAGACGGAGATGACTCGTGGAGACACGCGTCACGGGATGCGAGGAGGCGCGCGTGGCGGGGCTGCGGCGGACGGCCGGGCGGTGCGTGCGTCGATGTCCACGTACAACACGCGCGTCAAGCGCCGAGGAGCTCCTTCTTCGTGGCGGGTCTCGTGCGGTGACGCCGCATCTCGCCGAGTAGGCCGTAGGAAGCGACGAGGCCGTGATCTTTACACGCGAGTCGAAGAGGCGGCGTCGTCAAGGTGGCGGCGGCGAGATTCGCTCTGCGGCGTCAAAGACGCAGAGGCTCACGAACGAGATGTCCGCCGAGTCCCAAGATGGAGAGATGGTCGAGGTCGGCGACGACTTCTGGTCGGCCCGTGGACCCGTGCCAACGGCAACTGATGTAGTTGTCCACCCTCGGCGTCTCGGCGTGCTCGTGCCCTCGACGACGACGACCACCTGCGACGCCGTGGCCGGTTCGGGTGGCTTAGCGCGCGGCGAGGCTCGGATCTGCGATCGGAGCGGGGACGCGCGGCGCTGGCGGATGGAGTTGCGCACCGACGAGATCGGATCGCCGAGGTCGTTGCATGTATCCCACTCCAGGCGGCAGCGGCTGCTCGGAGATACCCTTCGACGCTGTAGGAGAAGAGCCCCCTCGGGACGGTGTCGTAGAGCTCGAGCTCGTCGAACCCGTTGAGGCTGCGCACGCGGTCGTTGTTGTCGATGTAGAAGTTGATCTCCTTGAACCCTTTATTGAACCACCTAGTTTCCACCGGTGAGGAGTGACGCCGCCTGAGCAGGCTGTCCGTGGACTCCACCGTCAAGCACAGGAAGCACGTCGCGGCGAAGTACCTGGGCGAAGACGCCGTCGCCGAGCTACAGAGGCTGCAGTTCATGCATGCATGCATGGATGGATACTGCGGACGCATGCATGGAGAAGTTCATGCATGCATGGGTGGACGATGACGGATGGATATTGTGGGCGCATGCATGGAGCTCATTGACTCAATGAGCAGCGTGCTTGCGTGCTCACCACATGCATACCACAACAGGGACGTGACATCGGTCACGGAGGCGGTTGCATGGCCATGTAGGGCGAGCGGTCCGCAGAGAGCTCGCGAGAAGAGAATTGGGAATCTGGCCGGTGGCCGGGCGGTGGCCGTGGCGGTGGTGGGCGGCGTGAGATGGGCGCCCTAGGAGAGATCGATTCTCCCAGGGGCAGCGACAACGGAAGACGAACAAAGATTAGATTTTGAACCTTTGCTCTGATACCATGTTATGAATATTGTGTGTGTTGATATGAGACCCAAAGGGTCATATATATAGGAGGATACAAAAGAAGATATACCATATAGAGATAAGGAAGGAGATAGAATAACAATCCTACTCTATCTCTAATACCTTATCTCTAATACCCCCGTTCAATTCGGCCTTTTCTGATGGCTTTTAGCTAAAATGGCACTATAACGGATATTAGCTTTTTCTAAGACATTCATTTAAAAGAAAATAAATGAAAAAATAAAAAAACACCGTTATATCTCCACAAATAATGCAAAGGAAAAAGGAAATAGGAGACAAAAAAGGGAAAAAAAACCGTATTAAGAAAGCAACATATTCCAAACGGCTTAGGATTCTGAAAGCTAAGTCAGAAGGCAAAAGCTATTTGGAACGGGACCTCAATTTATCTTAGCCAGGTTTGTTTTATTCTCGTTTTTTAACTGCAGATAAGATTATTCAAACAGCAGCAGTGTACTGTTTTTGTAAGCAACCAACGATAGAAAAGGAAGGTAACAATTGAAGATCTTACTTGTGAAGGCTTTCCATGGCAGCTTCAAGTTTTTTCACATCAGCGCCAACTACTTCGCTAGTCTTCTGACCTTTGTGGTAGAAATGGAATGTCGGCTGTGCAAGATCCAGCAAGAGTCAAATATTTGCAATATGAATTAGGATGAAGGACAGTAAAAACCATCTTCACATAAAATACAGGAGCATGATGGCAAAAAATAAGTCCTATAATCATGGCCCTATCATCCAGAATCTTTTAAGTGAAATGAATGAACCATACAAGCTATTGCATTTAGCAAACTAAACACGCACGCACGCACACCGCGCGCGCGCACGCATGCACACACGCATATATACATATGAAAGTTGCACAACAATCTAGATAGTAAGAACGATAACAAAGTGTCATGAATTATAGTTTAAGAACTGCAACTTACCACAGAGAATATTTTCAGACTACTTATTTTGCTTCCTAGTCCATCCTGCAATACCAAAACAGAACAAAAGGCGCTCATCAATAAACAAACAAGAGGATGCGTATGAAGTTGAAAAAACATATTTGAGCTTTAATGTATTTGAAATGCATTCCACCTTGGGTGTATTGAGAATTGTATTCGAGTGTATTCCTAATAGGGTATTTCAGTTACACACTGATCTAACCAAACAGTATATAACATAGCCCCTTTACAAGTAATCATAATACAGAGGAACAAACACCGAACTAAACACCACCTTAACTAGCAGTCAATCATGGATTACTCATAAGTTCCACTGAAAACTCCCATGCAGCTATGCGCCATCTCATAAGTAACCATAAACCCGACTACTCCAAACAAATAGTACCCCCATTTCAGGAAATCAGCAACACTTCAGTGTTACAACATGTTATAAAATGGTCTGTTTGACAGAAAATGCTATGAAATGTTCTCAGCCATTGCAAGGACAATTTCCACGTCAATGAAAACAAGAACCAACTTTTCAATCTAGTTAACCTACGTTACCTACCAAGCCAAACACCTATGCTCCCACTTAACTCTACTGGACTGGGTCACCACCAGAACATATAGCAAAGGTAAATGATCTAGTTGAACTTCCATAGTTTTGAAGCAACTTTCACAGTGATCCTGAGAGAGGAAGAATGGTGCTGACTTCATTCACTTTTCAAGTTTTAAACAAAAGACAAAGGGAAAGGTATAAACAAAATTTTGCCTCAATACAAGTTTCTCCCTAACGAGGATATAATAATCCTCAATTTATTACGTCATTATATTATTTGAATATACCCCTTATTGACCACATAGTCGTAAGTTCTTCCACGACTACTCCTCAATCGTAAGCTTTTCTACGACCTTATAGTCGTAAGTTTTTCTACAACTCATTGTCATAAGCTTTTCTACGACCTTATAGTCGTAAATTCTTCTACGATTACTTCATTGTTGTAAGCTTTTCTACGGCCTCATAGTTGTAAGCCCTACTATGACCACCTCGTGGTCGTAAACCTTCCTGCGATTAATCTATCTCCGACTGGCTTGTCTACGACGACCTACTACCGTAGGTCTGACAAGATGGTTGGAACATGCGCTTATTCTTAATAACTGCACATGATATCCCTCTGACAACAACCGCCACACGACGAATGGGCCACCACGTCTCTCTGATAATAACTTCCACCCGAAGCGTTGAGGCGTCTTTTGGCACGAGACAACGGCCGCTGTTTCACCAACTATATAAAGATTGACGTCGGAGAGGAGAAGGGGGATCTGATCTAGACATAGTGCAAGGCAATTCGCATTACTTCCTCGATTGCAATCAATTCTTTGAGCAATAGCCACACAGGACGTAGGGTTACTATTCTCCTATGAGAAGACCCGAACCTGTATAAAAATTCTCGTGTGACCCGAACCTGTATAAAAATTCCCGTGTATCTACTCTACATGATCATAGTCCGAGTCTTAAAGAGCTTTCCCGAATCCAAACAAATCATATGTAAGAACAATATTAAAACACCGACACTCCCAAACTTCAATATTCATAATGCTAAAAAGCAGAAAAATGTATTCAAATGGATCCAACGTGGATGAGTGAAGTTTCAAGCTTTGCGTTAAACTGGGATTGGTTAACAATAATCAACAATCGTTGGTAATGGTGCAAATCTAAACATTGTGGTTTACTTAAAAAAAATCACAACTCCAATCCTACAATTTTGAAAGAAACGGTGGAGAGGTCGCAAACTACTGTAATTAACACAAGGGAGGTGATGCAGTGGTCTTGTGGTAAACAGCAGGTTGCAACCAAGGACACATGTGTCCTTGAGCAAATTTGCCATTTTATACAAACAGCTCATCCTTAACCGGCACTTTAGCACATCAGCAATCATCATAGCAGAAAAGCCTGGATTCAATCGCTTACCATGTCAATGTCAACTTTATATATAGGTATCTTCGGATACTGGTTGCTCAGCTTCGCTATCACAGGTGCTATCGCCCTGCCTACAATGCCAAACAACAGAACTATAACACCTCAGTCATTCAAAACACCAATCTTTTGCACGAAGAGTCAGCACTTACACGGCCCGCACCATACAGCCGTGTAGTAGAACACAGCCGGGAGTTTCTCATCTGCAGAAGCAACAGCCATGACAGTCACAATATGGGAACGAAACCTTGCACCCATCCTACTACCAAATCATGTGTCAAGAATCAGCAAAGTTGGGACGAGAAGGGAGGAATCGGCGTCGCACCTTGCACCTTGGAGAGGATGCTAGAGAAGGACTCCGCCGAGCCGACGACCACCATGTTGGAACCACCTGCAAGAACCAAGAAACGGTCGGGATCCAAGATCCACGCGAAACGAAGGGAGAAGGCAGGGAGAGATGGGGGACAGGAGTAGTACCCGCGGATGAGAAGAGGCGAGACAGAGGGGGGCGCGAAGCCGGCGGCGTAGGGGAGGAGAAGGAAGGGAGGAGGCGCGCGGGGCTAGGGTTTATGGGGATGGGGAGGTGGGGTTTGGGGGCGCCGGAGGCGGCGCGGGGAAGGATGCGAGGGAGACGGCAAAGTCGGCGAGCCATACTGCCTTGTGCCAACAGGTTTGCCTGTGGACGTTAAGACGGCGTCGAGATTGTATGCACCGGCGACTTCTCAGACACGACCGATGGGCTTCCAGCCCAATATCTTTTGGGCCCATTTCCATTTTTTCCCCCTCTGAGAATCGGTCCCTAGTTTCCCTTTTGTCCTCGAAGGAGTGCCGTGCGTATGTCGTTTGTTACTCTGCTCCTTTGCTTCAGTTTTTGACTGAAAACTTTTGATCGTTTCATGTTCAAGTGTGTATATTAGTCAATAAGCTAGTACTGGTTGATGCATCAACATCCTTAACTAGTAGCAACTCAAATCATATGATCAGAGGAGCATATGTTACAGTACAGCTTCTCTCTTATCTGACCAAACCAATGTAACACCACAAAAAAAAACATTTTCTTGAAGCAAAAAAATCCATTTTATAACACTGTTACAGTACTGCCCACTATTCGACAGCGCTTCTTGTTGTTCGGTCTCTTCACCGTACTTCAGAAATGGGCATGGTTTGATCATGCATCAATATAACTTGTGTAGCAAGAATTCGAAACCAATACACATTGGCATGCACCCACGTACCTAAAATCTGAGGGGTGAGGTAACCAAGAATTAGCGATAATTAGAAAAAAAAAGAATGACTGTATTTAGGTCCTACTTATTTTAGCTTGAGGTTCTGACTTCTAGCTTATTTTTTATTATTCATAAATTTCATTTCTTCTGTCTTTTTTTTGCTTTTTTTTTTGCTTTTTTGCCTGTTCTTTTTTCCGTATTCGTTTATATCGTCCGTGATAGGTTAACCTGTTTTTTCTATTTCTATTTTTTTTAAATTTAGTTACGCCAAATAAATCACCATCAGCTACAGTATAACTTCGATCAGTTACAGTACAATTTCAACCATAAGTCAGCTTATTTCAGCCCAATCGAGCGGCACATTAATTTGGGCTGTACGAATGCCTGCATGGATGCAAAAACAAAAGACTGTATGCCATTGCTAATCAACAAACTGCATGAACAGAGATGCAAGAAATGTCCTCGCTTGAAAGTTCAATGTTGACCCTGAGTATTTCTTAAGGCTAATTGACCAAAATCACCAAAATGGTCATATCCACCATATTTAATGAAAGACCGAATATGGTAACAGAGAGGGGTAAATAGTGCCTTCTAATTTTTTTCTCAAGTATTTAATACTCCTTCACTCTAATAATTACAAAACTATGAAGATTAGGATAAGAAATCACCATAAGACGAGCAAGAGAAGCTACTAAAATTTTTAGAGAAGAATCAGCAAAATCGGAAGTACCTTTATTTACACCGTGATACTTTCGATTTTTGAGAATACCTTTATTCACACTATGGTACTTCTGATTTTTAGAAGTACCTTTGTTTGCACTAGGTACTTTTCTTTTCTTGTGAACAGTAATTTCAGCACAAGTTCAAAATCAAGAATCGATGAAACTTTTGATCCCTAAATCCAAATGATATGAAATTTTGCAGAGATCTTCTCTAGGTTATTATGAACATATTGCAATAAACGATCATGAAAATTATAACCAAAGTTGAGACATTTTTCAGTTTGTTGGAAAGCTACACCAAAACTGAGCCAAAACCAAAATCGATGGATACAACTTGCTCGTGGGATAAAGATGACCAATAATGGTCTAAATATATTACCACATGTCACAACAAGTTAATTCACCACAAAAATCAAGCCGAAAACACTCGGATAAAAAGATGGATCAAAGAGACCAAAGTCAAGCAAAACCGGGTTTTCTCGTGAATCTTGCTATCAAAGTGGCTAGATGGGTGGAAATGTATTCCCAAAGATTATCACCATCTCTTACACGTCATTGGCACAATAAGATTACAAGAAGGAAAGAATAGAGATTAAAACCAACCAAAAGACAAGCACATCAATCAAAACAAAAGGGACTCAATAGTTGCACAAAGATTAACATATTACTTAGTTGGAAAGGTAGGTTGCCAGCCATCTACACCTCTTAATGGATCATATTCACTATTACAATAGGAGAACCCGATAACTCCACACACGGGTTTTACTCTTACAAATTCACTTATGCACGTTTTTCAAAGCGTATAAGTGTGCATCCGCTAAATTCTTAGTCTTGATCCACCTTGATCAAACCATCTCTACCTTGACCTAAATTGCTCTCTAATACATCGCCCATGCGCCGCGGTTTTGATCCAAGATGGTTTCCGGTATTTTGGGTAAACTACCAAAATACCCTTCCTTGTCCCAGTCATCACCAACCACTGCAAGTAATCGCAATGCTTGCCACGTGTACATGCACCACTAGCTTGCCACGCGTGGCCAAGTCTCTCCCGTCCTGGTTCCATTGAACCACGGCTCACTTGGCCCGTGCAAGCCACATGGCGCTATCTTGTCGTTCGAACTCGCCTTCAATATTTTTCGTCTCTCTCGTGCCATATTTGAGCTCACCGTCTTACCCCGCATTCTCGATCGTTCTAGGCCTCAACTCCTCCATGAGCCTAGCCCCGATCATCGTCGTTGACTATAGTTGACTCCAAGCGATCTTGCACATCCAAAGACAAAGAAATCGTTTCTAGGCACAAGTTCTTCACAACTTGACCTACATTAGCCAACACATACATCATGCAACTTTAATCCAATGACCCAGATCATCCCAACTCAATACACAACTCAAATCCCAAAACCCTGTTTTTTTGAGAAGATTGGTAGTACCACACTTAATATGCCGGTACTACCGCTCCCCAAAGCGGTACTTCTGCACATTGCAAATCCGAACCGGAGCTCTATGGAAAAAATATTCCGCTTCTCAGACCGGAACTACCGTTCAAGCGGAACTACCGCGCTTACAATGTCGGTACTACCACATAAACTCATGCGGTAGTTTCGATTTTTCTGACACTTCTAGAAAATAACCTAAATCAAATGCAATCTATGCAAAACTAATTGACCACTCTATAAACATTGCAACATTTCATCACAACGTTAAACAAGACATTCTCATATGGTCCCTCATTCAAAATTATAGAAGAGATCTAGCTCCAAGTTGACCAATGGAAGCCTGCACAGAAATAAGCCATCTTTTGACCTAAGGACGCCACTGTTGGAATTATTCGCCGCAGACATGATGGTCATGAAGAATGCTTCCCTTCTAAGGCCTTTTTCCATCACGGACCACCAAAGGCAATGCCCTTGCCTGCCGGCCACCTCAATCGCAGATCTAGACAATGGCCAGGCCAAATTGGCCAAGTACAAATTCTGAAGGACGCAGTGAATTGCAGTACAGGTGGTAGCTGTTGGTCATCGCTGACCAGATCATGGTAGTACAAGTGCAAACTTTGCCAATGTAATGCTTACTATTGGTCCAAAATATCAACTGCGTTATGTTGCAGCAATCCGGCTGGTGGCCTGTTTGGCTCACTCACTCCTTTTTCTCTTTGTTATCTCTTTGTTATGAACACTTACCAGGCAATGGAGCTAGCTTTAGAAAAGTTGGAACAAAAAGTCCACCAACCTTTGGTAGACACAGAAGAAAAAGTCCACCAACCTTTGTTGGTAGACAGACACACCAGCAACACCATCCCTGAAAATGAACCTAGGTGGGTTCGGGATTACGCTCTACTGGTATTTTTTTTTTCCACACAATTCGTGTATTTTTCCAGTTCTCCGAGTGCTAAGAAACTTCAGATATACTACTCATCGTCCATCTAATCATCGAACACACCACACATGACGGCTACCGAACTCCTCGTATCATGCATGGAGCATATAAATCATGGGGGTGACCGTACAGGAGGAAGCCAGCTCAATCACCTGAAGTGATGAGTAGGGTTGCACTTCATCACTTACAACTGAAAGTTGTCTTAAAATCGAAGAGACAGAGTTGATAGAGGATTAATTCATTTAATGTAGTATTATTGTACTACAATTAGCCATGATCTTTTCGATCTCTAGGATTTTTGGAAGGTGCAGCCCACAGGATTTAAAGCAGAGTCCAGTGACTTGACTAGGCCCCTGTCTAGTGCTGGTGGTTAAGCATGTAGCCCCTTCCTTTAACAAAAAAAGCAAGTAGCCCCCGGATTTGGGAACAAGGACCTCAGTTAGGCTTCACGGAAGAGGAGCATATAAAAATGAGGAAAAAAAATTACAGTAATGTTATCTCCCACAGAAAATAATGGGAAGTTCGCAGCTTGATTTCATCGTATTAATTTCATAGCTATGATTGTGCTCGACTGCTTTCCACCTAATTATGTTGTACAGATAACCTTTCGATTCATCGAGAGATCGACCAACTCTTGCATAAGGCGATCGCTTGAGGGTTCCAAGCATACTTGTAAATCTCGTTTAAGAGGTTATACCGATTTGATTTTTAAAATAATACGTTTCTGTATCGATTCATCCAGTGTACCATTTCAAATTTAATATATTTATTCATAAGTGTGTGTGTCTATATATTTTTAAAATCATAAGTGTGTGTGTGTTTCTTGTAAATCTAATTGTGGTCTTTGGAAGCATGTATGATTAGATGGTAAACTAGTCATAAGGGGCGAAGTGGTCGTAAATGACTAGGATCAGATCATGGGGCTGTGTTTTGTATTATGCATGTTTATCCTAACATGAGTCAAGTTATGAATAACTTGTGTTTGAAAGTAGTTTCTTGGTCTTTTGATGTGCAAGATGGTTTGGAGTTGACCATGCTCAACGTCGAGAACGACTGGGACTTGGTTAGGGTGAACCAATGTCCAGAGCGGTCAAGGGGTGCCAGGTGAGATGGTTGAACTCAAGCAAGCCACGCTGAGTCAAGGAATACGTTCGAGGGAAGTTTCAAGCAACGGAGTGGATCAAGCGACTTCGTTGGTTCAAATGAGGTGTGAATCCGGTGAAAGCCAGAATAAGAGAGACTTACCAATGCAGGAAAAACTGTTGATCGACTTACATGTGATGAGCATGGATTTTGTTTGTAAGAGAAGTTGAAGACCGGGTTAAGCGAAGCAGCGAAGAAGTTTTGTGAAGGGCATATTGGGAATTGACCAAATACGTGGTTTGCGAAACCGTGGCACAGGGAGGTGCCAAGTGAAGTGGTTTAGGTCAAAGGCTGTTGAAATTGCTAAATGGATCAAGTGTTGATTCATTAACTAGTTATTGGATATAAACACTTTGAGAAGCGTGCAAGAGTGTAAAATTTGGTGTTAGCGAGGTTAACAGGTTTTTCCGGTTGTCTTAATGGATTGGACCCATTTGGGTTTTGTTCTGGTTATTTGATAAAAGGATAGAGAGGTTCAGATCTAAGGCTTTGAAGGGTTTTTGGGGGGTTCCGAGCCTTATGGTTTGGACGATATCTCCTTAGTGCCTTGTTGTGAAAAAATTGGAGGGTGAAAACTGCGGTGCTTTGGACTGCATCTTATGAGCCTCTATGTTGTTGTAATCCTTGAAGTGATATCAAAGATCAAACCTTACTTTTTTACATCTCTACTTGTTCATGACTTGATCTTTCTTTGTATTTTTGGTGCTCTTGATAAGATTTCATCTCTCCCAAACTCTCTCTTGGTCTTGTTGTGATCGGTGATGAGTAAGAGGTAGAAGGAGATCCTAGTTGATCAATTTTCACCCATCTAGATTTGGAACATCTCGTTACGTGATTCTCCCTGAGCAAGAAGTAATTTAGGTTTTAAGGTTTTACCCCTTTTTTGACCGATCTTGCTAATTGTTTCAAATTGATGGAATTTGGTCCAAGAAATCTGTGATTCTTAATTAGTTTAGGTTCCTAACATCTTAAGTAAGCTATATTTCAAATTTAAGATCATTTGGACAAGGTTCGAAGATTTGGTGAAGATTTTCGTCTTAGCCTAAGTGCTGATTTTGCTGATTTTAGCATCTAGCTTAGTTCTTATCTAGTGGAAGGCAAAAGCTGCGCGCTCTTTTTCTTTTTCTTTTTTTTGTACGCGACGATTCGGACCTTCGGATGGATATCGTGCGTGCTGAGGCAGTCGCTCCAAGTGAGGTGCAACGCAGACTGCATTGGGCGAAAGGTGCCTGTGATCCTGTTTCGCTTCCTGTGCTGGACGAATCATCGTCACCGATCACAGATGAATTGGTGTTTGCAAAGTATTATCCTATGACTTTCGGACAGAAAAGTAGGATGATTGAATTGAGTGAACCAACCACGATGGTATGATCTCGGTAAATAAAGGTGCCGGCTAGTATTAAGTTTCATGTACTAACTTATTCAAAAATTTAGGCCCATTTATTTGGGATTAAGTTGCTGGCTTATTTTTACTATTTCTAAATTTTATCATTTTCTGATTTTTTGCCTTTTTTGAGTTTTTTGTTGCTTCTTTTTTCTGATATTCGTTTGTATTATATATGATAGGCTAACCTATTTTTATTTTTATTTTTTAAATTTAATTATACCAAATCAACCACCATAAGCTACAATGCAATTTTAACCAATTACAGTAAAAATTTAGCTATAAACCACTAAAATTCAGCCCAACTGAATGGCCTCTTAGTCGATCAAGAAAAGTGGATAATATATTTTTAACAGATACAAGACAGTATTAGTGAGTATTAGCGAACCATGCAATGCGTATATCGCGGCCAACATTTAATTGCTAGCGACTGCCACACTCCATAACCGTAGCGTGTGCGCGCTTCTTACTCCACATATTTAGCTACCGCATAACTAAGGGGGGTGTTTGGCAAGCAACAAGTCGAACGGTTTTTCGCAGCCGCTACAGTACCTAACTTTTAAACGAAATATTTTTTCAAGACGAGGTCTACAAGTTAAACGTAGTACACGTTAAAAGCGTAACATCTATATCAGCCAAAATCGCAAGTGAGTATCGATCTCTCCGTAATCTGTACCGTAAACAGCCAAAATTCAAAAATTTCAGCCGACAATCATAAGCCACAGCAAAAAAGAACAGGCCCTAAACTTTTTAGCTATGATGACTAGACCGGGTAGGAGAGAGAGCATCCAAGCGACGTACGTAAGAGTTGTGCGTTGGCTGGAGCGAACGATTGAGTTGGTTCCAACGGATAGCTAGCTTTACCAACGCCTCGTCTAGTTCTTGCAGCCTCCTTTTTGGAGCTAGGAACACCAAGGCCAGTCACCATTGCAGGTTGCTCGCTTGCACCACAAGCACTGACAACTACAACTCGGAACTAAAGTGTGGTCAAACAGTGCCAATTTGCTAAACCGGTCGATCTTGGTTAGCTATGCTTAATTAGAATGAGGAGTAGCTAGCATTTCTTCAGCTTTCACACTAGCATCCAAGCAAGTTGGCCACGCTTTCGGTTGAAATTTGAAAAGTTATGAACTTATGACTAAAATTACATCAGCGGCTAAAATTTCTTCAGAAAGATGACTTATTTAGCGTAATTAAATTTTAAAAAAATTAAAAATAGAAAAAAATATGCTAGCTCATCACGAACAACGTAAATAAATAAGAAAAAACCGATAAAAATCTAAAATTATAAATAACAGAAGATAAATCAAAAACTAAAGCTGAAACGAACAGGCTGGCTAGTCCTTACTGCACGTCACACCACACCCCGTCGATCGGGTATTCAGGCACACGCCGAAACCAAATCACATCAACCTACGTACTCCTGCTCTTCGTTGCCTTCACGTTTCACGCCTTCCGTTCAAACTTCCAATCCCGGCCCCACCATGCCAGCGACCGTTATCACTAGCTGCTTGGCAGCTCGGAAGGGTAAGTATTTCTCGCTTCGCACTTCTCGCTTCTAGCAGAAATTAATACGAATCATTGACTTTCTAAAATGATTTTTCACTTCACTTATTCTTATTTTACTTTAGACATAAAATAGAGGTCACAAACCCATTATGTATACTTATTCTTCTCACTCTCGTCTCACGTATATATCTTCTCTTCACTTTCTTTACAAGTCACATCTTCATTATAAAACCTATTTCTTTTATACACTGCTATTTATTTTTAACTAAAAATTATCAACTATAACTAAAATTATTTAGTGCAGCTATGACTATGACGTACACAATCTCCCCGGCCGATCGATAAACCCCCTTCCAAATTGCATATTTACACTGCAAACCACCCATGTCGTTTTAAGCAGGCAGACACCGACGCATCGGTGTTATTCGTGCTTGTATACCTTGAAATGACACGTACGGACGGAGTCACGTGGAGACTTAGGCCGTTTCACACAACATGACTTTTTTATTTTGAATTCTTGCGGTAATTAAACTATTTTTCAAACCAAGGGTTTATTGAACCATTTCACATGAAAAACTACGGAAATTCCTTCTTGCTAGATAGGCCCACGTTACTCCTCTTTGTCATGGAAGAAAATTCCATAGAAGAGAGCCTCTCATGAGATCCTCATGAGCCGTTGGATCGAGATGATCCAACATGAATCTCGATCCAACGTGATCCAGCAGCTAGAATTCGTTCCCAGTTTCACCGCCTAGCGACCATCTGTTTGTGTCCTCTCGAGTTCTGCCACCGATGCCCAAGGGTGATTAGACATAAGTAACAGATACCAAAGGGTAATTCATTGGTCGATAATCCATAGTAGTACTAGTAAAAAACACCAACAACAAACAACAAGAAAAAGAAAAGGAACAACCCAAAATTTCATATGAAACCGTAATGAATTAAGGGGGTGATCAATATGGCTTATGGCTTAAAGCTTAAGCTTATTTTTGCATTATTCATAATTTCGTTTTTTTCTGAATTTTTGACTTTTTTTGAGCTTTTTTGTCGGTTCTTTTTTTTCTCGTATTCGTTTATGTTGTCTGTGATGAGCTAACATATTTTTTATATTTTTCAATTTTTTTAAATTTAATTATGTTAAATAAGCCTCTCTCATTCATGGTGTTTTTTCACCACCATGATTTTCACCATAAGCTTTCGACTTTCAACGAACCGATCACCACCTAAGGTATGTATATACATCAAGACATTAACGGTCACCTTCAAGGATCTACCTGTAACAATCTTATGAGTTATGGCGTGGAAGCCATGCTGATCAATGGGGAATTTTTTTAAAAATAATTGATTTATTATTCAAAATTATAAAAAGATACCCACGATTTAAAAATTTGCACTTTTAACCGCATGTCGGCCAACGGTTGAACGACTTGAACTAATCACCTAACTATTAGGCGACCAATTCGTCCTTTTCTCTTTGACCCGACACCCTTACGAGCTCTCCTCATTTCTCTCGTAAGAAGAACGAGAGGAGCTTGAGAGAAGCGAAAAAAGAGGAGAAGCAGAGAAGCTCGCGAGAGGGAGAGGCCGACATAGGGAGAAGTAGGGGAGTTTGGGAGAGAGAGTGAAGGTGACAAAAGGAGCTCGGGAGAAGGAGAGGAGCTCGTGTGGTTAGAGAGGAAGACGAAAGAAACTCGTTGATAAGAAGAAAAGATCTTCGTGTGAAGGTAATAGTATCATCCGTTCTTGTTCTCATTCAAATGTAGGTAACATGTAGATACATATTTGTTTAACACATATTTAGTGGATGCATTTTGACAAATGGTAATATTTGCAGTGAGAAATCAGTCATGTCCAAACCCACAACATTGAAAGTATATTACAATGTCGGTACCATTCATGAAGGTCTATACGATGTTGACTTGAGCAGTTTTTCGCAACTCCGTATGGTACTCCCGGACACGAAGAATGCTCAAATCGGAGATGTCCTGGACTGGCTTACACATAGCTTCTCCTTGGACCCTAAGGTGTGCAGTGTCGTCCTACATGGGCTTTGGAGTCGGTCTACTACAAACATTCGGTGGGAGTTGAGGAGATTGATGTGCACGCTTGCATAGATGGGCTTTGTGCAAGGCTCCCAGCAATGTGGTTACGAGTGCGTGCTATTCGTGCAACCATGTTCGAAGGGAGACACAAGAGGTCCGGTTGATGGGAGCAGCTCAGGCGTACAACGCGTGGTTCACGAAGGGGATGCGATGGGTGATGTTGCGGAGGTAGAACCGGAATATCGTACATCGCATACTCAGCCCACCCGACAGGCGAATGTAGATGTTGCTGAGGCAGATCATGAATATCGCACTACGCAAGTTGAACCCACTGGACAGGTGGACACAGGGGAGTATGTCAACAACATTATGTGTCAGATGGAGATTGATGACTAGACGGCCTGAGCTGAGGAGAAAGCTTTAGAAGAGAATGGCGATGACTTTTCCAATGAGGACAAAGGTCTCATGTCGCAGGCATGGAATACGATGGATGTTGAAGGTCATTATATACATGACGAACATGAATCATCGTGGGAGTACCATGCTACAGAGCAGTGGCGGACCCAGGATTTTACTAAAGGGTATGCTGTACCAAAATTTTTATATTCAATTTGGTAAAATCATTTGCCAATTTGGTAAATAATTGTAAAATTTGCACCGTAAAATTACAATATAAATAGTTCAAACACTATACTAATAGTCTCAAATATACATAAAAGAGACTTACAATACTACTTGAGTTTGCTTTTCCGCCACAGTTTCAACCGGAGATGGGGCAGGATTTGAAGCAGTAGCCGTCGCCTTCTTGGCTGCATGTTTCTGAAAAAGCGATGCAATGTCTTCGCTTCTCTTCGTAATTGAACAATTTCAAAACGTCAACACGACGAGGGAGGATCTGCACGTCATCAGCAAAAACTAATATGAAAATAAAATATAATCATGTCAATTCATACGCACACATGTTATATAATCTAATAATTCAATGGTCTAAACAGCTTCTAGCAAGAGTGCAAGACTGCACTGCGAACTGTGATGATGCACAGTTAGTAACTTAGTATGCGGGTGTAGAAAACAAAATACTACATGAGAATTAATGTCAAAAAGGAATTAAACGATCAATAAATTAGACAATTAGTACGTAGATGCTGAGTGAGATCTGTGAAGTCTCTCACGTGTGCTTCCTCTTTTAGTCGTTTTAGTCTTTTAGATGAACCGCTGCACTGCAGGCTGCAGCAACGCCTTCCTCGGGACGAATCGGTAATCACGACGGGATCGGCTTCGACGGCTTGTCGGAGAGCCCCGCAGGCCTCTACGGCACGGCCGGCGGCGGCGCTACCTTCTCCGTTGGCGAGGATTCCGATCACTCGAGCTGCCTGTGCGATTGTGCCTGTGGCCCCGTGCTCCGGCCGGCGAAGAAAGATCGTCAAAGTCTCAAAGAGCGCCAGAGCGGGAGCGACTCAGCGACGCACGTATCTCGATTTCTCGTGCATGTGAACCGGCAGCGCGTGCGGCAGACAAACAGGCGCCGGGCGTATGGACTGTGGAGGATTAATTTGGCTGGCCCCAGGGTATGCTGTGGCCCACCCGGCATACCCTATGGGCCCGCCCTGCTACAGAGGTTCGGATTCATGCATTGTTTGTTGACAAGGAATCACTATAGGGTGCTATTAAGCTGTGGGTTTTGTCTATGCATAGGACGTTTCGGATCCTCAAATCTAGCCCAGAGCAGTACACCGTGATCCTGCGCGCATGAAAAGCGATTTCTGTAAGTACGCACGAAATATCTATGTATCTTTCATCAACGGTATTGTCTAGCATATTAAAAAATGAATTATCTATTGTATCACGATATCACTTACCTTTATACTTATAAATCATTGCTACCTTAATCACCCTCACAAGATTTTTCATAAAATTTATCGCACTACAACAACATACGACGATCGTAAAATGCTATTGCGAGTCTAATAGATTTCGTACCATTCACAATTTACGAAAATTACAAACAGATCAACCGATATTGTCTGCCCTATTTTTTTTAAAAAATACTTGCAAACAAGACTTGCTAAATGTTATCTACTTACAACAATTGTCATTTACCCCCACACAATTATTTTCATCGGATTAATAAGTAATTACATATTTTTAACAATCACCCAACGGTTGGGCGACTAGAAAGTTATCGTCCAACCGTTGGGTGATATGTGCCAAAGTCGCTCTTTGGTCGGGCGACATGGTAAAGTCGTCCAACCGTTGGACGACTTTGACCTCGTGTTGCCCAACGGTTGGACGACTAGCTCGAGTCGTTCAACCATTGAGCAACATACGGTCAAAAGTGTAAAAATTTAAATCGTAGGTATATTTTTGTAGTTCTAAATAATAAATTGATTATTTTTTAAAAAATGATTAATGGGTAGTTTTTTTTGCTGTGAATTTTGGCTCTAGTACGAACGGTGTGCGAACGAACTGAATGCCAATAAGCCACTTCAAGAAGGCGACGAAAAAAATATCCCATTTGTTTCTTGGAGAAAAAACTATAAACCGAAATGAATAGGATCTATTATATTTGGTTTAGTTCAACTTCTCCCTGGGACATAAACCATCCCTGTAACCATTGCAGAGTAGGTTGTAGAGTGGAGACTCTTCTTAACTAATCCAACCAGGCAAACGCATGGTCCGCAGCTCGTTCATTTAAAAATGCACCTTTTACCCATCAGTCCTCATCCAAGCCAAAAAAATCACAAAAAACTCTAATAATTCCCACATTTCAACTGAAAAATGTCAACCTCATTTACCAAGTTACTCATACAAGTTTGCATTACATATGCAGTTATGCAACTGTCTTGGACTCTTACACCAGCATTCAGCAAGCACGTCAATTGTGAAACCAAGTCAGAGAGGATCGCAGGCCGTCGAAACAACTGAAAAGTCAAAAGAAGAAGAAGAAGAAGAGATCACATGGCAAATTTGCCACTCCCAGGCTCCCAGCTAAACGCGCCCAAAAAACATCCTAATTCCGCAACATTTATAGAAACCCCCCTCATTTTAGTAAACCAACCCTGTTTGCCCCTCCCCGTTGGCCTTTCTTCCCAGTTTATAACTAACCCCACCTCCTCGCTTTCCTTTCGTCTCCTCTCCCACCAAATATTCCCGACACCTCTCCCTCGCCTCCGCCCCTTCCTCTGACAGCCATGGCCCACCTGCAGCTCTCGGCGGTCGTCGCCTCCGGTGGCCGGCCGGCGGCGTCTGGCGGGGGCGGAGACGAGTTGGAGGACGTGGCGCTGCTGGACTCGTACGACGAGGAGATGGGGGCGCCGTCGGGGGAGGCGGCGGGGAGGAGGAGGCGCACGTGCGGGTCACGGGCATGACGTGCTCCGCGTGCACCAGCGCCGTGGAGGCCGCCGTCTCTGCCCACCGCGGCGTGCGGCGCGTCGCCGTGTCGCTGCTCCAGAACCGCGCCCACGTCGTATTCGACCCCGCGCTCGCCAAGGTGATGTCGCGTGCTGTGATGTGCTGTGACCCTTGCGTGCGCCTGTGGAGGCGAGGTTTGTGCGTTTCCGGAGCAAGGGAGCTCGTCGATGCTTACACGGTGGCATTTTTTTATTTTTTATTTGTGGGCAAACTATTGCGCTTGTGATGGTTGAGCTGTGCTAGAATAGTAAAATGGGTGGCGTCTTTTGGCTCGGAAACTTGTGATTTTTTTTAATAGGTTGGGGGAGTTGGTGCGTTTACATCCTAAAGTTTGCATTTACTTCATGTGTATGAGTAAATTGTCTACGACCTTACCCTGTTTGGTTTTAGTAAGTGAGTGACATTGTGAGCTTGACGCGTTGGGACTAATACATTTCAGTATGTTTTGAGTTGATCGGTGAAATGTAGTGTTGTAGATGTGAAATTGTAAGATTGGTCAATCCAGTGCGTGAGGTTTTGAGCTCCTTTGCTTTCGGGTTTGGGATGAGCTGTAAGTTTGTTGGAATCTCGTGATCGCTGATGGACTGTGGATTGTGGGATTTGGGAGCTCAAGGCTGGCACTTTGCTGCAATTGGTTGATCGTACTGGTAGAAATGGGGGTACCGGTGGTGTACTACAATAGCTTTTCATTGGTTGGTGAGCTAGGGAGCTGTTGAATCATACTTTCGGGGAAAAGAGGTGCTGAGATCAGTTTTGCATTACACGGTTCAAGAAACACATATGCAAATTAATGTTACAAAACTGAATTTTTTGACAAACCTTTAGCTCGTTAGTTCTAGGAGCAATATTTACCATGTAGTTGCAGGAAAACAAAGACGAGATGGTAAATTTTACTCATATTGTTGTAATGTTGACTATGTTGCATTGCAATTCCTCCTTGTTTTGCAACAGCTTTGGAAATTACAATCTCAGCTCCCTGATCATTCTTGTGTTTTGAGTTTTTTTTCGTTACCATCTGTGAGGCTCCCTTTTTGACCGTTAGCTTCTTGGTTGGGTTTTGGTGATTTAGCTTCAGAGTATGAAGTTTATCATTTGCTTATGGTTATGTTTTGAAGTGCACTCAGGCGTGTTCTGCATTTCGTTTTTGACTGAAACTCTATAAAAGATGGTTTTGGTTTCTATTAATAATAATAGCTATTGAGTAGTGGAACTAATGAGTTTATTATGATGTTGTGAAACTAGCAAGTTTGTATTGGGCTAATACTCCTTTCTTAGGAATAAAATTCTGCAAGATATACCATTACTTGAGAACTGGAAGCAGAAACATTAGCACGTAATCTTCTATCCATTCCAATTAGGTACAATAGCTTGCACATCATTACTTGCATTTGTTTCATACTGTCAATTGGAGACATACATTTAGGATTTTGATATGGTTGTTAGAACTTAGAAGCCATTTTAGTCACTGAGTTTAGTATTCATCTGGAAAATATAATGAGATGTACTTTATATGTTAAAATGTGCAATCCTTTTAGGAAACTTTGACTACAATAACCAATATATTTGCTAGGCTCATAGAAATTAATTTTTGAATGCTGTTATATCATATTTAAGTCTAAAATGCCTAGAAGTCTAAGGAAAGTGTGTAAGTGTGTTTTGGCAAGATTCTGTTGATCCAAACTAACTTAATTTCATGCATTTCGTATTTCATCTGACAATTGCAAATGATTCCCCAGAAATGTGCAAGCTATTCTACGAGTTTTCTGATAGTCCCATTTTTCAACTAGAAAGGTTTATCTCCATTCTGTAAACTGATTCTCATATGCTAAGTCCTACTCCAGTTTATATGCCTGATTCCTGAATGAAAATTATTTAATTGCCTACCAAGTTGGTTGGCCTATTTGGGTCACTTCGATAGCTGCAATTTTATTTTAGGATTCTTTATGCAGGTAGAGGATATAATAGAAGCTATAGAAGATGCCGGATTTGAAGCAGAAATTCTCCCAGATTCTGCTGTTCCTCAGCCTAAGTCACAGAAGACTTTGTCAGCACAATTTAGGATAGGAGGAATGACATGTGCTAATTGTGTAAACTCGGTTGAGTGTATCTTAAAAAAGCTACCTGGTGTAAAAGGAGCGGTCGTTGCCTTAGCAACCTCATTAGGGGAAGTTGAGTATATTCCTTCTGCCATTAGCAAGGATGAAATTGTTCAGGCTATCGAGGATGCTGGTTTTGAAGCTGCATTCTTACAGAGTAGTGAACAAGATAAGATTTTGCTAGGCTTGACTGGCTTGCACACAGAGAGGGATGTAGATATATTACGCGATATCCTTAAGAAAATGGATGGTTTGCGACAGTTCGATGTAAATACTGCCCTCTCAGAAGTTGAGATTGTATTTGATCCAGAAGCTGTTGGCCTGAGATCAATTGTGGATACAATTGAGATGGGAAGCAATGGGCGATTGAAAGCGCATGTGCAGAATCCATACACTCGTGGGGCTTCAAACGATGCACAGGAGGCCTCCAAAATTTTTCATCTTCTCCGCTCTAGCTTATTCCTAAGTGTGAGTTTTGATCGTTGCTTCTCTGTTTTTTACCCATGATAGCATTCAGTTTCAGCAAATGTTCCGGTTGAATAGATGTTTTGTGACGATACCCTTGGCATAGTTGTCTCCAGGGAAGATAGCGTACAGGGCATATATGGTGTGTCAGCACAGGTAGCATAGGATAGGGTATGGCCTAGAACTGACACTTTGAACATACGCTTGGCAACAATTTTAGTTGTATGGAAAAATAGGATAGGCCTTTACATATTCTTGTGGCATCTGACTCAATGGGCCCTATCTTCCCATGGGTATCTTTTGAATAATGTTTTACTTTTTGTTTTGCTTATGTGAGACCCACCAAGACAAGATGCCATAGGAGAGTAATGTTGCTCTAATTCAATGTTTGGACGAGTAATAAATGAAGGCATGCACATCTCACTTGGTATTCGCATCTAATTTGACAGCTAACTAAACAGTAGGTGGTATTGCAGCCAGAAAGCAGAAGAAAATGCAGGGGCATCTATTGGTCTAAAAGAAATTTCCACGGGAGTGTTGTAGAATATGGATATAATGTAAGGGCGGTAGATATGTTTCCATAGTTATATTGTTCATTTGCTTCTTACTATTCAATATACTTACAAATTTTGTTATGATGCTGCTTGCTTGCTGACTCAATCCAATTGTCTCTTTGCACCAGATTCCTGTATTTTTTATACGTATGGTCTGCCCTAGTATACCTTTCATTAGTGCATTACTTCTCCTGCACTGTGGACCATTTCTTATGGGGGATTTGCTGAAGTGGATATTGGTAAGCATTGTACAGTTTGTTATTGGCAAACGATTCTATGTTGCGGCTTATAGGGCACTGAGACATGGCTCTACAAATATGGATGTGCTAGTTGTTCTTGGTACCACTGGATCATATGTATACTCTGTTTGTGCACTCCTATACGGAGCATTCACTGGATTTCGACCTCCAATATATTTTGAGACAAGTGCAATGATAATTACATTTGTGTTGTTCGGGAAGTATCTTGAGGTTCTTGCAAAAGGGAAGACATCAGATGCTATTAGGAAACTTGTAGAACTGGTCCCTGCTACTGCTCTTTTGATTCTGAAAGACAAAGGTCTGTGGTACTAATTTTATCCCTTAGCATATGTGTACAATTAAGCAACACTCATCTAAAAGTTTTAGCCAAATGCATTTTATGCTATAATCATACACAAACTCACATTACTCTTTTCAAATCCAGAAGGAAAATATGCTGGGGAGAGGGAGATTGATGCGCTGTTAGTTCAACCTGGTGATGTCTTAAAAGTGCTTCCTGGTTCGAAGGTTCCTGCTGATGGTGTCGTCGTTTGGGGAACAAGCCATGTCAATGAAAGTATGATAACTGGTGAATCTGCACCCATCCCCAAAGAAGTATCAAGCGTAGCAATTGGAGGGACAATGAACTTACACGGCATCCTTCATATACAAGCAACTAAAGTAGGATCCGGGACAGTTTTGTGTCAGATAATATCTCTGGTTGAAACTGCTCAGATGTCCAAAGCCCTATTCAGAAATTTGCCGATTATGTGAGTATACTCCTTCTGTGTATGATATATTCCTACGTTTGCTTTGTCACTAGATATCAAATGCTTCTGTCAACCATGCAGCTTTCCTAATAAGCATTATTTGCGATCTGTTTGCTGTTTCCACATACGAATTGATGCACATGGACATTGTTTATATGCCCATGTTTTGTATTTAAATGCCTTCTACAGGACAATGGTTTACTCTCTAACAACTTTTGAAGTACATGTTCACTTCATACGTTGCTTTCTACTTCTCTTGTTATTTGTTGTAACCTATTAAATTTTAGCAAAACTCTTGGAAGACTAGCATACTCGAGAAAAAAAAACTTTGTATCTGCTAAGCATTGCAACATACTATAGATGCCTATTTTGATGAATGCTGACATTACCGCTGTTGTTTTTCAGGTGGCTAGCATTTTTGTTCCTATTGTCATCACCTTGTCCGTTATAACGTTCTCTGTGTGGTAAGTTCAATAAATACTGTATGGAATTCTTAATAATGCTATGTTCAAGTTTCTCACTTGTTCATTGGCTACTTTTGTAGGTTCTTATGTGGATGGCTTGGAGCATATCCAAATTCATGGGTTGCTGAAACTAGCAATTACTTTGTTTTCTCTCTCATGTTTGCCATATCTGTTGTGGTGATTGCTTGTCCTTGTGCCCTTGGTCTGGCAACACCAACTGCTGTGATGGTGGCAACTGGAATTGGGGCTAATCACGGAGTACTTGTAAAAGGTGGAGATGCATTGGAGAGGGCTCAAAATGTAAATTACGTGATTTTTGATAAAACAGGGACACTAACACAAGGAAAGGCTGTTGTAACAACTGCGAAGGTTTTCTCTGGAATGGACCTTGGAGATTTCCTCAGACTAGTAGCATCGGCAGAGGTGAGGCAAACTTGATCTTAAATTACTCTTACGGTTCATACCAAGGTGTTCAAAAAATAGCATGTGTTTTGCTCTTTTTACTTGCCATGTCAGTATGTGGTAAAAACATGTTATATTTTACTCCTCACCCAGGATTTTAGCTACTCTGTGACTGCATATCCATATTGAAGTGTGATAAGTACAACAAATTCTCGAAGTAAAAACATGTTGTGTTTTGGTCTGTACTCAGGCAAGCAGTGAGCATCCTCTTGCAAAAGCTGTTCTGGACTATGCATTTCATTTCCATTTCTTTGGCAAGCTCCCTTCATCGAAGGATGGCATCGAGCAAAGGAAAGAAGAGATATTGTCCCAATGGTTGCTTGAAGTTGAAGATTTCTCTGCCGTGCCTGGCAAAGGAGTTCAATGCTCGATTAACGGGAAGAAAGTTTTGGTGAGTCAAGCTACCAATATCCTTCCCTGCTCCTTTTGTAACATACCTTAAAACAGTGTTTAACTTATGCATTGCTAGATGTTTCTGAGTAAATCACTGATTGTCTGGAAGATAAATGTTTCGGCAGGTCGGGAATCGTACTTTGATTAATGAAAATGGGGTAAGCATTCCCCCAGAAGCTGAAAGTTTCTTGGTAGACCTGGAACTGAATGCAAAAACAGGCATTCTGGTGGCATATGATAGTAATTTCGTGGGGCTGATGGGGATAACTGATCCCCTGAAAAGAGAGGCTGCTGTAGTTGTGGAAGGACTAAAAAAGATGGGTGTTCATCCGGTGATGCTCACAGGGGACAATTGGAGAACTGCGCAAGCTGTTGCAAAAGAGGTTAGTTGCTATTTGCTTAAGATCATTCGAAGTTGCTAGATCGAAGATGTGGATTTCTAGCTTTGTATCCTTACCCATTTTGTTCTTTTTGTGCTTTGGCAGGTAGGCATTGAGGACGTGAGAGCTGAGGTCATGCCTGCCGGAAAAGCCGACGTGGTCCGCTCTCTCCAAAAGGATGGGAGCATCGTTGCCATGGTTGGGGATGGCATCAACGACTCCCCAGCCCTGGCAGCAGCTGATGTCGGCATGGCCATCGGAGGAGGCACAGACATTGCCATCGAGGCCGCGGACTACGTGCTAGTGAGGAACAACCTGGAAGACGTCATCACAGCGGTCGATCTCTCCAGGAAGACCTTCAGCCGAATCCGCTGGAATTACTTCTTCGCGATGGCGTACAACGTTGTCGCCATACCCGTCGCCGCCGGCGCTCTGTTCCCATTCACCGGGCTCCAGATGCCGCCGTGGCTGGCCGGTGCGTGCATGGCCTTCTCGTCTGTAAGTGTAGTGTGCTCCTCGCTACTGTTGAGAAGATATCGAAAACCAAGGCTCACCACTGTGTTGCAGATAACTGTGGAGTGATTGTTAATACTGTAGTTCCCTTCACCGTTTTTGCAGAAATGAAATGAAAATGGTTTCTTTGAGAAAAAAAAAGAAATGAAAAATGGCGTCTTTTGGGCGCTGTATGGATTTCTGTGGGCGCTGTTGCTTTGCAGGTTTTAGATTTGTGGCCTGTTCTTTTTGGCTGCGGCTTGTGGCTTTTGGGTTGTTCGTGCGAGAGATTACAGAGTAACAGAAACTCACATATGAGTTTTTCTGATATAAATGAAGTCGGTATAGTATGTACTACAATTAACTAGTAGACACTATCTTAAAAAAAATACCCCGTTTAAAAGTTAGTTACTGTAGAAAAAGCCGAAAAACAGTTTTTAGAAGCTGAAAAGAACACGGCCTTGGTCGAGTCCCCCCGGTTGATTCTCGGCTCTCAGTAGTACTCTGGTAAATTCTTCATTCATGTTTTGTCAGTCTAAGGTCCCATTTCAAATTTTTAGATGTTAAATGTCGTTTAGATCATATTGGTTTCGTAACATATTTTTTTCTTTTTCTTTTTCTGCATTACCCTAGAGCTTCAACGGTGTTTTTTTATTTTTTAATTAAATATCTTAGAAAAGTTTAACATTCCCTGTAATATTATTTCAGTTAAAACGAAATAGAGGTCATACTCGTTTCGACTTCAGCTTCTGGAAGAATTGTGTGTACAGCCGTCGTCCGGCTCTTTTCCGCTGCAACACAAATCTCAGCAAAATGAATGAATGATTAATGCCGTGATTTTCTTGGCGGAGGTTGCTTGATAGTACTTAAGAAAACAAGTCGGAGTACGTGTGTCTACTCCCACCTCGCCTCTCCCTCTCGCCTGACGTGCGCACCTCAGGCTTGTCGGGGTTTGTAGGGGTGAGTAACTATAGGCCCTGTTTTTTTTTTCAGTTTTTAAAAGCTGTTTTTTAGATTTTCTACAGTAACTAATTTTTAAATGAAGTATCTTTTTAAAATAGAATCTACTAGTTAATTATAGTACATACTTCACTGACTTTATTTATATCACCAAAAACCGCACGTGAGTTTCTGTTACTCTGTAATCTCTTGCACAAACAGCCCAAAAGTCACAAACCGCAGCCAAAAGCCACAAGCCGCAGCCAAAAAGAACAGGCCCATAATCTTTAGGAGAAGTTTTTTTAAAATTTTTTTTTGTCTTCTAATTGTTTAATCTGAAAAATAGAAAGAATAAAAATAGAACAGGTGGAAAAAATTCCGATTGCACTGTAACGGTTACTGTTTGGTACTGCAACGATTTACTGTTTGACACTGTATTATGGTTACTGTAGTGATCTACTGTAGCACTAAAAGCTAGATAACAGAAGTATGTTTTTCGCTCAATCTAGCAATTGATTTTTAATTTAAACTAATTCATGTATGTAAATAAGAAAAATACATAGATAGAGATCAATGCATAGAGAAATCCTAGAGATAAAAAAAAGGAAAAGATAATATATATACGAATTAAAAAAAAACTAACGAACTTTTATTCAAAAACATGAGCACTGTTCATCCATGTCTCACGCGCCATCTTCCCTTTTTTCGTCGTTTTTTTCACGCGTCGTCTTTTTTTTTGAAACACCCACGGCCGCCGCAATTGTTTCCTCTATATAGCAGCCGTCCTAAAAAACTACTTAACATACTCAAACAATTAGGTCTGGGTCTTTTTACCTAAACTAGACTTTTGGCCTATTAATCTTCAAGGGACCCGAAAGCCTTCCTAACACGAGATTTTTACACTTCTGACTTTTCAACTCATCACGTATCGAAGCCTCCAGGACCACACCTCCCGTAGCTTCTTCACGTATCTATCACGTGTCATAGCCTCCGGACCGCGCCTCCGTAGTTCAAACACATATCATCCATCTCCGATCTCCATGCGCCCCAAGCATGAGCTCGACCATCTCGTGACATCTTTGACTGTCCGTACCTCGGATCTCCCTATCATAGTCTCGGTTCACCTCATCACCGACTATGATCGCCACCATGCTCAACCTACACATGCAAAAACTAAAGAATATCTTTTCGGCATAAATTCATCCCAATTTAATTATATCATTCCATCCACACTACAATTCTCGTATAACATGGATGATGGCCAGGCTGACTGAGGTGCGTACGTAGGATGTGTATATACGCATGCAAAGCGGCAAACTTGTCTCGCCTTAAGCATTTGTGTAAATGGTCGTTACAGTGCACGTTCGTGCTGGCAGATCGGGATGTTGTCCGTGCGGTGCCGCGGGGGCGTCAGCCACTCGCCGGAGGAGTCCGTACCGGACGACGACGTCTGGGCAGCGGGGCTCGCGCTGTTCAACTCTGTTGACCAGAACGCAGTGGCAGGATTGTGGTGATTCTTTGGTTGGCCCGTAGCCTACGATTGTGTATAGACTGCTGCTCCATTGTGCGAAAAATAAACACCTCTCTTCGCCGTGTGGTATGGGCTGGGCTCGCTGGCCGTTTGGGTGGCGAAGTTTTGCTCTGTTTTTTCTCTCTTTATGCAAGCGAAGTTTTGGTCTGTTGACTGAGCACGTTGTACTAGAGGTCTTGATTGCTTGTACTAACCTTGTCCGGTCGTGCTGATTAAAACAAATCGTATTTCAATCTAGCACTGTCAGGACATGAAGCTCGCTACCATAGAAGAGGGCTAAGGGTCTGTTCTTTTCTTCTGAATCTGACGGTTTTTGAGTTTTACTACAGTATTAGCTCTCATTTAAATGCCGTTTTAGCTCTACACATAAGGAAGGAATAATAATTGCATCCCATACGCCTCCATGTATTCCACTAACAACGTGTTTCGGCCGCCGACAATCTCCACAAAACTTCTCTATTACTAGAATCATAGGCGCGGCGCCACGCCGCGTCAGCCACCGTACGTACCAAAATAAAAGAGACGATAATTCGTGAGGAGTTTGTAAAAAAACGGGGGGGGGCAAAACGTATTTTCGGAAAAGGCAAAGGGGTTATTCGCAAAAAACGAGGACCTGTTAAAAAAAACCGGAGGCAAAAACGCATTTTCGGAAAAAGCAAAGGGTTTTTTTGCAAAAAACCGAGGACCTGGCGTAAAAAACGGGACCCGTGCGCAATTTCCCAAAACGCGGGGGGCCATCCTGCAAAACGGAGGGGCAAAAAAATCTAGGGACCTTTTCGCGAGAACCAAGGACCTGTACGTAATTTCGAGAAAAGGCAAGGGTTTTTTCGCAAAAAAGGTCCCCGACCGTACTAAAATTTGACCGGCACGCGTCGGGCGGAGCGAGGGCGCGGACGACGTGGAGGCGGTCTCCTGCGCGGAATCCCGCAGCGCGTAATAGGTGGGTATTTCCAATAGGCCATAGATCGTCCAGGCTCTTCGTTGTTAATCTGTCGATCAGCCACGATTAAAATCTTGTTTCGTATTTTCTAAGGAGAAAGCTAGTACGGCCATGGTTAGTTTGATGCAGGCAGGCAGAAGGTTCTGCATGCATCCCCAGGCCATGTCCAGCTAGGGAAGGTATAGTCAAGGGATGAAGGATGGCATGCAGGACCTTCACAGGTGCAAATCATAGGGCTGCGCGACCAAATAACCCTGCCAAGATTCTCACTCTTTTGTAGCCAAATAAAAGGTTCGCTCCTCCTTTGTCTCCTGCGCCTGCGTCTGCGTTTGCGTACATGGAACAACGGAAATTAAATATGGAAGTGTCTGTACAATATTTGACTGTTTTTGGAGGTAAAAATAGTTAAATTTTAGGACGTTGTATGGTGATCTAACGCTCCACATCTTTTTTTTAGGGATACTTATATGAGATTTTTTTTGGAGGATGTGCTTATATGAGTGCATCCATTGGATAGAAATCCAACGTTTCTAGATCATCTGACTGTTTTTTTTACTTTCAAAATCAATCGAATGTTCAGTAGCACTTCTCATTAAATATTTTGCCAGAGGAAGGAAGCAAGCGAAGCAAAACATGATATCATGATATCCATGGATCTGCAGACGTACGCGTACGTGTGTAAGCATCTCCCTCTCTCGCTCACACACGAGGATAGATCCGTAGAGCTAGCAGGCAACATTTTGCTCGTACGAAACGTTGCAGCGTCACTCGTAGCTAGCTAGGATAGCTACGTACGTAGCTCGTATGGTACAGCTGCAGCTACATGCATATAAATGCATGCTTGTACGTATAAACTAGTGATGTTCTCCTATATGTACAGGCTATAATTAATGAGTGAAATAGCAACATTTCGTAGGTGATTCAAAGTACTGTCCTACTCGGAACTGACGTACAAATCTACGGAGCTAGAAACAGTGTATGTATACGTTGTGTTTTGTGTGTGTTCTTTTGAGATTACGAGGTAGACGCGCGCACGCTTGCACCGTCATGCACACACGCCGGTGTAGCCGATAAGCATAGATAGAGAAGGTTGAGGATAAATCTAATTAAGATCTCGCAAGTTAGTTCACAATGAGGTGCTCTCTCGTGTGTGTAATTATAGATATTAGGAGATGAATCTTCACATTATTATATTATGTTATGTTTTGCAAAACAAAATGAAATGTAAACATCATTCCTCGTGGTTTCATCCAATTATATAATAGAATGACATTATGCACTATATTCTTAAGTAACAAGAAGAAACTCCGGTATATATTGCACCATATTCTTAAGTAACAAGAAGAAACTCCGGTATATATTGCACAGTACAATATTCTACGCTCTATTAGAAACGGAGAAATTTGATAGAAATTTTGAGGGAATTATACTAATTTCTGCAGAACTCCAAGACATAAGTGATTTCAAGACCCTCGCACGTCCTTCTTTACATTTAAGTGTGTAATTCGTCGTGTATATTTTTATTTTTTATATTGTAAAATGGTAGATCAAACATTGAATTTCCCATCAGCAAACGATAATTGGGAGTGTCTAAATAATACTAGACTATTTCCCCCTCAAAATCAATCAAATTTCTTAGTCATTGGATCAAAATCCAAGGGATGGCCTTCTCCCCCTCTAATACTACTACCTTATTCCACCTTCATCCCTATCCAAACCGTGCTCCTTGCCCATGGATGCCGCCACCCTAATTTGAGCTTGCGCCGCCGCTTGCGCGTCTCTGGCGAGGCCCATCGGTGCTCCACCGCCACCGCCTACTGCTCTTCCTTCTCCCCTAGAGCCCCTTCTTTTTACCTCCCTGCTGTGGCCGCCTCACGCACCTCCCCCCAAGTCTTTTTCTCCGTCTCCGTTGACACGGCTGCCGCCTCTGGCGACAGAACGTGATGCCTTCGGTGCTTCTCCTTAACATAAGAAAAAAGAAAAGGGGGGCATACGGCGGAGCGCACATTCGGCGAAGTGGGTGCTCGTCGGCGGCAGCAAACCGACTTCGCCAGTGCGCGCACATTCGAATGTGGCGGTGGCGCTCATGCGCACAAGATACTCGGCTTCGCTGGTCACCAGAGCTGGAGAAGGAAGAGTGTGGCATGAATCATGCAGCAAATCGTAATGTCAGAAAATCGATTGAAATACAAAAAACACTCTACTGATATAGCATTTCCAATAAAAATTTATACTGGTACATGTTGCAAAATTTTCCAATGAGACATAACCAATAAGACCACATTCCAAACAGTTTCTGGTTTCAGAAACTGAAAGCCATTGTAAACGTGGTCGTAAAGCGTTACGACCACAGTGGTCGAAAGAATCACTGCGTGGTCGTAAAGAGATACGACTACAGAGATCGACCGTGGCCGAAGGAAGTGCAGCGCAGAGGGGGTGAACGTGGTCGTAACTTCAGCTGAAGTTTACGACTACGTGATCGGAGCAGCGAGGTGTGATCGGAGAGGTCACAACGTGGTCGTAACGAATGTCAGCGTGGTCGGAGAACCAATGGAGCAGTTGTAACGACTTAGGAGATGGTCGTAACCTCTTCAACGTAGTCGTATACAGGAGGTGGTCGTAGCGACTACAAGGTGATCGTAGAGATCTTGAGGATAGTCGATAAGACTGTAACAATAATAGACATTTACAATATAATTTCAGTTAAAAACTTAACATCACAGCAGAAAATCAAAAGGCACACACTTTCGAACATGGCCCTAAGACATGCCGGCATGCATGTATGGCGCTGGTTCCTTTTAAATTTAGCTAGTTTTAGCCCTGAATTGCTACTCTTCTCTACTCTCACCTGACAACCATGAATCCGTATCCTTCCATCCATCCATCCATCCATCGATTTGCTTGCTATCGTGTCAGACTAAGAAACAGATTGAACCGTCGCCGATGGATCGAGTTCGACAACGGCGAGTAGGAGCTAAGCCTTGAGCTGAGAGAGCACGACACAGACGTGTGCATTAGAAATTTAGAAAGGGAGAGGCACTATGCAAAAATGGAAATGGAGCAACACGAAGACACAGGGAGACGAGGGGAGGGACAGCGACACGAGCGTGGAAATGGTAACAGACAAATCGGATGATGCTTAGTGATAGGTTGGTAGCCATGGTTTTGCCTCCAGCTTTTGGCCTCTTGCTCTTGCGACACCTCCCCCTCGCTGACAGCTTTTTGGAAGGGAAAGGCTGATTGCCCTGTGATAAGCTTCGAGTTGGCTACTTCATGTCAGCTCGTGTAGGCGTAGCTAGCATTCCACAGCTACAAGGTGCCCTAGCTGCTGCCTAAGCCCTGCACTGCTACTGCTAGTCCTAGTCTGGTTGTCCGCCATGGACGCAACAAAATTCTTCACACCGAGCGAACGGCCAATACGGTAACGCATGCATACCAGTGATGTGATGCGTGTGGCTCTTCTAAGCTTCAGTCGGGTTTTTACAAGTCGGTTTATGATTTTTTTTGTTATAGTCGGTTTATTTTGTATAGTAATTATTGGTGGTTTTTAGTGTAATTAAATTTAAAAAAATTAAATAGAAAAAATAGGTTAATCCATCACGGATAATACAAAGGAATACGAAAAAGGCAAAAAAATCAAAAATCTAGAAAAAGACGAAATTAAGAAACTAGAAGCCAGAAATATAAGAGGTGAGAGAATTTGTTCTATGTTATGTCAGTTCCACAACCTACAACTTAACCCTAGAGCACAACCCTAACCCTAATTTCTCAAGTGTTCTCTCTCTTCAACACACAAAGCTTATATAGTGGAGGCTTCCACCTTACACCAAACTGTAAACAATCAGCCACTCCTTAGTGGATCACATCATTTATAAATGGGAAAAATCGGTAACCCACACAAACGGGTTTTACTCTCTCACACACTTACACGTTTTTCAAAGCAAAACTAACACAACTCCATAAGCCTAATAAGATATTCCATTATCATAGACGTGACCTAAATCATTTAGGCCAACACCGTGGTTTTGCAAAGCCCAAATCACCTGGTATTGGATAATTTACTCAATATGTGATGACTAATTCCTCATCGTCAAGATCGTACGTTGCTCCGAGAAACGTCACTACTTGAAACACCTGAGTCCTATGGCACACCACATCACACCATACTCTGTGATGCCAATTATTTGCCACCAAGATCGTACGTCTGCTCCAAGCAACATCACCACTTAAACGCACAAATCCAATTAGCACACCACATTATATTCACGCACTTACCTCTTCATGACTCTTGTCTTTCTCCCATACTTCACGGCTTGAGATGCTACACCATCGGAGTTACACAATATGCCACGGTCACCAACCCTCGGTCTTGCTGCTAGCTGCAATAATAATCAAAGCATCAGCACACCAAGGAACAAGAAATCGATCTGAACACAAATGACATGTACTTGACGCTCATCAGTAAATTAAATTATTCATGGACACACTATGACTAACCTTGTATAGACACACCATGACTCATACTTGCATAGACAAACCATAACTAAACACTTGTATTGACACACCATGACAAACACCCAAAACCAGCTCAACTCAGCAAAATACCACAGAGGCATGTCTCACCGTGGCCACCAAGTCGGTCAAATCGCCAAGCACACTCCGGGGCAGACCGCCATGCAATGGCCAGTCAAACTGCTCCTTTCCAGTTATAACGCATTTCCAATGCCAATACTATCGCACCAGGTCTCAACTCAAACCCTTTAAAAGATATTCTTTGAAAAATAGCTACCACCAATAAACAACTGGTACTACCGCACACCGGTCAGAGCACTGGCCGATCTGACCGCCAGTACAGGGCCAGTCAGACCGCTAGCTACTGAAAACAACATGTCAAAAATACAATTTCTCAAAATCAAACACTCAACCAAAGATAGAAGGCATAAGCAAGGTAAAATACTCATCGTCATCATTGGGCCACCATCGTATGGTCTTACAATCTCCCCCCTTAATGAAAAATTTAACAAATACCCTAAAGGCAAGAAATTGACTTTGAATTTTGGACAATTAAGGCAAACAAGATGCAAAAGCCACTAGTGGCCCATTTTCAAGGGAAAGAATGAACATGACCACAATGGCAATATGTGGAATGGTGATAAGATCAAGAAAGAGCAAGTTATCAACAAAACCTCCATCAAAACCTAAAACTCCTCAAATAGTACAATCTTGCTCATTGTCCAAATAGAAGAATAATTGTTCATCTTGATCATTGTTATAGCAAGACAAGGCACCATGATGGACCATGAGAGATGGTCCAGGTTTTTGTTGTGATGAACCATTGTAATGTTTGTGGAGTGATCAGTTGGCTTTGCAAAGATAGCTCTCTGTCAGGATTGGATTTGCAATTTGAGTCATGGATTTAATTAGGTTGACCTAAGTCATTGGGTTAAAGTCGCATGATGCATTTCTTGGCTAATGTAGGTCAAGTTGTGAAGAACTTGTGCCTAGAAACGAATTCTTTATCTTTAGATGTGCAAGGTCGCTTGGAGTCAACTATGGTCAACGACGGTGATGGGGCCTAGGCTCATGGAATAGTTGAGGCCTAGAACGATCAAGAATGTCGGGTGAGATGGTGAGCTCAAGCATGGCACGAGAAAGGCAGGAATGTTGAAGGCGAGTTCGAACAGCGGGATGACGCCAAGTGGCTTGCACAGGCCAAGTAAACCGTGGTTCGGTGGAACCGCGATGAGAGAGATTTGGCGGCAGGTGACAAGCTAATGGTGTACTTACACGTGGCAAGTATGGCATTTACTTGCAAAGGAAGATGATGACCAGGTGAATGAGGGGCATTTCGGTGATTTGACCAAAATACCGAAAACATATTGGATCAAAACCATGGCGCATGGGCGATACATTGGAGAGTGGCTTAGGTCAAGATCGAGCTAATGGATCAAGGCTAAGGATTTAGCGGATGCACCGTTATGTGCTTTGAAAAGCGTGCCTAAGTGGACTTGAGAGAGTAAAACCCATGTGTGGGGGGTTAACGGGTTTTCCATTATAATAGTTGGTAGAATCCAATTTGAAAGGGTAGGTGGCTGGTTGCTCATCTATAAAAGGGGTGGGGATGAAGGCATATAGGGTTAACCATCTCACCCTTCACTTATGTGCTTTCTTGTTTTAGATTTAGGGTTTTGAGAGTGGAACACATGGTGTGCTTTTGGTCCTCCAAAATAGAGTGGCTATAGACTCAATCATCAGAGCAATACATAAATCTTCGATCTACTGCTTACGTATTTTTGTCTGATGGGTGTTGAGTTGGCTTGGGTTTGGTTCATCTATTTTTCTGTTTCTTCTCTGTTCTTCGGCTGTTTCTTTCCCTTCTTGATCTAAGAGGAAATTTTTGCTTGTCTTGTTGATGATCTGACTTGATGGGTGTTGTGGAATCATACTCAAAACCATCTTGGCTATTCTATTCCCACGGGCATGGTCTGGTTATTTTTTTCATCTCTCGGTTTCGGCTTTGTGTGCACTAGGTTAATTCACAAAAAGCTCTCAATTTGGTTGATAAGTTTTCAATCAAAGATTAGAGCAGCCTCTTGAGACTTTAATCTTGTTGTGTACAAAGTTACATGGCCAGTTGATCTTTTAATCAAAAGTTATGTGGAGTTTAGATCTTACGGTCGTGCACTACTCTGTTCTCCCTCTGTTCTCTCGATTATGTTATGACCGCTTCTAGTTTTGGCCACGTTCAATCTTTCGATCGTTGTGCATTCTTCAGTTTTCGTTTTGATCTAAAACAGTCACGCTGTTCACTGTCTGATATCTCGACCACCTTTACGATCATGTTGGTTTCGACTACGGTCGAGTTTCAGATCGTATCACACTGTCTTCGATCAAGTTCGGTCTTTCAATTGCTTTGCGTGTTTTTGACCACCTATTGGTTTACGACCACATTAATCTTTTGGTTACAGTATGGTTTTGACCATGTCGGTTATTCGACGACATGTTGGTTTACGACCATCCTACCCCTCTCTTATGGGCTTTCTTGTTTTAGGTTTAGGGTTTTGAGAGTGGAGCACAGGGTGTGCTTTTGGTCCTCCAAGATAGAGTGGCTGTAGACTCAATCATTAAAGCAATACATCAATCTTCGATCTGCTGCTTATGCATTTTTGTCTGATGGGTGTTGAGTTGGCTTGGGTTTGGTTTGGTTCATCTCTTTCCCTGTTTATTCTCTATTTTTCAGTTGTTTCTTTCCCTTCTTAATCTCAAAGGAAGTTCTTGCTTGTCTTGTTGATAATTTGACTTACTGGGTGTTGTGGAATCATACTCAAAGCCATCTTGGCTATTCTATTCCTACGGGCGTGGCCTGATTGTGTTTTTGATCTCTCGGTTTTGGTTTTGTGCGCACTTGGTTAATTCGCAAAAAGCTCTCAATTTAGTTGATAAGTTTTCAATCAAATATTAGAGCAGCCTCTTGAGACCTTAACCTTGTTGTGTACAAAGTTTCATGGTCAGTTGATCTGAAACATTCACGCTGTTCACTGTCTGAAATCTCGATCACGTTTATGATCATGTTGGTTTCGACCACGGTCGACTTTCAGATTGTATCACACTGTCTTCGATCATGTTCGGTCTTTCAATTGTTTCGCGTGTTTCCGACCACGTCGGTTGTTCGACCACATGTTGTTTTACGACCACATAGGTTATGACCACGTTGATCTTTTGGTTGCAGTCTGATTTCGACCACGTCAGTTGTTCGACCACCTGTTGGTTTACGACCACGTAGGTTATAACCACGTTGCTCTTTTGGTTGCAGTCTTGTTTTGACCACGTTGATTGTTCAACCATCTCTTTGGCTTATGACCACGTTGATTATTTTGGTTGCCGACTGGTTCCGACTACATTGGTTGTTCAACCACTCATTGTTGTTCGACCACGTTGGTTTCGACTGCACCCATTTTTTATCACGTTGATTTTGGTCTCAGTGGTTATCGACTATAGTGATTTCCGTTCGGTAGTCAATTTCTGACCACATTGAACTTTCGACTACACTGATTTCCACATACGGTCAGTCTTCGACTACGGTGATGTCTGTTCGGTAGTTGATTTTTGACAACGTTGTACTTCCGTCTGGTAGTCGGATTTACGACCACTTTGATAGCTCTCGACCATGTTGTTGATCTTACGACCACTTTGTAAGTTTTCGACCGCAATGTTGGATTTCAACCATGGTGTTTTTCTTGCTGTTTTTGACCCTGTCTCTTCGGTTTTCAAGTGAGACTTCAACCTTAATCTTCATAGCTCTATAGCTATCAGAGAAAAGGATTAAGTGAATACTTGGGGAGAATTCGAAAGCACCATTCACCCTCTCCCCCCTCTGTTGCTTGTTTGGTCCTACACACCAAAATAGCAAAAAGGAACAAATACAATGCAAAAGATCATTTATGACCACATCGGTTGTTCGACCACCTGTTGTTTTGCGACCACGTAGGTTACGACCACGTTGATCTTTAGGTTGCAGTCTGGTTTCGACCATGTCAGTTGTTCGACCACCTGTTGGTTTACGACCACGTTGATCTTTTGGTTGCAGCCTTGTTTCGACCATGTTGATTGTTCAACCATCTCTTTGGCTTATGACCATGTTGGTTACGACCACGTTGATTATTTTGGTTGTCGACTGGTTCTGACTACGTTGGTTGTTTGGCCACTCATTGTTGTTCGACCACATTGGTTTCGACTGCACCCATTCACGTTGATTTTGGTCTCGGTGGTTATTGACTATAGTGATTTCCGTTCGGTAGTCGATTTCTGACCACATTGAACTTTCGACTAAACTAATTTCCAATGTACGGTCCGTCTTCGACTACGGTGATGTCTGTTCGGTAGTCGATTTCCGACCATGTTGTACTTCCGTATGGTAGTCGAATTTACGACCACTTAGATAGCTCTTGACCATGTTGATCTTACGACCACTTTGTAAGTTTTCGACCACGATGTTTTTCTTGTTGTTTTTGACCTGGTCTCTTCGGTTTTCAAGTGAGACTTCAACCTTAATCTTTATAGCTCTGTAGCTATCAGAGAAAAATGGTTAAGTGAATACTTGAAGAGAATTTAAAGGCACCATTCACCCCCTCCCTTTGTTACCTGTTCGGTCCTACACACCAAAATAGCAAAAAAGGAACAAATACAATGCAAAAGATCATTTATGACCAAAAATGCATTGTTTTCACATCAAAAGCTCATTTTGGTCTATTGCAACTTCTCAAAGCTCATTCTTTCTCTTTTAACATTTTTAAGCATTCTCCCCCCTTTTAAGTTCGTTATCATCAATTCCACCCTATTTAGACTAATACTAAATTTTTGCCTTACTCATTCTCTCCCTTTTGGCAAAATAGTCATCAAGGATCAATAGAACAATGCAAGCTCATAAATACTCATACTCCCCTAAATGTATAAATGAAACCAATTGTATACATGAAAAGAGCAAAGAATGGGCATGTATGCATGAATGAAAGAGCAAAAAATGTGTGTTTGCTTTAGCTATTGGGTATTGATCTGATGGATCGATCGGCCCTGCTCTAAACATGTTCAGCTTTTGGTTTTTTTTTTTGCTTTTAGCTTATTTAAGTGAGAAGCCGATTATAATGCATAGGCTTCTAGTTTCGGTTTATTTTGGTTTTTTGTATTTTATTTTTTGCCTTATTTCTTTGCATTATTTATGACGATATAATGGCTTTTTAATTTTTTCTCTCAATCTTTTTAATTTTTTTATTTTTTTAAAAAAACTAATAACTGCTATAATGCAATTCGAGTCAGAAACCGAAGCCGTGAGCCAAGCGTCGCCGAACGAAATCTTGCTTTATCCTTTGTATAACTAGGCTCATAACTCGGCTCAGGGAGTCAGGGACGGAGGTTAACGAGGGCCAACGTGGGTCATGGCCACCCCTTAAATTTTGCAAGTCTTTGGAGAAAATAATGGACATTAAGCGTGGCAAGTGCTTGGGCATGTAGGCCACCTCTTCCTTATGAAATTCATTCACTTGTAAGTGTTGGTCCCTACTTAATTTTTGTCCAAGCTCCATCACTAACTAGGCTAGCTCTATCACACACACATATATAGATATACTATTTTGCACATAGATGTAAAATACACGTTGAAAAGTTACTACCATATATGAGTGAAGTTACTTCTAAACACATGTAAAGTTGCTGTCAATTTTAACACTATACAACTGGCAGTAACTCTATATGTATTTAATATTAACTTCACTTGCGCACGATAATAACTTTTCGGCACGCATAGTGCGCGCAGGCGCAGAATAGCGCAACCGTGTATGTTTTTTTTATTAATCTATACTTGTATAATCAAGTCCTGCAAAACAAATGTTGTAGACATTTCTCTTTTACTCTCATTTATCGAGAGAATTTCTAGGATTTTTCATATTATTTTGAGAATTTCTAACTCTCAGAGCAAACGATGTGGCTTTAATATCACTAGTTGTTTATCACTTTATCCACACATTTATGGAAAGAAAAGCATTGGAATTTGCCTTGCATATAAGCCCAATGATATGGAATCTTGATGACCACAGTACAATTCCACCAACCGTGGTTGGGTGGATTATTTGTGCGAATTTCCCACTACGAATTTCTAATATTTGAGCTCTTGATATGCGAGATGACCGCACTAACGAATTGTTCCCACCTTTTTAATAAGGAAAACTTTGGAATTTGCTTGGTAAGTACATGTGGTAAGTGAATATTGTATGAGATATCATACAAGAGTTTCGCTTGCTTGTATACCTATGCATACAGACACCACCAGTGCCTAGTAACAGCTGGGAAGCCCCATGGGATCATGATATAGAGGGACATAAAAAGATACTAAAATGACACCAGATTAAACAGTTGTTCTGTTCCTGTATCGATTTCAGCAACACATGCATGGTTAAAATTGACCAGTGTCCATGCCTCATCATGGATAGTATGGTGGTGTGCCCTCCCAACATTGCAACGCATGCATAGAATAACAGAGATAAGACAAAGCAAAACCGGCCTAGCTTTCCCCAGACAAGAAGAACAGCTGAAGTTTTTCCATCGAAACCAGTGGAGAATGTACACGGTCGGTCGATCGATCGGTCCATTAATTGTTGTTTGCTTAGATTGGGATCTCAATCATATGCACTTCTATTCCGAACCGTTAGCTTTTGCTGCCGGTTTGCTGGGTCACATGAAATCCCTCAGCGTCTTTGCATTCTTGCGCATTATTTGCGCTCTTGCTCTATCTGTCTAGCCACTTCACTCTTCACACGCACCTGCAGAGTTGCAGTTCTCTCTCACAGACACACACACTGCCCAGCTCCCACTCTCCCAGTACTAGAGCGTCGAGGATGCTGAACCCTCACCGCCTGCCGCTGCCTCTGCAGCCCGGCCACTCCTCGTCGTCCTCGGTGGAGACGGTGGACATGGACCCGCGAGTGTGGCGCCGGCTGCCGCAGCCGCTGGTGGACCGCGTGCTGGCGTGCCTCCCGACGCCGTCCTTCCTCCGCATCCGCGCTGCCTGCCGCCGATTCTACCACCTCCTCTTCTCCTCCCCGTTCCTCCACTCCCACCTCCTCCTCTCCCCACATCTCCCCTTCTTCGCCTTCATGATCCCCTCCGCCGGTCACCTCCTCCTCCTCGACCCCACCGCGCATGTCCCCTCCTGGACCAGCCTTCCCCTCCCGCTCCCGGCGCCAGCCGGCACCGGCGGCCCGGGCTTCTCCCCGGCGGGCGCTTCCGCGGGCCTTCTCGCGTTCCTGTCCGACTCGTCCGGCCACAAGACGCTGCTCCTCGCCAACCCCATCACGCGCCTCCTCGCGGCGCTGCCGCTCTGCCCCACCGCGCGCCTCTCCCCCACCGTCGGCCTTGCCGCCGGCCCCACCTCCATCATCGCTGTCGTGGCTGGCGACGACCTCGTGTCCCCCTTCGCCGTCAAGAACATCTCCGCCGACACCTTCGTCGCCGACGCCGCCGCCTCCGTCCCGCCCTCAGGCTTCTGGGCCCCCAGCTCCCTCCTCCCCCGCCTCTCCTCACTCGACCCCCGCGCCGGCATGGCCTTCGCCTCCGGAAGGTACGCTCACACATGCGTATATATGCAGAGGTGCTTGTACATAATTACTACATGCAAGTTCTTGAGTATGGCCAGCTTATCGTTGTCGTTGCAGGTTCTACTGCATGAGCTCGTCTCCGTTTGCGGTTCTTGTGTTTGACGTGGCGGCCAACGTCTGGAGCAAGGTGCAGCCGCCAATGAGGCGATTCCTGCGGTCGCCGGCGCTCGTGGAGCTCGGTGGCGGGAGGGATAACGCGGCGAGGGTGGGGCTAGTCGCGGCCGTAGAGAAGAACCGTCTCAGCGTGCCACGGAGCGTGCGCGTGTGGACGCTGCGCGGTGGGCACGGAGGAGCTGGAGGCGGCGGAGGCAGCGGCGCGTGGACCGAGGTGGCGCGGATGCCGCCCGAGGTGCACGCGCAGTTCGCCGCGGTCGAGGGCGGACGCGGGTTCGAGTGCGCCGCGCACGGTGACTTCGTCGTGCTCGCGCCCCGCGGGCCGGCGGCCCCGGCGCCCCCGAACGTGCTCGTGTTCGACTCGCGCCGCGACGAATGGCGGTGGGCGCCGCCGTGCCCGTACGTCGGGCACGGCGGAGGCGGGGTTGGTGGGGCAGGGTTTCGTGTGTTCGCGTACGAACCCCGCCTGGCGACGCCGGCCATTGGCCTCCTCGACGCGACGGCGCCGGTCGTCTTGCATGGCATGCATGGTTAGGTGCTAGCTTGCATATGTGGCTTATGCATGGCTTCTTAATCGATGGCCAGTACATGCACCAATGCATGAGCTAAGTCGTAATGTGTGTCATGGGTGTTTGTGTCTTAGCTAGTGTGGTAACTGGTCAAGTTTTAGTAGCGACATGTGTCATGCATGGATGTTTCCTAGTAGCTAGTAGTTTGTGTGGTATTTCATAATGTATGTATGTTTGAGAATTAGTTATGCAAAAGTATGCATGTTGTTTAATTTACTAGCTAGGTATTTGCCATCTTCTCAATTGTAGTATGCAAGTGTGACTGGTTGTGAAGTGTTTTTCTCTGTCTAATGCTACTAGTCCAGAAAACTGGCTGGGGCTACTTTGCTTACTGTGTAATAATATGGTCTTGGCAAGGTTACTGAAGTTTGTGCATGCGTTCCGATGATGCTATTGTTCTGAAGAGAATGGATGCATATAGTATGTACAACATTATGTGATTATGCGAGAAGGAGAGATCAATTAGCGTGTTTTATTTGTTGAATGTGAATATACTTTAGATAATCGCAATAATCTTCGGAAATGCATTTTTTCGAACATTTATTGAATATTGATACAGTAACGAGATGTGATTGAGTGTTATATTCTGAATACTTTTAATACAACTAAAAGCAACTATGACGAACTAAGGAGCCCACATTGACTAAGCTCATGCAGGTCCTTTAATCAAAATGTATGACCAAATTGTTATTTTGTGTTTATTCTTGAATTTATTTTATCTAATTGGAGACAGGATATATGTATACCTATTGAAAAACTATTTTAATAAGTTATTTCAAAAAATAACGAAAAATTATTATTTCCTTGTTGAGAAAAACTATAAGATATAATCCATGAGTAAAAAGAAGAGGGCACGTTGAAACAGTACAAGTACAGGCTCACGGCACACCTGGCAGAGCAAGACAAGCACAGGCCCTGGCCCCTAGCTAGCTAGACTAATACAATTAATTTCATTCGACATGTACATGGTACTTTTTGAAAAATCGGTGCAATTCAAGCTCATTTTGAATTCTGGATTGTTTCACAGGTTTTGTAAACTCGCTACGATTTGACGAGACATATGGTTCGAGTCTCTCCAACTACGTGCACGCATGTTTTTCCTATGACCTAGTTACTACTTACATGCTGTTGAGATGGAGACATTTGGAGACAACATAACAAATTAGAGTATAAACCCTAAACCCGATTAGAGTATAAACCGGTCTCAAATATTTTAGTCAAATCTGAATTTGCACCGATTTACACCGAGTTATACCGATTACCGATTTGCTTTGAATTTTTGGGCCAAAAACTCCAATATTTTCTGATTTTTTTGCCATTTTTAAAAATAAAAATTTGATTTAAAAATTTTGGACCAAAATCTACCGAAATTAACCGATAATCGGTCCTATCGACGCCAGTTATCATAACCCTTCTCCCTTTACTTACCCACTGAGGCTTGACTACTATTCCCTCACATCCCTTTTCTGGCACTATATCAGGGCATGTTCTTTTTCCTCTGAAACTGGCGGTTTTTGGTTTTTGCTATAGTACCTAACTTTTAAACAGAGTATTTTTTCAAGACGGGGTCTACAAGTTAAATGATGTATACGTTAAAAGTCCAACATCTGTACCATCCAAAATCATAAGTGAATATCTCTCTCTCCGTAATCTGTACCATAAACAGCCAAAATTCAAAATTTTCAGCTAAAAGTCATAAACCGCATGCCAACAACAGCCCTCAATCTCATTCCCATGCCTCATAGCAAGCATTTGGTACTAGGCTCTCATCACTTGGCAAACTCATCATGGAGCTAATGATGATCAAGAAGTGCTACATCCTCCTAGCTCTTATCTTGTCCATTCAATATGGTAATGACCATGCATCTCTACCATTAATGCACATCAATCCATAACTTTTTTTGAGTTATGCATTAATCCATAATTGATCATGTTCTTGTACTCACTCTCCTCTCTTTTGCAGGCACATATATGTATGTATTGTTCATACATAGTCTCTCTAATTTTCTCTTTTATGCGAATGTCAGTCATGCAGGTTGGGCAAATGGCGCCTCAAGAGCAAGAGCTCGCACCCAAACCTTTTGAACTCGCCTCCTTATTGCCACCGTACAAAGACGTGATAGGCCATCGACCGTAGCTGGCCGTCAGACCGTCGCACGCTCCGCCCCACTGGTACCTCCCCGCCAAGCCTACCTTAATTACCGGCCCCATTGCCACCGACGCCGGTGAGCCCGCCAGCCCTACGGCCCACCGCTTCATAGCACCGGCCACCGCCAATGATCAGCGTCGCCGGCTGCCTCGCCGACGGTGGCGAGAGAGGTGGTGCGACGACGATGGACTACGCGGCGGGTCGGGCGCGGATCGCGACATGACGGTGCCCGCGGCCGTGCTACCGCCGGACACGCCATGGCGCACGCCCACGGCCTTCAAACCATCGGCACCACCAAGGTCGCCGGCAGACATGCGACTTCGCGGCCGCCATGCTCATCACCAAAGACCCCAAGAAGCCTCTCGTCTCACACACGCAGAGCGCTGTTAAAAGTTTGTGCCGCGTGTTCGAATTTTGATCAACATGCGCTTTGGTCGTGGGCTACTACCGCATGTTATTTGGGCCCAAGAAGGGGTGAGGCATATTTAAATGGGCTATCACTCATCTACATGGCTCATGGGCCATCCGGCCCATTCTAATGAGGAGAAAAAATATCTGTTTCCGGTCCTAATTTTACTCACCTAATTGGGTTATTGAGTACTTGTGTACTTTTTTTTCATAAGTTATCAATATAAATCGGAGGATGTTTCTCAAAAAATTGGGCTGTGTATTCCTCTAAAAATGTGGGTTGTGCTTTTGGAAATTTAATCGGTTTTATACGAACTGATTCCACAACCGCGACAGGTTTCGCGTAGATTAGTCTCTTCGACTGCATCTCTCTCACTAGCACAGGAAAAATAACCTCCAGTCCAACTGAATGTTTCTCTCACATGAAACTCCTATGCAAGCGTACGGGATTCGATGGTGTGTTAGGTGAGCAGTAGCCGATCCTATGGAATGCAAAGTCCTGTGTTTTTGCTAGGAAAAATCCTTCCTACACAGGATGTGCTTGATTTGCTGACATGGACACAGAAGGCAGTAGGTCTATTGCTGACATGGCACACCTCTCCCTTCCAAACATTTCTTCTGCTAAGTACGCTTGAAATCCGATGAACCAAAACCCTGGACCAACACCGCCGGTATTCTATTCCCAATTCCACAGATTTCCACTCCCCACTCCCAATACTTATAGCAGTAGAAAAACCGAGCAAAATTCCACCTCCAAACTCAAAAACCTGGAGCTCACAGGAAACGGGAAGAATCAACTTCCGCGATTCCCTGGTGCCCCGCCACCATTGGCCCCTGATGCTTCCCGTTTCTTGAAATCTCAGCCCAGAAAGCTGCAATTTTTTGTTGATTTTCCGCTTGTAGTTCAAGTAGTTGATGCATGCTGAGCATCTGGAACCGCCTGGGCTGCAGGAATTGAGAGGTAGTGTCTGGATTCTTCCTTTCTTTCTTGGTTCTTGCCGTGTTCTTGTGCAAAAAGTTAGGATCTTGCGAGGTGGGCCGTCGCTGATTCCTTGACGGATCTTGTGCTTGTGCTGTTCTTGCAGGCATTCTTGGTGACAGGAGAAATAATCCCTGATCCTTTGCTTGAGGTAATGGAGCATGTCAGCTTTCTCTCTGGTCCTTTATGGTGGATGATTTTAGTGTTCACTGGTTCAAGATTTGCTTGGATGTGAGGGATATAGAGCCCTTTTTGTTCTGTTCTTTTGAAGCAAGGTGGTGGATGCCGACCTTAATTGCTTGCTTTTCTTGAGAAGTAAAAAAGGGAGGTCTTCATTAAAGAGTGGGGATCCAACAATGGTTGCTTAGATGGCCTGGAGCTGTTAATCTTAATTGACGGGGTTGCTTGAATTAGGGTTAACTCTGGGGGGTTTTGGAGGTGCTTTGATAGAGATGGTGTATTCTTCCTTGCTCACTCTGCCTGTTAGCTGAGATCAACATCGTTGTGTTCTGCATTCACTGCTAAATGTTCCAGTATGTCATTTCTAATGAAACGGGGAGTGCTACATTTAGGTTGAACTTCTGTTTGTAAGTAGGCGTGTTCGTCCTAGATGTTCCATTACTGTATTTAGTGATAATTTTATTGTTGGTATGCCTCCTTTCCATTTCATTTCCTTGTTATAATTAATGACTTAGTTTCCCACCATTTTCTTATTGTTGCTCCTTCCTTTTAAGTTTCTCATGTCACATCCATTGCAATGGATATTAGTTGGATGGCTTGGATATTAGTTCGGAGGGAGGGAGAGGTGTTAGTGCAAATTTGATTTCTGGGTGCAAAAGATAGTTTCTACCGCTCGTAGTGTTGCCTTGCATGCCTGTCATTTTGTTATGTATGAGCTCTACTATATGTAGAAGTCTTTCTGTAGATACTCAAATGCATGCCATATCTTTTGATCGTTTGTTTAGCTGCTTCTGTAGAAGGGCAGTTTCATCCTAATTTTCATTATTGGCTAGTCGCGGCCGTAGAGAAGAACCGTCTCAGCGTGCCACGGAGCGTGCGCGTGTGGACGCTGCGCGGTGGGCACGGAGGAGCTGGAGGCGGCGGAGGCAGCGGCGCGTGGACCGAGGTGGCGCGGATGCCGCCCGAGGTGCACGCGCAGTTCGCCGCGGTCGAGGGCGGACGCGGGTTCGAGTGCGCCGCGCACGGTGACTTCGTCGTGCTCGCGCCCCGCGGGCCGGCGGGCCCGGCGCCCCGAACGTGCTCGTGTTCGACCTCGCGCCGCGACGAATGAGTGGCCGCCGTGCCCGTACGTCGGGCACGGCGGAGGCGGTTGGTGGGGCAGGGTTTCGTGTGTTCGCGTACGAACCCCGCCTGGCGACGCCGGCCATTGGCCTCCTCGACGCGACGGCGCCGGTCGTCTTGCATGGCATGCATGGTTAGGTGCTAGCTTGCATATGTGGCTTGCGCATGGCTTCTTAATCGATGGCCAGTACATGCACCAATGCATGAGCTAAGTCGTAATGTGTGTCATGGGTGTTTGTGTCTTAGCTAGTGTGGTAACTGGTCAAGTTTTAGTAGCGACATGTGTCATGCATGGATGTTTCCTAGTAGCTAGTAGTTTGTGTGGTATTTCATAATGTATGTATGTTTGAGAATTAGTTATGCAAAAGTATGCATGTTGTTTAATTTACTAGCTAGGTATTTGCCATCTTCTCAATTGTAGTATGCAAGTGTGACTGGTTGTGAAGTGTTTTTCTGTCTAATGCTACTAGTCCAGAAAACTGGCTGGGGCTACTTTGCTTACTGTGTAATAATATGGTCTTGGCAAGGTTACTGAAGTTTGTGCATGCGTTCCGATGATGCTATTGTTCTGAAGAGAATGGATGCATATAGTATGTACAACATTATGTGATTATGCGAGAAGGAGAGATCAATTAGCGTGTTTTATTTGTTGAATGTGAATATACTTTAGATAATCGCAATAATCTTCGAAATGCATTTTTCGAACATTTATTGAATATTGATACAGTAACGAGATGTGATTGAGTGTTATATTCTGAATACTTTTAATACAACTAAAAGCAACTATGACGAACTAAGGAGCCCACATTGACTAAGCTCATGCAGGTCCTTTAATCAAAATGTATGACCAAATTGTTATTTTGTGTTTATTCTTGAATTTATTTTATCTAATTGGAGACAGGATATATGTATACCTATTTTGCGGGATAATATATATATATATATATATATATATATATATATATATATATATATATACCTAGGTTTTCCCTTGAAATATTTTGTTCAGTGTTTCCTCATCAACTTTGTTATTAACTCAAAGTGATATCTTTTGAAACTGGTTCTAAACCTTCTAGATTTGTACAGACTAATTCTAGAGACTAGCAAATAACAAGCGTGCTACTATTGATTGAAGACTTGTAGTCATAAGAACTTCAATTGCTTTATGATCTCAGTTGTTTCTCTCCTATCCTAAGAACAAGAGCCTGCATATGCGCTTCGGAACCTTGGAGATTTTGTTCTTTTCTGCGAAGGGAAATATTAATTCAACTAGTATATATGTATGAGAAAGTTTACAAAAATCATCCAGAAATAAAGGGCACGTACCCAAATTCACATAAGGCACATCCACACAAACCTATATACTTGTAAAATTAATAGAATCACTATTCAATCGATAGAATACAAAAAACAAATTCTTTTTTGGACGAGGTGAAGTAATAAAGTTTCCAAGAATCAAAGAGATTGATTTTGGGCCTGGTTTGTATTGGTTTCTAACAGCCGAAGCCCTTTTTTACGGTAAATGGTTTTTCTACAGTATCTAACTTTCAAATTGAATGTCTTTTCAAGACAGGGTCTATTAGTTGAGTGTAGTGCACAATACAACGACTTCGTTTATATCAGCTAAAATCACACTCAAGTGTGGCTCTCTATAAATTTCTCTAAAAATTACTACTATTCATAAACTAAATTCAAAAACCAACATGAACGGAACCTTGGTATATCGTGTAGTGAAATGGGTCACCATAGTGTTTGGGCATCAAGTCTTCCTATCTTTGGATTGCTTTTAGATGCGTGCTAGTGCAATGGTATATAATATATCAGACATGTTAAATCAATCATGGATGAAAAATCTTAACCATGGATGAAAAGTCTCAATCACACTAGCACGCATCTAAAAGTAATCTAAATGCAAGGAGGCTTGGTGCACAGACATCATGGTGCCCTTATTATATATACATATATGTATGTATGTATATGTATATGTATATGTATATGTATATGTATATGTATATGTATATGTATATGTATATGTATATGTATATGTATATGTATATGTAGTAAGCCTTTTTTTCTACTCCAGGGTGTAATTACACTCTATGTCGTATCTCACAACGTAGGGAGTATTTTGTGTAACGGAGGGTATGTACATGTAGTATACGAATATTTAAGACTATTTTGGTGGTATGAATAATTTTCAGAGGTGCTATGTACATTTTTCAACATATTTCTTTTTATGTACGTATATGAAGGTATTTACAAAATACGCTAAAAACTATGGAGTCCCTTGCAATTTTTTCATGTGGTTCGTATTGGAATATCTTATAATTAGTATACGAGTATACCTAAAGTGATAAACAGATATTTCAAATTTGTTTATGTGGTGTATTAGATGTAGGTGTAATTACACCCAGGAGTGAAAGATATTTTTCCTATATATACATACATACATATACATATATACATACATACAAGCATACATATATATACATACATATATATAACGTTGAAATGAGACACCATGGTGTTTGGGCACCAAGGCTCCTTGCTTTTGGATTGCTTTTATATACATGCAAGTGTAATATATCAGGCAAAGCCGTTAACATTCATTAATTCAAAAGGCCATCAATTTGGAAAGGAGATCATTGGTTTAGCATGTTGAATCAATCATGAATGAAAAGTCTTAATATAAATGGGAAGTCTCAATCATGAATGAAAAGTCTTAATCATGGAGCCTAGGCACCATGATTATATTATATATATATATATATATATATATATATATATATATATATATATATATATATATATATATATATATATATATATATATATATATGTGTGTGTGTGTGTGTGTGTGTGGGGACCAATTTCTGAGAAACTATATGTAAAGAGGGACATGCATGTACAGTGAGCCTATATTTGGGAACGTACAGTAGTAACAGTAGAATGGAGGAATCTCTTACGGCGAGTGCACATGAGTTTAGCACTGTAGCGCGCCTGGATAACCAGCCAGCCACCAGGGGTATATATGCAGGTACTTCTTGACCGGGGCCTGCCATGGCCACGGAGAGCTCTCATGGTTGGGCGCTGGATTCTTATCATTTCTTTGGCTTTGGGCGAGAAATCAGTGGCGCCGTACCAGTACTACAGGCTCACCTGCCGGAGCAAGACAAGCATAGGCCCCGCCCCTAGCTAGCTAGGCTAACATAGTTTATCTCGCTCGATATTTTTGCAGAGAAAATGGGTGAGTATCTGTACGACTGGGGAACTTTGGTCATTCGGGCGTTTCTTCTGCTATTTTGAATGATGCTAGACCTAAGATTTGGTGCATAGCATGCACATATGAATAATTGGATGATTGACTACGCTCGTGTGTGGGTGGCACAGAAGAGAGCGACAGTAAATCACACAGAAAATAACACATACATATTATGCACTTGGTTTCTCCTTTTAACTATGCAAATACTGCGCGACGACCGAACTAAGCCCGTTGTCTCGTGAACTCGCTATGATTGATGAGACCTATGGTTCGAGCCTCTCCAACTACGCGCGTGTATGCTTTTCCTAGGACCTAGCTAGTTTCTACATACATGATTTTTTAAATAATACATTTTTTTATTAACATTACATAAATATATCATCACTTAAAAATTATATAAATAACTTTCTGTTGTCATTTTAAATAGTAACAGAGACTCTGTCGTCATTTGAATTTAGGACAGAGCTTCTGTCGTCATCATTAAACGAATAGACGACAGAGTGTCACGTCGGCGCTATGGTATCTGTTGTCATTTCAATTAATGGCAGAGAGACGAATCGTCAATTGAAATAGCGACAGAAGCCCTGTAGCTTCAATTGTCATTTCAAATGGTGACAATTTTACGTAGAGTCCCGCCTGATAGTTAGCAGGTCTCTATCGCCAAATGAATTGATGACAGAACTTTTATCACCAATTGGATTGCCAATAGACCTCTGTCGTCAATTCATTTGGTGACAAGACCCGCTGACTACCATGCGTGTAAGGTTGAAAAGGCCGATTAGAGAGGGATAAATAGGCATTTTTAAATTTTCTTTGGTTAAAACCGATTTTATAACGCAAGAGCGTAAATTAAATTGGTTTTGCACAATTAAGAGATAAATCAAGTAGATTCACCTAAGTGCACTTACACCCTAATCCTATGTTAAGGTTTGCAATGCTAGAATGACAAACAATCAATTCAATTATATGAATGTAAATTGCTTGAATACAAATTGAGCACAAGAAAACAAACAACAATGCACGATTTCTTTTTACCGTGGTGTTCGGGGGCTTGCTGGTCTCCCCTAGTCGAGGTTGAGGTAAATCCAAATGAATTAGACCAGTTCCACGAATTAAATCAAATATCTTAATTCCACTAGTGGTAGCTCTTTCTCCCTTTGGGTAA